>OX381717.1:1163231-1763231 GCA_947462335.1 Harmothoe impar | reverse complement strand
GGAGCAAGGTCCGCAATTCCACTTCCCCAGTTTCACACCAGGGGGTGCCACCCCCTATGCAGTTTCAGTGCTGTAATCCAACACACAGCCACCCTCTCTACAGAGATCCCCCTCAAGCACCAGAAGCCTGGCATTTGTGTCTCATCTAGATTTACACCTCATTCATACATTGTATTTACATATATATGCCTTGGAACAGGACCGTTGTGGGTTTGGGAAGCAGGAGCTGCTCAACAAGCACCTCCTCCTGCCCCAGTGCTGCCACCTCGGCTATCCGGTACTCGGGAGGCGGGGCGCGGGGGGAGGCCTCCCGCTCCCTCATCCAGCTCTCTGACTCGTCCCGCTACACCAACATGACCCCCTCGCTACCCGCCCCGCCCCCCACCAAGTCCCACCTGGGCTTCCACTCCGGCACCGGGCAGCCCGGGACCTACTCCGCCGAGGACATGCGCAAAACCATCCTCAGTGTGTTGTCACAAGAACGCTTCGATGACGAGGAGGAGGAGGAGGAGGAGGAAGCACAGCCGCCTCCTCAACAACACCTCGATAAGTATGATGCACCCCCTTCCCACCAACCCCCTTCCCACCAACCCCCTTCCCACCAACCCCCTCCCACAGAACAGTCCAGCTCCATGCCAGGCAGCCTGCACGGGGAGGTGGATATCGGGCCCCCGACGCTAACCCCCGAACCCGCCTGTGTGTTGCCGAGTATAATAAACATTGTGCCACACCACCGTCGTAAACCGCCCGACATCACGGAGGTCATGCCTCCGTTGTCGCAGGCGGTGAGTCTCAGCGACAATAACGGGCCCCCTGCCCCCACCCTCATGCCATCCTGCGACCCCCTACAGACTTCTGAGTCGGAGCATGACGATAACGACGTCAGTTGCTATGACAACAGGACGTGTGACGCTGATTCTGACCCGACGCCAAGCGAGGACAGGCTTCCCCATCAGAACACCTGTCTAACCAATCTAGACGATACCACCAAGGATGACATTAAGGTTAAAATAAATCTGAAAGACTTTGGTGTGCCGAGGACCAACAATGACTCTTACCACTCAGTGGTGCCTGGGGACAGTGAATCTAATGACACTGGTGAAACCAAATCTAAATCATTGAAGAAGCAGAAACGGAAGAAAAAGACTCCTGTGAAGTTGAACCGGCAGCAGCCGACAGATACAGACGATGACGACTCAACAAAGATCCTCGTCAAGCACGAGAAACCTGGCAGTGTCTCGTCAGCCATTTTGAAAAAGCGGGGGAGGCCAAAAGAAAAGAAAGAGCAGACGAAACCTCTCAAGAAGCGTGACGTGGCAGCGAGCAGCACGAATCATGAGCGGCGTAAGATCATGTGCGACCAGTGCGGGCGTGGGTTTGGGAAGCAGGAGCTGCTCAACAAGCACAAAGAGATGCACCAGCGGGCGCTGCTCTACGCCTGCCACATCTGCGGCATGAAGTACGCCCGGCCGGCCGAGCTCACCCGGCACCAGCGCACCCACTCGGACGTCACCTTCCACTGCGCCGAGTGTAACCACATGTTCTCGGACCCCCGGGACTTCAAGAAGCACATGGAGCACCACGGGGTGGAGAAGCCCTTCTTCTGCACCTTCCCCGGCTGCACCTTCCGCTCCGCCAAACCCTCCATCGTGGAGAAGCACATGGTCATCCACTCGGGGGTCAAGATGCACCCGTGCGAGCGCTGCGACAAGATGTTTGCGCAGCCGTCGGGGCTGCGCTCCCACCTGCGGTCCTGTCTGCAGCAGCGCTCCTACCTGTGCGACTTCTGCGGCTCCAGCTTCAACCACCTGCAGAGCCTCAAGTCCCACCGCATGCTGCACACCGGCGAGAAGCCCTACTTCTGCACCGACTGTGGCGCCCGCTTCACCGACCACCGCAACTTCAAGCGGCACCGCAGGATCCACGACGGCGCCTTCCCCTACGCCTGCATGCACTGCGACAAAAACTTCCGGCACTCAAACTCGCTGAAAGCTCACTTAAAGACGCACGGCATCACCCTGTCTCCAGCCTCCCTGGAACAGATGAAGATGAACCACTTTGAGGTCAAAGAGGAAAGCGAGCACGACGAACACCACATGAACCTACTGGGTCAAGGTCACGACCCCACGCACATCGCCGGCCAGGTCATTCAGGTCAAAGGCGAAGGTCATCTCGAAAGTGAATGTCGTCGTGACGGTGAAGGTCATATTGAATGCCAAAGTCAAGGTCATACAGGTGCTGTGACAGCCAACGTTTGCTGAATAACTCGTTATTATTCCATGTTGATTATAAAAAATATCACACATCGTCTACTCATGAAATGAGTATAAAATGTAAAACCTGTGCTAAGGATTCTTTATATCATTACGTAATTCTGTATTTGATATTAAGGCTTAAAGCCACTAGGCTCAGTTTGTGATGTACATACCATTGTTACTCCATGTAGCTGATGATAGCTAGCCATGCCAATTTTATTTGTGATACAGATATGCACTTAAAAGTGGATATCAAGTCTTATTATTTTTGCATTCTCAAGTATTTACCTTGTATTTATTGTAGCATCTTATACCCTTGTTGATGCTGGTTACAACTTGTGTGGGATGTGGCATCATGTTTCTCTTCTCTACATGACTGTACATGACTTGTACACTGTGAGTGTAACTCCCTCCCCCCCCCCCCACCTTCACCTGAACCCCTGTCTCCTCCCTTAGATACATAACAAACTCATCTCCCAAACCAATCTACAACATGACTAGGGAGCGCTGTAGATATTGCCATAGAGAGGGGACCATCCAGAAAGCATGTAGAAATGTAGTCCACTGTCCTGTACAATTCGAGGCCATACAATTGTATAGAGACAGAAAATCATACAAGAAAACACGAATAAAGTTTCTGTTTAAATAGTACAATTGCATGTACACAAGTCAAAATGCTACGCAAAAAATGTAAACTGCTACTAAATTGGCTTAAGGTAGTCGGCAAAGTAGAGCGCAATAAAAGGCTTGGATCGGCTCCATCTCAACCTAACCCAACAGTATTAGAACTCCTTCATAATGTCATATATAGCAGCCATCTTCTAAGGTCTTTGTGTCTCGCCTTCTCTATGGTCCGCTGTACAGTAATTAATCATTCCCAACGCTAAACCCTCCGACTACGCTGTTGACGCAATAAAAGGACAAAGTTACAATAATATCCTAATAGTCCTATCTACTCTACTACTACTATTGTATATAAGGCTGACCACTTCTGGCTACAAGGTGAACAGGAGGTAATGATTCCCATGGATGTTTATTGGGATGTTTGTAAGGTTTCTACTGTGATTTATCTTGTATTGATTTGACTTGACAGATACATCAGTTTTCATTTTTAAAACTGCTGATTAGAAAGTGTTCACCTTTTCAACCCTTTAAGGGCCGCATAGTGCTTTGATGCCCTATGCCCTTTACTCACATGGGGGCATCATGCCAGTCCTATGGGTTTGATACACAAGTTACAGGGCATAGCACACTAAAGCACTACGCATCCCTCAAAGAATCCAATACTAAGGCTAAAGCCGAGTCCTATTTCTATGATGTCAGTGTTGTATCATGGACGACTAATTCTGACGCATGTCCTTTTTTTGTCATGACTGTAGACTTGTATATAGCTTAGTGCACTGAATCCAGGCATTTCTTTGAAACTCTTTCTCTACTCTTGAACTCTTGTTCCCGTTCTCTGTAGAATCAGCCGTTGGGTGGTTAGGTCGCTGGGAGCGCCAACCACCAAGTTGTAGATAGCCGCTGTACATAGTGTATATTATTTATTTGATACTAGTACGTAACGGGCTGTTCCGCTTCCAGTATTATAAGTACCATTATTATTACATAATTATTATCATACTTCTCAGATGTTCCTGCAAAGTGGCACAGAATAATAATAGTGATGATACATGAGGGAGAAGGTGACAAATGAAATGTTCAGAATGTACTTCTCATTATTAATGGGTGAAAGTCTATGTTGGGCGTGTGTGCATGTTGTTGTTATGTGTATCTGTTATCATGTTATGGTGTCTGATGAGAATAGAAAAGTGCACACTCCATTCCAGCGGATTACATGATTATTACGCCAACTATTTGTAAAGTTTATGATTGATAGGCAAATGCATTTCAAAAATGTTATATTTCTTCATGGCCCATTTCATTGCTTAAAGGTTATATTATTGGTAACAATGCCATAGTTGTGATACACTTGTTTGCAGTTTTATGCATTTAAGGGCATGTAATGCCAAATTATAATTAACCCTTAGAAGCCTGCTTTTGTTAAACACTGTTTTACAAAGATGTTTACTCTAATTTACCATTGTTTTGCCATTTGGTGCTATATAAGTATATGGAGTGAGTGTTAAAGGAATAAGAGATGACTGATTGTTATAGGCAAAGTTAGACTCTTGAATTTCAGGAAACCTCTGATTGGACAGGAAGGCGTAGAAGAATAGTGTACAACAATAAAGTTGCATGTTGAATGAGGTGTGTGCATACATGGCCTTTGTATGAGCGGGTTATATCAGTGACGTGTGTGAGTATGGGAAATGTGTTTATCCCACCAAAACCAATAAAGATTCAAATGTGCATGTGAAGATTGCCCCAAGTCTATGGTATGGAGGTAGGTATCAGAGAGAATCGGGGGGCGTCCCCCATGTGGTGCACATATCGTGGTAGTGTCAGTTCATTTTCCTGCCATTCACGCTAGTCCAGGATTTTGTCAAGCAAAGTAATAAAAGCATTAACTTCATCTTGTCTGTGAGTTGCTGCCTCCTCTGTTTGTCTTAATACACCCAACAACAAAATGGATGATTTAGATCTACCCAATTTTAGGTCAACAACAGAAATCAATTGGTTTCAATCCAGATTAGTGTGTAGAGCTGCAGTATAGCAGCCCATCGTTGGCCAAAGTAGATGAAGCACCTGCAGTGAGAAAATAAATCAAAAAAAATTCTGTACTCGTTAATAATGGTCCGATTTCACTTCTGAAAAAGGCTACGTGACCGCCAGAGGGTCCTGCACACACTCAGCGCTTCAGATCCGGGCTGGGACCGCTAGTGAAACCGCTAGTGGGGTCCGTAGTTGCAGGCGGGGTTATAAAAAAATAGCAAATAATTTCTGCTGTCGTTAATAATGGTCCCATTTCACTTCTGAAAACGGCCACGTGACCGCCAGAGGGTCCTGCACACACTCAGCCCCTCAGATCCGGGCTGGGACCACTAGTAAAACCGCTAGCAGAGTCCGTAGTCGCGGTTGGAGCACCGAAAAAATGTGAAATAATTTCTGCTGTCGTTAATAATGGTCCGATTTCACTTCTGAAAGAAGCCACGTGACCGCCAGAGGCTCCTGCACACTCCCAGCCCTACAATTTTGAGCTGGAAGCACTAGTAAAACCGCTAGCGGGGGCCGTAAAATGCAAAAACTCAAAAATGCTCCGATCTTAAAAATTCGACCACTCACTGAAAGCTTGAGTTACCCTGAACACTACTGTGTCACTCAATTCCACCCCAGAGGCTTAGTAAATGCGTGCGAGACGTCCGGAGTTTGCGCGCACACAAATAGGAAGTGAATAAAAAATAAACATCCAACTCAAACTTGACCACATTCTCAACTCACACACCTCTGGGCAATAATCAAACATGCATCAAATCCCCTCCCCACCCTCTGACAAGGCCCCTAAGGCCCACATACATTTAATCCATCACACAACATTATCCACCAACAAGAAACAACATGGCCCTTCACTGCTGAGGAGCAAGGTGAGCAATTCCACTTCCCCAGTTTCACACCAGGGGGTGCCACCCCCTATGCAGTTTCAGTGCTGTAATCCAACACACAGTCACCCTCTCTACAGAGATCCCCCTCAAGCACCAGGAGCCTGGCATTTGTGTCTCATCTAGATTTACACCTTATTCATACATTGTATTTACATATACATGCCTTGGAACAGGACCGTTGTGGGTTTGGGAAGCAGGAGCTGCTCAACAAGCACAAAGAGATGCACCAGCGGGCGCTGCTCTACGCCTGCCACATCTGCGGCATGAAGTACGCCCGGCCGGCCGAGCTCACCCGGCACCAGCGCACCCACTCGGACGTCACCTTCCACTGCGCCGAGTGTAACCACATGTTCTCGGACCCCCGGGACTTCAAGAAGCACATGGAGCACCACGGGGTGGAGAAGCCCTTCTTCTGCACCTTCCCTGGCTGCACCTTCCGCTCCGCCAAACCCTCCATCGTGGAGAAGCACATGGTCATCCACTCGGGGGTCAAGATGCACCCGTGCGAGCGCTGCGACAAGATGTTTGCGCAGCCGTCGGGGCTGCGCTCCCACCTGCGGTCCTGTCTGCAGCAGCGCTCCTACCTGTGCGACTTCTGCGGCTCCAGCTTCAACCACCTGCAGAGCCTCAAGTCCCACCGCATGCTGCACACCGGCGAGAAGCCCTACTTCTGCACCGACTGCGGCGCCCGCTTCACCGACCACCGCAACTTCAAGCGGCACCGCAGGATCCACGACGGCGCCTTCCCCTACGCCTGCATGCACTGCGACAAAAACTTCCGGCACTCAAACTCGCTGAAAGCTCACTTAAAGACGCACGGCATCACCCTGTCTCCAGCCTCCCTGGAACAGATGAAGATGAACCACTTTGAGGTCAAAGAGGAAAGCGAGCACGACGAACACCACATGAACCTACTGGGTCAAGGTCACGACCCCACGCACATCGCCGGCCAGGTCATTCAGGTCAAAGGCGAAGGTCATCTCGAAAGTGAATGTCGTCGTGACGGTGAAGGTCATATTGAATGCCAAAGTCAAGGTCATACAGGTGCTGTGACAGCCAATGTTTGCTGAATAACTCGTTATTATTCCATGTTGATTATAAAAAATATCACACATCGTCTACTCATGAAATGAGTATAAAATGTAAAACCTGTGCTAAGGATTCTTTATATCATTAGGTAATTCTGTATTTGATATTAAGGCTTAAAGCCACTAGGCTCAGTTTGTGATGTACATACCATTGTTACTCTATGTAGCTGATGATAGCTAGACATGCCAATTTTATTTGTGATACAGATATGCACTTAAAGTGGATATCAAGTCTTATTATTTTTGCATTCTCAAGTATTTACCTTGTATTTATTGTAGCATCTTATACCCTTGTTGATGCTGGTTACAACTTGTGTGGGATGTGGCATCATGTTTCTCTTCTCTACATGACTGTACATGACTTGTACACTGTGAGTGTAACTCCCTCCCCCCCCCCACCTTCACCTGAACCCCTGTCTCCTCCCTTAGATACATAACAAACTCATCTCCCAAACCAATCTACAACATGACTAGGGAGCGCTGTAGATATTGCCATAGAGAGGGGACCATCCAGAAAGCATGTAGAAATGTAGTCCACTGTCCTGTACAATTCGAGGCCATACAATTGTATAGAGACAGAAAATCATACAAGAAAACACGAATAAAGTTTCTGTTTAAATAGTACAATTGCATGTACACAAGTCAAAATGCTACGCAAAAAATGTAAACTGCTACTAAATTGGCTTAAGGTAGTCGGCAAAGTAGAGCGCAATAAAAGGCTTGGATCGGCTCCATCTCAACCTAACCCAACAGTATTAGAACTCCTTCATAATGTCATATATAGCAGCCATCTTCTAAGGTCTTTGTGTCTCGCCTTCTCTATGGTCCGCTGTACAGTAATTAATCATTCCCAACGCTAAACCCTCCGACTACGCTGTTGACGCAATAAAAGGACAAAGTTACAATAATATCCTAATAGTCCTATCTACTCTACTACTACTATTGTATATAAGGCTGACCACTTCTGGCTACAAGGTGAACAGGAGGTAATGATTCCCATGGATGTTTATTGGGATGTTTGTAAGGTTTCTACTGTGATTTATCTTGTATTGATTTGACTTGACAGATACATCAGTTTTCATTTTTAAAACTGCTGATTAGAAAGTGTTCACCTTTTCAACCCTTTAAGGGCCGCATAGTGCTTTGATGCCCTATGCCCTTTACTCACATGGGGGCATCATGCCAGTCCTATGGGTTTGATACACAAGTTACAGGGCATAGCACACTAAAGCACTACGCATCCCTCAAAGAATCCAATACTAAGGCTAAAGCCGAGTCCTATTTCTATGATGTCAGTGTTGTATCATGGACGACTAATTCTGACGCATGTCCTTTTTTTGTCATGACTGTAGACTTGTATATAGCTTAGTGCACTGAATCCAGGCATTTCTTTGAAACTCTTTCTCTACTCTTGAACTCTTGTTCCCGTTCTCTGTAGAATCAGCCGTTGGGTGGTTAGGTCGCTGGGAGCGCCAACCACCAAGTTGTAGATAGCCGCTGTACATAGTGTATATTATTTATTTGATACTAGTACGTAACGGGCTGTTCCGCTTCCAGTATTATAAGTACCATTATTATTACATAATTATTATCATACTTCTCAGATGTTCCTGCAAAGTGGCACAGAATAATAATAGTGATGATACATGAGGGAGAAGGTGACAAATGAAATGTTCAGAATGTACTTCTCATTATTAATGGGTGAAAGTCTATGTTGGGCGTGTGTGCATGTTGTTGTTATGTGTATCTGTTATCATGTTATGGTGTCTGATGAGAATAGAAAAGTGCACACTCCATTCCAGCGGATTACATGATTATTACGCCAACTATTTGTAAAGTTTATGATTGATAGGCAAATGCATTTCAAAAATGTTATATTTCTTCATGGCCCATTTCATTGCTTAAAGGTTATATTATTGGTAACAATGCCATAGTTGTGATACACTTGTTTGCAGTTTTATGCATTTAAGGGCATGTAATGCCAAATTATAATTAACCCTTAGAAGCCTGCTTTTGTTAAACACTGTTTTACAAAGATGTTTACTCTAATTTACCATTGTTTTGCCATTTGGTGCTATATAAGTATATGGAGTGAGTGTTAAAGGAATAAGAGATGACTGATTGTTATAGGCAAAGTTAGACTCTTGAATTTCAGGAAACCTCTGATTGGACAGGAAGGCGTAGAAGAATAGTGTACAACAATAAAGTTGCATGTTGAATGAGGTGTGTGCATACATGGCCTTTGTATGAGCGGGTTATATCAGTGACGTGTGTGAGTATGGGAAATGTGTTTATCCCACCAAAACCAATAAAGATTCAAATGTGCATGTGAAGATTGCCCCAAGTCTATGGTATGGAGGTAGGTATCAGAGAGAATCGGGGGGCGTCCCCCATGTGGTGCACATATCGTGGTAGTGTCAGTTCATTTTCCTGCCATTCACGCTAGTCCAGGATTTTGTCAAGCAAAGTAATAAAAGCATTAACTTCATCTTGTCTGTGAGTTGCTGCCTCCTCTGTTTGTCTTAATACACCCAACAACAAAATGGATGATTTAGATCTACCCAATTTTAGGTCAACAACAGAAATCAATTGGTTTCAATCCAGATTAGTGTGTAGAGCTGCAGTATAGCAGCCCATCGTTGGCCAAAGTAGATGAAGCACCTGCAGTGAGAAAATAAATCAAAAAAAATTCTGTACTCGTTAATAATGGTCCGATTTCACTTCTGAAAAAGGCTACGTGACCGCCAGAGGGTCCTGCACACACTCAGCGCTTCAGATCCGGGCTGGGACCGCTAGTGAAACCGCTAGTGGGGTCCGTAGTTGCAGGCGGGGTTATAAAAAAATAGCAAATAATTTCTGCTGTCGTTAATAATGGTCCCATTTCACTTCTGAAAACGGCCACGTGACCGCCAGAGGGTCCTGCACACACTCAGCCCCTCAGATCCGGGCTGGGACCACTAGTAAAACCGCTAGCAGAGTCCGTAGTCGCGGTTGGAGCACCGAAAAAATGTGAAATAATTTCTGCTGTCGTTAATAATGGTCCGATTTCACTTCTGAAAGAAGCCACGTGACCGCCAGAGGCTCCTGCACACTCCCAGCCCTACAATTTTGAGCTGGAAGCACTAGTAAAACCGCTAGCGGGGGCCGTAAAATGCAAAAACTCAAAAATGCTCCGATCTTAAAAATTCGACCACTCACTGAAAGCTTGAGTTACCCTGAACACTACTGTGTCACTCAATTCCACCCCAGAGGCTTAGTAAATGCGTGCGAGACGTCCGGAGTTTGCGCGCACACAAATAGGAAGTGAATAAAAAATAAACATCCAACTCAAACTTGACCACATTCTCAACTCACACACCTCTGGGCAATAATCAAACATGCATCAAATCCCCTCCCCACCCTCTGACAAGGCCCCTAAGGCCCACATACATTTAATCCATCACACAACATTATCCACCAACAAGAAACAACATGGCCCTTCACTGCTGAGGAGCAAGGTGAGCAATTCCACTTCCCCAGTTTCACACCAGGGGGTGCCACCCCCTATGCAGTTTCAGTGCTGTAATCCAACACACAGTCACCCTCTCTACAGAGATCCCCCTCAAGCACCAGGAGCCTGGCATTTGTGTCTCATCTAGATTTACACCTTATTCATACATTGTATTTACATATACATGCCTTGGAACAGGACCGTTGTGGGTTTGGGAAGCAGGAGCTGCTCAACAAGCACAAAGAGATGCACCAGCGGGCGCTGCTCTACGCCTGCCACATCTGCGGCATGAAGTACGCCCGGCCGGCCGAGCTCACCCGGCACCAGCGCACCCACTCGGACGTCACCTTCCACTGCGCCGAGTGTAACCACATGTTCTCGGACCCCCGGGACTTCAAGAAGCACATGGAGCACCACGGGGTGGAGAAGCCCTTCTTCTGCACCTTCCCTGGCTGCACCTTCCGCTCCGCCAAACCCTCCATCGTGGAGAAGCACATGGTCATCCACTCGGGGGTCAAGATGCACCCGTGCGAGCGCTGCGACAAGATGTTTGCGCAGCCGTCGGGGCTGCGCTCCCACCTGCGGTCCTGTCTGCAGCAGCGCTCCTACCTGTGCGACTTCTGCGGCTCCAGCTTCAACCACCTGCAGAGCCTCAAGTCCCACCGCATGCTGCACACCGGCGAGAAGCCCTACTTCTGCACCGACTGCGGCGCCCGCTTCACCGACCACCGCAACTTCAAGCGGCACCGCAGGATCCACGACGGCGCCTTCCCCTACGCCTGCATGCACTGCGACAAAAACTTCCGGCACTCAAACTCGCTGAAAGCTCACTTAAAGACGCACGGCATCACCCTGTCTCCAGCCTCCCTGGAACAGATGAAGATGAACCACTTTGAGGTCAAAGAGGAAAGCGAGCACGACGAACACCACATGAACCTACTGGGTCAAGGTCACGACCCCACGCACATCGCCGGCCAGGTCATTCAGGTCAAAGGCGAAGGTCATCTCGAAAGTGAATGTCGTCGTGACGGTGAAGGTCATATTGAATGCCAAAGTCAAGGTCATACAGGTGCTGTGACAGCCAATGTTTGCTGAATAACTCGTTATTATTCCATGTTGATTATAAAAAATATCACACATCGTCTACTCATGAAATGAGTATAAAATGTAAAACCTGTGCTAAGGATTCTTTATATCATTAGGTAATTCTGTATTTGATATTAAGGCTTAAAGCCACTAGGCTCAGTTTGTGATGTACATACCATTGTTACTCTATGTAGCTGATGATAGCTAGACATGCCAATTTTATTTGTGATACAGATATGCACTTAAAGTGGATATCAAGTCTTATTATTTTTGCATTCTCAAGTATTTACCTTGTATTTATTGTAGCATCTTATACCCTTGTTGATGCTGGTTACAACTTGTGTGGGATGTGGCATCATGTTTCTCTTCTCTACATGACTGTACATGACTTGTACACTGTGAGTGTAACTCCCTCCCCCCCCCCACCTTCACCTGAACCCCTGTCTCCTCCCTTAGATACATAACAAACTCATCTCCCAAACCAATCTACAACATGACTAGGGAGCGCTGTAGATATTGCCATAGAGAGGGGACCATCCAGAAAGCATGTAGAAATGTAGTCCACTGTCCTGTACAATTCGAGGCCATACAATTGTATAGAGACAGAAAATCATACAAGAAAACACGAATAAAGTTTCTGTTTAAATAGTACAATTGCATGTACACAAGTCAAAATGCTACGCAAAAAATGTAAACTGCTACTAAATTGGCTTAAGGTAGTCGGCAAAGTAGAGCGCAATAAAAGGCTTGGATCGGCTCCATCTCAACCTAACCCAACAGTATTAGAACTCCTTCATAATGTCATATATAGCAGCCATCTTCTAAGGTCTTTGTGTCTCGCCTTCTCTATGGTCCGCTGTACAGTAATTAATCATTCCCAACGCTAAACCCTCCGACTACGCTGTTGACGCAATAAAAGGACAAAGTTACAATAATATCCTAATAGTCCTATCTACTCTACTACTACTATTGTATATAAGGCTGACCACTTCTGGCTACAAGGTGAACAGGAGGTAATGATTCCCATGGATGTTTATTGGGATGTTTGTAAGGTTTCTACTGTGATTTATCTTGTATTGATTTGACTTGACAGATACATCAGTTTTCATTTTTAAAACTGCTGATTAGAAAGTGTTCACCTTTTCAACCCTTTAAGGGCCGCATAGTGCTTTGATGCCCTATGCCCTTTACTCACATGGGGGCATCATGCCAGTCCTATGGGTTTGATACACAAGTTACAGGGCATAGCACACTAAAGCACTACGCATCCCTCAAAGAATCCAATACTAAGGCTAAAGCCGAGTCCTATTTCTATGATGTCAGTGTTGTATCATGGACGACTAATTCTGACGCATGTCCTTTTTTTGTCATGACTGTAGACTTGTATATAGCTTAGTGCACTGAATCCAGGCATTTCTTTGAAACTCTTTCTCTACTCTTGAACTCTTGTTCCCGTTCTCTGTAGAATCAGCCGTTGGGTGGTTAGGTCGCTGGGAGCGCCAACCACCAAGTTGTAGATAGCCGCTGTACATAGTGTATATTATTTATTTGATACTAGTACGTAACGGGCTGTTCCGCTTCCAGTATTATAAGTACCATTATTATTACATAATTATTATCATACTTCTCAGATGTTCCTGCAAAGTGGCACAGAATAATAATAGTGATGATACATGAGGGAGAAGGTGACAAATGAAATGTTCAGAATGTACTTCTCATTATTAATGGGTGAAAGTCTATGTTGGGCGTGTGTGCATGTTGTTGTTATGTGTATCTGTTATCATGTTATGGTGTCTGATGAGAATAGAAAAGTGCACACTCCATTCCAGCGGATTACATGATTATTACGCCAACTATTTGTAAAGTTTATGATTGATAGGCAAATGCATTTCAAAAATGTTATATTTCTTCATGGCCCATTTCATTGCTTAAAGGTTATATTATTGGTAACAATGCCATAGTTGTGATACACTTGTTTGCAGTTTTATGCATTTAAGGGCATGTAATGCCAAATTATAATTAACCCTTAGAAGCCTGCTTTTGTTAAACACTGTTTTACAAAGATGTTTACTCTAATTTACCATTGTTTTGCCATTTGGTGCTATATAAGTATATGGAGTGAGTGTTAAAGGAATAAGAGATGACTGATTGTTATAGGCAAAGTTAGACTCTTGAATTTCAGGAAACCTCTGATTGGACAGGAAGGCGTAGAAGAATAGTGTACAACAATAAAGTTGCATGTTGAATGAGGTGTGTGCATACATGGCCTTTGTATGAGCGGGTTATATCAGTGACGTGTGTGAGTATGGGAAATGTGTTTATCCCACCAAAACCAATAAAGATTCAAATGTGCATGTGAAGATTGCCCCAAGTCTATGGTATGGAGGTAGGTATCAGAGAGAATCGGGGGGCGTCCCCCATGTGGTGCACATATCGTGGTAGTGTCAGTTCATTTTCCTGCCATTCACGCTAGTCCAGGATTTTGTCAAGCAAAGTAATAAAAGCATTAACTTCATCTTGTCTGTGAGTTGCTGCCTCCTCTGTTTGTCTTAATACACCCAACAACAAAATGGATGATTTAGATCTACCCAATTTTAGGTCAACAACAGAAATCAATTGGTTTCAATCCAGATTAGTGTGTAGAGCTGCAGTATAGCAGCCCATCGTTGGCCAAAGTAGATGAAGCACCTGCAGTGAGAAAATAAATCAAAAAAAATTCTGTACTCGTTAATAATGGTCCGATTTCACTTCTGAAAAAGGCTACGTGACCGCCAGAGGGTCCTGCACACACTCAGCGCTTCAGATCCGGGCTGGGACCGCTAGTGAAACCGCTAGTGGGGTCCGTAGTTGCAGGCGGGGTTATAAAAAAATAGCAAATAATTTCTGCTGTCGTTAATAATGGTCCCATTTCACTTCTGAAAACGGCCACGTGACCGCCAGAGGGTCCTGCACACACTCAGCCCCTCAGATCCGGGCTGGGACCACTAGTAAAACCGCTAGCAGAGTCCGTAGTCGCGGTTGGAGCACCGAAAAAATGTGAAATAATTTCTGCTGTCGTTAATAATGGTCCGATTTCACTTCTGAAAGAAGCCACGTGACCGCCAGAGGCTCCTGCACACTCCCAGCCCTACAATTTTGAGCTGGAAGCACTAGTAAAACCGCTAGCGGGGGCCGTAAAATGCAAAAACTCAAAAATGCTCCGATCTTAAAAATTCGACCACTCACTGAAAGCTTGAGTTACCCTGAACACTACTGTGTCACTCAATTCCACCCCAGAGGCTTAGTAAATGCGTGCGAGACGTCCGGAGTTTGCGCGCACACAAATAGGAAGTGAATAAAAAATAAACATCCAACTCAAACTTGACCACATTCTCAACTCACACACCTCTGGGCAATAATCAAACATGCATCAAATCCCCTCCCCACCCTCTGACAAGGCCCCTAAGGCCCACATACATTTAATCCATCACACAACATTATCCACCAACAAGAAACAACATGGCCCTTCACTGCTGAGGAGCAAGGTGAGCAATTCCACTTCCCCAGTTTCACACCAGGGGGTGCCACCCCCTATGCAGTTTCAGTGCTGTAATCCAACACACAGTCACCCTCTCTACAGAGATCCCCCTCAAGCACCAGGAGCCTGGCATTTGTGTCTCATCTAGATTTACACCTTATTCATACATTGTATTTACATATACATGCCTTGGAACAGGACCGTTGTGGGTTTGGGAAGCAGGAGCTGCTCAACAAGCACAAAGAGATGCACCAGCGGGCGCTGCTCTACGCCTGCCACATCTGCGGCATGAAGTACGCCCGGCCGGCCGAGCTCACCCGGCACCAGCGCACCCACTCGGACGTCACCTTCCACTGCGCCGAGTGTAACCACATGTTCTCGGACCCCCGGGACTTCAAGAAGCACATGGAGCACCACGGGGTGGAGAAGCCCTTCTTCTGCACCTTCCCTGGCTGCACCTTCCGCTCCGCCAAACCCTCCATCGTGGAGAAGCACATGGTCATCCACTCGGGGGTCAAGATGCACCCGTGCGAGCGCTGCGACAAGATGTTTGCGCAGCCGTCGGGGCTGCGCTCCCACCTGCGGTCCTGTCTGCAGCAGCGCTCCTACCTGTGCGACTTCTGCGGCTCCAGCTTCAACCACCTGCAGAGCCTCAAGTCCCACCGCATGCTGCACACCGGCGAGAAGCCCTACTTCTGCACCGACTGCGGCGCCCGCTTCACCGACCACCGCAACTTCAAGCGGCACCGCAGGATCCACGACGGCGCCTTCCCCTACGCCTGCATGCACTGCGACAAAAACTTCCGGCACTCAAACTCGCTGAAAGCTCACTTAAAGACGCACGGCATCACCCTGTCTCCAGCCTCCCTGGAACAGATGAAGATGAACCACTTTGAGGTCAAAGAGGAAAGCGAGCACGACGAACACCACATGAACCTACTGGGTCAAGGTCACGACCCCACGCACATCGCCGGCCAGGTCATTCAGGTCAAAGGCGAAGGTCATCTCGAAAGTGAATGTCGTCGTGACGGTGAAGGTCATATTGAATGCCAAAGTCAAGGTCATACAGGTGCTGTGACAGCCAATGTTTGCTGAATAACTCGTTATTATTCCATGTTGATTATAAAAAATATCACACATCGTCTACTCATGAAATGAGTATAAAATGTAAAACCTGTGCTAAGGATTCTTTATATCATTAGGTAATTCTGTATTTGATATTAAGGCTTAAAGCCACTAGGCTCAGTTTGTGATGTACATACCATTGTTACTCTATGTAGCTGATGATAGCTAGACATGCCAATTTTATTTGTGATACAGATATGCACTTAAAGTGGATATCAAGTCTTATTATTTTTGCATTCTCAAGTATTTACCTTGTATTTATTGTAGCATCTTATACCCTTGTTGATGCTGGTTACAACTTGTGTGGGATGTGGCATCATGTTTCTCTTCTCTACATGACTGTACATGACTTGTACACTGTGAGTGTAACTCCCTCCCCCCCCCCACCTTCACCTGAACCCCTGTCTCCTCCCTTAGATACATAACAAACTCATCTCCCAAACCAATCTACAACATGACTAGGGAGCGCTGTAGATATTGCCATAGAGAGGGGACCATCCAGAAAGCATGTAGAAATGTAGTCCACTGTCCTGTACAATTCGAGGCCATACAATTGTATAGAGACAGAAAATCATACAAGAAAACACGAATAAAGTTTCTGTTTAAATAGTACAATTGCATGTACACAAGTCAAAATGCTACGCAAAAAATGTAAACTGCTACTAAATTGGCTTAAGGTAGTCGGCAAAGTAGAGCGCAATAAAAGGCTTGGATCGGCTCCATCTCAACCTAACCCAACAGTATTAGAACTCCTTCATAATGTCATATATAGCAGCCATCTTCTAAGGTCTTTGTGTCTCGCCTTCTCTATGGTCCGCTGTACAGTAATTAATCATTCCCAACGCTAAACCCTCCGACTACGCTGTTGACGCAATAAAAGGACAAAGTTACAATAATATCCTAATAGTCCTATCTACTCTACTACTACTATTGTATATAAGGCTGACCACTTCTGGCTACAAGGTGAACAGGAGGTAATGATTCCCATGGATGTTTATTGGGATGTTTGTAAGGTTTCTACTGTGATTTATCTTGTATTGATTTGACTTGACAGATACATCAGTTTTCATTTTTAAAACTGCTGATTAGAAAGTGTTCACCTTTTCAACCCTTTAAGGGCCGCATAGTGCTTTGATGCCCTATGCCCTTTACTCACATGGGGGCATCATGCCAGTCCTATGGGTTTGATACACAAGTTACAGGGCATAGCACACTAAAGCACTACGCATCCCTCAAAGAATCCAATACTAAGGCTAAAGCCGAGTCCTATTTCTATGATGTCAGTGTTGTATCATGGACGACTAATTCTGACGCATGTCCTTTTTTTGTGATGACTGTAGACTTGTATATAGCTTAGTGCACTGAATCCAGGCATTTCTTTGAAACTCTTTCTCTACTCTTGAACTCTTGTTCCCGTTCTCTGTAGAATCAGCCGTTGGGTGGTTAGGTCGCTGGGAGCGCCAACCACCAAGTTGTAGATAGCCGCTGTACATAGTGTATATTATTTATTTGATACTAGTACGTAACGGGCTGTTCCGCTTCCAGTATTATAAGTACCATTATTATTACATAATTATTATCATACTTCTCAGATGTTCCTGCAAAGTGGCACAGAATAATAATAGTGATGATACATGAGGGAGAAGGTGACAAATGAAATGTTCAGAATGTACTTCTCATTATTAATGGGTGAAAGTCTATGTTGGGCGTGTGTGCATGTTGTTGTTATGTGTATCTGTTATCATGTTATGGTGTCTGATGAGACTGTAGAAAAGTGCACACTCCATTCCAGCGGATTACATGATTATTACGCCAACTATTTGTTAAGTTTATGATTGATAGGCAAATGCATTTCAAAAATGTTATTTCTCTTCATGGCCCATTTCATTGCTTAAAGGTTATATTATTGGTATCAATGCCATAGTTGTGATACACTTGTTTGCAGTTTAATGCATTTAAGGGCATGTAATGCCAACTTATAATTAACCCTTAGAAGCCTGCTTTTGTTAAACACTGTTTTACAAAGATGTTAACTCTAATTTACCATTGTTTTGCCATTTGGTGCTATATAAATATATGGAGTGAGTGTTAAAGGAATAAGAGATGACTGATTGTTATAGGCAAAGTTAGATTCTTGAATTTCAGGAAACCTCTGATTGGACAGGAAGGCGTAGAAGAGTAGTGTACAACAAAAAAGTTGCATGTTGAATGAGGTGTGTGCACACATGGCCTTTGTATGAGCGGGTTATATCAGTGACGTGTGTGAGTATGGGAAATGTGTTTATCCCACCAAAACCAATAAAGATTCAAATGTGCATGTGAACATTGCCCCAAGTCTATGGTATGGAGGTAGGTATCAGAGAGAATCGGGGGGCGTCCCCCATGTGGTGCACATATCGTGGTAGTGTCAGTTCATTTTCCTGCCATTCACGCTAGTCCAGGATTTTGTCAAGCAAAGTAATAAAAGCATTAACTTCATCTTGTCTGTGAGTTCCTGCCTCCTCTGTTTGTCTTAATACACCCAACAACAAAATGGATGATTTAGATCTACCCAATTTTAGGTGAACAACAGAAACCAATTGGTTTCAATCCAGATTAGTGTGTAAAGCTGCAGTATAGCAGCCCATCGTTGGCCAAAGTAGATGAAGCACCTGCAGCGCGAAAATAAATCAAAAATAATTTCTGCTGTCGTTAATAATGGTCCGATTTCAGTTCTGAAAACGGCCACGTGACCGCCAGAGGGTCCTGCACACACTCCGCCCTTCAAATCTAAGCTGCGCCTGCTAGTAAAACCGCTAGCAGAGTCCGTAGTCGCGGTTGGAGCACCGAAAAAAGGTGAAATAATTTCTGCTGTCGTTAATAATGGTCCGATTTCACTTCTGAAAGAAGCCACGTGACCGCCAGAGGCTCCTGCACACTCCCAGCCCTACAGTACCGAGCTGGGACCCCTAGTAAAACCGCTAGCGGGGGCCGTAAAATGCAAAAACTCAAAAATGCTCCGATCTTAAAAATTTGACCACTCACGGAAAGCTTGAGTTACCCTGAACACTGCTGTGTCACTCAATTCCACCCCAGAGGCTTAGTAAATGCGTGCGAGACGTCCGTAGTTTGCGCACGCACAAATAGGAAGTGAATAAAATATAAACATCCAACTCAAACTTGACCATATTCTCAACTCACACACCTCTGGGCAATAATCAAACATGCATCAAGTCCCCTCTTCACCCTCTGACAAGGCCCCTAAGGCCCACATACATTTAATCCATCACACAACATTATCTACCAACAAGAAACAACATGGCCCTTCACTGCTGAGGAGCAAGGTGGGCAATTCCACTTCCCCAGTTTCACACCAGGGGGTGCCACCCCCTATGCAGTTTCAGTGCTGTAATCCAACACACAGTCACCCTCTCTACAGAGATCCCCCTCAAGCACCAGAAGCCTGGCATTTGTGTCTCATCTAGATTTACACCTTATTCATACATTGTATTTACATACATGCCTTGGAACAGTAGCAATGTGGGTTTGGGAAGCAGGAGCTGCTCAACAAGCACAAAGAGATGCACCAGCGGGCGCTGCTCTACGCCTGCCACATCTGCGGCATGAAGTACGCCCGGCCGGCCGAGCTCACCCGGCACCAGCGCACCCACTCGGACGTCACCTTCCACTGCGCCGAGTGTAACCACATGTTCTCGGACCCCCGGGACTTCAAGAAGCACATGGAGCACCACGGGGTGGAGAAGCCCTTCTTCTGCACCTTCCCCGGCTGCACCTTCCGCTCCGCCAAACCCTCCATCGTGGAGAAGCACATGGTCATCCACTCGGGGGTCAAGATGCACCCGTGTGAGCGCTGCGACAAGATGTTTGCGCAGCCGTCAGGGCTGCGCTCCCACCTGCGGTCCTGTCTGCAGCAGCGCTCCTACCTGTGCGACTTCTGCGGCTCCAGCTTCAACCACCTGCAGAGCCTCAAGTCCCACCGCATGCTGCACACCGGCGAGAAGCCCTACTTCTGCACCGACTGCGGCGCCCGCTTCACCGACCACCGCAACTTCAAGCGGCACCGCAGGATCCACGACGGCGCCTTCCCCTACGCCTGCATGCACTGCGACAAAAACTTCCGGCACTCAAACTCGCTGAAAGCTCACTTAAAGACGCACGGCATCACCCTGTCTCCAGCCTCCCTGGAACAGATGAAGATGAACCACTTTGAGGTCAAAGAGGAAAGCGAGCACGACGAACACCACATGAACCTACTGGGTCAAGGTCACGACCCCACGCACATCGCCGGCCAGGTCATTCAGGTCAAAGGCGAAGGTCATCTCGAAAGTGAATGTCGTCGTGACGGTGAAGGTCATATTGAATGCCAAGGTCAAGGTCATACAGGTGCTGTGACAGCCAATGTTTGCTGAATAACTTGTTATTATTCCATGTTGATTATAAAAGATATCACACATTGTCTACTCATGAAATGAGTATAAAATGTAAAACCTGTGCTAAGGATTCTTTATATCATTAGGTAATTCTGTATTTGATATTAAGGCTTAAAGCCACTAGGCTCAGTTTGTGATGTACATACCATTGTTACTCCATGTAGCTGATGATAGCTAGCCATGCCAATTTTATTTGTGATACAGATATGCACTTAAAAGTGGATATCAAGTCTTATTATTTTTGCATTCTCAACTATTTACCTTGTATTTATTGTAGCATCTTATACCCTTGTTGATGCTGGTTACAACTTGTGTGGGATGTGGCATCATGTTTCTCTTCTCTACATGACTGTACATGACTTGTACACGGTGAGTGTAACTCCCTCCCCCCCCCCCCCCACCTTCACCTGAACCCCTGTCTCCTCCCTTAGATACAAAACAAACTCATCTCCCAAACCAAACAACAACATGACTAGGAAACGCTGTAGATATCGCCATAGAGAGGGGACCATCCAGAAAGCATGTAGAAATGTAGTCCACTGTCCTGTACAATTCGAGGCCATACAATTGTTTAGAGACAGAAAATCATACAAGAAAACACGAGTAAAGTTTCTGTTTAAATAGTACAATCGCAAGTATACAAGTTAAAATGCTACGCAAAAAATGTAAACTGCTACTAAATCGGCTTTCGGTAGTCGGCAAAGTAGAGCTCAATAAAAGGCTTGGATCGGCTCCATCTCAACCTAACCCAACAGTATTAGAACTCCTTCATAATATCATATATAGCAGCCATCTTCTAAGGTCTTTGTGTCTCGCCGTCTCTGTGGTCCGCTGTACAGTAATTAATCATTTCCAACGCTAAACCCTCCGACTACGCTGTTGGCGCAATAAAAAGACAAAGTTACAATAATATCCTAATAGTCCTATCTACTCTACTACTACTATTGTATATAAGGCTGACCACTTCTGGCTACAAGGTGAACAGGAGGTAATGATTCCCATGGATGTTTATTGGGATGTTTGTAAGGTTTCTACTGTGATTTATCTTGTATTGATTTGACTTTACAGATACATCAGTTTTCATTTTTAAAACTGCTGATTAGAAAGTGTTCACCTTTTCAACCCTTTAAGGGCCGCATAGTGCTTTGATGCCCTATCCCCTTTACTCACATGGGGGCATCATGCCAGTCCTATGGGTTTGATACACAAGTTACAGGGCATAGCACACTAAAGCACTACGCATCCCTCAAAGAATCCAATACTAAGGCTAAAGCCGAGTCCTATTTCTATGATGTCAGTCTTGTATCATGGACGACTAATTCTGACGCATGTCCTTTTTTTGTGATGACTGTAGACTTGTATATAGCTTAGTGCACTGAATCCAGGCATTTCTTTGAAACTCTTTCTCTACTCTTGAACTCTTGTTCCCGTTCTCTGTAGAATCAGCCGTTGGGTGGTTAGGTTGCTCGGAGCGCCAACCACCAAGTTGTAGATAGCCGCTGTACATAGTGTATATTATTTATTTGATACTAGTACGTAACGGGCTGTTCCGCTTCCAGTATTATAAGTACCATTATTATTACATAATTATTATCATACTTCTCAGATGTTCCTGCAAAGTGGCACAGAATAATAATAGTGATGATACATGAGGGAGAAGGTGACAAATGAAATGTTCAGAATGTACTTCTCATTATTAATGGGTGAAAGTCTATGTTGGGCGTGTGTGCATGTTGTTGTTATGTGTATCTGTTATCATGTTATGGTGTCTGATGAGACTGTAGAAAAGTGCACACTCCATTCCAGCGGATTACATGATTATTACGCCAACTATTTGTTAAGTTTATGATTGATAGGCAAATGCATTTCAAAAATGTTATTTCTCTTCATGGCCCATTTCATTGCTTAAAGGTTATATTATTGGTATCAATGCCATAGTTGTGATACACTTGTTTGCAGTTTAATGCATTTAAGGGCATGTAATGCCAACTTATAATTAACCCTTAGAAGCCTGCTTTTGTTAAACACTGTTTTACAAAGATGTTAACTCTAATTTACCATTGTTTTGCCATTTGGTGCTATATAAATATATGGAGTGAGTGTTAAAGGAATAAGAGATGACTGATTGTTATAGGCAAAGTTAGATTCTTGAATTTCAGGAAACCTCTGATTGGACAGGAAGGCGTAGAAGAGTAGTGTACAACAAAAAAGTTGCATGTTGAATGAGGTGTGTGCACACATGGCCTTTGTATGAGCGGGTTATATCAGTGACGTGTGTGAGTATGGGAAATGTGTTTATCCCACCAAAACCAATAAAGATTCAAATGTGCATGTGAACATTGCCCCAAGTCTATGGTATGGAGGTAGGTATCAGAGAGAATCGGGGGGCGTCCCCCATGTGGTGCACATATCGTGGTAGTGTCAGTTCATTTTCCTGCCATTCACGCTAGTCCAGGATTTTGTCAAGCAAAGTAATAAAAGCATTAACTTCATCTTGTCTGTGAGTTCCTGCCTCCTCTGTTTGTCTTAATACACCCAACAACAAAATGGATGATTTAGATCTACCCAATTTTAGGTGAACAACAGAAACCAATTGGTTTCAATCCAGATTAGTGTGTAAAGCTGCAGTATAGCAGCCCATCGTTGGCCAAAGTAGATGAAGCACCTGCAGCGCGAAAATAAATCAAAAATAATTTCTGCTGTCGTTAATAATGGTCCGATTTCAGTTCTGAAAACGGCCACGTGACCGCCAGAGGGTCCTGCACACACTCCGCCCTTCAAATCTAAGCTGCGCCTGCTAGTAAAACCGCTAGCAGAGTCCGTAGTCGCGGTTGGAGCACCGAAAAAAGGTGAAATAATTTCTGCTGTCGTTAATAATGGTCCGATTTCACTTCTGAAAGAAGCCACGTGACCGCCAGAGGCTCCTGCACACTCCCAGCCCTACAGTACCGAGCTGGGACCCCTAGTAAAACCGCTAGCGGGGGCCGTAAAATGCAAAAACTCAAAAATGCTCCGATCTTAAAAATTTGACCACTCACGGAAAGCTTGAGTTACCCTGAACACTGCTGTGTCACTCAATTCCACACCAGAGGCTTAGTAAATACGTGCGAGACGTCCGAAGGTTGCGCGCGCACAAATAGGAAGTGAATAAAAAATAAACATCCAACTCAAACTTGACCACATTCTCAACTCACACACCTCTGGGCAATAATCAAACATGCATCAAGTCCCCTCTTCACCCACTGACAAGGTCCCTACGGCCGACATGCATTAAATCCATCACACAACATTATCCACCAACAAGAAACAACATGGCCCTTTACTGCTGAGGAGCAAGGTGGGCAATTCCACTTCCCCAGTTTCACACCAGGGGGTGTCACCCCCTATGCAGTTTCAGTGCTTTAATCCAACACACAGTCACCCTCTCTACAGAGATCCCCCTCAAGCACCAGAAGCCTGGCATTTGTGTCTCATCTAGATTTACACCTTATTCATACATTGTATTTACATACATGCCTTGGAACAGGACCGTTGTGGGTTTGGGAAGCAGGAGCTGCTCAACAAGCACAAAGAGATGCACCAGCGGGCGCTGCTCTACGCCTGCCACATCTGCGGCATGAAGTACGCCCGGCCGGCCGAGCTCACCCGGCACCAGCGCACCCACTCGGACGTCACCTTCCACTGCGCCGAGTGTAACCACATGTTCTCGGACCCCCGGGACTTCAAGAAGCACATGGAGCACCACGGGGTGGAGAAGCCCTTCTTCTGCACCTTCCCCGGCTGCACCTTCCGCTCCGCCAAACCCTCCATCGTGGAGAAGCACATGGTCATCCACTCGGGGGTCAAGATGCACCCGTGTGAGCGCTGCGACAAGATGTTTGCGCAGCCGTCAGGGCTGCGCTCCCACCTGCGGTCCTGTCTGCAGCAGCGCTCCTACCTGTGCGACTTCTGCGGCTCCAGCTTCAACCACCTGCAGAGCCTCAAGTCCCACCGCATGCTGCACACCGGCGAGAAGCCCTACTTCTGCACCGACTGCGGCGCCCGCTTCACCGACCACCGCAACTTCAAGCGGCACCGCAGGATCCACGACGGCGCCTTCCCCTACGCCTGCATGCACTGCGACAAAAACTTCCGGCACTCAAACTCGCTGAAAGCTCACTTAAAGACGCACGGCATCACCCTGTCTCCAGCCTCCCTGGAACAGATGAAGATGAACCACTTTGAGGTCAAAGAGGAAAGCGAGCACGACGAACACCACATGAACCTACTGGGTCAAGGTCACGACCCCACGCACATCGCCGGCCAGGTCATTCAGGTCAAAGGCGAAGGTCATCTCGAAAGTGAATGTCGTCGTGACGGTGAAGGTCATATTGAATGCCAAGGTCAAGGTCATACAGGTGCTGTGACAGCCAATGTTTGCTGAATAACTTGTTATTATTCCATGTTGATTATAAAAGATATCACACATTGTCTACTCATGAAATGAGTATAAAATGTAAAACCTGTGCTAAGGATTCTTTATATCATTAGGTAATTCTGTATTTGATATTAAGGCTTAAAGCCACTAGGCTCAGTTTGTGATGTACATACCATTGTTACTCCATGTAGCTGATGATAGCTAGCCATGCCAATTTTATTTGTGATACAGATATGCACTTAAAAGTGGATATCAAGTCTTATTATTTTTGCATTCTCAACTATTTACCTTGTATTTATTGTAGCATCTTATACCCTTGTTGATGCTGGTTACAACTTGTGTGGGATGTGGCATCATGTTTCTCTTCTCTACATGACTGTACATGACTTGTACACGGTGAGTGTAACTCCCTCCCCCCCCCCCCCACCTTCACCTGAACCCCTGTCTCCTCCCTTAGATACATAACAAACTCATCTCCCAAACCAAACAACAACATGACTAGGAAACGCTGTAGATATCGCCATAGAGAGGGAACCATGCAGAAAGCATGTAGAAATGTAGTCCATTGTCCTGTACAATTCGAGGCCATACAATTGTATAGAGACAGAAAATCATACAAGAAAACACGAGTAAAGTTTCTGTTTAAATAGTACAATCGCAAGTATACAAGTTAAAATGCTACGCAAAAAATGTAAACTGCTACTAAATCGGCTTTCGGTAGTCGGCAAAGTAGAGCTCAATAAAAGGCTTGGATCGGCTCCATCTCAACCTAACCCAACAGTATTAGAACTCCTTCATAATATCATATATAGCAGCCATCTTCTAAGGTCTTTGTGTCTCGCTGTCTCTGTGGTCCGCTGTACAGTAATTAATCATTCCCAACGCTAAACCCTCCGACTACGCTGTTGACGCAATAAAAAGACAAAGTTACAATAATATCCTAATAGTCCTATCTACTCTACTACTACTATTGTATATAAGGCTGACCACTTCTGGCTACAAGGTGAACAGGAGGTAATGATTCCCATGGATGTTTATTGGGATGTTTGTAAGGTTTCTACTGTGATTTATCTTGTATTGATTTGACTTGACAGATACATCAGTTTTCATTTTTAAAACTGCTGATTAGAAAGTGTTCACCTTTTCAACCCTTTAAGGGCCGCATAGTGCTTTGATGCCCTATGCCCTTTACTCACATGGGGGCATCATGCCAGTCCTATGGGTTTGATACACAAGTTACAGGGCATAGCACACTAAAGCACTACGCATCCCTCAAAGAATCCAATACTAAGGCTAAAGCCGAGTCCTATTTCTATGATGTCACTGTTGTATCATAGACGACTAATTCTGACGCATGTCCTTTTTTTGTGATGACTGTAGACTTGTATATAGCTTAGTGCACTGAATCCAGGCATTTCTTTGAAACTCTTTCTCTACTCTTGAACTCTTGTTCCCGTTCTCTGTAGAATCAGCCGTTGGGTGGTTAGGTTGCTCGGAGCGCCAACCACCAAGTTGTAGATAGCCGCTGTACATAGTGTATATTATTTATTTGATACTAGTACGTAACGGGCTGTTCCGCTTCCAGTATTATAAGTACCATTATTATTACATAATTATTATCATACTTCTCAGATGTTCCTGCAAAGTGGCACAGAATAATAATAGTGATGATACATGAGGGAGAAGGTGACAAATGAAATGTTCAGAATGTACTTCTCATTATTAATGGGTGAAAGTCTATGTTGGGCGTGTGTGCATGTTGTTGTTATGTGTATCTGTTATCATGTTATGGTGTCTGATGAGACTGTAGAAAAGTGCACACTCCATTCCAGCGGATTACATGATTATTACGCCAACTATTTGTTAAGTTTATGATTGATAGGCAAATGCATTTCAAAAATGTTATTTCTCTTCATGGCCCATTTCATTGCTTAAAGGTTATATTATTGGTATCAATGCCATAGTTGTGATACACTTGTTTGCAGTTTAATGCATTTAAGGGCATGTAATGCCAACTTATAATTAACCCTTAGAAGCCTGCTTTTGTTAAACACTGTTTTACAAAGATGTTAACTCTAATTTACCATTGTTTTGCCATTTGGTGCTATATAAATATATGGAGTGAGTGTTAAAGGAATAAGAGATGACTGATTGTTATAGGCAAAGTTAGATTCTTGAATTTCAGGAAACCTCTGATTGGACAGGAAGGCGTAGAAGAGTAGTGTACAACAAAAAAGTTGCATGTTGAATGAGGTGTGTGCACACATGGCCTTTGTATGAGCGGGTTATATCAGTGACGTGTGTGAGTATGGGAAATGTGTTTATCCCACCAAAACCAATAAAGATTCAAATGTGCATGTGAACATTGCCCCAAGTCTATGGTATGGAGGTAGGTATCAGAGAGAATCGGGGGGCGTCCCCCATGTGGTGCACATATCGTGGTAGTGTCAGTTCATTTTCCTGCCATTCACGCTAGTCCAGGATTTTGTCAAGCAAAGTAATAAAAGCATTAACTTCATCTTGTCTGTGAGTTCCTGCCTCCTCTGTTTGTCTTAATACACCCAACAACAAAATGGATGATTTAGATCTACCCAATTTTAGGTGAACAACAGAAACCAATTGGTTTCAATCCAGATTAGTGTGTAAAGCTGCAGTATAGCAGCCCATCGTTGGCCAAAGTAGATGAAGCACCTGCAGCGCGAAAATAAATCAAAAATAATTTCTGCTGTCGTTAATAATGGTCCGATTTCAGTTCTGAAAACGGCCACGTGACCGCCAGAGGGTCCTGCACACACTCCGCCCTTCAAATCTAAGCTGCGCCTGCTAGTAAAACCGCTAGCAGAGTCCGTAGTCGCGGTTGGAGCACCGAAAAAAGGTGAAATAATTTCTGCTGTCGTTAATAATGGTCCGATTTCACTTCTGAAAGAAGCCACGTGACCGCCAGAGGCTCCTGCACACTCCCAGCCCTACAGTACCGAGCTGGGACCCCTAGTAAAACCGCTAGCGGGGGCCGTAAAATGCAAAAACTCAAAAATGCTCCGATCTTAAAAATTTGACCACTCACGGAAAGCTTGAGTTACCCTGAACACTGCTGTGTCACTCAATTCCACACCAGAGGCTTAGTAAATACGTGCGAGACGTCCGAAGGTTGCGCGCGCACAAATAGGAAGTGAATAAAAAATAAACATCCAACTCAAACTTGACCACATTCTCAACTCACACACCTCTGGGCAATAATCAAACATGCATCAAGTCCCCTCTTCACCCACTGACAAGGTCCCTACGGCCGACATGCATTAAATCCATCACACAACATTATCCACCAACAAGAAACAACATGGCCCTTTACTGCTGAGGAGCAAGGTGGGCAATTCCACTTCCCCAGTTTCACACCAGGGGGTGTCACCCCCTATGCAGTTTCAGTGCTTTAATCCAACACACAGTCACCCTCTCTACAGAGATCCCCCTCAAGCACCAGAAGCCTGGCATTTGTGTCTCATCTAGATTTACACCTTATTCATACATTGTATTTACATACATGCCTTGGAACAGGACCATTGTGGGTTTGGGAAGCAGGAGCTGCTCAACAAGCACAAAGAGATGCACCAGCGGGCGCTGCTCTACGCCTGCCACATCTGCGGCATGAAGTACGCCCGGCCGGCCGAGCTCACCCGGCACCAGCGCACCCACTCGGACGTCACCTTCCACTGCGCCGAGTGTAACCACATGTTCTCGGACCCCCGGGACTTCAAGAAGCACATGGAGCACCACGGGGTGGAGAAGCCCTTCTTCTGCACCTTCCCCGGCTGCACCTTCCGCTCCGCCAAACCCTCCATCGTGGAGAAGCACATGGTCATCCACTCGGGGGTCAAGATGCACCCGTGTGAGCGCTGCGACAAGATGTTTGCGCAGCCGTCAGGGCTGCGCTCCCACCTGCGGTCCTGTCTGCAGCAGCGCTCCTACCTGTGCGACTTCTGCGGCTCCAGCTTCAACCACCTGCAGAGCCTCAAGTCCCACCGCATGCTGCACACCGGCGAGAAGCCCTACTTCTGCACCGACTGCGGCGCCCGCTTCACCGACCACCGCAACTTCAAGCGGCACCGCAGGATCCACGACGGCGCCTTCCCCTACGCCTGCATGCACTGCGACAAAAACTTCCGGCACTCAAACTCGCTGAAAGCTCACTTAAAGACGCACGGCATCACCCTGTCTCCAGCCTCCCTGGAACAGATGAAGATGAACCACTTTGAGGTCAAAGAGGAAAGCGAGCACGACGAACACCACATGAACCTACTGGGTCAAGGTCACGACCCCACGCACATCGCCGGCCAGGTCATTCAGGTCAAAGGCGAAGGTCATCTCGAAAGTGAATGTCGTCGTGACGGTGAAGGTCATATTGAATGCCAAGGTCAAGGTCATACAGGTGCTGTGACAGCCAATGTTTGCTGAATAACTTGTTATTATTCCATGTTGATTATAAAAGATATCACACATTGTCTACTCATGAAATGAGTATAAAATGTAAAACCTGTGCTAAGGATTCTTTATATCATTAGGTAATTCTGTATTTGATATTAAGGCTTAAAGCCACTAGGCTCAGTTTGTGATGTACATACCATTGTTACTCCATGTAGCTGATGATAGCTAGCCATGCCAATTTTATTTGTGATACAGATATGCACTTAAAAGTGGATATCAAGTCTTATTATTTTTGCATTCTCAACTATTTACCTTGTATTTATTGTAGCATCTTATACCCTTGTTGATGCTGGTTACAACTTGTGTGGGATGTGGCATCATGTTTCTCTTCTCTACATGACTGTACATGACTTGTACACGGTGAGTGTAACTCCCTCCCCCCCCCCCCCACCTTCACCTGAACCCCTGTCTCCTCCCTTAGATACATAACAAACTCATCTCCCAAACCAAACAACAACATGACTAGGAAACGCTGTAGATATCGCCATAGAGAGGGAACCATGCAGAAAGCATGTAGAAATGTAGTCCATTGTCCTGTACAATTCGAGGCCATACAATTGTATAGAGACAGAAAATCATACAAGAAAACACGAGTAAAGTTTCTGTTTAAATAGTACAATCGCAAGTATACAAGTTAAAATGCTACGCAAAAAATGTAAACTGCTACTAAATCGGCTTTCGGTAGTCGGCAAAGTAGAGCTCAATAAAAGGCTTGGATCGGCTCCATCTCAACCTAACCCAACAGTATTAGAACTCCTTCATAATATCATATATAGCAGCCATCTTCTAAGGTCTTTGTGTCTCGCTGTCTCTGTGGTCCGCTGTACAGTAATTAATCATTCCCAACGCTAAACCCTCCGACTACGCTGTTGACGCAATAAAAAGACAAAGTTACAATAATATCCTAATAGTCCTATCTACTCTACTACTACTATTGTATATAAGGCTGACCACTTCTGGCTACAAGGTGAACAGGAGGTAATGATTCCCATGGATGTTTATTGGGATGTTTGTAAGGTTTCTACTGTGATTTATCTTGTATTGATTTGACTTGACAGATACATCAGTTTTCATTTTTAAAACTGCTGATTAGAAAGTGTTCACCTTTTCAACCCTTTAAGGGCCGCATAGTGCTTTGATGCCCTATGCCCTTTACTCACATGGGGGCATCATGCCAGTCCTATGGGTTTGATACACAAGTTACAGGGCATAGCACACTAAAGCACTACGCATCCCTCAAAGAATCCAATACTAAGGCTAAAGCCGAGTCCTATTTCTATGATGTCACTGTTGTATCATAGACGACTAATTCTGACGCATGTCCTTTTTTTGTGATGACTGTAGACTTGTATATAGCTTAGTGCACTGAATCCAGGCATTTCTTTGAAACTCTTTCTCTACTCTTGAACTCTTGTTCCCGTTCTCTGTAGAATCAGCCGTTGGGTGGTTAGGTTGCTCGGAGCGCCAACCACCAAGTTGTAGATAGCCGCTGTACATAGTGTATATTATTTATTTGATACTAGTACGTAACGGGCTGTTCCGCTTCCAGTATTATAAGTACCATTATTATTACATAATTATTATCATACTTCTCAGATGTTCCTGCAAAGTGGCACAGAATAATAATAGTGATGATACATGAGGGAGAAGGTGACAAATGAAATGTTCAGAATGTACTTCTCATTATTAATGGGTGAAAGTCTATGTTGGGCGTGTGTGCATGTTGTTGTTATGTGTATCTGTTATCATGTTATGGTGTCTGATGAGACTGTAGAAAAGTGCACACTCCATTCCAGCGGATTACATGATTATTACGCCAACTATTTGTTAAGTTTATGATTGATAGGCAAATGCATTTCAAAAATGTTATTTCTCTTCATGGCCCATTTCATTGCTTAAAGGTTATATTATTGGTATCAATGCCATAGTTGTGATACACTTGTTTGCAGTTTAATGCATTTAAGGGCATGTAATGCCAACTTATAATTAACCCTTAGAAGCCTGCTTTTGTTAAACACTGTTTTACAAAGATGTTAACTCTAATTTACCATTGTTTTGCCATTTGGTGCTATATAAATATATGGAGTGAGTGTTAAAGGAATAAGAGATGACTGATTGTTATAGGCAAAGTTAGATTCTTGAATTTCAGGAAACCTCTGATTGGACAGGAAGGCGTAGAAGAGTAGTGTACAACAAAAAAGTTGCATGTTGAATGAGGTGTGTGCACACATGGCCTTTGTATGAGCGGGTTATATCAGTGACGTGTGTGAGTATGGGAAATGTGTTTATCCCACCAAAACCAATAAAGATTCAAATGTGAATGTGAACATTGCCCCAAGTCTATGGTATGGAGGTAGGTATCAGAGAGAATCGGGGGGCGTCCCCCATGTGGTGCACATATCGTGGTAGTGTCAGTTCATTTTCCTGCCATTCACGCTAGTCCAGGATTTTGTCAAGCAAAGTAATAAAAGCATTAACTTCATCTTGTCTGTGAGTTCCTGCCTCCTCTGTTTGTCATAATACGCCCAACAACAAAATGGATGATTTAGATCTACCCAATTTTAGGTCAACAACAGAAATCAATTGGTTTCAATCCAGATTAGTGTGTAGAGCTGCAGTATAGCAGCCCATCGTTGGCCAAAGTAGATGAAGCACCTGCAGTGAGAAAATAAATCAAAAAAAATTCTGTACTCGTTAGTAATGGTCTGATTTCATTTCTGAAAAAGGCTACGTGACCGCCAGAGGGTCCTGCACACACTCAGCGCTTCAGATCCGGGCTGGGACCGCTAGTGAAACCGCTAGTGGGGTCCGTAGTTGCAGGCGGGGTTATAAAAAAATAGCAAATAATTTCTGCTGTCGTTAATAATGGTCCCATTTCACTTCTGAAAACGGCCACGTGACCGCCAGAGGGTCCTGCACACACTCAGCCCCTCAGATCCGGGCTGGGACCACTAGTAAAACCGCTAGCAGAGTCCGTAGTCGCGGTTGGAGCACCGAAAAAATGTGAAATAATTTCTGCTGTCGTTAATAATGGTCCGATTTCACTTCTGAAAGAAGCCACGTGACCGCCAGAGGCTCCTGCACACTCCCAGCCCTACAATTTCGAGCTGGGAGCACTAGTAAAACCGCTAGCGGGGGCCGTAAAATGCAAAAACTCAAAAATGCTCCGATCTTAAAAATTCGACCACTCACTGAAAGCTTGAGTTACCCTGAACACTACTGTGTCACTCAATTCCACCCCAGAGGCTTAGTAAATGCGTGCGAGACGTCCGGAGTTTGCGCGCACACAAATAGGAAGTGAATAAAAAATAAACATCCAACTCAAACTTGACCACATTCTCAACTCACACACCTCTGGGCAATAATCAAACATGCATCAAATCCCCTCCCCACCCTCTGACAAGGCCCCTAAGGCCCACATACATTTAATCCATCACACAACATTATCCACCAGACGACGCACCGAGCGCATACGCGCCGCCCTGGCGGCGTTTCCGCGAACGTTGCGAAAACGGCGCCAAAAATTGTATTATCGCCCATACGCTCGTGAACGCCAATGCTATGTCAATGCAAGTACAGCTGTGTTCCCACACTGATTACGCCTTGAAATGTTGGAGCTCTTTGAGTCTCTCTTGTGGATCGAAGTACATAAAGAACTAGTCTGATTGTGTGTGTAAATAAATTCGATGGTGAAGGTCAGAATATTGTAAAAAGCCTGCTTTGATGGAGCTGATTATACATTTTTTAGGCCACCATTGAAGCCTGACATTTTCTAGGATATCAAATTTTCCTCATAATGACAGCCCTAAAACATATATTAGACAGCAGGGGGGAAGGATATTTTACCTCAGTGCAGTCATATATTAAGTGTTTGCTCTTTCTATTAATCAACCTGAGGGACACAATATTGCGAGTTGCGCACGGCAAAGTCCTCGTGCGTCGATGTTTGTTGACGCAATACGAGACGCTGCCGAACTGCGGCGTGCGGGCGCTCGACGCTTCTTCTGATTATCCACCAACAAGAAACAACATGGCCCTTCACTGCTGAGGAGCAAGGTGAGCAATTCCACTTCCCCAGTTTCACACCAGGGGGTGCCACCCCCTATGCAGTTTCAGTGCTGTAATCCAACACACAGTCACCCTCTCTACAGAGATCCCCCTCAAGCACCAGAAGCCTGGCATTTGTGTCTCATCTAGATTTACACCTTGTTCATACATTGTATTTACATACATGCCTTGGAACAGGAGCAATGTGGGTTTGGGAAGCAGGAGCTGCTCAACAAGCACAAAGAGATGCACCAGCGGGCGCTGCTCTACGCCTGCCACATCTGCGGCATGAAGTACGCCCGGCCGGCCGAGCTCACCCGGCACCAGCGCACCCACTCGGACGTCACCTTCCACTGCGCCGAGTGTAACCACATGTTCTCGGACCCCCGGGACTTCAAGAAGCACATGGAGCACCACGGGGTGGAGAAGCCCTTCTTCTGCACCTTCCCCGGCTGCACCTTCCGCTCCGCCAAACCCTCCATCGTGGAGAAGCACATGGTCATCCACTCGGGGGTCAAGATGCACCCGTGTGAGCGCTGCGACAAGATGTTTGCGCAGCCGTCGGGGCTGCGCTCCCACCTGCGGTCCTGTCTGCAGCAGCGCTCCTACCTGTGCGACTTCTGCGGCTCCAGCTTCAACCACCTGCAGAGCCTCAAGTCCCACCGCATGCTGCACACCGGCGAGAAGCCCTACTTCTGCAAGGACTGCGGCGCCCGCTTCACCGACCACCGCAACTTCAAGCGGCACCGCAGGATCCACGACGGCGCCTTCCCCTACGCCTGCATGCACTGCGACAAAAACTTCCGGCACTCAAACTCGCTGAAAGCTCACTTAAAGACGCACGGCATCACCCTGTCTCCAGCCTCCCTGGAACAGATGAAGATGAACCACTTTGAGGTCAAAGAGGAAAGCGAGCACGACGAACACCACATGAACCTACTGGGTCAAGGTCACGACCCCACGCACATCGCCGGCCAGGTCATTCAGGTCAAAGGCGAAGGTCATCTCGAAAGTGAATGTCGTCGTGACGGTGAAGGTCATATTGAATGCCAAAGTCAAGGTCATACAGGTGCTGTGACAGCCAATGTTTGCTGAATAACTCGTTATTATTCCATGTTGATTATAAAAAATATCACACATCGTCTACTCATGAAATGAGTATAAAATGTAAAACCTGTGCTAAGGATTCTTTATATCATTAGGTAATTCTGTATTTGATATTAAGGCTTAAAGCCACTAGGCTCAGTTTGTGATGTACATACCAGTGTTACTCTATGTAGCTGATGATAGCTAGACATGCCAATTTTATTTGTGATACAGATATGCACTTAAAAGTGGATATCAAGTCTTATTATTTTTGCATTCTCAAGTATTTACCTTGTATTTATTGTAGCATCTTATACCCTTGTTGATGCTGGTTACAACTTGTGTGGGATGTGGCATCATGTTTCTCTTCTCTACATGACTGTACATGACTTGTACACTGTGAGTGTAACTCCCTCCCCCCCCCCCCACCTTCACTTGTAGCCCTGTCTCCTCCCTTAGATACATAACAAACTCATATCCCAAACCAAACAACAACATGACTAGGGAACGCTGTAGATATTTCCATAGAGAGGGGACCATCCAGAAAGCATGTAGAAATGTAGTCCACTGTCCTGTACAATTCGAGGCCATACAATTGTATAGAGACAGAAAATCATACAAGAAAACATGAATAAAGTTTCTGTTTAAATAGTACAATTGCATGTACACAAGTCAAAATGCTACGCAAAAAATGTAAACTGCTACTAAATTGGCTTAAGGTAGTCGGCAAAGTAGAGCGCAATAAAAGGCTTGGATCGGCTCCATCTCAACCCACCCCAACAGTATTAGAACTCCTTAATAATATCATATATAGCAGCCATCTTCTAAGGTCTTTGTGTCTCGCCGTCTCTGTGGTCCGCTGTACAGTAATTAATCATTTCCAACGCTAAACCCTCCGACTACGCTGTTGGCGCAATAAGAAGACAAAGTTACAATAATATCCTAATAGTCCTATCTACTCTACTACTACTATTGTATATAAGGCTGACCACTTCTGGCTACAAGGTGAACAGGAGGTAATGATTCCCATGGATGTTTATTGGGATGTTTGTAAGGTTTCTGCTGTGATTTATCTTGTATTGATTTGACTTGACAGATACATCAGTTTTCATTTTTTAAACTGCTGATTAGAAAGTGTTCACCTTTTCAACCCTTTAAGGGCCGCATAGTGCTTTGATGCCCTATGCCCTTTACTCACATGGGGGCATCATGCCAGTCCTATGGGTTTGATACACTCTTGGAGGGCATCTGGACAACAAGTTACAGGGCATAGCACACTAAAGCACTACGCATCCCTCAAAGAATCCAATACTAAGGCTAAAGCCGAGTCCTATTTCTATGATGTCAGTGTTGTATCATGGACGACTAATTCTGACGCATGTCCTTTTTTTGTGATGACTGTAGACTTGTATATAGCTTAGTGCACTGAATCCAGGCATTTCTTTGAAACTTTTTCTCTACTCTTGAACTCTTGTTCCCGTTCTCTGTAGAATCAGCCGTTGGGTGGTTAGGTTGCTCGGAGCGCCAACCACCAAGTTGTAGATAGCCGCTGTACATAGTGTATATTATTTATTTGATACTAGTACGTAACGGGCTGTTCCGCTTCCAGTATTATAAGTACCATTATTATTACATAATTATTATCATACTTCTCAGATGTTCCTGCAAAGTGGCACAGAATAATAATAGTGATGATACATGAGGGAGAAGGTGACAAATGAAATGTTCAGAATGTACTTCTCATTATTAATGGGTGAAAGTCTATGTTGGGCGTGTGTGCATGTTGTTGTTATGTGTATCTGTTATCATGTTATGGTGTCTGATGAGACTGTAGAAAAGTGCACACTCCATTCCAGCGGATCACATGATTATTACGCCAACTATTTGTTAAGTTTATGATTGATAGGCAAATGCATTTCAAAAATGTTATTTCTCTTCATGGCCCATTTCATTGCTTAAAGGTTATATTATTGGTAACAATGCCATAGTTGTGATACACTTGTTTTCAGTTTTATGCATTTAAGGGCATGTAATGCCAATTATAATTAACCCTTAGAAGCCTGCTTTTGTTAAACACTGTTTTACAAAGATGTTTACTCTAATTTACCATTGTTTTGCCATTTGGTGCTATATAAATATATGGAGTGAGTGTTAAAGGAATAAGAGATGACTGATTGTTATAGGCAAAGTTAGATTCTTGAATTTCAGGAAACTTCTGATTGGACAGGAAGGCGTTGAAGAATAGTGTACAACAAAAAAGTTGCATGTTGAATGAGGTGTGTGCATACATGGCCTTTGTATGAGCGGGTTATATCAGTGACGTGTGTGAGTATGGGAAATGTGTTTATCCCACCAAAACCAATAAAGATTCAAATGTGAATGTGAAGATTGCCCCAAGTCTATGGTATGGAGGTAGGTACCAGAGAGAATCGGGGGGCGTCCCCCATGTGGTGCACATATCGTGGTAGTGTCAGTTCATTTTCCTGCCATTCACGCTAGTCCAGGATTTTGTCAAGCAAAGTAATAAAAGCATTAACTTCATCTTGTCTGTGAGTTCTTGCCTCCTCTGTTTCATAATGCACATGTATCAATTATGAATTAAATTGACAAAAATTCATATAATGCAAATTGGTGGATAGTGGGTCTGTAACAATAGTGTAAGTTTAAATTTTAGACATTTACAAGTTGAAAGTCTTTACCGTGACGACGATGGCACTTCAAAAGTAGATGACAAACGGAAAACGCTACGTCAGAAGGACTGGTAAGTAGGCAACGCAGTGCCCGCATGCAGCAGTGCAGGATGGGATAGTGATGGCCGCGCCGGAGTTGTAAACAAGTGGGGGGGGGGGGGGGGGGGCAACCTGCCCAGGGCATGGGCACATTGAACCACCCAAAGATTTAATTTTCAAAAAATCAAAAGAAATACAAGAAATGACCATACTTCATACTTTGCCATAGGTCGGTATATAGTGCAACGATGTAAGGTAGCTGCTAGATGCAACATCAAAGTTCACATGACCTTGGTATGGTCAGGAAAAAAATAAATATGCAGCAGTGGTTCAACGTGCCCCTCTCTCCCGCAAAAACTGGATAGCTCTCCCAAGTGAGAGGACAGACGTTCAGAGCGTTATCTTAATAAGACATCTTAAAGTCTTAATTCAGTGTCTTACCCAGGGCCGCTCTTATCATTAAAAATAAATCATTTCAAGCCAGCAACCAGCTCAGAGGAACTCAGGATGTCTCTAATAGAAGAAAAAGAAGAAAAAGAAACGGGGGTTGGGGGGCAGAGCCCCCCATTACATACTAGTCGTAATAGTAATACTTTCAAAATATTATTTATTTTTAATGACATAAGCGGCCTCTACTAAAGTTAAGACTATTCAGACTGTCTTAAAAGTCTTATTAAGATAACGCTCTGAACGTCTGTCCTCTCACTTGGGAGAGCTAACCCGTGCGTGCCTCTCTCCCCAATCAATCATGCCGCAGCATTTCTTTCTTGTAGAGACCACACGCTTTTGCAGAAAGGTTGCTTAATATGATTTTGCACTTTCCTACATTGTCATAGGAATGTTGCTTTTTGTTGATTCCTGGCAGATTATCGTCTGCAACGTGCGAAAACAAGCGGGAACAAGCTTCAGACTTCCGGCGCCGCTCGCCCACGGCTCGCCGTTGTGGTTCTCGGCCCAACTTGCCACCTTTTGCGCGCGGCGCCGCGTGAACCGTATCCCGGGGACATGTTTGGCCGAAGCTTTCTCTCTCGGTGCTACCCCTGCAGTTAAATCTTTTATTGAATATTTTGTATTTAACTGTGACTCCTGTAGACTCTTTTGAATATATCATTTATCATTTCTTCCTACCTTTAAAAAACAAAAACGTAGCCCTAATGATAATTTGAAACGAGTTGATAAAACGAGAATACTAATTTTCTGTATTACGGCGCGACTGCCGTCTATCCATATCCAACATGGCGGCCCTCTGATGCCGACTTCCGCCTGCTCGTTGTGATCGTAAAATGTTGCTTTTCAGAAGAAAGTTGTTCTCAGATTGGGTGCCTTGTTCGCCCAAATTGTCCCAAGGATGCCCCAATTCTGCTTTGTGATGGGTATGTCGGTTGGCGTGTGTGTACGACTGCAGAACGCACAGCAACTCACGAGTGTCGTGAGCGATAATACGGGATTTCAGAAACGTACTGCTGCTGCCGCCTTCACTGTTTTTTATTTGTTGTGGTTGTTTGCGATTGTGGAGGTGGGGAAGCATGTATTGTGACAGTCATTTTATCAATCCTGCGCATTTCTTCAACACGTGTAATCTGTTTAGGGCACTCTGTGGCATGTAGCCTACTAAGGCAACGGCAAGGCAGTTCTCTGCTGCGAGGGAACAAAACTTTCAAGAGGTGAATAACCGCGAAAATATACCGTAAAAACTGGTGAACAAGCTAAACTCTCGTATTAGCCGCATATAGACTGTAGGCCGAACCTTTAAGCCGCACCAGGGATCCGGTTGTGGCAACTTCAGAACTGTACCATAGCGGCAAAACTCGCGTATAAGCCGCACCCCGACTCTGGGCCGATCCTAGAAGCCGCACCTGCTGCCGCGGCTTTCACGTAATCTTTTACGGTACATTTCCTCAAGTCGTTTTATCCGTTGAGCGCACCTTACTAAATGTAACCAGGCAAGGGATATCCTAGACTCGAGTGGAGAGCAGATATATGCTGCGAGGGAACCCTTTTGTTTTGATTTTCATATATTCTACGTCATATATTTAAATCTAGGCTAGTCTAACGCTAGAACTAGGCAAATCATCATAACGCTAGAACTAGGCAAATCATCATATGTACAAGCTGAATTACATTTGCCCAGTAAAATATATTTTGCATATTTATATCTGTAGGGGCCTACTACCGTAAAACCCCGCCTTTATATTTTGGGATTTATTTTTCCTACAAGACGGATTTTCATCTCAAAATAGGGGGTCGTCTTAAAGGTGGGGTTTTATTACATAGAATCAAAGAAAGAACCATTTTAAAGTCTTTTTCCTACAAGACGGATTTTTATCTCAAAGTAGGGGGTCGTCTTAAAGGCGGGGTCGTCTTAAAGGAGGGGTTTTACGGTAGTACTATACTACCGGTACCGTAAAACCTCACGACTAGTACGCAATTCAGATCCCTGGTGCGGCTTACAGGATCAGGACTGAGTCTATGTGCGGCATATATGCGAGTTTTTGCTCCTATAATACAGTACAAAAATCACCATATTCAGATGGTCTGTGCGGCTTATAGGATCGGCCCAAAGTTGGGGTGCGGCTTATACGCGAGTTAGGCTTATACCCAAGGTTTTATGGAACTTGAAACCCCTCTTCTGCAACGCTTAACATGAGGTTTCCATACAGGTCGATGTCGGTTGCGATTGTCGATTTTGGTTCAGTTTTGTCAATGATTGGCATCGGTCGAGTTTTGAGGAAAACTTAATTCAGCTTACGAAACTCACACAGTCACTGTCTACGTTTGACAACGTAGGCAGTGAGTTCGTAAGCTGAACTAGTATTTCTTGGTTTTGGCTCTCGTATAAGTCGCACCCTGAACATGGGTCGATTTTGGTTAATTTTTGTCGATCATTGGCATCAGTCAAGTTTGGAAGAATACTTAATTCAGCTGACGAAACTCACACAGTCACTGTCTACGTTTGACAACGTAGGCAGTGGGTTCGTAAGCTGAACTAGTATTCCTTTTGTTTGGCTGGTTGCGATTGTCGATTTTGGTTCAGTTTTGACAACGTAGGCAATGGGTTCATAAGCTGAACTAGTATTTCTTGGGTTTTGGCCGGTTTTGGTCCGGTTTCATGGATCACTGGTGTCGGGTCGAGTTTTTTAAGCATTGTCAGTATTTCTTGAGGTTTGCAGCGAGCTGTCTCTGGCTTGATGTTCGGCGTTATAATCATTCTTACAGTAGCAACTTTTAATTTCACTTATTTAAGGAGATTGATCAATTGTTACTTTATGTGCCTTTTTTTTAATGGGTGGGAATTGTTTATATCATAATGATTATGATCTTAGAATTATTTATTGTATAAAAAATGTTTAAATGATATCAATTTCATATTTAAATGATATTAATCAGAAGTATATTCATAAAAATATGAAGATCTTTCAATGCAAGTCATTACCAGCGGACTGCATTACTGACAGCATAAGCTTTAATTTGATACCAAATTTGCCAATATTTTTCCAATTTGAACATTTTTTTCATAAAAATTAAAAAAAAAAAAAAAAAGTTTCCCCTAGATCATGATTTTTAGGATGTGCGCGGTGATGAAAAACAACTTTTTTTTTTGAGTGGCATAGTAAATGAATGTTTCTCACAACTGTCCTTAAAGTGTTAACATGTAGCTTTATGTCAATATGTCTCCCCCCGGCAGCATGAAGATCTTTGATGACGACATCACGGTGCGTGACGTGGCGCCGACCCTGGAGGAGGCTGAGGAGGCTGAGGAGGCGTACCTGGACGACGCCCCGACCGTGGAGGGACTCGTGGACGAGCGACCCGAGCTGGTGCAGCAACTGGAGGCGTTTAGAGAGGGCAAGGCATGGAAGACACTCGGGGATAAAGGTGCGTTATAGTCAAGGTTAAAGGTTATAGTTAAGTTAAAAAAGAAGTTATAGTTAAAGTTTTAAATTAAAAAAAAAAATTAGGGTAGGCAGGTCGATTTATTTTTTTAACCAAATGTTTTTAAAGATCTTGAGACAAAATTGCTCCCATTTGCGTATAATTTGAGTAAAAAATATTTCAGTAGAAAAGGTCAAGGTGGGGGAGGGTCATGTGGGGGGAGGGGGGGGGGAAGATGAGAGGGCAAGACATGGAAGACTCTCAGGGATAAAGGTGCGTTGTAGTTAAGGGGGGGGGGGGTGATGTCAGGCCAATTTTTTAAGGAGCTTGAGACAAAATTCCTCCCATTTGCGTATAATTTCAGTACCTAGTCCTAAACACAACTTCCTTTTTATTTTGGCCTCATGTGAGAGGAGGGGGGGTAGGATGTGCAGCAACTGGAGGCATTTAGAGAGGGGAAGGCATGGAAGACACTCGATGATAAAGGTGCGTTATAGTCAAGGTTAAAGGTTATAGTTAAAGTTTAAAAAAGAGAAGTTATAGTTAAAGTTAACAATAATTTTTTTTTTTTTTTTTAGTTAAGGTGGGGGGGGGGGGGGGGGTAACAACTAGAGGCGTTCAGGGAGGGCAAGGCCTGGAAGACACTCGGGGATAAAGGTGCGTTATAGTCAAGGTTAAAGGTTATAGTTAAAGTTTAAAAACAAAAAAAAGGATTATAGCTCCAATGGTCTACAAAAGTGACTTTGCGACCTGGGGCCCTCAATTTCGGCGACTTTCCGACCTGAGGGGGGGGGGGGGGCTCTGCACCCCCTTAACATAGACATGAGGTAGGCGATAACATGTACAGTAGCCGTCCACTGGGTGGTAGTAGTGTTACTGTAAAGACGTCAGTATGACGTAGCCATAACAGTGCCTCTACATGGATAAAAATCGACACGGGTGACACGGCCCTTTTAAAAATCGACACGGGCGACACGGCCCCTTTAAAAATCGACGGACACAGACAGCTTTATTATATCCTACTTCATATTGTATGCAAAAAAATCGACATAACGACTGGGCCTATTTGCTAAAAATCGACAGGGCGACATGGTAAAAAATCTGGGTACCCATGTAGAGGCACTAACTCCAACTTGGGAGTGGTTATTATATGGCCTTTTAGTACATACCCATCCGTTTTAGCACACCTGCCCTTATATATTTCACCCTCCTCTTTGCCCTGTGTTTATACAGGACTTGCGCTTATTTGATATCCAGTTTTAGTGCTTAAGATTATTTTGAGACACCATTTTACCCTGCGCTAAAACGGGACATGCACTTATTTAAGTACCTGCACTAAAACAGGCCGATACGGTACATAGGGTGCCTAAAGCACTGGGGAACTTTATTCAGTTTATTTATTTAGTTTATTGATATACCGTATTCGACGTAATAAGCGCCCTCCCCCTAATAAGCGCCCCCTGCCCTTTTTACGTCATCTTTAGACTAGAAGAAAGGCTCAAATTTCCAGATTTTGGAGGCAATTAAACTCTTAAGTACTTAAAAATTATTTTATAAGCGCCCAGGGCGCTTACTACGTCGAATACAGTAGTCAGGAAAAGTGGTGGCAAAATCATTATAGGGAAAATGAGTCGATTTCTTTGTTACAATAGGTTTAGTAGGAACCCTGATGATGTTCCTTACACATAGAACAAGGCGTGAAACAAGAGCGTCTTAAAGGTGGAGTTTTCAGAAATGTCCAACTAGTTTTAAAGTATACCGGTATAAGCTGATTGCCTCAAAGGAAAGTTTGGGTCCTCCAGGGAAAAGGAAACTAACGTCGCTGCTGCGGCTTATAGGATCGGCAAGGGTGAGGCTTATACAGGAGTTTTTGGTACAGTACTAAAGTTGCCATAATCAGACCCCTGGTGCGGCTTATAGGATTGGCCCAAACTCGGAGTGCGGCTTTGGGCCTTGTCAGGTTACTACAGTCGACCTTTAAACTCCACCTTCGGGCCATCTGGGGACCCCAGGAACCTATAATCTGTGTAACTCCAAAATAAATATCCCTGGAAAAGTCCATAAGGGCTATAGACTTCAGAGATGCCATTTTTCCTCCTTTTTGCAGAAATTCCTGCCTTTTTGCTGGAATTTCCGTGTTGAAGTATGTTGATTTCGGCATTCTCTAGGTTTAAGTCGCTAACAAATGTCTAAGTCGTTTAAGGAGCATGAAAATTGATAAAACTGCAGGTTACATAGAAAAAATGGAATCTTGATCTCTCAAACGGAAGGAACATTAATTAATTTAAATCCACATAAAATGGCACTTCAAATTATACTCCTACTTCAGTAGGGGGATATCAAGTAGGGGGAATATCATTGGCTAGGCCTCTTTTACTGAATAAGGGTTATTTGTGTATGGGTACAAATGACCCTTATTCAGTTAAAGACCCCTAACCAAGTATATTTCACATTTTTCCCCTATAGTTATATGCTCTAGGTTTAAGTCACTAGCATATGGAGTCGCTATCTAGGCTATTCCATATGTAGCTAGTATGTAGGGAATGTATTAGATAGCGACCACCAGTTAGCGACCTAATCATTCCAGGGTTGATATGAATAAGGCTGCGCCACCTAGCTTCTTTTCCCCCCAAAATAACATATCCCCATCTTTTTTTATGTCTCCCCCTTAAGGGAAACCCTTTCCCCCGGGGGTTCGTCCCCCTTGGATGTTTTAAATTGATGCATTTTACTCTATATATACTCTAGGTTTAGGTCGCTAACAGTGGAGTCGCTATCTAGGCTATTCCCTATGTAGCTAGATGTAGGGAATGTATTAGATAGTGACCACCAGTTAGCGACCTAATCATTCCAGGGTAAATATGAATAAGGCTGCGCCAAGTACCTTCTATTCCCCCCAAAAAGCAAATCCCCATGTTTATGTCTCCCCTTAAGGGGAACCCTTTCCCCCGGGGGTATAGTCCCCCAATAATGTTTTTAGTTTGATACATTTTCCTATATATATACTCTAGTTTTAGGTCGCTGAGAGTGGAGTCGCTATCTAGGCTATGGCCTACATAGGTAGTATGTAGGGAATGTATTAGATAGCGACCTAATCATTCTAGGGTAAATATGAATAAAGCTGCGCCACCTACCTTCTATTCCCCCCCAAAAACAAATCCCCATATTTTTTTAATGTCTCCCCTTAAGGGAAACCCTTTCCCCCGGGGGTATAGTCCCCCATGAATGTTTTTAGTTTGATACATTTTCCTATATATATACTCTAGGTTTAGGTCGCTAACAGTGGAGTCGCTAAGGCTTTTAGTTTGATACTTTTTCCTATATATATACTCTAGGTTTAGGTCGCTAACAGTGGAGTCGCTATTATTACATGTACTATTACTGTGTATTATCATATCACTATGTTCATTAGCGACTCCACTGTTAGCGACTTAAAACTAGAGTATATATATAGGGAGATTATGCATATTATAAATCAAACTAAGAAACATGAGAGGGAATATTTCCCCGGGGGTATATTCCCCCTAGAAATGATTATAATTGTAAGCTGCCCCTCTATATATATACTCTAGGTTTAAGTCGCTAACAGGTGGAGTCGCTAAGTAGACTATGCCCTATGTAGCCAGTATGTAGGGAAAGTATCAGACAGCGACTACAACATGTGGTCGCTGTCTAGTACATTCCCTACATACTACAAATTTTGAGAAAATATTAGAATTTCGTTTATTAAGGACAGGATCCTTTTTTTCCTTCTCCTCAGTTAGCGACCTAAACCTAGATATAGCCGTGCAAAGGCAGCATCACGTCTTTATTTTCCTAAAAATAGTGTGAATCAAAGTCTAAATTGCCCTACCGTAAAACCTTATGTATACCGTAAAACCTTGCGTATAAGCCTAACTCGCGTATAAGCCGCACCCCGAGTTTGGGCTGATCCTATTAGCCGCACTGGCCATCTGATTATGGTGACTTTTGTGTAGAGCTGGAAGCCATATTTAGTTTGTGGAGGATTATCTTCAAGAAAAGGCACAACACTTCTCTTCTTCAATTGCCAAACAAATTCCGTCGTAGACCACGCTACTTCCGGTTTATTGGGCAGCAAAACACAACACCAAATGCAACTGGATTTTACTTCTATAAACTACCACCAGGGCGGCAGCACTGTACCGTGATTCCCGCGCTTGATAGCGCTATGTAGCGTATAGGAAAGTACACATAAGTTTAACCTCAACACCCCCACTTAAACTTATGATAGATACATCGATAGTGATTTACACATCAACTTATACATCAACCAACTTATGATATAGAACTTATGATATAGACATGGTAGTTACATTTTATGTACCCATTAATGCATGGAGGAATTTACCAAGCCTGGGCTTAGTAATCGGCTTTGTGAAGGCATCGGCAACATTATCTGCTGTTGGGACATACTCGAGTTGAAGTGTATAGTTTTGCACTTCAGCTCTTACAAAATGATACCTGATGTCAATGTGTTTAGACCTTTGGTGATGTACTGGGTTTTTGGCTAATGCGAGTGCACCTTGGTTGTCACAATACAAAACGACACCTTTTGTTTGCTTATTACCAGTCATGTCAGTCAGAAGTTGACGAAGGAATTTTACCTCTTGGGTAGCAGCTGACAAAGCCATATACTCGGCTTCACAAGTAGACAAAGCAACAGACTGTTGCTTCCTACTTTTGTAAGAAATGAGTGGACCATCTTTGGTCAACCTAAATGCATAACCAGTTATGCTTTTTCTGTCGTCAGATGCTCCCCAATCGGCATCACAGAATCCACTCAATTCTAACTGAACATCAGACTTTTGGAACCTCAATCCATAATCAAGTGTACCCTTGATGTACCTCAGAACCTGTTTGGCTCTACCGAGATCTGCTTTGGTGGGACTTACCATGTGTTGAGATAACTTGGTTACAACATAACATAGATCAGGTCTTGTGATTGACATACAATAGATCAGACTTCCCACAATTTCTCGGTACAATTTAGCATCAGCTAACTCTTCAGAATCCTCAGATTTGGTGGTATTGCAACCTACATCACAAGGAGTTGCTCTTGGTTTACAATCTTCCATTTTGAAACGTTTCAGGATCTTTTCAACATATTTGGTCTGGTTCATCTCAATATTACCATTTTCACATTTGAACTCAATACCTAAGAACCAGGATAACTTACCAAGATCCTTCATTTTGAATTTGGTAGACAGAGACTGTTTGACTGTGTTGAGCGTCTGCTCATCGCTCGCTGCAATGATAATGTCATCAACCCAAACTACTACAATAGTCTTGGAATTTTGTTCAAACTTAGTATACACACAAAAATCAGTCTCAGACTGTAGGAAACCTTCGTCCTTCAGATAAGTGTCCAACATGTTGTTCCAGTTCCTGCCACTTTGTTTCAAACCATACAGAGACTTATTCAGTCTACAATACAATTTCTCATCGTTTTTACCCTTCACTTCAAAACCTTCTGGTTGTTCAATATACAGTTCACAGTCTATCGGTGCATTCAGATAGGCAGTTTTAACATCCATCTGGTGGACAACCATGTCCTCTTGGACAGCTAATTGCATCAACAGGCGAACGGACGTGATGCGGGCAGTCGGTGAGAATGTCTCATGATAGTCAACATTTGGGACTTGAGAATAACCTTTAGCCACAAACCGGGCCTTGTACTGTTCATCAGCGTTTTGTCCCATCTTAACCGCATATACCCATCTTCCCCCCACTGCAGTTCTACCCGCGGGTAGTGTGGCGAGTTCATAAGTGTCATTGTCCATTAAAGCATCAATTTCAGCATCCATGGCTTTCTGCCATTTTTGAGCATCATCACAGTTCATAGCATCGGTATATGTATTTGGGATGTGTGACATGTGGTAGCAATAGTCCACAGTAGTGGTGACGTAGTCCCGGGCCAAGTAATCCGGTGGGTTACGTCTCCTCTGAGGATACCTAGCATCCTCAACATTGACCTCAGGATTCTGGTCAAGCTCATCACCATTTGCATCTTGACCAGGAACATCATCAGCTACATCTGGAGCTGGGGGGTTGACAAGTTCTACCTGAGGTGCGACACATACCGGTTCATCACTGTTTCCTGTGGCTTCATCAAACTTGTCAGTGAACTTTACACATCTTACCCGTCGTACACACCGACGCTCTGGGATATATACAAGGTACGCTGGACTATTCTTGTCATAACCCACAAAAATACCTTTCTCACTGCGGTCATCCAGCTTCTTTTTCTCCTGCACATAAGCATAACACACAGTACCAAATATATGCATACCGCTCAGGTTTGGTCTTTGACCAGTGAGTGCTTCGAATGGTGTCATCTTGAGTCTTTCATTGTAACATCTGTTTCTGGTGTATACACTACACATAACAGCATAAGTCCACATCTCCTTTGGCAACTCACTCTCAGAAATCAGACACCTTGCCATTTCAAACACTGTACGCCAAGATCTCTCCACAGTGCCATTTTGGTGTGGAGAATATGGGGCAGTTTTCTCATGCTTAATCTGATTCCTAATCAATAGGTTTTCAAATTCCGCAGAGATAAATTCCCCACCATTATCGGAACGAACACACTTTACCTTCCCATAGGGAGACACATCTGCCAAGAATTTTTCTGTTGCCTTTGTGGTATCTGACTTTTCTTTCAAGAAATAGACCATATTTACACCAGTATAATCATCAACAAATGACAGTGTATATTTGAAACCTTCCTTTGCTACAGGTGTTACAGGACCTGCAAGGTCACAATACATGACTTCTAGTGGGGCTGTGGCTCTCTTGTCTGCCTCCCTGTTCCTAGATTGTGTCATTTTACTCTTAATACAAGTTTCACAATTGAAATTTTCTTTTCCTTTATCTGTGATCTTCATTCCTTTTACCACAGATTCCAATTTCACAACATCTCGAATGTTACAGTGACCCAAAACTCTATGCCACTCTTCCACTGTGTGGGATTGAACCTTTGGAGTACTACATTTTTCATTTTCGGATGATACTACATTGTTCAAGAAATACAACCGACCGTGTTTTTCAATGTCAAATGAGATACCATTTGGGGCTACCAACTCGGCAGAACTCGCATTAAAACTTACTGAGGCCCCCTTTTCTGCTGCAGCTTGCACTGAAAAAATATTTTGTCTGTAGGATGGGACATACAGGGCATTTTCAAGCAACACATCTTGTTTTATACAGTTTGCATCATTCAATGAAACACTTGCGGTTCCCCTTCCCAATACAACACCGTTAGTCCGGCTACCATCGGCCAACTCTATGAAGTGTCTCTCGGGGTCAAAGTTTTTATCAAAGTTCACAAACTTGGACTTGTCATTGATAATGTGCGTAGTTGCACCACAGTCCACCAGCAAACCATGTGCTTTGTCTTGGTCACTAGAAATGTCCACATTCACTCGAAACACAAAAGAGTGTGTGTCCGGTTTGTCAGTGTCATTAACAGTTCTGACAGAGTCCTTCTTCTTGTAGCAGTACTCAGTGTCATGTGTGTGTGTCTTACAGTTCTGACACCAACGGGGCAATCTCTCCTTGTTTTTACAGTCAGCATATTTATGCCCCTGTTGCCCGCAGGCGAAGCATGTAATGGGTTTACCGTAACCACCACCACGCCTGTCATTTCCAACTCTCATAATACTGTCCTCGCTAGATCTAGATCCCGAACACTTGGCATTCTCTTCAAAGCTTCTCAATGCCACTTTAAATTCACTGAATTTATGTTCCTTGTCATCTTTCTGGGTCACCACAGTTTCAAATGTTTTATATTCTGAAGGCAGTCCCTTTAGCACCATAGCTATCAGTAAACTATCACTGACATTTTCCCCAGCTCCCTTCAATGCAGTTGCAGTTGTTTCTGCCCTTATCATATAGTCTGTGACACACTCATTAGGGCCTAGCTGTAGGGATGTCAGTTGTGTGTACAAGGAAATTATTCTGGGCTTACTCTTTCCTTGATAGTGTGCCCTTAGGATTTTCAGAGACTCCCTCCCATCATCCTTTGCATCCCTTATTATAAGAGATAAACTCCTGTCATCTAGGAACTGTACTAGTTCAGAGAAGGCCTCAGCCTTTTTATCCACAGATGCTATTCCTACACCATCAATAACATCAAGCAGTTTCAATTTCCTCATGTAGCCAAGAAACCTCACTTCCCACAGTTCATACTTTGCCTCATCTCCATCAAACATCAGATGCTGGGCCCATAACCTGTAGAGCTGGAAGCCATATTTAGTTTGTGGAGGATTATCTTCAAGAAAAGGCACAACACTTCTCTTCTTCAATTGCCAAACAAATTCCGTCGTAGACCACGCTACTTCCGGTTTATTGGGCAGCAAAACACAACACCAAATGCAACTGGATTTTACTTCTATAAACTACCACCAGGGCGGCAGCACTGTACCGTGATTCCCGCGCTTGATAGCGCTATGTAGCGTATAGGAAAGTACACATAAGTTTAACCTCAACATTTTGTACTGTACTATAGGAGCAAAAACTCCTGTATAAGCCGCACCCTGACCTTGGGCCGATCCTATAAGCCGCACCGCCGATCTGACTCGCGTACTAGCCGCGGCTTATACGCGAGGTTTTACGTACGTAAGTCAGATTGCCAGAGTTACAAATGGGGGTCTCGGGGCCGCAGGAATTAAAAAACCCACAGGGCCCAAGTTTAAAGAAAGGGAATGTGTAGAAAAATATGAGATCTTTCACACTGTGACAGCAATTTTACTTTATTCTATAAAGGCCCTTACAAATCAGGTATACATGTTAACCCAATGACGCATGTTATTTCAATGAAATAAAAGGACCAAAATCTGTTTTGCAGCAGTAGGCTAGTTAGCCAATCCAGGATTGGGGCACATCGGGCTTAAAGGCATGGCTCTTTAAAATGATTAAAAAGGTGAACTTTTTTCTGTAAAAGTCACTTTCGGCTCCTATGCGTGCTCAGCATATAGGCAGGGTTTTACAGCACATAATTCTTTTTCTAAATATTGCCAATGGCGCTCTTCTTTTTATATAGTCACATTTTTGTAGTCGATCCTGATCAAATAGTAACTAAATTATCAAATTCTCATACTTTCATGATTCTCTCGTTTTCTCAGGTGGCCGCCATGACTCAGATTCCGACTCGGACGCGTCCCCAGTCAGACGGCAGAGACATGACTCGGGGTCCGACCAATCACCAGCCAGGAACCTGCGCCACGATTCAGGCTCCGACCAATCACCAGTGAGGAGACAACGGCAGGACTCGGATTCCGACCAATCACCAGTCAGAAGACAAACACGTGACTCTGACTCGGACCAATCACCACCAAGGAGACAAAAACAAGGAAAATCAAAACATGCGTCAGATTCCGACCAATCGCCCCCAAGACGAAAAAACAACTCTGACTCTGACCAGTCGCCCCCGAGACGTAGAAACAACTCTGACTCAGACCAATCACCGCCGAGGAAATCTTCCAAGTCGGATGACCCTGGGAAGGCGTCTCGCCGGCACCGACCATCTCGGTTTGCGCCGGTGGAGAAGCCTGAGAAGGTGGATATGGATTTTTTTTTTTTTGGTTTTAAAGGCCCCGAAAAAAAAAGTTGTGTTCCTATATCCTGACCGACCCTACGATTTTGGTGCCGACCCTAAATTTTTTTATAAATTTTTTTTATTTTTAGAAAGATTTGTGACATTTTTAGCGTTTTTACCACTAAAATTTACCTCTTTCACTAAAAATAGAATTGTAAAAAAAATTATTCTGACCTATCGACCCTATTTATTTTTGGCCATTTCACCGGAACACAACTCTTTTTTTTAGCCCTAGGTAGATCCACATAGAAACCATTTATTGAAACTTACTAAGTGATCTTCTTTTAGAATGATTCTCTCATATAAGTTGTGTATGCTGTAGTAGGATCTCACAAATATCAAACAGAACTAGCATAATCCTGTACAGTTCAATGACTTGGAATAAGACTAGTTCATAAGACAAATGAAAAGATGGATGAAATAAGAAACACTCGAAAAAAAACACACACACAAAGAGTAATTCGCCAGTCCTGCATTCAAACATCATGCCTTAAATACACCAATACAGCTGCGGTTGGTTACTCCAGATAATTCCCCCCAAGCAGTGTTGCCGAAATGACATCGGCACATCGGCTTTTGCCGATGTAGAATCCCAATGGCCGATGATAGGGCCTTGGACACCAGCCACCATGGCCGGCCATTATCTCAGCTTTCCAAAAGTGAAAGAATTTTTAAGATAGTCCTATTAGAAGCAAAGTTATGGCCATGTAATGATTATCAATAAATCTACACATTTTTTTTATACATTTTGTCTGTATCTATCAATAAAACTTCGTTTTGAATGGCCTTTTAGCATCAATGTATACACAGCAGTTTCAAATGGCCTGTGTACGATCCCACTACACAGGCCACATTGTCCTGTGTGCCTAAAAAGTTTTCGGCAACACTGCCCAAGAGAAAAAATAATGGCTGGTCCTTTGTCTCCCAGTGTTTGGGGGCTAACTGGGTCACAGGTGGACTATGGGATATGCCACCCCGGTGACCCCTAGGAGGGAGACCTGGAACTGAGACTGCAGCGTCTGAGTAGCAGACCGCTGCAGGAGTAATAGTAGTAGTACACTGATGACTACCGTATTCGACGTAATAAGCGCACACACCCATTTTTTGGCCAAATTCTATACTGCAAATAACCAAAAATATCTCAATTTTTGACCCCAATTAAACTGTTAACTACTCAAATGTGTCCATAATCATTTTTTAAGCGCACTGTGTGCTTATTTTTTTGAAATACAAGATGTCCTATGCTTTAGTACTGGAGGGCCGTATTCAATGCCCCCATGGAATACAATGTGGCCGTATTCAATGGGCTAAGAAAAATCAGTTGTTCCTTCATTAAATGGCTTCAAATAAAAAAAATTAACACAAATGCCAACTACATTGATACCGCCCTGATGTATTTCACTCGTGGGGGCTGGGGCGCATCCCGTCGTAGGATACTGCCCCAGCCCCCACTCGTGAAATACAACAGAGATGGTATCAATGGGCATTGGCATTTGTCTACTTATTACGTGGAATACGGTATACTGTTATAATAAACCAACACAATGAAAACCTCGCTAACCTCTTGTCTCAGGTGGACCAGGATGACAATAAACCAACACAATGATAACCTCCCTACCCTCTTGTCCCAGGTGGAGCAGGATGACAATAAACCAACACAATGATAACCTCCCTACCCTCTTGTCTCAGGTGGACCAGGATGACAATAAACCAACACAATGATAACCTCCCTACCCTCTTGTCCCAGGTGGACCAGGATGACAAGGGGCGCAGTAAGAAGACGCTGTCAGGACTCACGGCCGGCCTGTCCACCGCCCGCGCCATGCGCATGGAGAACGACGCCAAGCGGCAGCGGGAGCAGCAGCTCTTTGACAAGGTACGGACTAAATGTAGATATATACCGTAAATTCTCGTGTATAAGCCGCGGCCTGTACGCGAGTCAGACTCAGCTTTCTTTTGATACCAAACATGCCTATATAGGGTGCGGCTTATACGAGAGTTTTTATTAGTATACTACAGCACCAAAATCGCAATATTCAGACCCCATCTGCGGCTTATATAATTTGTCAAAGTTAGGGGTGCGGCTTATACGCGAGTTAGGCTTCTACGCGAGAATTTACGGTAGCAGCTGTTTGACAAGGTACGGACTAAACGTAGATATACAGGAGCTCTTTGACAAGGTACGGACTAAACGTAGATATATAGTAGCTCTTTGACAAGGTACGGACTAAACGTAGATATATAGGAGCTCTTTGACAAGGTACGGACTAAACGTAGATATATGGGAGCTCTTTGACAAGGTACGGACTAAACGTAGATATATAGTAGCTCTTTGACAAGGTACGGACTAAACGTAGATATATAGTAGCTCTTTGACAAGGTACGGACTAAACATAGATATACAGGAGCTCTTTGACAAGGTACGGACTAAACGTAGATATATGGGAGCTCTTTGACAAGGTACGGACTAAACGTAGATATATAGTAGCTCTTTGACAAGGTACGGACTAAACGTAGATATATAGGAGCTCTTTGACAAGGTACGGACTAAACGTAGATATATGGGAGCTCTTTGACAAGGTACGGACTGAACGTAGATATATAGCAGCTCTTTGACAAGGTACGGAGTAAACGTAGATATATAGCAGCTCTTTGACAAGGTAGGTACTGTAGAACCTCGCATATATAAGCCCTGGGCCGATCATATAAGCCGCACTGCTGATCTTACTCGCATACTACCGTAAATTCCAGCGTACTACCCGCGGGTTTACGGGAACCAAACTCAGCTTTCATTTGATACCAGACATGCCTATACCGATGTTGCAGGTTCCTTAGTAGGGGGCACCATTGCTTGATCTGGTAACCAGCGAGATAAGCACTGATGCAGCAATCACAATGGGTACAGGCTGTTACATAATGCACCCTAAGAATTCCGCAGTGAAGGCCAGGGAATTTTCTCATTGGTTGATAATGCTACCGGCTAGACGCCTATATAAGGTGCGGGTTATACGAGGGTTTTTATTATTATAGAACAGTACTAAAATTGAAATTTTCAGATCCCAAAACGAGTTATAGGATTCTCCTGAGTTGGGGGTGCGGGTTATACGCGAGATGCGGGTAGTGCGCGGGAATTTACGGTAGCTGTAGCATATACGTGAGGATTTAGGGTAGTGCTGGAGAAGCGGGAAGCAGGAGTTGTATCACAAGGTAAATTCTTGTTTATTGAATGGCCTGTTTGATAAGGCCTCAATATCATGAGGGGAGGTACAGGCTGCCTCTTTTCTTGAGGGGGGGGGGGGGATGGAGCGAATATTTGTCAATATAATTGGGGTGCGGGCGGCTAGTTTGCTTTAAGCGTATTGGTAGTGGGGATGGTCAGGTGAAAACTCTGCCCCCCCCCTCCCCCTCAAAAAGGAGTCTGTTCCTCCCCCTACATACGCACCTATTAACATTAAAAGCTACTCAATAAATTTTATAAGATTCCTTTATTTTATCGGTCTGGGGGGGGGGGGGGGTAAAAGGTAAATGCGTATGTACCCATGGGGGGGTAGTCCAGAATCAGATCGCTGGTGCGGCTTATATGATCGGCCTAAAGTCCGGGTGCGGCTTATACGCGAGTTAGGCTTATACGCGAGGTTTTATGGTAGGTAATTAATGGATGGCCCCTAAGGGAGGGACTGCTCTAAGAACCTGATGTACCAGCACCACTCACGTTGGGGTGGCGGGAACATGAGGTCTTAGATGAGCTATGCACGAGGACTAGCAAAATGAATTACCGTAAATTCCCAAACCTCGAGTGCGGGTTATACAATATTCTCAAAGTCTAGGTGCGGGTAATACGAGGGTATTTTAAACTATAGAAAGGTATTAAAACCGCAATTTTCAGACCCCAGGTGCCGGTTATGGGATCCTCCCAAAGTCGGGGTGCGGGTTGTACGCGAGGTGCGGGTTATACGCGGGAATTTACGGTATCTGTTGTTTTTGACAATTCCTCACAAAACTTACCAAAATGGCCTGTTTAAGCGCAAGAGGCTCATATAAGCGCAGGTCCCTGTATAAGCGCAGGGGGTCACAGGGCCTTGAAACTTACAAGTGCATAGCAGGGGCGCTTAAACGTTTTAGAAACTTTCCCTTAAAATTTTACTTAGGTTTCATCAAAGATGCAAAGGATTTGCATCTCCCAATCGATCATATTTTTTGATCCAAAGCATGTATAAAAATAGATTTAATTATCATAATAATTATTTTAAAAAACACTTTACAAATGATATGTATTCCCTACAATTCAGACCAATATGCATTACCGGTAATTAAAAGATGAATAAAGTCAGCTTTTTAAGATCAAAAAGACACAAATTTAACTGACACACAACTCACGTATTAGCTGCACCCCGAACTTTAAACGAATAAAAAAAACACAAAAAAAAAAAAACTTTGACGAATCATATTAGCCTTTAATAGAAATGATCTGAAATTTTCTAGTTTACTATAAAACCTCGCTTTAAAGCCTAGCTGTTGTATTTGCCGTAGCCCGACTTTGAACCTACCCTATGACAGGGTTGCCACTGTCAGGGAAAATGTCAGGGAAAATATTTTTCGTTCCAGGTCAGGGAAATGTCAGGGAATTTCAGATTTTTTGTCAAAATGTCAGGGAAAATGATATTTTCTGAAAATGTCAGGGAAAAAAATTATTTGTCAGGGAAAATCTTTGAAATACAAAAAAAAAGTCACCCGTCATCTAAATCCTCAAAAACGAGGGGGTAAATTTTTTGCGTGCACGCAATACACAAAACCCCTGTCGTTAGATGATGACCACTCACTAAGTGGAAAATAACTTTAAAAAGAGTGCATATTCATAGTTTGTGGGCATTTAAAAACATAGAGTTTATGTCGCGATTGTCAGGGAAATTTGATATAACGTCAGGGAAATGTCAGGGGAAAGTCAGGGAATTTGAATCTACCTTGTCGGTGGCAACCCTGTATGAGCCACACTTATTCTGGTCACTTTAGTACTGTACCATAGTAGCAAAAACTCAAGTATTAGCCGCACCTGGACTTTAGGCCGCTCTTATAAGCTGCACCGGCGATCTGACTCGTGTACTAGCCGCAGCTTCTACACAAAAATTTATTCTACTACCTTAGATAACTGTAGCGAGCAGCCTGAGCATGCGTGGAGAGTGCATTACCCACCTATTGTAGCTCAAGTACCATAGCAGAGCGGTGGAGAAGCAGCTAGCCCTGTGGTGTAGCGGTAGCATTCTCAACTCCGGAGCGGAGGGGCCGGGGTTCAATTCCCCGTGGGGCTGTCACATTTTCCGCTGCCTGTTACATAACTATAAAACCCTGGTCGCAAGCCGACCATTTTTGGGTAGATGTATGAGGGGCCTAAATCGGCTTATAACTTTTTCTCAAAGTGGAGATCCGGCTTATGACTAAGAGTTTTCCAAAAATTGATTGTGAAAAAATAGCAAATGCATTGTAAATAACCCTAATAGTCCTTTGGAATATGAATTTTAAATGAAACATGTGGTATAACCTGTCAAATTCGATTAAAAATCTCTCAAAATACCCCATCAGTCAAAGCTGGGAGGTTGGATTACGACCAAGATTTCACGGTATGGTCCTGTCGAATTTAAACCCAAGTTTTGAATGAGCGCTGGTCTTGTATAAGTGCTGGGGGTAGGGGATATTAAAAAAATGCATTAGACTGATTTAGCATTGAAATTGATACTGAATAAGTGCCTTCAAATCATATGGTACAGTACTTATAAGGCCACTTAAAATTGATTATCAGCTTTGCGGACACCGCGCGCATTCTCTTATAAGGGCCGCATTGGTCTTTTTTTTCATCTTTTGAGAAAAAAAGGGCCAAAAATGGCCGCATCTAAAAAAAATCAGAAGACATGTTGCAAAAATTTCAATATGTCAGCTGAAAATAGGGTTAGAAACGAAGTTTAAAGGGCATTTTGGTTGTTATTTATATGTGCATACCATCAATTAATGAAAAAAAGAAGAAGAAAAAAAGGCCCTCCCGCACCTCCAGAAATAAGTAAAACAAACAAACAAAAAACCCTCCCTCCCTCACCGATTTTTTCAAAAAGTGTTTGCAAAGCTGATAATCTTATACAAGAGTTTTTATGAGTATACTTAAGTACCAAATTAACAATTTTCAGACCCCCTGTGCCGCGTATATAATCTGCCAAAGTTAGGGGGCGGCTTATACGCGAGTTAGGCTTATACGCAAGGTTTTACGGTACACATACTCTAAATCTTAAATTCAAATAAATTCAAATTAAAAAGAAAAAAATTAAATAAATTGTAATTTTTTAAAAATGTTCCAGGCAGATGAGTCGACGCTGGGTAAGGGGGCGCGGACAGTGTTTAGGGACAAAGAGACGGGACGACGCCGCAACCTGGCACAGGAGAGTGAGGCCGAGGCCAAGGAGAACGCCATCAAGGAGGAGCTACTCAACAAGTACAAGGCATGGGGCAAGGGGTAAGTGTCAACAAGGTATGGGGCAAGGGGGGAGTGTCAACAAGGCATGTGGCAAGGGGGGGTGTCAACAATTACAAGGCATGTGGCAAGCGTCAGGTTAAAATACAGATTATAGGGAAAATAATAGGTATTTCTAATTAAAACAAACCCAATTCTCCTGCGATTTTGAACATTCACTATTCACCTTTATATGAAGTGAAAGAAATGTGTGATGAATAATCACCTAATGCCGTTTTTAAAAAGCTTTCTCATGGGACAAAATAGCTGACTGCATAATTTCACATTCTCCAAACAGATATAAAACTCACCGTACATCCCAATCAACTCGGGAACATGTGTGTAATAACCGCACATCCCTTTATAAGTGCACCCCCCCCCCCTGTTGTTGGGCGGTTTTGGACCAATTTTGGAATGTAAAAACCCCAAAATATGTCCTTTTTTATGCACCAAACTGAATAGTAACCTATTAGAAACGTGTGATAGAATCCTTTGGGAAGTACATTAGGTCGAACACCGGACTGAAACAGCAGAAACTCGGAAAAACTGGGTGTAGGGGTGTGCTCTTAAAGATAACAATTAAATCCACATGTTAGCCGTAAACGGCTTTGATCATTTCCAATTTAACGAGATATCATCCCAAATATACAATTGAACTTTTAGGCCCCATTGTGAACGATAATTTGTGTTGAAAATTTGACAAAAAATGGCCAACCCGCACCTCTTACCCCTGGCCCCTATTCAAAAAGGCGCCTATTCAAAACATGGCGCCAAAACGCGACATTACGGTTTGTTTATATTGATTTAACCCTAATTAGAATTAAATTAAATTAAATGTTTAACCCCAGATTGAAGTAGACGTCGCAGCAGTGTCAAATATGGTGTGGTTATTTAATATTCCGCTTTGTATATCCATATCCACATGTTAGCTTTGATCATTTCCTATTTAACGAAATATCATCCCAAATATACAATTAAATTTTTTCTGAAAGCTAATTGTCTTGAAAAATTGAAAAAAAGAAATGGCCAACCCCGCGCCTATTTAAGGCCGGGCGACCATTAAATTAAGAACCCTCTTACCTCCGGCCCCTATTCAAAACACGGCGCCAAAACGTGACATTACGGTATGTTTAAAATGATTTAACCCTAATTAAAATTAAATTGAATTAAATCTCTAAACCCCGCAGGTTGAAGCAGGCCTCGCAGCAGTCGGCGCGGGTTCAGGAGGCGTTACACGAGGCCGACAAACCGCTGGCCCGGGGTCGGGCAGACGGCGACCTTGAGGACTTGTTGAAGGACAAGGAGCGAGACGGGGACCCGATGCTGGCCTACGTCAGGAAGAAGAAGCAGAAGACAAAGTCTGCCGTAAAAGGTACGGGAATAGTGACGTAAAACTAAGTCTGCTGTAAAAGGTACGGGAATAACGTAAAACTAAGTCTGCCGTAAAAGGTACGGGAATAGTGACGTAAAACTAAGTCTGCTGTTAAAGGTACGGGAATAATGACATAAAACTAAGTCTGCTGTAAAAGGTACGGGAATAATGACGTAAAACTAAGTCTGCTGTAAAAGGTACGGGAATAATGACGTAAAACTAAGTCTGCTGTCAAAGGTACGGGAATAATGACGTAAAACTAAGTCTGCTGTCAAAGGTACGGGAATAATGACGTAAAACTAAGTCTGCTGTAAAAGGTTTGGGAATAATGATATAAAACTACCGGTAAGTCCATTCTTTGCGAAACTTTTTCATGACACAGGACATTTTATCAAGTGCATTTTCAATGTTGCAGGACCGGCTACATTTTTAAAGTACAGGATACCCAGACATGTGATGATTCATGCATTTTAAGTACAAAATCGTATTGTTTATTTGAAGTACATTATATTTGAAATTTATGGCCAGATTAGGATGGCTGCATAGTTTTACACAGAATGAGGCCACTTGAAAAAAGTTATCAGCTTATCGGATACTTTGTTGAAAAAAAGAAGTGCGGGAGAGGCATTTTTTCCCTTCTGGCCCTTGTTTTTTTTTTTTGCTCTTATTTAAATATTTGAAAGATATTATTTCTATCGATTTTCACTAAAGTATCCATCATTAACATGTCGTGAGTAATATGTTAAGACTGTACATATACAATAGCGATTACTATGCTATTCAAGGTAGGTCGATACCATTGAAAACGGGACCACAGAGGGTAATCAAAGCATTGTCTCTTTATCAATTTAATCCCCTCCTCTTACACCTGGAACAAAGGGAAGGTACTTAGGGTGGTTATGGCAAGGGTGCACTATAGCTGATCAGTCTTATCACTCATTATCAAGGCCATTGATCAAGGGTGTCAACACGGGTGCTGATAACAAGTTCACCCATAATGCACTGCTCTGCAGTCGGGGGTCTAACCACTATGCATTGCTCTCAGTCAATATGGCGGCCTACATAGCCTAATGCGCTAGTCCCGTATAGGGGTCTGGATGGAGATGCACTGGTTACGGCGACAAGCACTGATAAGGCTGTTACAAGCCTGTTCGCTGTTTGTCCCGTACCCATGGTCAATATCAGTGGGTTTAACATCAACCAGCGAAATTTAAAACGGCGACCCACTAGATATAACACCATATCCCTATATGGTATTGGTTGCCTCCGAAAACTGATCTAAGTAACTAGCTGTAGTGGACATATAGCAGGGGTAGACACTAAATTTTTCAGCTGTGGGCCAGCGAATATATTTTATTTTTTTCAAAGAGAAAATCATCTGAATTTTATGATTTACCAATGTGAAAATGACACCAAATTGCTTAATTTTCTCACATTTTTCTCTTTCCAACGACATATTACATTAGTTATATTCCTATCGAGTATCTTGCAAAATTTCCTGTGGGCCACCCGGGCCCATGGGAAGGTAATTCTGAAGAAAACTATGGGCCCGCACCCAAAATTACGGGCCATTGGCTCCCGGGCCAGCGTTAGTGTCTACCCCTGTATAGCATGCCAAAGTCATGTCCACCTCATGTTCCGTGTGGCATGTACCGTCCGTAAATTCATGCATCTCACGCGTATTCAAGATCTTATAGTCCGTGTCTGGATCTGAAAATGTCTAATGTAGTACTTTTCTATAGTAATACAAACCCTTGTATAACCCGCACCCTATATAGGCATGTTTGATGTAAAATAGAAGAAGAGTTTGGTTCACGTACAACCCGCAGTTAGTACCTTGGAATTTAAGGTAAAATAAATTGCCGTGGTAAAAACGTACGAGGGGTGTTTATACATAGATTCACCTCCCTGCAACTGAATATCAAGTTCAGAGGGGAGTCTTAGTGTGTACATGACCCCTTCTTTATGACCCTGTAGCTGCTATCTAATTAATCTAAATGCCCCTGTCATAGAGTCATTCTTCTTGTGAACAATATATACAGTGGACATACAGTAAAACATGGTGTATAAACCACACCTAATGTTTGGGCCGATCTTATAAGCCGCAATGGTGATCTGATTATGGTCACTTTACTGATGTACCATAGTAGCAAAAACTTGTGTATAAACCGCACCCTGACCATTGGCCGATCCTATAAGCCGCACTGCCCATCTACTAGCCACGGCTTATATGTGATGTTTTACTGTACTATCTAAAAATACAGCTCTACTGGCAACGGTTTGGTGGGAGGTTTCACAAAGACTCGCTCCATATCCACGTTTAGGCCAAAAAAATAAAAAGTTTGTTTCAGGTCACCCGACCGACCCTATCTAAACAGGGCCGACCCTACGTTTTTTATGCAATTTTAGAGATTTTTTTTTAGGGACAGAAGGCGGTACATGTATGCCCGCAGCCTGCAACTGTCACCCACACCCACCTGCACACCCACACCCACCTGCACACCCACACCCACCTGCTCACCCACACCCACCTGCACACCCACACCCACCTGTACACCCACACCCACCTGCACACCCACACCCACCTGTACACCCACACCCACCTGCTCACCCACACCCACCTGCTCTCCCACACCCACCTGCACACCCACACCCACCTGCTCACCCACACCCACCTGCACACCCACACCCACCTGCACACCCACACCCACCTGTACACCCACACCCACCTGCTCACCCACACCCACCTGCACACCCACACCCACCTGTACACCCACACCCACCTGCTCACCCACACCCACCTGCTCTCCCACACCCACCTGCACACCCACACCCACCTGCTCACCCACACCCACCTGCACACCCACACCCACCTGCTCACCCACACCCACCTGCACACCCACACCCACCTGCTCACCCACACCCACCTGCTCTCCCACACCCACCTGCACACCCACACCCACCTGCACACCCACACCCACCTGCTCACCCACACCCACCTGCACACCCACACCCACCTGTACACCCACACCCACCTGCTCACCCACACCCACCTGCTCTCCCACACCCACCTGCACACCCACACCCACCTGCTCACCCACACCCACCTGCACACCCACACCCACCTGTACACCCACACCCACCTGCTCACCCACACCCACCTGCTCTCCCACACCCACCTGCACACCCACACCCACCTGCTCACCCACACCCACCTGCACACCCACACCCACCTGCTCACCCACACCCACCTGCTCTCCCACACCCACCTGCTCCCCCACACACACCCCCACACCCACCTGCTCCCCCACACACACCCCCACACCCACCTGCTCCCCCACACCCACCTGCTCTCCCACACCCACCTGCTCACCCACACCCACCTGCACACCCACACCCACCTGCTCACCCACACCCACCTGCTGGCTTGAAATGGAATAACATACATGTATGACACATAACTTGAGGGTCCTTTTTAACAAGGAATCCATTTCTTTTGCAAGAATTAACAAGCGAATGATTTATATAAGTACCATATCTAACTAATATCCAGCTTACTCTGAGTCATCTGTGAGGCCACTCACACGCTCAATCTTTCTAATTTCTTACAGTTTTATTGATGTGACTCCTTTTCCCCCTTTACAGAAGTGCCCCGTTACCGCGGCCCGCAGCCCCCCGCTAACCGCTTCAACATCTGGCCCGGTTACCGCTGGGACGGCGTCGACCGATCTAACGGGTTCGAAAAGTCGCTGTTCCAGAAAGGTGCGGAGAGGAAGGCTGTGGCCGAGGACGCGTACAAGTGGAGTATTGAGGATATGTAAACATGGAACGCGGATCTATCCTACCCTTCAGAACGAGTGGAGCCTAGAGGAACGGGAAAACACGGAGTAATAACAAGATCTATCCAACCCTTAACATGAGGCATAGACTCCAGACATAGATGCCAGTACAGAAAGGCATTAACACGTTAAGGACAGCATAATGTCTTAATGCATCACAGTTGTTATTATGCATGAATGCACCCTGACGAGTAACTCGCCAGTGCTGTATTTAAGCATCATACCGACCCTAAAGGGTAGAGACACTCTCGTAGGGTCGTCATGATGCACCAATGCAGCACCAGTGACTCACTCGTCGGGGCTGCATTTGTGCATCATGATAACAAATGTAAGTGGAGCATAGCGTAAACACGGCATAGACTTATAACAAGATCCATTTACCGTAAAACCTCACTTATAAGCCCACCCTGCCTATAAGCTGCACGGCTGATGATGTGTACAACTGGAGTACCGTATTCGAAATAATAAGCGCCCTGGGCACTTATAAAATTATTTTTATGGCATTATAAGTACTTTAGGGAGTGCTCATTTTTTAACAACAGGAGGGGGTGATGGATTTGCGGGGGGGTAAAAAATTTGGACCCCTTGACCGGGGGGGGGTAAAAAATTCAGACCCCTCTTGGGGGGGGGGTGAAAAAAATTCAACCTGTTTTGAGGGAAAAAGCCCGCAGGTTACTATGCTACAAAGGGGCGCGAACGCGCGCAATTTTCGGCCGGCCGGGGGGGGGGTAAAAAATTTCGACCCCTCTAGCGGGGGGGGGGGGTGAAAAAATTGTGCGCGCTCCGCGCGAAATCTCACCGCCCCCCCCCTTTTGTTAAAAAATGAGCACTCCCTTCATTGCCTCCAAAATCGGGATATTTGAGCCTTTGTTCTTGTCTAAAGATGCCCTAAAAAGGGCAGGGGGCGCTTATTAGGGGGAGGGTGCTTATTACGTCGAATACGGTACAGAGGATATGTAAAGGGGAAGCGGAGCCCGTCAAGAAAGTCATAGCTTGCTAAAGGAGCATAGTGTATACATCGAGGCATAGACTTATAACAAGATCCACTTATAAGCCCAGCCCGCCTGTAAGCCGAGAGGAAGGCTGTGGCGGAGGACGCGTACAAGTGGAGTGTAGAGGATATGTAAACGGGAAACGCTGAGTAATGACAAGATTTATCAGACCCTGCCAGTCGAGAAAGTGATGGCTTGCAAGTGGAGCAAGATTCATTTACGCTAGCCCTTCAAAAAATACCGTTGTATTGCTCTTGCATTAAATGCTATGGCAATTTACCGCCCGTTTTAGTGCACCTCCGCTGATATATGTCGTCCTTTTGTGAAACATGGGAGGTTGAAGGGAATCTGAATATGATGAGCCATGTGCTGACGTGAGACAGGTTTGGATATATTTGCCTGCTAGAAGCGCCTGGTGGCTACAACTGCAGAGATTTATAACAAACTCTGTCACTCCAGTAAGGACCGGTGGCATGAAATGCCATGGTAGACCTTCTAAATTCTTCCCAATTGTAGGAAAAGATAATGCTAGAGGTGAAATACACTCCTTTCTAGTTTACCGTATTCGACCTAATAAGCGCCCACCCCCTAATAAGCGCCACCCCCCCCCCTTTTGGGGCATTTTTAGACTGGAACAAAGGCTCAAATTTCACGATTTTATAGACAATTAAACTCTTAAGTACTAAAACGCCATAAAAATAATTTTATAAGCGCCCTGGGCGCTTATTACGTCGAATACGGTATTCCAAATAGAGCGTAAAGGCAGATATATTCACGTTCTCCAATCAGCAAAATGTCTTCTGGGTAACAGATTAAAAATGTCTTTGTTACATGGAGGACCCGTACAAAAGAATGCTTCTGAATGAAAAAACAACAACATGCATTTATTAACCAGTTAACTGTTTAAGAACGGCATGACCCTAATATATCACATTTGTCGTCGTCATGCACTAATGCAGCCTACATGAGTAACTCGCCGATTAAACCTGTTAAAGATGGCATGATGCCGAGTCGTGATTCTTGAACTTTGGTCGTCATGATGCACCAATGCAGTACCGGCGAGTAACTCGCTGACGATGCATTGCTGTATGATGCGGGCACATCCGTAGACACTTTTTTAATTTATTTTTTTTAAATTGCATTTTCGAAAATATGGTGTGGGAAATCCATAGACCAACTTATTTTTTGGTCTGGCCTAAGGTTCAAGTTCTGTATAACGGATGTTGTATACTGCTATAACGCTACCTATTATACGGGCCTGTTTACAAATACATTAAAGAAATATAAATAAGAACAAAAGAAATATGAGTGACACCACCGCGTGGTGTGAAGACAAGTGTGAATGATGCTTTTTTATATCTGATTAACTTTGTCACTTCCAATGATGAAAACAATAAAATAAGACTATTTTGATAAATTGTGTGATGACGTTTATATGTTCAAACTGGGTAGATACATATGGGACAATACTGTGGGAGGATAAGGTTTTCTAATACAGTGTTAGTTTACATAGACTGGCGGGTTTAGGTTATCTAATACAGTGTTATATCACAGACTGTGGGAGGTGTAGGTTATCTAATACAGTGTTATATCACGTAGACTGTGAGAGGAGTAGGTTATCTAACACAGTGTTATATCACGTAGACTGTGGGAGGTGTAGGTCATCTAATACATACAGTCTTATCTCATGTAGACTGTGGGGGGTGTAGCTTATCTAATACAGTGTTATATCACGTAGACTGTGAGAGGTGTAGGTTATCTAATGCATACAGTGTTATATCACCTAGACTGTGGGAGGTGTGGGTTATCTAATACAGTGTTATATCATGTAGACTGACAGAGGTTGCATTATCTAATAGAGTGTTATATCACGTAGACTGAGGTTGAAGGTTATCTAATACAGTGTTATATCTGGTAGACTGTTGGGGGTGTAGGTTATCTAATACAGTCTTATATCACATAGACTGTTGGAGATGTAGGGTATCTAATACAGTGTTATATCATGTAGACTGTGGGGGTGTAGGTTATCTAATACAGTGTTATATCACGTATACTGTGGGGGTGTAGGTTATGTAATACAGTGTTATATCACGTAGACTGTTGGAGATGTAGGGTATCTAATACAGTGTTATATCACATAGACTGTTGGAGATATAGGGTATCTAATACAGTGTTATATCATGTAGACTGTGGGGGTGTAGGTTATCTAATACATAGTGTTATATCATATAGACTGTGGGAGGTGTAGGTGATCTAATACAGCGTTATATCACGTAGACTGTGGTTGGTGTAGGTTATCTAATACAGTATTATATCACATAGACTGTGGGGGTGTAGGTTATCTAATACAGTGTTATATCACATAGACTGTGGGGGTGTAGGTTATCCAATGAATACAGTGTTATATCACCTAGACTGTGGTTGGTGTAGGTTATCTAATACAGTCTTATATCACGTACACTGTAGGGATGTAGGTTATCCAATGCATACAGTGTTATATCACGTAGACTGTGGGAGGTGTGGGTTATCTAATACAGTGTTTGATCACATAGACTGTTGCCGTGTAGGTAATCTAATAAAGTGTTATATCACATAGACTGTGGGAGGTGTTGGTTATCTGATACAGTGTTAAATCACTTAGATTGTGGGGGTGTAGGTTATCCAATGCATACAGTGTTATATCACGTAGACTGTGGTTGGTGTAGATTGTCTAATACAGTGTTATATCACATAGACTGTGGTGAGTGTAGGTTATCTAATACAGTGTTATATCACTTAGACTGTGAGATGTGTAGGGTATCTAATACAGTGTTTTATCACGTACACTGTGAGAAGTGTAGGTTATCTATTACATACAGAATTATATCATGTAGACTGTGGGAGGTGTAGGTTATCTAATACATATAGTGTTAAATCACATAGACTTTGGTTGGTGTAGGTTATCTAATACATATAGTGTTAAATCACATAGACTGTGGTTGGTGTAGGTTATCTAATACAGTGTTATATCACATATACTGTAGGAGGAATAGGTTATCAAATACAGTCTTATATCACATAGACTGTGAGAGGTGTAGGTTATCTAATACATATTGTGTTATATCACATAGACTTTGTGAGGTGTGGGTTATCTAATACAGTGTTTTATCACATATACTGTAGGAGGATAGGTTATCAAATACAGTCTTATATCACATAGACTGTGAGAGGTGTAGGTTATCTAATACAGTGTTATATCACATATACTGTAGGAGGAATAGGTTATCAAATACAATCTTATATCAAGTAGACTGTGAGAGGTGTAGGTTATCTAGCACATATTGTGTTATATCACGTAGACTGTGAGAGGTGTAGGTTATCAAATACAGTCTTATATCAAGTAGACTGTGAGAGATATAGGTTATCTAATACATATTGTGTTATATCACATAGACTTTGTGAGGTGTAGGTTATCTAATAGTGTTATATCACATATACTTTAGGAGGAATAGGTTATCAAATACAGTCTTATATCAAGTAGACTGTGGGGGTGTAGGTAATCTAATACAGTTTTATATCACATATACTCTAGGAGGAATAGGTTATCAAATACAGTCTTATATCACGTACACTGTGAGAGGTGTAGGTTATCTAATACATATAGTGTTATATCACATAGACTTTGTGAGGTGTGGGTTATCTAATACAGTGTTATATCATGTTGACTGTGGTTGGTGTAGGTTATCTAATACAGTGTTATATCACATAGACTGTAGGAGGTATAGGTTATCTAATACAGTGTTATATCACGTAGACTGTGAGAGGTGTAGGGTATCTAATACAGTGTTTTATCACATACACTGTGAGAAGTGTAGGTTATCTATTACATACAGAATTATATCATGTAGACTGTGGGAGGTATAGGTTATCTAATACAGAATTATATCATGTAGACTGTGAGAGGTGTAGGTTATCTAATACATATAGTGTTATATCACATAGACTTTGTGAGGTGTTGGTTATCTAATTCAGTGTTATATCATGTAGACTATGGTTGGTGTAGGTTATCTAATACAGTGTTATATCACATAGACTGTAGGAGGTATACGTTATCTAATACAGTCATATATCACGTACACTGTGAGAGGTGTAGGTTATCTAATACAGTGTTATATCACGTAGACTGTGAGAGGTGTAGGGTATCTAATACAGTGTTTTATCACGTACACTGTGAGAAGTGTAGATTATCTATTACATACAGAATTACATCATGTAGAATGTGGGAGGTGTATGTTATCTAATACAGTGTTATATCAGTGAGAGGTGTAGGTTATCTAATACATATAGTGTTAAATCACATAGACTGTGGTTGGTGTAGGTTATCTAATACAGTGTTATATCACGTAGACTGTAGGAGGTATAGGTTATCTAATACAGTCTTATATCATGTAGACTGTGAGAGGTGTAGGTTATCTAATACATATAGTGTTATATCACATAGAATGTGGTTGGTGTTGGTTACCTAATACAGTGTTATATCACATATACTGTAGGAGGAATAGGTTATCAAATACAGTCTTATATCACATAGACTGTGAGAGGTGTATTTTATCTAATACAGTGTTATATCACATATACTGTAGGAGAAATAGGTTATCAAATACAATCTTATATCAAGTAGACTGTGAGAGGTGTAGGTTATCTTATACATATTGTGTTAAATCACATAGACTGTTGTTGGTGTAGGTTATCTAATACAGTGTTATATCACGTAGACTGTAGGAGGTATAGGTTATCTAATACAGTCTTACATCAGGTAGACTGTGAGAGGTGTAGGTTATCTAATACATATAGTGTTATATCACATAGACTTTGGTTGGTGTAGGTTATCTAATACAGTGTTATATCACATATACTGTAGGAGGAATAGGTTATCAAATACAGTCTTATATCACATAGACTGTGAGAATTGTAGGTTATCTAATACAGTGTTATATCACATAGACTTTGTGAGGTGTAGGTTATCTAATAGTGTTTTATCACATATCCTTTAGGAGGAATAGGTTATCAAATACAGTCTTATATCAAGTAGACTGTGGGGGTGTAGGTAATCTAATACAGTGTTATATCACATATACTCTAGGAGGAATAGGTTATCAAATACAGTCTTATATCCAAACACTGTGAGAGGTGTAGGTTATCTAATACATATAGTGTTATATCACATAGACTTTGTGAGGTGTGGGTTATCTAATACAGTGTTATATCATGTAGACTGTGGTTGGTGTAGGTAATCTAATACAGTGTTGTATCACATAGACTGTAGGAGGTATAGGTTATCTAATACAGTGTTATATCATGTTGACTGTGGTTGGTGTAGGTTATCTAATACAGTGTTATATCACATAGACTGTAGGAGGTATAGGTTATCTAATACAGTGTTATATCACGTAGACTGTGAGAGGTGTAGGGTATCTAATACAGTGTTTTATCACATACACTGTGAGAAGTGTAGGTTATCTATTACATACAGAATTATATCATGTAGACTGTGGGAGGTACAGGTTATCTAATACAGAATTATATCATGTAGACTGTGAGAGGTGTAGGTTATCTAATACATATAGTGTTATATCACATAGACTTTGTGAGGTGTTGGTTATCTAATACAGTGTTATATCATGTAGACTATGGTTGGTGTAGGTTATCTAATACAGTGTTATATCACATAGACTGTAGGAGGTATACGTTATCTAATACAGTCATATATCACGTACACTGTGAGAGGTGTAGGTTATCTAATACAGTGTTATATCACGTAGACTGTGAGAGGTGTAGGGTATCTAATACAGTGTTTTATCACGTACACTGTGAGAAGTGTAGATTATCTATTACATACAGAATTACATCATGTAGACTGTGAGAGGTGTAGGTTATCTAATACATATAGTGTTAAATCACATAGACTGTGGTTGGTGTAGGTTATCTAATACAGTGTTATATCACGTAGACTGTAGGAGGTATAGGTTATCTAATACAGTCTTATATCATGTAGACTGTGAGAGGTGTAGGTTATCTAATACATATAGTGTTATATCACATAGAATGTGGTTGGTGTTGGTTACCTAATACAGTGTTATATCACATATACTGTAGGAGGAATAGGTTATCAAATACAGTCTTATATCACATAGACTGTGAGAGGTGTATTTTATCTAATACAGTGTTATATCACATATACTGTAGGAGAAATAGGTTATCAAATACAATCTTATATCAAGTAGACTGTGAGAGGTGTAGGTTATCTTATACATATTGTGTTAAATCACATAGACTGTTGTTGGTGTAGGTTATCTAATACAGTGTTATATCACGTAGACTGTAGGAGGTATAGGTTATCTAATACAGTCTTACATCAGGTAGACTGTGAGAGGTGTAGGTTATCTAATACATATAGTGTTATATCACATAGACTTTGGTTGGTGTAGGTTATCTAATACAGTGTTATATCACATATACTGTAGGAGGAATAGGTTATCAAATACAGTCTTATATCACATAGACTGTGAGAATTGTAGGTTATCTAATACAGTGTTATATCACATAGACTTTGTGAGGTGTAGGTTATCTAATAGTGTTTTATCACATATCCTTTAGGAGGAATAGGTTATCAAATACAGTCTTATATCAAGTAGACTGTGGGGGTGTAGGTAATCTAATACAGTGTTATATCACATATACTCTAGGAGGAATAGGTTATCAAATACAGTCTTATATCCAAACACTGTGAGAGGTGTAGGTTATCTAATACATATAGTGTTATATCATATAGACTTTGTGAGGTGTGGGTTATCTAATACAGTGTTATATCATGTAGACTGTGGTTGGTGTAGGTAATCTAATACAGTGTTGTATCACATAGACTGTAGGAGGTATAGGTTATATAATACAGTGTTATATCACGTAGACTGTGAGAGGTGTAGGGTATCTAATACAGTGTTTTATCACGTACACTGTGAGAAGTGAACGTTATCTATTACATACAGAATTACATCATGTAGACTGTGGGAGTTGTAGGTTATCTAATACAGTGTTATATCATGTAGACTGTGAGAGGTGTAGGTTACATATAGTGTTAAATCACATAGACTGTGGTTGGTGTAGGTTATCTAATACAGTGTTATATCACGTAGACTGTAGGAGGTATAGGTTATCTAATACAGTCTTATATCACGTAGACTGTGAGAGGTGTAGGTTATCTAATACATATAGTGTTAAATCACATAGACTGTGGTTGCTGTAGGTTATCTAATACAGTGTTATATCACATATACTGTAGGAGGAATAGGTTATCAAATACAGTCTTTTATCCAATAGACTGTGAGAGGTGTAGGTTATCTAATACAGTGTTATATCACATATACCGTAGGAGGAATAGGTTATCAAATACAGTCTTATATCAAGTAGACTGTGAGAGGTGTAGGTTATCTAATACATATTGTGTTGAATCACATAGACTGTTGTTGGTGTAGGTTATCTAATACAGTGTTATATCACGTAGACTGTAGGAGGTATAGGTTATCTAATACAGTCTTATATCACGTAGACTGTGAGAGGTGTAGGTTATCTAATACATATTGTGTTATATCACATAGACTTTGGTTGGTGTAGGTTATCTAATACAGTGTTATATCACATAGACTGTGAGAGGTGTAGGTTATCTAATACAGTGTTATATCACATATACTGTAGGAGGAATAGGTTATCAAATACAGTCTTATATCAAGTAGACTGTGAGAGGTGTAGGTAATCTAATACAGTGTTATATCACATAGACTTTGTGAGGTGTAGGTTATCTAATAGTGTTGTATCACATATACTTTAGGAGGAATAGGTTATCAAATACAGTCTTATATCAAGTAGACTGTGGGGGTGTAGGTTATCTAATACAGTCTTATATCACTAACACTGTGAGAGGTGTAGGTTATCTAATACATATAGTGTTATATCACATAGACTTTGTGAGGTGTGGGTTATCTAATACAGTGTTATATCATGTAGACTATGGTTGGTGTAGGTTATCTAATACAGTGTTATATCACATAGACTGTAGGAGGTATACGTTATCTAATACAGTCATATATCACGTACACTGTGAGAGGTGTAGGTTATCTAATACAGTGTTATATCACGTAGACTGTGAGAGGTGTAGGGTATCTAATACAGTGTTTTATCACGTACACTGTGATATGTGTAGATTAATTTTTACATACAGAATTACATCATGTAGACTGTGGGAGGTGTATGTTATCTAATACTGTGTTATATCATGTAGACTGTGAGAGGTGTAGGTTATCTAATACATATAGTGTTAAATCACATAGACTGTGGTTGGTGTAGGTTATCTAATACAGTGTTATATCACGTAGACTGTAGGAGGTATAGGTTATCTAATACAGTCTTATATCACGTAGACTGTGAGAGGTGTAGGTTATCTAATACATATAGTGTTATATCACATAGAATGAGGTTGGTGTTGGTTACCTAATACAGTGTTATATCACATATACTGTAGGAGGAATAGGTTATCAAATACAGTCTTATATCACATAGACTGTGAGAGGTGTATTTTATCTAATACAGTGTTATATCACATATACTGTAGGAGAAATAGGTTATCAAATACAATCTTATATCAAGTAGACTGTGAGAGGTGAAGGTTATCTAATACATATTGTGTTGAATCACATATACTGTAGGAGGTATAGGTTATCTAATACAGTCTTACATCAGGTAGACTGTGAGAGGTGTAGGTTATCTAATACATAAAGTTTTATATCACATAGACTTTGGTTGGTGTAGGTTATCTAATACAGTGTTATATCACATATACTGTAGGAGGAATAGGTTATCAAATACAGTCTTATATCACATAGACTGTGAGAATTGTAGGTTATCTAATACAGTGTTATATCACATAGACTTTGTGAGGTGTAGGTTATCTAATAGTGTTTTATCACATATCCTTTAGGAGGAATAGGTTATCAAATACAGTCTTATATCAAGTAGACTGTGGGGGTGTAGGTAATCTAATACAGTGTTATATCACATATACTCTAGGAGGAATAGGTTATCAAATACAGTCTTATATCCAAACACTGTGAGAGGTGTAGGTTATCTAATACATATAGTGTTATATCACATAGACTTTGTGAGGTGTGGGTTATCTAATACAGTGTTATATCATGTAGACTGTGGTTGGTGTAGGTAATCTAATACAGTGTTGTATCACATAGACTGTAGGAGGTATACGTTATCTAATACAGTGTTATATCACGTAGACTGTGAGAGGTGTAGGGTATCTAATACAGTGTTTTATCACGTACACTGTGAGAAGTGTACGTTATCTATTACATACAGAATTACATCATGTAGACTGTGGGAGGTGTATGTTATCTAATACAGTGTTATATCATGTAGACTGTGAGAGGTGTAGGTTATCTAATACATATAGTGTTAAATCACATAGACTGTGGTTGGTGTAGGTTATCTAATACAGTGTTATATCACGTAGACTGTAGGAGGAATAGGTTATCAAATACAGTCTTATATCAAGTAGACTGTGAAAGGTGTAGGTCATCTAATACATATTGTGTTGAATCACATAGACTGTTGTTGGTGTAGGTTATCTAATACAGTGTTATATCACGTAGACTGTAGGAGGTATAGGTTATCTAATACAGTCTTACATCACGTAGACTGTGAGAGCTGTAGGTTATCTAATACATATAGTGTTATATCACATAGACTTTGTGAGGTGTGGGTTTTCTAATACAGTGTTATATCATGTAGACTGTGGTTGGTGTAGGTGAACTTATACAGTGTTATATCACATAGACTGTAGGAGGAATAGGTTATCAAATACAGTGTTATATCACGTAGACTGTGAGAGGTGTAGGGTATCTAATACAGTGTTATATCATGTAGACTGTGGTTGGTGTAGGTTATCTAATACAGTCTTATATCACGTACACTGTGAGAGGTGTAGGTTATCTAATACAGTGTTATATCACATAGACTGTGAGAGGTGTAGGGTATCTAATACAGTGTTTTATCACGTACACTGTGAGAAGTGTAGGTTATCTATTACATACAGAATTACATCATGTAGACTGTGGGAGGTGTATGTTATCTAATACAGTGTTATATCATGTAGACTGTGAGAGGTGTAGGTTATCTAATACATATAGTGTTAAATCACATAGACTGTGGTTGGTGTAGGTTATCTAAAACAGTGTTATATCACATAGACTGTAGGAGGTATAGGTTATCTTATACAGTCTTTGATTATATCATGTAGACTGTGAGTGGTGTAGGTTATCAAATACATATAGTGTTACATCACATAGACTGTGGTTGGTGTAGGTTATCTAATACAGTGTTATATCACATATACTGTAGGAGGAATAGGTTATCAAATACAGATTTATATCCAATAGACTGTGAGAGGTGTAGGTTATCTAATACAGTGTTATATCACATATACTGTAGGAGGAATAGGTTATCAAATACAGTCTTATATCAAGTAGACTGTGAGAGGTGTAGGTCATCTAATACATATTGTGTTGAATCACATAGAGTGTTGTTGGTGTAGGTTATCTAATACAGTGTTAAATCACGTAGACTGAAGGAGGTATAGGTTATCTAATACAGTCTTATATCATGTAGACTGTGAGAGGTGTAGGTTATCTAATACAGTCTTATATCACATAGACTTTGCGAGGTGTAGGTTATCTAATAGTGTTGTATCACATATACTTTAGGAGGAATAGGTTATCAAATACAGTCTTACATCAAGTAGACTGTGGGGGTGTAGGTAATCTAATACAGTGTTATATCACATATACTGTAGGAGGAATAGGTTATCAAATATAGTCTCATATCACGTACACTGTGAGAGGTGTAGGTTAACTTATACATATAGTGTTAAATCACATAGACTTTGTGAGGTGTGGGTTATCTAATACAGTGTTATATCATGTAGACTTTGTTGGTGTAGGTCATCTAATACAGTGTTGTATCACATAGACTGTAGGAGGTATAGGTTATCTAATACAGTGTTATATCACGTAGACTGTGAGAGGTGTAGGGTATCTAATACAGTGTTTTATCACGTACACTGTGAGAAGTGTAGGTTATCTATTACATACAGAATAACATCATGTAGACTGTGAGAGTTGTAGGTTATCTAATACAGTGTTATATAATGTAGACTGTGAGAGGTGTAGGTTACATATGGTGTTAAATCACATAGACTGTGGTTGGTGTAGGTTATCTAATACAGTGTTATATCACGTAGACTGTAGGAGGTATAGGTTATCTAATACAGTCTTATATCACATAGACTGTGAGAGGTGTAGGTTATCTAATACATATAGTGTTATATCACATAGACTGTGGTTGCTCTAGGTTATCTAATACAGTGTTATATCACATATACTGTAGGAGGAATAGGTTATCAAATACAGTCTTATATTCAATAGACTGTGAGAGGTGTAGGTTATCTAATACAGTGTTATATCACATATACTGTAGGAGGAATAGGTTATCAAATACAGTCTTATATCAAGTAGACTGTGAGAGGTGTAGGTTATCTAATACATATTGTGTTGAATCACATAGACTGTTGTTGGTGTAGGTTATCTAATATAGTGTTATATCACGTAGACTGTAGGAGGTATAGGTTATCTAATACAGTCTTATATCACGTAGACTGTGAGAGGTGTAGGTTATCTAATACATATAGTGTTATATCACATAGACTTTGCTTGGTGTAGGTTATCTAATACAGTGTTATATCACATAGACTGTGAGAGGTGTAGGTTATCTAATACAGTGTTATATCACATATACTGTAGGAGGAATAGGTTATCAAATACAGTCTTATATCAAGTAGACTGTGAGAGGTGTAGGTAATCTAATACAGTGTTATATCACATAGACTTTGTGAGGTGTAGGTTATCTAATAGTGTTGTATCACATATACTTAAGGAGGAATAGGTTATCAAATACAGTCTTATATCAAGTAGACTGTGGGGGTGTAGGTAATCTAATACAGTGTTATATCACATATACTGTAGGAGGAATAGGTTATCAAATACAGTGTTATATCACGTAGACTGTGAGAGGTGTAGGTTATCTAATACATATAGTGTAATATCACATAGACTTTGTGAGGTGTGGGTTATCTAATACAGTGTTATATCATGTAGACTGTGGTTGGTGTAGGTTATCTAATACAGTGTTATATCACATAGACTGTAGGAGGAATAGGTTATCAAATACAGTGTTATATCACGTAGACTGTGAGAGGTGTAGGGTATCTAATACAGTGTTATATCATGTAGACTGTGGTTGGTGTAGGTTATCTAATACAGTCTTATATCACGTACACTGTGAGAGGTGTAGGTTATCTAATACAGTGTTATATCACATAGACTGTGAGAGGTGTAGGGTATCTAATACAGTGTTTTATCACGTACACTGTGAGAAGTGTAGGTTATCTATTACATACAGAATTACATCATGTAGACTGTGGGAGGTGTATGTTATCTAATACAGTGTTATATCATGTAGACTGTGAGAGGTGTAGGTTATCTAAAACATATAGTGTTAAATCACAGACTGTGGTTGGTGTAGGTTATCTAATACAGTGTTATATCACGTAGACTGTAGGAGGTATAGGTTATCTAATACAGTCTTATATCACGTAGACTGTGAGAGGTGTAGGTTATCTTATACATATAGTGATATATCACATAGACTTTGGTTGGTGTAGGTTATCTAATACAGTGTTATATCACATATACTGTAGGAGGAATAGGTTATCAAATACAGTCTTATATCCAATAGACTGTGAGAGGTGTAGGTTATCTAATACAGTGTTATATCACATATAATGTAGGAGGAATAGGTTATCAAATACAGTCTTATATCAAGTAGACTGTGAGAGGTGTAGGTTATCTAATACATATTGTGTTGAATCACATAGACTGTTGTTGGTGTAGGTTATCTAATACAGTGTTATATCACGTAGACTGTAGGAGGTATAGGTTATCTAATACAGTCTTATATCACGTAGACTGTGAGAGGTGTAGGTTATCTAATACATATAGTGTTATATCACATAGACTTTGGTTGGTGTAGGTTATCTAATACAGTGTTATATCACATAGACTGTGAGAGGTGTAGGTTATCTAATACAGTGTTATATCACATATACTGTAGGAGGAATAGGTTATCAAATACAGTCTTATATCAAGTAGACTGTGAGAGGTGTAGGTAATCTAATACAGTGTTATATCACATAGACTTTGTGAGGTGTAGGTTATCTAATAGTGTTGTATCACATATACTTTAGGAGGAATAGGTTATCAAATACAGTCTTATATCAAGTAGACTGTGGGGGTGTAGGTAATCTAATACAGTGTTATATCACATATACTGTAGGAGGAATAGGTTATCAAATACAGTGTTATATCACGTAGACTGTGGGAGGTGTAGGTTATCTAATACATATAGTGTTATATCACATAGACTTTGTGAGGTGTGGGTTATCTAATACAGTGTTATATCATGTAGACTGTGGTTGGTGTAGGTTATCTAATACAGTGTTATATCACATAGACTGTAGGAGGAATAGGTTATCAAATACAGTGTTATATCACGTAGACTGTGAGAGGTGTAGGGTATCATATACAGTGTTATCAAATACAGTCTTACTTCACATAGACTGTGAGAGGTGTAGGTTATTTTATACAGTGTTATATCACATATACTGTAGAAGAAATAGGTTATCAAATACAGTCTCATATCAAGTAGACTGTAAGAGGTGTAGGTTATCTAATACATATTGTGTTATATCACATAGACTTTGTGAGGAGAAGGTTATCAAATAGTGTTATATCACATATACTTTAGGAGGAATAGGTTATCAAATACAGTCTTATATCAAGTAGACTGTGGGGGTGTAGGTAATCTAATACAGTGTTATATCAGTGAGAGGTGTAGGTTATCTAATACATATAGTGTTAAATCACATAGACTGTGGTTGGTGTAGGTTATCTAATACAGTGTTATATCACATATACTTTAGGAGGAATAGGTTATCAAATACAGTCTTATATCACGTACACTGTGAGAGGTGTAGGTTATCTAATAGATAAAGTGTTATATCACATAGACTTTGTGAGGTGTGGGTTATCTAATACAGTGTTATATCATGTAGACTGTGGTTGGTGTAGGTTATCTAATACAGTCTTATATCACATAGATTGTAGGAGGTATAGGTTATCTAATACAGTGTTATATCACGTAGACTGTGAGAGGTGTAGGGTATCTAATACAGTGTTTTATCACGTACACTGTGAGAAGTGTAGGTTATCTATTACATACAGAATTATATCATGTAGACTGTGGGAGGTGTAGGTTATCAAATACAAAATTATATCATGTAGACTGTGAGAGGTGTAGGTTATCTAATACATATAGTATTAAATCACATAGACTGTCGTTTGTGTAGATTATCTAATACAGTGTTATATCACGTAGACTGTAGGAGGTATAGGTTATCTTATACAGTCTTAGATCACGTACACTGAGAGGTGTAGGTTATCTAATACATATAGTGTTATATCACATGGACTTTGTGAGGTGTGGGTTATCTAATACAGTGTTATATCATGTAGACTATCAACCACAGTTGGTGTAGGTTATCTAATACAGTATTATCACATAGACTGTAGGAGGTATAGGTTATCTGATACATAGACTGTGGTTGGTGTAGGTTATCTAATACAGTGTTATATCACATATACTGTAGGAGGAATAGGTTTTCAAATACAGTCTTATATCAAGTAGACTGTGAGAGGTGTAGGTTATCTAATACATATTGTGTTATATCATATAGACTTTGTGAGGTGTAGGTTATCTAATAGTGTTATATCACATATACTTCAGGAGGAATAGGTTATCAAATACAGTCTTATATCACGTAGACTGTGGGGGTGTAGGTTATCTAATACATATAGTTTTATATCACAAAGACTTTGTGAGGTGTGGGTTATCTAATACAGTGTAATATCATGTAGACTGTGGTTGGTGTAGGTTATCTAATACAGTGTTATATCACATAGACTGTAGGAGGAATAGGTTTTCAAATACAGTCTTATATCAAGTAGACTGTGAGAGGTGTAGTTTATCTAATACATATTGTATAACATATACATATACATAGGTCACATATACTTTGTGAGGTGTAGGTTATCTAATAGTGTTCTATCACATATACTTTAGTAGGAATAGGTTATCAAATACAGTCTTATATCAAGTAGACTCTGGGGGTGTAGGTAATCTAATACAGTGATATATCACATATACTGTAGGAGGAATAGGTTATCAAATGCAGTCTTATATAACGTACACTGTGAGAGGTGTAGGTTATCTAATACATATAGTTTTATATCACATAGACTTTGTGAGGTGTGGGTCATCTTATACAGTGTTATATCATGTAGACTGTGGTTGGTGTAGGTTATCTAATACAGTGTTATATCACATAGACTGTAGGAGATATAGGTTATCTAATACAGTGTTATTTCACGCAGGTGTAGGGTATCTAATACAGTGTTTTATCACGTACACTGTGAGAAGTGTAGGTTATCTATTACATCCAGAATTATATCATGTAGAGTGTGAGAGGTGAAGGTTATCTAATACATATAGTGTTATATCACATAGACTTTGTGAGGTGTAGGTTATCTAATAGTGTTATATCACATATACTTTAGGAGGAAAAGGTTATCAAATACAGTCTTATATCAAGTAGACTGTGGGGGTGTAGGTTATCTAATACAGTGTTATATCACATATACTGTAGGAGGAATAGGTTATCAAATACAGTCTTATATCACTTACACTGTGAGAGGTGTAGGTTATCTAATACATATAGTATATCTTAACTTTGTGAGGTGTAGGTTATCTAATACAGTGTTATATTATGTAGACTGTGGTTGGTGTAGGTTAACTTATACAGTGTTATATCACGTAGACTGTGAGAGGTGTAGGTTATCTAATACAGTGTTATATCACGTAGACTTTGTTAGGTGTAGGTTATCTAATAGTGTTATATCACATATACTTTAGGAGGAATAGGTTATCAAATACAGTCTTATATCAAGTAGACTGTGGGGGTGTAGGTAATCTAATACAGTGTTATATCACATATACTGTAGGAGGAATGGGTTATCAAATACAGTCTTATATCACGTACACTTTGAGAGGTGTAGGTTAACTTATACATATAGTGTTATATCACATAGAATCTGTGAGGTGTGGGTTATCTAATACAGTGTTATATCATGTAGACTGTGGTTAGTGTAGGTTATCTAATACAGTGTTATATCACATAGACTGTAGGAGGTATAGGTTACCTAATACAGAATTATATCATGTAGACTGTGGGAGGTGTAGGTTATCTAATACAGTGTTATATCATGTAGACTGTGAGAGGGGTAGGTTATCTAATACATATAGTGTTAAATCACATAGACTGTAGTTGGTGTAGGTTATCTAATACAGTGTTATGTCACGTAGACTGTAGGAGGTATAGGTTATCTAATACAGTCTTATATCACGTAGACTATCTAATACATATAGTGTTATATCACATAGACTGTGGTTGGTGTAGGTTATCTAATACAGTGTTATATCACATATACTGTAGGAGGAATAGGTTATCAAATACAGTCTTATATCAGATAGACTGTGGTTTGTGTAGGTTATCTAATACATATAGTGTTAAATCACATAGACTGAAGGAGGAATAGGTTATCTAATACAGTGTTATATCACGTAGACTGTAGGAGGTATAGGTTATCTAATACAGTCTTATATCACATATACTGTAGGAGGAATAGGTTATCAAATTCAGTCTTATATCACATAGACTATGGTTGGTGTAGGTTTTCTAATACAGTGTTATATCACATAGACTTTGTGAGGTGTAGGTTATCTAATAATGTTAAATCATATATACTTTAGGAGGAATAGGTTATCAAATACAATCTTATATCAAGTAGACTGTGCGGGTGTAGGTAATCTAATACAGTGTTATATAATATATACTGTAGGAGGAATGGGTTATCAAATACAGTCTTATATCATGTACACTTTGAGAGGTGTAGGTTAACTTATACATATAGTGTTATATCACATAGACTTTGTGAGGTGTGGGTTATCTCATACAGTGTTATATCATGTAGACTGTGGTTAGTGTAGGTTATCTAATACAGTGTTATATCACATAGACTGTAGGAGGTATAGGTTACCTAATACAGAATTATATCATGTAGACTGTGGGAGGTGTAGGTTATCTAATACAGTGTTATATCATGTAGACTGTGAGAGGTGTAGGTTATCTAATACATATAGTGTTAAATCACATAGACTGTAGTTGGTGTAGGTTATCTAATACAGTGTTATATCACGTAGACTGTAGGAGGTATAGGTCATCTAATACAGTCTTATATCACGTAGACTATCTAATACATATAGTGTTATGTCACATAGACTGTGGTTGGTGTAGGTTATCTAATACAGTGTTATATCACATATACTGTAGGAGGAATAGGTTATCAAATACAGTCTTATATCACATAGACTGTGGTTTGTGTAGGTTATCTAATACATATAGTGTTAAATCACATAGACTGTAGGAGGAATAGGTTATCTAATACAGTGTTATATCACGTAGACTGTAGGAGGTATAGGTTATCTAATACAGTCTTATATCACATATACTGTAGGAGGAATAGGTTATCAAATTCAGTCTTATATCACATAGACTGTGGTTGGTGTAGGTTTTCTAATACAGTGTTATATCACGTAGACTTTGTGAGGTGTAGGTTATCTAATAATGTTATATCATATATACTTTAGGAGGAATAGGTTATCAAATACAATCTTATATCAAGTAGACTGTGCGGGTGTAGGTAATCTAATACAGTGTTATATAATATATACTGTAGGAGGAATAGGTTATCAAATACAGTCTTATATCATGTACACTGTGAGAGGTGTAGGTTATCTAATACATATAGTGTTATATTACAAAGACTTTGTGAGGTGTGGGTTATCTAATACAGTGTTATATCATGTAGACTGTGGTTGGTGTAGGTTATCTAATACAGTGTTATATCACATGGACTGTAGGAGGTATAGGTTATCTAATACAGATTTATATCATGTAGACTGTGGGAGGTATAGGTTATCTAATACAGTCTCATGTCACTTGGACTGTGAGAGGTGTTTTATATCACAAAGACTGTGGTTGGTGTAGGTTATCTAATACAGTGTTATATCACATATACTGAAGGAGGAATAGGTTATCAAATACAGTCTCATATCACATAGACTGTGAGAGGTGTAGGTTATCTAATACAGTGTTATATCACATATACTGTAGGAGGAAAAGGTTTTCAAATACAGTCTTATATCAAGTAGACTGTGAGAGGTGTAGGTTATCTAATATATATTGTGTTATATCACATAGACTTTGTGAGGTGTAGGTTATCTAATAGTGTTATATCACATATACTTTAGGAGGAATAGGTTATCAAATACAGTCTTATATCAAGTAGACTGTGGGGGTGTAGGTAATCTAATACAGTGAGATATCACATATACTGTAGGAGGAATAGGTTATCAAATGCAGTCTTATATCACGTACACTGTGAGAGGTGTAGGTTATCTAATACATATAGTTTTATATCACATAGACTTTGTGAGGTGTGGGTTATCTAATACAGTGTTATATCATGTAGACTGTGGTTGGTGTAGGTTATCTAATACAGTCTTATATCATATAGACTGTAGGAGGTATAGGTTATCTAATACAGTGTTATATCATGCAGGTGTAGGGTATCTAATACAGTGTTTTATCACGTACACTGTGAGAAGTGTAGATTATCTATTACATACAGAATTATATCATGTAGACTGTGGGAGGTGTAGGTTATCTAATACAGTGTTATATCACGTAGACTGTGAGAGGTGTAGGTTATCTAATACAGTGTTTTATCATGTAGACTGTGAGAGGTGTAGGTTATCTAATACATATAGTGTTAAATCACATAGACTGTGGTTGGTGTAGGTTATCTAATACAGTGTTATATCACATAGACTGTGGTTGGTGTAGGTTATCTAATATATATCACATATAATGTAGGAGGAATAGGTTATCAAATACAGTCTTATATCACATAGACTGTAAGAGGTGTAGGTTATCTAATACAGTCTTATATCAAGTAGACTGTGAGAGATGTAGGTTATCTAATACAGTGTTATATCATGTAGACTGTGAGAGGTGAACATATAGTGTTAAATCACATAGACTGTGGTTGGTGTAGGTTATCTAATACAGCGTTATATCACGTAGACTTTGTTAGGTGTAGGTTATCTAATAGTGTTATATCACATATACTTTAGGAGGAATAGGTTATCAAAAACAGTCTTATATCACGTACACTTTGAGAGGTGTAGGTTATCTAATACATATAGTGTTATATCACATAGACTTTGTGAGGTGTGGGTTATCTAATACAGTGTTATATCATGTAGACTGTGGTTGGTGTTGGTATAATACAGTGTTATATCACATAGACTGTAGGAGGTATAGGTTACCTAATACAGAATTATATCATGTAGACTGTGGGAGGTGTAGGTTATCTAATACAGTGTTATATCATGTAGACTTTGAGAGGTGTAGGTTATCTAATACATATAGTGTTAAATCACATAGACTGTAGTTGGTGTAGGTTATCTAATACAGTGTTATATCACGTAGACTGTAGGAGGTATAGGTTATCTAATACAGTCTTATATCACGTAGACTGTAAGAGGTGTAGGCTATCTAATACATATACAGTCTTATATCACGTACACTGTGAGAGGTGTAGGTTATATTATACATATAGTGTTATATCACAAAGACTTTGTGAGGTGTGGGTTATCTAATACAGTGTTATATCATGTAGACTGTGGTTGGTGTAGGTTATCTAATACAGTGTTATATCACATGGACTGTAGGAGGTATAGGTTATCTAATAAAGATTTATATCATGTAGACTGTGGGAGGTATAGGTTATCTAATACAGTCTTATATCAGTTAGACTGTGAGAGGTGTAGGTTATCTAATACATATAGTTTTATATCACAAAGACTTTGTGAGGTGTGGGTTATATTATACAGTGTTATATCATGTAGACTGTGGTTGGTGTAGGTTATCTAATACAGTGTTATATCATGTAGAGTGTGAGAGGTGAAGGTTATCTAATACACATAGTGTTAAATCACATAGACTGTGGTTGGTGTAGGTTATCTAATACAGTGTTATATCACGTAGACTGTAGGAGGTATAGGTTATCTAATACAGTCTCATATCACATAGACTGTGAGAGGTGTAGGTTATCTAATATAGTGTTATATCACATATACTGTAGGAGGAATAGGTTTTCAAATACAGTCTTTTATCAAGTAGACTGTGAGAGGTGTAGGTTATCTAATATATATTGTGTTATATCACATAGACTTTGTGAGGTTTAGGTTATCTAATAGTTGTATATCACATATACTTTAGGAGGAATAGGTTATCAAATACAATCTTATATCAAGTAGACTGTGCGGGTATAGGTAATCTAATACAGTGTTATATAACATATACTGTAGGAGGAATAGGTTATCAAATACAGTCTTACATCACGTACACTGTGAGAGGTGTAGGTTATTTTATACATATAGTTTTATATCAAAAAGACTTTGTGAGGTGTGGGTTATCTAATACAGTGTCATGTAGACTGTGGTTGGTGTAGGTCATCTAATACAGTGTTATATCACATGGACTGTAGGAGGTATAGGTTATCTAATACAGATTTATATCATGTAGACTGTGGGAGGTATAGGTTATCTAATACAGTCTTATGTCACTTGGACTGTGAGAGGTGTAGGTTATCTAATACATATAGTGTTATATCACATAGACTGTGGTTGGTGTAGGTTATCTAATACAGTGTTATATCACATATACTGTAGGAGGAATAGGTTATCAAATACAGTCTCATATCACATAGATTGTGAGAGGTGTAGGTTATCTAATATAGTGTTATATTACATATACTGTAGGAGGAATAGGTTTTCAAATACAGTCTTATATCAAGTAGATTGTGAGAGGTGTAGGTTATCTAATACATATTGTGTTATATCACATAGACTTTGTGAGGTGTAGGTTATCTAATAGTGTTATATCACATATACTTTAGGAGGAATTGGTTATCAAATACAGTCTTATATCAAGTAGACTGTGGGGGTGTAGGTAATCTAATACAGTGATATATCACATATACTGTAGGAGGAATAGGTTATCAAATGCAGTCTTATATCACGTACACTGTGAGAGGTGTAGGTTATCTAATACATATAGTTTTATATCACATAGACTTTGTGAGGTGTGGGTTATCTAATACAGTGTTATATCATGTAGACTGATTGGTGTAGGTTATCTAATACAGTGTTATATCACATAGACTGTAGGAGGTATAGGTTATCCAATACAGTGTTATATCACGCAGGTGTAGGGTATCTAATACAGTGTTTTATCACGTACACTGTGAGAAGTGTAGGTTATCTATTACATCCAGAATTATATCATGTAGAGTGTGAGAGGTGAAGGTTATCTAATACACATAGTGTTAAATCACATAGACTGTGGTTGGTGTAGGTTATCTAATACAGTGTTATAATAGTAGACTGTAGGAGGTATAGGTTATCTAATACAGTCTTTTATCACTTGGACTGTGAGAGGTGTAGGTTATCTAATACATACAGTCTCATATCACATAGACTGTGAGAGGTGTAGGTTATCTAATACAGTGTTATATCACGTAGACTGTGAGAGGTGTAGGTTATCTAATACATATTGTGTTATATCACATAGACTGTGGTTGGTGTAGGTTATCTAATACAGTGTTATATCACATATACTGTAGGAGGAATAGGTTATCAAGACTTTGTGAGGTGTAGGTTATCTAATAGTGTTATATCACATATACTTTAGGAGGAATAGGTTATCAAATACAGTCTTATGTTAAGTAGACTGTGGGGGTGTAGGTAATCTAATATAGTGTTATATCACATATACTGTAGGAGGAATAGGTTATCAAATACAGTCTTATATCAAGTAGACTGTGAGAGGTGTAGGTAATCTAATACAGTGTTATATCATGTAGACTGTGAGAGGTGTAGGTTTATTAATACAGTGTTATATCACATATACTGTAGGAGGAATAGATTATCAAATACAGTTTTATATCACATAGACTGTGAGAGGTGTAGGTTATCTAATACATATAGTGTTATATCACATAGACTGTGGCTGATGTAGGTTATCTAATACAGTGTTATATCACATATACTGTAGGAGGAATAGGTTATCAAATACAGTCTTATATCACATAGACTGTGAGAGGTGTAGGTTATCTAATACAGTGTTATATCACATATACTGTAGGAGGAATAGGTTATCAAATACAGTCTATTATTTATATTATTAATTTTAATTAATATTATTAATATTAGTTATCAAATACAGGTGTAGGTTATCTAATACATGTATATCATGTAGACTGTGGGAGCTGTAGGTTATGTAATACATATAGTGTTAAATCACATAGACTGTGGTTGGAGTAGGTTATCTAATACATATAGTGTTAAATCACATAGACTGTGGTTGGTGTAGGTTATCTAATACAGTGTTATATCACGTAGACTGTAGGAGGTAAAGGTTATCTAATACAGTCTTATATCATGTAGACTGTGAGAGGTGGAGGTTATCTAATACATATAGTGTTATATCACATAGTGGTTGGTGTAGGTTATCTAATACAGCGTTATATCACATATACTGTAGGAGGAATAGGTTATCAAATACAGTCTTATATCACATAGACTGTGAGAGGTGTAGGTTATCTAATACAGTGTTATATCACATATACTGTAGGAGGAATAGGTTATCAAATACAGTCTTATAGGTTGTAGGTTATCTAATACATATAGTGTTATATCACATAGACTTTGTGAGGTGTGGGTTATCTAATACAGTGTTATATCATGTAGACTGTGGTCGGTGTAGGTTATCTAATACAGTGTTTTATCACATAGACTGTAGGAGGTATAGGTTATCAAATACAGTCTTATGTTAAGTAGACTGTGGGGGTGTAGGTAATCTAATACAGTGTTATATCACATATACTGTAGGAGGTATAGGTTATCTAATACAGTCTTATATCAAGTAGACTGTGGGGGTGTAGGTAATCTAATACAGTGTTATATCACATCTACTGTAGGAGGAATAAGTAATCAAATACAGTCTTATATCACGTAGACTGCGAGAGGTTTAGGTTATCTAATACATATAGTGTTATATCACATAGACTGTGGTTGGTGTAGATTATCTAATACAGTCTTATATCACATAGACTGTGAGAGGTGTAGGTTATCTAATACAGTGTTATATCACATATACTGTACGAGGAATAGGTTATCAAATACAGTTGTTATGTGTTATATCACGTTATATCAATGTTATATCACGTAGACTGTGAGAGGTGTAGGGTATCTAATACAGTGTTTTTTCACGTACACTGTGAGAAGTGTAGGTTATCTATTACATACAGAATTATATCATGTAGACTGTGGGAGGTGTAGGTTATCTAATACATATAGTGTTAAATCACATAGACTGTGGTTGGTGTAGGTTATCTAATACATATAGTGTTAAATCACATAGACTGTGGTTGGTGTTGGTTATCTAATACAGTGTTTTATCACGTAGACTGTAGGAGGTATAGGTTATCTAATACAGTCTTATATCACGTAGACTGTGAGAGGTGAACGTTTTCTAATACATATAGTGTTATATCACATAGACTGTGGTTGGTGTAGGTTATCTAATACAGTGTTATATCACATATACTGTAGGAGGAATAGGTTATCAAGACTTTGTGAGGTGTAGGTGATCTAATAGTGTTATATCACATATACTTTAGGAGGCATAGGTTATCAAATACAGTCTTATGTTAAGTAGACTGTGGGGGTGTAGGTAATCTAATATAGTGTTATATCACATATACTGTAGGAGGAATAAGTAATCAAATTCAGTCTTATATCACGTAGACTGTGAGAGGTGTAGGTTATCTAATACATATAGTGTTATATCACATAAACTGTGGTTGGTGTAGGTCATCTAATACAGTCTTATATCACATAGACTGTGAGAGGTGTAGGTTATCTAATACAGTGTTATATCACATATACTGTAGGAGGAATAGGTTATCAAATACAGTCTTATATCAAGTAGACTGTGAGAGGTGTAGGTAATCTAATACAGTGTTATATCATTTAGACTGTGAGAGGTGTAGGTTTATTAATACATATAGTATCAAATACAGTCTTATATCACATATACTGTAGGAGGAATAGATTATCAAATACAGTTTTATATCACATAGACTGTGAGAGGTGTAGGTTATCTAATGCATATAGTGTTATATCACATAGACTGTGGCTGATGTAGGTTATCTAATACAGTGTTATATTACATATACTGTAGGAGGAATAGGTTATCAAATACAGTCTTATATCACATAGACTGTGAGAGGTGTAGGTTATCTAATACAGTGTAATATCACATATACTGTAGGAGGAATAGGTTATCAAATACAGTCTATTATTAATATTATTAATTTTAATTAATATTATTAATATTAGTTATCAAATACATGTATATCATGTAGACTCTGGGAGGTGTAGGTTATGTAATACATATAGTGTTATATCACATAGACTGTGGTTGGTGTAGGTTATCTAATACAGTGTTATATCACATATACTGTAGGAGGAATAGGTTATCAAATACAGTCTTATATCATGTAGACTGTGAGAGGTGTAGGTTATCTAATACAGTGTTATATCACATATACTGTAGGAGGAATAGGTTATCAAATACAGTCTTATATCAAGTAGACTGTGAGAGGTGTAGGTAATCTATTACAGTGTTATATCACATATACTATACGAGGAATAGGTTATCAAATACAGTCTTATATCACGTACACTGTGAGAGGTGTAGGTTATCTAATACATATAGTGTTATATCACATAGACTTTGTGAGGTATACGTAGACTGTGAGAGGTGTAGGGTATCTAATACAGTGTTTCATCACGTAGACTGTGAGAAGTGTAGGTTATCTATTACATACAGAATAATATCATGTAGACTGTGAGAGGTGTAGGTTATCTAATACATATAGTGTTAAATCACATTCACTGTGGTTGGTGTAGGTTATCTAATACAGTGTTATATCATGTATACTGTATGAGGTATAGGTTATCTAATACAGTGTTATATCATGTAGACTGTGAGAGGTGTAGGTTATCTAATACATATAGTGTTATATCACCTAGACTGTGGTTGGTGTAGGTTATCTAATACAGTGTTATATAACGTAGACTGTGGGAGGTATAGGTTATCTAATAAGTCTTATATCACGTAGACTGTGAGAGTTGTAGGTTATCTAGTACATATAGTGTCATATCACATAGACTGTGGTTGGTGTAGGTTATCTTATACAGTGTTATATCACATATACTGTAGGAGGAATAGGTTATCAAATACAGTCTATATCACATAGACTGTGAGAGGTGTAGGTTATCTAATACATATAGTGTTATATCACATAGACTGTGGTTGGTGTAAGTTATCTAATACAGTGTTATATCATGTATACTGTAGGAGGAATAGGTTATCAAATACAGTCTTATATCACATAGACGGTGAGAGGTGTAGGTTATCAAATACAGTCTTATATCAAGTAGACTGTGAGAGGTGTAGGTTATCTAATACATATTGTGTTATATCACATAGACTTTGTGAGCTGTAGGTTATCTAATAGTGTTATATCACATATACTTTAGGAGGAATAGGTTATCAAATACAGTGTTATATCAAGTAGACTGTGGGGGTGTAGGTTATCTAATACAGTGTTATATCACTTATACTGTAGGAGGAATAGGTTATCAAATACAGTCTTATATCACGTACACTGTGAGAGGTGTAGGTTATATATAGTGTTATATCACATAAACTTTGTGAGGTGTGGGTCATCTAATTTAGTGTTATATCATGTAGACTGTGGTTGGTGTAGGTTAACTTATACAGTGTTATATCACGTAGACTGTGAGAGGTGTAGGGTATCTAATACAGTGTTTTATCATGTAGACTGTGAGAGGTGTAGGTTATCTAATACATATAGTGTTAAATCACATAGACTGTGGTTGGTGTAGGTTATCTAATACAGTGTTATATCACATAGACTGTGGTTGGTGTAGGTTATCTAATATATATCACATATACTGTAGGAGGAATAGGTTATCAAATACAGTCTTATATCACGTGGACTGTGAGAGGTGTAGGTTATCTAATACAGTCTTATATCAAGTAGACTGTGAGAGGTGTAGGTTATCTAATACAGTGTTATATCATGTAGACTGTGAGAGGTGAAGGTTATCTAATACATATAGTGTTAAATCACATAGACTGTGGTTGGTGTAGGTTATCAAATACAGTCTTATATCACGTACACTTTGAGAGGTGTAGGTTAACTTATACATATAGTGTTATATCACATAGACTTTGTGAGGTTCGGGTTATCTAATACAGTGTTATATCATGTAGACTGTGGTTAGTGTAGGTTATCGAATACAGTGTTATATCACATAGACTGTAGGAGGTATAGGTTACCTAATACAGAATTATATCATGTAGACTGTGGGAGGTGTAGGTTATCTAATACAGTGTTATATCATGTAGACTGTGAGAGGTGTAGGTTATCTAATACATATAGTGTTAAATCACATAGACTGTAGTTGGTGTAGGTTAGCTAATACAGTGTTATATCACGTAGACTATAGGAGGTATAGGTTATCTAATACAGTCTTATATCACTTAGACTATCTAATACATATAGTGTTATATCACATAGACTGTGGTTGGTGTAGGTTATCTAATACAGTGTTATATCACATATACTGTAGGAGGAATAGGTTATCAAATACAGTCTTATATCACATAGACTGTGGTTTGTGTAGGTTATCTAATACATATAGTGTTAAATCACATAGACTGTAGGAGGAATAGGTTATCTAATACAGTGTTATATCACGTAGACTGTAGGAGGTATAGGTTATCTAATACAGTCTTATATCACATATACTGTAGGAGGAATAGGTTATCAAATTCAGTCTTATATCACATAGACTGTGGTTGGTGTAGGTTTTCTAATACAGTGTTATATCACGTAGACTTTGTGAGGTGTAGGTTATCTAATAATGTTATATCATATATACTTTAGGAGGAATAGGTTATCAAATACAATCTTATATCAAGTAGACTGTGCGGGTGTAGGTAATCTAATACAGTATTATATACTGTAGGAGGAATAGGTTATCAAATAAAGTCTTATATCATGTACACTGTGAGAGGTGTAGGTTATCTTATACATATAGTGTTATATCACAAAGACTTTGTGAGGTGTGGGTTATCTAATACAGTGTTATATCATGTAGACTGTGGTTGGTGTAGGTTATCTAATACAGTGTTATATCAAGTAGACTGTGAGAGGTGTAGGTAATCTAATACAGTGTTATATCATTTAGACTGTGAGAGGTGTAGGTTTATTAATACATATAGTATCAAATACAGTCTTATATCACATATACTGTAGGAGGAATAGATTATCAAATACAGTTTTATATCACATAGACTGTGAGAGGTGTAGGTTATCTAATACATATAGTGTTATATCACATAGACTGTGGCTGATGTAGGTGATCTAATACAGTGTTATATCACATATACTGTAGGAGGAATAGGTTATCAAATACAGTCTTATATCACATAGACTGTGAGAGGTGTAGGTTATCTAATACAGTGTTATATCACATATACTGTAGGAGGAATAGGTTATCAAATACAGTCTATTATTAATATTATTAATTTTAATTAATATTATTAATATTAGTTATCAAATACAGGTGTAGGTTATCTAATACATGTATATCATGTAGACTCTGGGAGGTGTAGGTTATGTAATACATATAGTGTTAAATCACATAGACTGTGGTTGGTGTAGGTTATCTAATACAGTGTTATATCACGTAGACTGTAGGAGGTAAAGGTTATCTAATACAGTCTTATATCACGTAGACTGTGAGAGGTGGAGGTTATCTAATACATATAGTGTTATATCACATAGACTGTGGTTGGTGTAGGTTATCTAATACAGTGTTATATCACATATACTGTAGGAGGAATAGGTTATCAAATACAGTCTTATATCACATAGACTGTGAGAGGTGTAGGTTATCTAATACAGTGTTATATCACATATACTGTAGGAGGAATAGGTTATCAAATACAGTCTTATATCAAGTAGACTGTGAGAGGTGTAAGTAATCTATTACAGTGTTATATCAATTATACTATACGAGGAATAAGTTATCAAATACAGTCTTATATCACGTACACTGTGAGAGGTGTAGGTTATCTAATACATATAGTGTTATATCACATAGACTTTGTGAGGTATACAGTGTTATATTACGTAGACTGTGAGAGGTGTAGGGTATCTAATACAGTGTTTCATCACGTAGACTGTGAGAAGTGTAGGTTATCTATTACATACAGAATAATATCATGTAGACTGTGAGAGGTGTAGGTTATCTAATACATATAGTGTTAAATCACATAGACTGTGGTTGGTGTAGGTTATCTAATACAGTGTTATATCACGTAGACTGTATGAGGTATAGGTTATCTAATACAGTGTTATATCATGTAGACTGTGAGAGGTGTAGGTTATCTAATACATATAGTGTTATATCACCTAGACTGTGGTTGGTGTAGGTTATCTAATACAGTGTTATATCACGTAGACTGTGGGAGGTATAGGTTATCTAATAAGTCTTATATCACGTAGACTGTGAGAATTGTAGGTTATCTAGTACATATAGTGTTATATCACATAGACTGTGGTTGGTGTAGGTTATCTTATACAGTGTTATATCACATATACTGGAGAAGGAATAGGTTATCAAATACAGTCTTATATCACATAGACTGTGAGAGGTGTAGGTTATCTAATACATATAGTGTTATATCACATAGACTGTGGTTGGTGTAAGTTATCTAATACAGTGTTATATCATGTATACTGTAGGAGGAATAGGTTATCAAATACAGTCTTATATCACATAGACGGTGAGAGGTGTAGGTTATCAAATACAGTCTTATATCAAGTAGACTGTGAGAGGTGTAGGTTATCTAATACATATTGTGTTATATCACATAGACTTTGTGAGCTGTAGGTTATCTTATAGTGTTATATCACATATACTTTAGGAGGAATAGGTTATCAAATACAGTGTTATATCAAGTAGACTGTGGGGGTGTAGGTTATCTAATACAGTGTTATATCACTTATACTGTAGGAGGAATAGGTTATGAAATACAGTCTTATATCACGTACACTGTGAGAGGTGTAGGTTATATATAGTGTTATATCACATAAACTTTGTGAGGTGTGGGTCATCTAATTTAGTGTTATATCATGTAGACTGTGGTTGGTGTAGGTTAACTTATACAGTGTTATATCACGTAGACTGTGAGAGGTGTAGGGTATCTAATACAGTGTTTTATCATGTAGACTGTGAGAGGTGTAGGTTATCTAATACATATAGTGTTAAATCACATAGACTGTGGTTGGTGTAGGTTATCTAATACAGTGTTATATCACATAGACTGTGGTTGGTGTAGGTTATCTAATATATATCACATATACTGTAGGAGGAATAGGTTATCAAATACAGTCTTATATCACGTGGACTGTGAGAGGTGTAGGTTATCTAATACAGTCTTATATCAAGTAGACTGTGAGAGGTGTAGGTTAACTTATACAGTGTTATATCATGTAGACTGTGAGAGGTGAAGGTTATCTAATACATATAGTGTTAAATCACATAGACTGTGGTTGGTGTAGGTTATCAAATACAGTCTTATATCACGTACACTTTGAGAGGTGTAGGTTAACTTATACATATAGTGTTATATCACATAGACTTTGTGAGGTTCGGGTTATCTAATACAGTGTTATATCATGTAGACTGTGGTTAGTGTAGGTTATCGAATACAGTGTTATATCACATAGACTGTAGGAGGTATAGGTTACCTAATACAGAATTATATCATGTAGACTGTGGGAGGTGTAGGTTATCTAATACAGTGTTATATCATGTAGACTGTGAGAGGTGTAGGTTATCTAATACATATAGTGTTAAATCACATAGACTGTAGTTGGTGTAGGTTAGCTAATACAGTGTTATATCACGTAGACTATAGGAGGTATAGGTTATCTAATACAGTCTTATATCACTTAGACTATCTAATACATATAGTGTTATATCACATAGACTGTGGTTGGTGTAGGTTATCTAATACAGTGTTATATCACATATACTGTAGGAGGAATAGGTTATCAAATACAGTCTTATATCACATAGACTGTGGTTTGTGTAGGTTATCTAATACATATAGTGTTAAATCACATAGACTGTAGGAGGAATAGGTTATCTAATACAGTGTTATATCACGTAGACTGTAGGAGGTATAGGTTATCTAATACAGTCTTATATCACATATACTGTAGGAGGAATAGGTTATCAAATTCAGTCTTATATCACATAGACTGTGGTTGGTGTAGGTTTTCTAATACAGTGTTATATCACGTAGACTTTGTGAGGTGTAGGTTATCTAATAATGTTATATCATATATACTTTAGGAGGAATAGGTTATCAAATACAATCTTATATCAAGTAGACTGTGCGGGTGTAGGTAATCTCATACAGTATTATATACTGTAGGAGGAATAGGTTATCAAATAAAGTCTTATATCATGTACACTGTGAGAGGTGTAGGTTATCTTATACATATAGTGTTATATCACAAAGACTTTGTGAGGTGTGGGTTATCTAATACAGTGTTATATCATGTAGACTGTGGTTGGTGTAGGTTATCTAATACAGTGTTATATCAAGTAGACTGTGAGAGGTGTAGGTAATCTAATACAGTGTTATATCATTTAGACTGTGAGAGGTGTAGGTTTATTAATACATATAGTATCAAATACAGTCTTATATCACATATACTGTAGGAGGAATAGATTATCAAATACAGTTTTATATCACATAGACTGTGAGAGGTGTAGGTTATCTAATACATATAGTGTTATATCACATAGACTGTGGCTGATGTAGGTGATCTAATACAGTGTTATATCACATATACTGTAGGAGGAATAGGTTATCAAATACAGTCTTATATCACATAGACTGTGAGAGGTGTAGGTTATCTAATACAGTGTTATATCACATATACTGTAGGAGGAATAGGTTATCAAATACAGTCTATTATTAATATTATTAATTTTAATTAATATTATTAATATTAGTTATCAAATACAGGTGTAGGTTATCTAATACATGTATATCATGTAGACTCTGGGAGGTGTAGGTTATGTAATACATATAGTGTTAAATCACATAGACTGTGGTTGGTGTAGGTTATCTAATACAGTGTTATATCACGTAGACTGTAGGAGGTAAAGGTTATCTAATACAGTCTTATATCACGTAGACTGTGAGAGGTGGAGGTTATCTAATACATATAGTGTTATATCACATAGACTGTGGTTGGTGTAGGTTATCTAATACAGTGTTATATCACATATACTGTAGGAGGAATAGGTTATCAAATACAGTCTTATATCACATAGACTGTGAGAGGTGTAGGTTATCTAATACAGTGTTATATCACATATACTGTAGGAGGAATAGGTTATCAAATACAGTCTTATATCAAGTAGACTGTGAGAGGTGTAAGTAATCTATTACAGTGTTATATCAATTATACTATACGAGGAATAAGTTATCAAATACAGTCTTATATCACGTACACTGTGAGAGGTGTAGGTTATCTAATACATATAGTGTTATATCACATAGACTTTGTGAGGTATACAGTGTTATATTACGTAGACTGTGAGAGGTGTAGGGTATCTAATACAGTGTTTCATCACGTAGACTGTGAGAAGTGTAGGTTATCTATTACATACAGAATAATATCATGTAGACTGTGAGAGGTGTAGGTTATCTAATACATATAGTGTTAAATCACATAGACTGTGGTTGGTGTAGGTTATCTAATACAGTGTTATATCACGTAGACTGTATGAGGTATAGGTTATCTAATACAGTGTTATATCATGTAGACTGTGAGAGGTGTAGGTTATCTAATACATATAGTGTTATATCACCTAGACTGTGGTTGGTGTAGGTTATCTAATACAGTGTTATATCACGTAGACTGTTGGAGGTATAGGTTATCTAATAAGTCTTATATCACGTAGACTGTGAGAGTTGTAGGTTATCTAGTACATATAGTGTTATATCACATAGACTGTGGTTGGTGTAGGTTATCTTATACAGTGTTATATCACATATACTGTAGGAGGAATAGGTTATCAAATACAGTCTTATATCACATAGACTGTGAGAGGTGTAGGTTATCTAATACATATAGTGTTATATCACATAGACTGTGGTTGGTGTAAGTTATCTAATACAGTGTTATATCATGTATACTGTAGGAGGAATAGGTTATCAAATACAGTCTTATATCACATAGACGGTGAGAGGTGTAGGTTATCAAATACAGTCTTATATCAAGTAGACTGTGAGAGGTTTAGGTTATCTAATACATATTGTGTTATATCACATAGACTTTGTGAGCTGTAGGTTATCTAATAGTGTTATATCACATATACTTTAGGAGGAATAGGTTATCAAATACAGTGTTATATCAAGTAGACTGTGGGGGTGTAGGTAATCTAATACAGTGTTATATCACTTATACTGTAGGAGGAATAGGTTATCAAATACAGTCTTATATCACGTACACTGTGAGAGGTGTAGGTTATATATAGTGTTATATCACATAAACTTTGTGAGGTGTGGGCCATCTAATTTTGTGTTATATCATGTAGACTGTGGTTGGTGTAGGTTAACTTATACAGTGTTATATCACGTAGACTGTGAGAGGTGTAGGGTATCTAATACAGTGTTTTATCATGTAGACTGTGAGAGGTGTAGGTTATCTAATACATATAGTGTTAAATCACATAGACTGTGGTTGGTGTAGGTTATCTAATACAGTGTTATATCACATAGACTGTGGTTGGTGTAGGTTATCTAATATATATCACATAAACTGTAGGAGGAATAGGTTATCAAATACAGTCTTATATCACGTGGACTGTGAGAGGTGTAGGTTATCTAATACAGTCTTATATCAAGTAGACTGTGAGAGGTGTAGGTTATCTAATACAGTGTTATATCATGTAGACTGTGAGAGGTGAAGGTTATCTAATACATATAGTGTTATCTAATACAGTGTTATATCATGTAGACTGTGGTTAGTGTAGGTTATCTAATACAGTGTTATATCACATAGACTGTAGGAGGTATAGGTTACCTAATACAGAATTATATCATGTAGACAGTGTTTCATCACGTAGACTGTGAGAAGTGTAGGTTATCTATTACATACAGAATAATATCATGTAGACTGTGGGAGGTGTAGGTTATCTAATACATATAGTGTTAAATCACATAGACTGTGGTTGGTGTAGGTTATCTAATACAGTGTTATATCACGTAGACTGTATGAGGTATAGGTTATCTAATACAGTGTTATATCATGTAGACTGTGAGAGGTGTAGGTTATCTAATACATATAGTGTTATATCACCTAGACTGTGGTTGGTGTAGGTTATCTAATACAGTGTTATATCACGTAGACTGTGGGAGGTATAGGTTATCTAATAAGTCTTATATCACGTAGAATGTGAGAGTTGTAGGTTATCTAGTACATATAGTGTTATATCACATAGACTGTGGTTGGTGTAGGTTATCTTATACAGTGTTATATCACATATACTGTAGGAGGAATAGGTTATCAAATACAGTCTTATATCACATAGACTGTGAGAGGTGTAGGTTATCTAATACATATAGTGTTATATCACATAGACTGTGGTTGGTGTAGGTTATCTAATACAGTGTTATATCATGTATACTGTAGGAGGAATAGGTTATCAAATACAGTCTTATATCACATAGACTGTGAGAGGTGTAGGTTATCAAATACAGTCTTATATCAAGTAGACTGTGAGAGGTGTAGGTTATCTAATACATATTGTGTTATATCACATAGACTTTGTGAGGTGTAGGTTATCTAATAGTGTTATATCACATATACTTTAGGAGGAATAGGTTATCAAATACAGTCTTATATCAAGTAGACTGTGGGGGTGTAGGTAATCTAATACAGTGAGATATCACATATACTGTAGGAGGAATAGGTTATCAAATGCAGTCTTATATCACGTACACTGTGAGAGGTGTAGGTTATCTAATACATATAGTTTTATATCACATAGACTTTGTGAAGTGTGGGTTATCTAATACAGTGTTATATCATGTAGACTGTGGTTGGTGTAGGTTATCTAATACAGTCTTATATCACATAGACTGTAGGAGGTATAGGTTATCTAATACAGTGTTATATCATGCAGGTGTAGGGTTACAGTGTTTTATCACGTACACTGTGAGAAGTGTAGGTTATCTATTACATACAGAATTATATCATGTAGACTGTGGGAGGTGTAGGTTATCTAATACAGTGTTATATCATGTAGAGTGTGAGAGGTGAAGGTTATCTAATACACATAGTGTTAAATCACATAGACTGTGGTTGGTGTAGGTTATCTAATACAGTGTTATATCAGGTAGACTGTGAGAGGTGTAGGTTATCTAATACATATTGTGTTATATCACATAGACTGTGAGAGGTGTAAGTTATCTAATACAGTGTTATATCATATATACTGTAGGAGGAATAGGTTATCAAATACAGTCTTATATCAAGTAGACTGTGGGGGTGTAGGTTATCTTATACATATAGTGTTAAATCACATAGACTGTAGTTGGTGTAGGTTATCTAATACAGTGTTATATCACGTAGACTGTAGGAGGTTATCTAATACAGTGTTATATCACATATACTGTATGAGGAATAGGTTTTCAAATACAGTCTTATATCAAGTAGACTGTGAGAGGTGTAGGTTATCTAATACATTGTTATATCATGTAGACTGTGAGAGGTGTAGGTTATCTAATACATATTGTGAGAGGTGTAGGTTATCTAATATAGTGTTATATCACATATACTGTAGGAGGAATAGGTTTTCAAATACAGCCTTATATCAAGTAGACTTAGAGAGGTGTAGGTTATCTAATACATATTGTGTTATATCACATAGACTTTGTGAGGTGTAGGTTATCTAATACATATAGTTTTATATCACAAAGACTTTGTGAGGTGTGGGTTATCTTATACAGTGTTATATCATGTAGACTGTGGTTGGTGTAGGTTATCTAATACAGTGTTATATCATGTAGAGTGTGAGAGGTGAAGGTTATCTAATACACATAGTGTTAACTCACATAGACTGTGGTTGGTGTAGGTTATCTAATACAGTGTTATATCACGTAGACTGTAGGAGGTATAGGTTATCTAATAAGTCTTATATCACGTAGAATGTGAGAGTTGTAGGTTATCTAGTACATATAGTGTTATATCACATAGACTGTGGTTGGTGTAGGTTATCTAATACAGTGTTATATCACGTAGACTGTGGGAGGTATAGGTTATCTAATAAGTCTTATATCACGTAGAATGTGAGAGTTGTAGGTTATCTAGTACATATAGTGTTATATCACATAGACTGTGGTTGGTGTAGGTTATCTTATACAGTGTTATATCACATATACTGTAGGAGGAATAGGTTATCAAATACAGTCTTATATCACATAGACTGTGAGAGGTGTAGGTTATCTAATACATATAGTGTTATATCACATAGACTGTGGTTGGTGTAGGTTATCTTATACAGTGTTATATCATGTATACTGTAGGAGGAATAGGTTATCAAATACAGTCTTATATCACATAGACTGTGAGAGGTGTAGGTTATCAAATACAGTCTTATATCAAGTAGACTGTGAGAGGTGAAGTTATCTAATACATATTGTGTTATATCACATAGACTTTGTGAGGTGTAGGTTATCTAATAGTGTTATATCACATATACTTTAGGAGGAATAGGTTATCAAATACAGTCTTATATCAAGTAGACTGTGGGGGTGTAGGTAATCTAATACAGTGAGATATCACATACACTGTAGGAGGAATAGGTTATCAAATGCAGTCTTATATCACGTACACTGTGAGAGGTGTAGGTTATCTAATACATATAGTTTTATATCACATAGACTTTGTGAAGTGTGGGTTATCTAATACAGTGTTATATCATGTAGACTGTGGTTGGTGTAGGTTATCTAATACAGTATTATATCACATAGACTGTAGGAGGTATAGGTTATCTAATACAGTGTTATATCATGCAGGTGTAGGGTTACAGTGTTTTATCACGTACACTGTGAGAAGTGTAGGTTATCTATTACATACAGAATTATATCATGTAGACTGTGGGAGGTGTAGGTTATCTAATACAGTGTTATATCATGTAGAGTGTGAGAGGTGAAGGTTATCTAATACACATAGTGTTAAATCACATAGACTGTGGTTGGTATAGGTTATCTAATACAGTGTTATATCAGGTAGACTGTGAGAGGTGTAGGTTATCTAATACATTGTTATATCATGTAGACTGTGAGAGGTGTAGGTTATCTAATACATATTGTGTTATATCACATAGACTGTGAGAGGTGTAAGTTATCTAATACAGTGTTATATCACATATACTGTAGGAGGAATAGGTTATCAAATACAGTCTTATATCAAGTAGACTGTGGGGGTGTAGGTTATCTAATACAGTGTTATATCACATATACTGTAGGAGGAATAGGTGATCAAATACAGTATTATATCACTTACACTGTGAGAGGTGTAGGTTATCTAAGACATATAGTATTATATCACATAGACTTTGTGAGGTGTAGGTTATCTAATACAGTGTTATATTATGTAGACTGTGGTTGGTGTAGGTTATCTAATACAGTGTTATATCACGTAGACTGTGAGAGGTGTAGGGCATCTAATACAGTGTTTTATCATGTAGACTGTGAGAGGTGTAGGTTATCTAATACATATAGTGTTAAATCACATAGACTGTGGTTGGTGTAGGTTATCTAATACAGTGTTATATCACATAGACTGTGGTTGGTGTAGGTTATCTAATATATATCACATATACTGTAGGAGGAATAGGTTATCAAATACAGTCTTATATCACATAGACTGTGAGAGGTGTAGGTTATCTAATACAGTCTTATATCAAGTAGACTGTGAGAGATGTAGGTTATCTAATACAGTGTTATATCATGTAGACTGTGAGAGGTGAAGGTTATCTAATACATATAGTGTTAAATCACATAGACTGTGGTTGGTGTAGGTTATCTAATACAGCGTTATATCACGTAGACTTTGTTAGGTGTAGGTTATCTAATAGTGTTATATCACATATACTTTAGGAGGAATAGGTTATCAAATACAGTCTTATATCAAGTAGACTGTGGGGGTGTAGGTAATCTAATACAGTGTTATATCACATATACTGTAGGAGGAATTGGTTATCAAATACAGTCTTATATCACGTACACTTGTCAGGTGTAGGTTATCTAATACATATAGTGTTATATCACATAGACTTTGTGAGGTGTGGGTTATCTAATACAGTGTTATATCATGTAGACTGTGGTTGGTGTTGGTATAATACAGTGTCTCACATAGACTGTAGGAGGTATAGGTTACCTAATACAGAATTATATCATGTAGACTGTGGGAGGTGTAGGTTATCTAATACAGTGTTATATCATGATGACTGTGAGAGGTGTAGGTTAACTTATACATATAGTGTTAAATCACATAGACTGTAGTTGGTGTAGGTTATCTAATACAGTGTTATATCACGTAGACTGTAGGAGGTTATCTAATACAGTGTTATATCACATATACTGTATGAGGAATAGGTTTTCAAATACAGTCTTATATCAAGTAGACTGTGAGAGGTGTAGGTTATCTAATACATTGTTATATCATGTAGACTGTGAGAGGTGTAGGTTATCTAATACATATTGTGAGAGGTGTAGGTTATCTAATATAGTGTTATATAACATATACTGTAGGAGGAATAGGTTTTCAAATACAGCCTTATATCAAGTAGACTGTGAGAGGTGTAGGTTATCTAATACATATTGTGTTATATCACATAGACTTTGTGAGGTGTAGGTTATCTAATACATATAGTTTTATATCACAAAGACTTTGTGAGGTGTGGGTTATCTTATACAGTGTTATATCATGTAGACTGTGGTTGGTGTAGGTTATCTAATACAGTGTTATATCATGTAGAGTGTGAGAGGTGAAGGTTATCTAATACACATAGGGTTAAATCACATAGACTGTGGTTGGTGTAGGTTATCTAATACAGTGTTATATCACGTAGACTGTAGGAGGTATAGGTTATCTAATACATTGTTATATCATGTAGACTGTGAGAGGTGTAGGTTATCTAATATAGTGTTATATCACATATACTGTAGGAGGAATAGGTTTTCAAATACAGTCTTATATCAAGTAGACTGAGAGGTGTAGGTTATCTAATACATATTGTGTTATATCACATAGACTTTGTGAGGTGTAGGTTATCTAATAGTGTTATATCACATATACTTAAGGAGGAATAGGTTATCAAATACAGTCTTATATCAAGTAGACTGTGGGGATGTAGGTAATCTAATACAGTGATATATCACATATACTGTAGGAGGAATAGGTTATCAAATACAGTCTTATATCAAGTAGACTGTGAGAGGTGTAGGTTATCTAATACATTGTTATATCATGTAGACTGTGAGAGGTGTAGGTTATCTAATACATATTGTGAGAGGTGTAGGTTATCTAATATAGTGTTATATAACATATACTGTAGGAGGAATAGGTTTTCAAATACAGCCTTATATCAAGTAGACTGTGAGAGGTGTAGGTTATCTAATACATATTGTGTTATATCACATAGACTTTGTGAGGTGTAGGTTATCTAATACATATAGTTTTATATCACAAAGACTTTGTGAGGTGTGGGTTATCTTATACAGTGTTATATCATGTAGACTGTGGTTGGTGTAGGTTATCTAATACAGTGTTATATCATGTAGAGTGTGAGAGGTGAAGGTTATCTAATACACATAGGGTTAAATCACATAGACTGTGGTTGGTGTAGGTTATCTAATACAGTGTTATATCACGTAGACTGTAGGAGGTATAGGTTATCTAATACATTGTTATATCATGTAGACTGTGAGAGGTGTAGGTTATCTAATATAGTGTTATATCACATATACTGTAGGAGGAATAGGTTTTCAAATACAGTCTTATATCAAGTAGACTGAGAGGTGTAGGTTATCTAATACATATTGTGTTATATCACATAGACTTTGTGAGGTGTAGGTTATCTAATAGTGTTATATCACATATACTTAAGGAGGAATAGGTTATCAAATACAGTCTTATATCAAGTAGACTGTGGGGATGTAGGTAATCTAATACAGTGATATATCACATATACTGTAGGAGGAATAGGTTATCAAATACAGTCTTATATCAAGTAGACTGTGAGAGGTGTAGGTAATCTAATACAGTGTTTTATCACGTACACTGTGAGAAGTGTAGGTTATCTATTACATACAGAATTACATCATGTAGACTGTGGGAGGTATAGGTTATCTAATAAGTCTTATATCACGTAGAATGTGAGAGTTGTAGGTTATCTAGTACATATAGTGTTATATCACATAGACTGTGGTTGGTGTAGGTTATCTTATACAGTGTTATATCACATATACTGTAGGAGGAATAGGTTATCAAATACAGTCTTATATCACATAGACTGTGAGAGGTGTAGGTTATCTAATACATATAGTGTTATATCACATAGACTGTGGTTGGTGTAGGTTATCTAATACAGTGTTATATCATGTATACTGTAGGAGGAATAGGTTATCAAATACAGTCTTATATCACATAGACTGTGAGAGGTGTAGGTTATCAAATACAGTCTTATATCAAGTAGACTGTGAGAGGTGTAGGTTATCTAATACATATTGTGTTATATCACATAGACTTTGTGAGGTGTAGGTTATCTAATAGTGTTATATCACATATACTTTAGGAGGAATAGGTTATCAAATACAGTCTTATATCAAGTAGACTGTGGGGGTGTAGGTAATCTAATACAGTGAGATATCACATATACTGTAGGAGGAATAGGTTATCAAATGCAGTCTTATATCACGTACACTGTGAGAGGTGTAGGTTATCTAATACATATAGTTTTATATCACATAGACTTTGTGAAGTGTGGGTTATCTAATACAGTGTTATATCATGTAGACTGTGGTTGGTGTAGGTTATCTAATACAGTCTTATATCACATAGACTGTAGGAGGTATAGGTTATCTAATACAGTGTTATATCATGCAGGTGTAGGGTTACAGTGTTTTATCACGTACACTGTGAGAAGTGTAGGTTATCTATTACATACAGAATTATATCATGTAGACTGTGGGAGGTGTAGGTTATCTAATACAGTGTTATATCATGTAGAGTGTGAGAGGTGAAGGTTATCTAATACACATAGTGTTAAATCACATAGACTGTGGTTGGTGTAGGTTATCTAATACAGTGTTATATCAGGTAGACTGTGAGAGGTGTAGGTTATCTAATACATTGTTATATCATGTAGACTGTGAGAGGTGTAGGTTATCTAATACATATTGTGTTATATCACATAGACTGTGAGAGGTGTAAGTTATCTAATACAGTGTTATATCACATATACTGTAGGAGGAATAGGTTATCAAATACAGTCTTATATCAAGTAGACTGTGGGGGTGTAGGTTATCTAATACAGTGTTATATCACATATACTGTAGGAGGAATAGGTGATCAAATACAGTATTATATCACTTACACTGTGAGAGGTGTAGGTTATCTAATACATATAGTATTATATCACATAGACTTTGTGAGGTGTAGGTTATCTAATACAGTGTTATATTATGTAGACTGTGGTTGGTGTAGGTTATCTAATACAGTGTTATATCACGTAGACTGTGAGAGGTGTAGGGCATCTAATACAGTGTTTTATCATGTAGACTGTGAGAGGTGTAGGTTATCTAATACATATAGTGTTAAATCACATAGACTGTGGTTGGTGTAGGTTATCTACTACAGTGTTATATCACATAGACTGTGGTTGGTGTAGGTTATCTAATATATATCACATATACTGTAGGAGGAATAGGTTATCAAATACAGTCTTATATCACATAGACTGTGAGAGGTGTAGGTTATCTAATACAGTCTTATATCAAGTAGACTGTGAGAGATGTAGGTTATCTAATACAGTGTTATATCATGTAGACTGTGAGAGGTGAAGGTTATCTAATACAGCGTTATATCACGTAGACTTTGTTAGGTGTAGGTTATCTAATAGTGTTATATCACATATACTTTAGGAGGAATAGGTTATCAAATACAGTCTTATATCAAGTAGACTGTGGGGGTGTAGGTAATCTAATACAGTGTTATATCACATATACTGTAGGAGGAATTGGTTATCAAATACAGTCTTATATCACGTACACTTTGAGAGGTGTAGGTTATCTAATACATATAGTGTTATATCACATAGACTTTGTGAGGTGTGGGTTATCCAATACAGTGTTATATCATGTAGACTGTGGTTGGTGTTGGTATAATACAGTGTTATATCACATAGACTGTAGGAGGTATAGGTTACCTAATACAGAATTATATCATGTAGACTGTGGGAGGTGTAGGTTATCTAATACAGTGTTATATCATGTAGACTGTGAGAGGTGTAGGTTAACTTATACATATAGTGTTAAATCACATAGACTGTAGTTGGTGTAGGTTATCTAATACAGTGTTATATCACGTAGACTGTAGGAGGTTATCTAATACAGTGTTATATCACATATACTGTATGAGGAATAGGTTTTCAAATACAGTCTTATATCAAGTAGACTGTGAGAGGTGTAGGTTATCTAATACATTGTTATATCATGTAGACTGTGAGAGGTGTAGGTTATCTAATACATATTGTGAGAGGTGTAGGTTATCTAATATAGTGTTATATCACATATACTGTAGGAGGAATAGGTTTTCAAATACAGCCTTATATCAAGTAGACTTAGAGAGGTGTAGGTTATCTAATACATATTGTGTTATATCACATAGACTTTGTGAGGTGTAGGTTATCTAATACATATAGTTTTATATCACAAAGACTTTGTGAGGTGTGGGTTATCTTATACAGTGTTATATCATGTAGACTGTGGTTGGTGTAGGTTATCTAATACAGTGTTATATCATGTAGAGTGTGAGAGGTGAAGGTTATCTAATACACATAGTGTTAACTCACATAGACTGTGGTTGGTGTAGGTTATCTAATACAGTGTTATATCACGTAGACTGTAGGAGGTATAGGTTATCTAATAAGTCTTATATCACGTAGAATGTGAGAGTTGTAGGTTATCTAGTACATATAGTGTTATATCACATAGACTGTGGTTGGTGTAGGTTATCTAATACAGTGTTATATCACGTAGACTGTGGGAGGTATAGGTTATCTAATAAGTCTTATATCACGTAGAATGTGAGAGTTGTAGGTTATCTAGTACATATAGTGTTATATCACATAGACTGTGGTTGGTGTAGGTTATCTTATACAGTGTTATATCACATATACTGTAGGAGGAATAGGTTATCAAATACAGTCTTATATCACATAGACTGTGAGAGGTGTAGGTTATCTAATACATATAGTGTTATATCACATAGACTGTGGTTGGTGTAGGTTATCTTATACAGTGTTATATCATGTATACTGTAGGAGGAATAGGTTATCAAATACAGTCTTATATCACATAGACTGTGAGAGGTGTAGGTTATCAAATACAGTCTTATATCAAGTAGACTGTGAGAGGTGAAGTTATCTAATACATATTGTGTTATATCACATAGACTTTGTGAGGTGTAGGTTATCTAATAGTGTTATATCACATATACTTTAGGAGGAATAGGTTATCAAATACAGTCTTATATCAAGTAGACTGTGGGGGTGTAGGTAATCTAATACAGTGAGATATCACATACACTGTAGGAGGAATAGGTTATCAAATGCAGTCTTATATCACGTACACTGTGAGAGGTGTAGGTTATCTAATACATATAGTTTTATATCACATAGACTTTGTGAAGTGTGGGTTATCTAATACAGTGTTATATCATGTAGACTGTGGTTGGTGTAGGTTATCTAATACAGTATTATATCACATAGACTGTAGGAGGTATAGGTTATCTAATACAGTGTTATATCATGCAGGTGTAGGGTTACAGTGTTTTATCACGTACACTGTGAGAAGTGTAGGTTATCTATTACATACAGAATTATATCATGTAGACTGTGGGAGGTGTAGGTTATCTAATACAGTGTTATATCATGTAGAGTGTGAGAGGTGAAGGTTATCTAATACACATAGTGTTAAATCACATAGACTGTGGTTGGTATAGGTTATCTAATACAGTGTTATATCAGGTAGACTGTGAGAGGTGTAGGTTATCTAATACATTGTTATATCATGTAGACTGTGAGAGGTGTAGGTTATCTAATACATATTGTGTTATATCACATAGACTGTGAGAGGTGTAAGTTATCTAATACAGTGTTATATCACATATACTGTAGGAGGAATAGGTTATCAAATACAGTCTTATATCAAGTAGACTGTGGGGGTGTAGGTTATCTAATACAGTGTTATATCACATATACTGTAGGAGGAATAGGTGATCAAATACAGTATTATATCACTTACACTGTGAGAGGTGTAGGTTATCTAAGACATATAGTATTATATCACATAGACTTTGTGAGGTGTAGGTTATCTAATACAGTGTTATATTATGTAGACTGTGGTTGGTGTAGGTTATCTAATACAGTGTTATATCACGTAGACTGTGAGAGGTGTAGGGCATCTAATACAGTGTTTTATCATGTAGACTGTGAGAGGTGTAGGTTATCTAATACATATAGTGTTAAATCACATAGACTGTGGTTGGTGTAGGTTATCTAATACAGTGTTATATCACATAGACTGTGGTTGGTGTAGGTTATCTAATATATATCACATATACTGTAGGAGGAATAGGTTATCAAATACAGTCTTATATCACATAGACTGTGAGAGGTGTAGGTTATCTAATACAGTCTTATATCAAGTAGACTGTGAGAGATGTAGGTTATCTAATACAGTGTTATATCATGTAGACTGTGAGAGGTGAAGGTTATCTAATACATATAGTGTTAAATCACATAGACTGTGGTTGGTGTAGGTTATCTAATACAGCGTTATATCACGTAGACTTTGTTAGGTGTAGGTTATCTAATAGTGTTATATCACATATACTTTAGGAGGAATAGGTTATCAAATACAGTCTTATATCAAGTAGACTGTGGGGGTGTAGGTAATCTAATACAGTGCTATATCACATATACTGTAGGAGGAATTGGTTATCAAATACAGTCTTATATCACGTACACTTTGAGAGGTGTAGGTTATCTAATACATATAGTGTTATATCACATAGACTTTGTGAGGTGTGGGTTATCTAATACAGTGTTATATCATGTAGACTGTGGTTGGTGTTGGTATAATACAGTGTCTCACATAGACTGTAGGAGGTATAGGTTACCTAATACAGAATTATATCATGTAGACTGTGGGAGGTGTAGGTTATCTAATACAGTGTTATATCATGATGACTGTGAGAGGTGTAGGTTAACTTATACATATAGTGTTAAATCACATAGACTGTAGTTGGTGTAGGTTATCTAATACAGTGTTATATCACGTAGACTGTAGGAGGTTATCTAATACAGTGTTATATCACATATACTGTATGAGGAATAGGTTTTCAAATACAGTCTTATATCAAGTAGACTGTGAGAGGTGTAGGTTATCTAATACATTGTTATATCATGTAGACTGTGAGAGGTGTAGGTTATCTAATACATATTGTGAGAGGTGTAGGTTATCTAATATAGTGTTATATAACATATACTGTAGGAGGAATAGGTTTTCAAATACAGCCTTATATCAAGTAGACTGTGAGAGGTGTAGGTTATCTAATACATATTGTGTTATATCACATAGACTTTGTGAGGTGTAGGTTATCTAATACATATAGTTTTATATCACAAAGACTTTGTGAGGTGTGGGTTATCTTATACAGTGTTATATCATGTAGACTGTGGTTGGTGTAGGTTATCTAATACAGTGTTATATCATGTAGAGTGTGAGAGGTGAAGGTTATCTAATACACATAGGGTTAAATCACATAGACTGTGGTTGGTGTAGGTTATCTAATACAGTGTTATATCACGTAGACTGTAGGAGGTATAGGTTATCTAATACATTGTTATATCACGTAGACTGTGAGAGGTGTAGGTTATCTAATATAGTGTTATATCACATATACTGTAGGAGGAATAGGTTTTCAAATACAGTCTTATATCAAGTAGACTGTGGGGGTGTAGGTAATCTAATACAGTGTTATATCACATATACTGTAGGAGGAATAGGTTATCAAATACAGTCTTATATCACTTACACTGTGAGAGGTGTAGGTTATCTAATACATATAGTATTATATCACATAGACTTTGTGAGGTGTAGGTTATCTAATACAGTGTTATATTATGTAGACTGTGGTTGGTGTAGGTTATCTAATACAGTGTTATATTATGTAGACTGTGGTTGGTGTAGGGTATCTAATACAGTGTTTTATCATGTAGACTGTGAGAGGTGTAGGTTTATAATACATATAGTGTTAAATCACATAGACTGTGGTTGGTGTAGGTTATCTAATACAGCGTTATATCACGTAGACTTTGTTAGGTGTAGGTTATCTGATAGTGTTATATCACATATACTTTAGGAGGAATAGGTTATCAAATACAGTCTTATATCAAGTAGACTGTGGGGGTGTAGGTTATCTAATACAGTGTTATATCACATATACTGTAGGAGGAATGGGTTATCAAATACAGTCTTATATCACGTACACTTTGAGAGGTGTAGGTTATTTAATACATATAGTGTTATATCACATAGACTTTGGTTGGTGTAGGTTATCTAATACAGTGTTATATCACATAGACTGTGGTTGGTGTAGGGTATCTAATACAGTGTTTTATCATGTAGACTGTGAGAGGTGTAGGTTATCTAATACATGTAGTGTTAAATCACATAGACTGTGGTTGGTGTAGGTTATCTAATACAGTGTTATATCACATAGACTGTGGTTGGTGTAGGGTATCTAATACAGTGTTTGATCATGTAGACTGTGAGAGGTGTAGGTTATCTAATACATATAGTGTTAAATCACATAGACTGTGGTTGGTGTAGGTTATCTAATACAGTGTTATATCACATAGACTGTGGTTGGTGTAGGTTATCTAATATATATCACATATACTGTAGGAGGAATAGGTTATCAAATACAGCCTTATATCACATAGACTGTGAGAGGTGTAGGTTATCTAATACAGTCTTATATCAAGTAGACTGTGAGAGATGTAGGTTATCTAATACAGTGTTATATCATGAGAGGTGAAGGTTATCTAATACATATAGTGTTAAATCACATAGACTGTGGTTGGTGTAGGTTATCTAATACAGCGTTATATCACGTAGACTTTGTTAGGTGTAGGTTATCTAATAGTGTTATATCACATATACTTTAGGAGGAATAGGTTATCAAATACAGTCTTATATCAAGTAGACTGTGGGGGTGTAGGTTATCTAATACAGTGTTATATCACATATACAGTAGGAGGAATGGGTTATCAAATACAGTCTTATATCACGTACACTTTGAGAGGTGTAGGTTATCTAATACATATAGTGTTATATCACATAGACTTTGTGAGGTGTGGGTTATCTAATACAGTGTTATATCATGTAGACTGTGGTTGGTGTAGGTTATCTAATACAGTGTTATATCACATAGACTGTAGGAGGTATAGGTTACCTAATACAGAATTATATCATGTAGACTGTGGTTGGTGTAGGTTATCTAATACAGTGTTTTATCACATAGACTGTAGGAGGTATAGGTTATCTAATAGTGTTATATCACATATACTTTAGGAGGAATAGGTTATCAAATACAGTCTTATGTTAAGTGTAGGTAATCTAATACAGTGTTATATCACATATACTGTAGGAGGTATAGGTTATCAAATACAGTCTTATATCAAGTAGACTGTGGGGGTGTAGGTAATCTAATACAGTGTTATATCACATATACTGTAGAAGGAATAGGTTATCAAATACAGTCTTATATCAAGTAGACTGTGGGGGTATAGGTTATCAAATACAGTCTTATATCAAGTAGACTGTGGGGGTGTAGGTTATCTAATACAGTGTTATATCACATCTACTGTAGGAGGAATAAGTAATCTAATACAGTCTTATATCACGTACACTGTGAGAGGTGTAGGTTATCTAATACATATTGTGTTATATCACATAGACTTTGTGAGGTGTGGGTTATCTAATACAGTGTTATATCATGTAGACTGTGGTTGGTGTAGGTTATTTAATACAGTGTTATATCACATAGACTGTAGGAGGTATACGTTATCTAATACAGTGTTATATCATGCAGGTGTAGGGTATCTAATACAGTGTTTTATCACGTACACTGTGAGAAGTGTAGGTTATCTATTACATACAGAATTATATCATGTAGACTGTGGGAGGTGTAGGTTATCTAATACAGTGTTATATCATGTAGAGTGTGAGAGGTGAAGGTTAAACTTATACACATAGTGTTAAATCACATAGACTGTGGTTGGTGTAGGTTATCTAATACAGTGTTATATCAGGTAGACTGTGAGAGGTGTAGGTTATCTAATACATATTGTGTTATATCAATTAGACTGTGGGGGTGTAGGTTATCTAATACAGTGTTATATCACATATACTGTAGGAGGAATAGGTTATCAAATACAGTCTTATATCACTTACACTGTGAGAGGTGTAGGTTATCTAATACATATAGTATTATATCACATAGACTTTGTGAGGTGTAGGTTATCTAATACAGTGTTATATTATGTAGACTGTGGTTGGTGTAGGTTATCTAATACAGTGTTATATTATGTAGACTGTGGTTGGTGTAGGGTATCTAATACAGTGTTTTATCATGTAGACTGTGAGAGGTGTAGGTTTATAATACATATAGTGTTAAATCACATAGACTGTGGTTGGTGTAGGTTATCTAATACAGTGTTATATCACATAGACTGTGGTTGGTGTAGGTTATCTAATATATATCACATATACTGTAGGAGGAATAGGTTATCAAATACAGCCTTATATCACATAGACTGTGAGAGGTGTAGGTTATCTAATACAGTCTTATATCAAGTAGACTGTGAGAGATGTAGGTTATCTAATACAGTGTTATATCATGTAGACTGTGAGAGGTGAAGGTTATCTAATACATATAGTGTTAAATCACATAGACTGTGGTTGGTGTAGGTTATCTAATACAGCGTTATATCACGTAGACTTTGTTAGGTGTAGGTTATCTAATAGTGTTATATCACATATACTTTAGGAGGAATAGGTTATCAAATACAGTCTTATATCAAGTAGACTGTGGGGGTGTAGGTTATCTAATACAGTGTTATATCACATATACTGTAGGAGGAATGGGTTATCAAATACAGTCTTATATCACGTACACTTTGAGAGGTGTAGGTTATCTAATACATATAGTGTTATATCACATAGACTTTGGTTGGTGTAGGTTATCTAATACAGTGTTATATCACATAGACTGTGGTTGGTGTAGGGTATCTAATACAGTGTTTTATCATGTAGACTGTGAGAGGTGTAGGTTATCTAATACATATAGTGTTAAATCACATAGACTGTGGTTGGTGTAGGTTATCTAATACAGTGTTATATCACATAGACTGTGGTTGGTGTAGGGTATCTAATACAGTGTTTGATCATGTAGACTGTGAGAGGTGTAGGTTATCTAATACATATAGTGTTAAATCACATAGACTGTGGTTGGTGTAGGTTATCTAATACAGTGTTATATCACATAGACTGTGGTTGGTGTAGGTTATCTAATATATATCACATATACTGTAGGAGGAATAGGTTATCAAATACAGCCTTATATCACAAAGACTGTGAGAGGTGTAGGTTATCTAATACAGTCTTATATCAAGTAGACTGTGAGAGATGTAGGTTATCTAATACAGTGTTATATCATGAGAGGTGAAGGTTATCTAATACATATAGTGTTAAATCACATAGACTGTGGTTGGTGTAGGTTATCTAATACAGCGTTATATCACGTAGACTTTGTTAGGTGTAGGTTATCTAATAGTGTTATATCACATATACTTTAGGAGGAATAGGTTATCAAATACAGTCTTATATCAAGTAGACTGTGGGGGTGTAGGTTATCTAATACAGTGTTATATCACATATACTGTAGGAGGAATGGGTTATCAAATACAGTCTTATATCACGTTCACTTTGAGAGGTGTAGGTTATCTAATACATATAGTGTTATATCACATAGACTTTGTGAGGTGTGGGTTATCTAATACAGTGTTATATCATGTAGACTGTGGTTGGTGTAGGTTATCTAATACAGTGTTATATCACATAGACTGTGGTTGGTGTAGGTTATCTAATATATATCACATATACTGTAGGAGGAATAGGTTATCAAATACAGCCTTATATCACATAGACTGTGAGAGGTGTAGGTTATCTAATACAGTCTTATATCAAGTAGACTGTGAGAGATGTAGGTTATCTAATACAGTGTTATATCATGTAGACTGTGAGAGGTGAAGGTTATCTAATACATATAGTGTTAAATCACATAGACTGTGGTTGGTGTAGGTTATCTAATACAGCGTTATATCACGTAGACTTTGTTAGGTGTAGGTTATCTAATAGTGTTATATCACATATACTTTAGGAGGAATAGGTTATCAAATACAGTCTTATATCAAGTAGACTGTGGGGGTGTAGGTTATCTAATACAGTGTTATATCACATATACTGTAGGAGGAATGGGTTATCAAATACAGTCTTATATCACGTACACTTTGAGAGATGTAGGTTATCTAATACATATAGTGTTATATCACATAGACTTTGTGAGGTGTGGGTTATCTAATACAGTGTTATATCATGTAGACTGTGGTTGGTGTAGGTTATCTAATACAGTGTTATATCACATAGACTGTAGGAGGTATAGGTTACCTAATACAGAATTATATCATGTAGACTGTGGGAGGTGTAGGTTATCTAATACAGTGTTATATCATGTAGACTGAGGAGGTGTAGGTTATCTAATACATATAGTGTTAAATCACATAGACTGTAGTTGGTGTAGGTTATCTAATACAGTGTTATATCACGTAGACTGTAGGAGGTATAGGTTATCTAATACAGTCTTATATCACGTAGACTGTAAGAGGTGTAGGCTATCTAATACATATACTGTGGTTGGTGTAGGTTATTTAATACAGTGTTATATCACATATACTGTAGGAGGAATAGGTTATCAAATACAGTCTTATATCACATAGACTGTGGTTTGTGTAGGTTATCTAATACATATAGTGTTAAATCACATAGACTGTAGGAGGAATAGGTTATCTAATACAGTGTTATATCACGTAGACTGTAGGAGGTTATCTAATACAGTCTTATATCACATATACTGTAGGAGGAATAGGTTATCAAATTCAGTCTTATATCAAATAGACTGTGGTTGGTGTAGGTTTTCTAATACAGTGTTATATCACGTAGACTTTGTGAGGTGTAGGTAATCTAATAGTGTTATATCACATATACTTTAGGAGGAATAGGTTATCAAATACAATCTTATATCAAGTAGACTGTGCGGGTGTAGGTAATCTAATACAGTGTTATATAACATATACTGTAGGAGGAATAGGTTATCAAATACAGTCTTATATCACGTACACTGTGAGAGGTGTAGGTTATCTTATACATATAGTGTTATATCACAAAGACTTTGTGAGGTGTGGGTTATCTAATACAGTGTTATATCATGTAGACTGTGGTTGGTGTAGGTTATCTAATACAGTGTTATATCACATGGACTGTAGGAGGTATAGGTTATCTAATAAAGATTTATATCATGTAGACTGTGGGAGGTATAGGTTATCTAATACCGTGTTATATCAGGTACACTGTGAGAGGTGTAGGTTATCTAATACATTGTTATATCATGTAGACTGTGAGAGGTGTAGGTTATCTAATACATATTGTGTTATATCACATAGACTGTGAGAGGTGTAGGTTATCTAATACAGTGTTATATCACATATACTGTAGGAGGAATAGGTTATTATATACAGTCTTATATCAAGTAGACTGTGGGGGTGTAGGTTATCTAATACAGTGTTATATCACATATACTGTAGGAGGAATAGGTTATCAAATACAGTCTTATATCACTTACACTGTGAGAGGTGTAGGTTATCTAATACGGGACAGGACAGGTTCCCCTGTCTTGGCTATAATGTCAGAGAATGGTGGCGGCAAAGTCACCGGGTAATGTGTAGTCTGCGCATGCGCGGGTGGGAGCTTCCGCCTTGCTCGACATATGATAGCCATTAGCGTGGCGGAGTCCGAAGCGAACAGAGCCGGCGTGTTCCAAGAATTAATTTGGGAAGAAGGATTGAATGCAGGCGGCTGGGGAAGGACAAGGAGGTGTGTTATACAAGTCTTCAAGTGTTGAGAGAAGCTTGGTCATCAATTCCACGTAGAAGAGTAAGGAATTAACTTTTAGTGTGCCACGCATCGTCAAAGGCTAGTTGCATCCAGTCGCCATCTTGTGGGTTGGAGTGGAACTGGTCATACAGCCGGTAATCACAAGAGGGCGTGTGAGGTTGTGTTGTTGTTTAGATGCCGAAGAAAACGTGTAGTCGCTGCAACAGTGAGTATGACGGCCGTTCAAACCCAGGGCATGACTTTTGTAGGCCTTGTACAAGGAATGAACATGCAGACAATGGTCAAGATGGGGGAGTTAAAAGCCCTGCCGGACAGGAGACTGCGGAAGGTGTCGGTAGTTTGCACGCTGGACACCAAGGAGGGAGAGTCGATCCAAAGGGTGAGGGTGTTTTGGGTACCGGACTTACCACTAACAGTGATAGACCTGAAGCCAAGTCTGGACATAATCCAGGGGGAGGTTCTGGCTATGTTGAGAGCGCAGCGTCAGTTCAGTCAGGATCAATGGTTTGCAGCTCGTCGGAATTAGACTTGGAGAAGAGTAGTGAACGAGAGACTTTGAAATGTTTGCAGCGAGAGTTAGCGTATGAAAAGGAGAGGCTGCAGGCATTTACTGATAGTGAGGAAGTGTCAAAGTTGAGAGCAGAAGTGGCCGCTACACGCCATAAGGCCATGAAAGCAGAGATGAGGAAGTTCAAGTATGATGAGTGTGCAGATGAGTATCATCATAGAGTTCATGTCAGTGATGAGAGAAAGGAGAATCTCATTCAGAAAGCTATCCAGAAAGACAGGGATCGTCAGGTTGAACGTGAGGAGCTAGAAGCTGAGATGCAGAAAGTGCGTCAGAGTGCTAAGTCAAAGGAGGCTAAGCAGAAACTGGAGGACAAAAGCAGTAGGGTTGCTTCTCATCAGGGGCAGGCTATGGAAGGGAAAGACCTGTCTTCTGATTCTGTGTCGGAAGAGGAGGTTGACGAGGAGGACTCTCGAGAAGTTAGTTCAGCTGAGGAGGTCCAAGAGGCCTTGCTGGACCAGTTAAAGCGTGATCTGGAGAAGAAGGAGGCGTCTAAGGGAGACAGCAAGAAGAAGGAGAAAAAGAAGGCCAAGGAAAAAACCAAGAAAAAGAGCAAGCCGAAGGCCAAGAAGAAGACCAAGTCGTCAAAGGTGGTCTCCAGTGATTCGTCAAGTGATGATTCTGAAAGTGAGTTGGACTTTGACTTGAAGCGCCTCATGCCCAGAAAGGATAAGAATAAGACTTTAAATTACAAAGAGGTCTTATACTATTCGTTGAGAGATGTAGAGAATTTACTTGCAAAGGGCGAGCCTGTGGGGCCTTACATAGGGCATCTCAGGTTTATGGCGGGTAAAGATTTAAAGTTGTACAAGTATGAAAACATAGTGCAATATGATGCCGTGGTGAGGGAGGTTGCAGGGGACAAAGGTTTGAAGGCTTTTGGTAAGCGTAGCAGCGATGTGGTCCACGAAAATTTGGGTAGTGACGCGGTCATGAAGGGAGTGGGGAAATGGGAGAGGGGAGGGGGGGGGAGGGGGGGGAGGGGCAGAGGGAGAGGTTACAATCATCAATGGGAGGTCCGCAACCAAGTGTGTTATCAATGGAATGATGGTAAATGCATGTGGGGTTCTGCATGCTACAGGAAACATGTGTGTACTGATTGTGGGGCCCAGGATCATGTAGCTGGGAAGTGTGGGGGGGTAGGAGGAGGGAGGGGTAGGGGGATAGTACCGGGTAGATAGGGGGGGCAGCTGGTTTCTGTGAGTGAAGGTCTGAATGTGTGTGTGTATGTTTGTGGTCTATGGTTGGATGCCTTAAAGTTGTGTATTAATGTGATGGTTAATATTTTGTTGTCTGATATGGTAAAATGTCTTTTTGATGAATTCCATTATCTTAAGTTGACAAGACAGCAATTGTTGGTAATGGCAATGTTCTATACTGGTATGATTCGGCCAGATTGGTGTCTGGAATTGTATTGCAATATGGGAATATTTGTGAAATATGTGCATTTGTGGTACGAAGGGGAAGAAATCAAATCTGATTACAATAATGTACCAACACGGGGGGAAAATAGTGTGGTTACCATGTATGATGAATGTAGGCCTGTGATAAAGGAGGCGATGAAATGTGTAATCGCTGGGGGCATGATATCTGATTGGATTAATGTGAATGAATTGTCGGGTAGTGATAATCTGAAAAGTTTTGTCGAAGATTGGGGTCATTTTAAATTATGTGAGAAGGAGTGTAATCACTATATTAATGGTACAAGAATATTGTTAAAACCTTGTGCAATGTTTTTTGAATCGATTCAGTCGGGGATCTGGTTGGAGGAATTGCCTTTCATTTTTGGTAGTAGTATGAATGGTTGTGTTATTGCTAATAATGATATTGATACCAGTTATGATTGTAAGAATTACTTTTCTATCAAGGAAGATATTGCAAAGAAATGTATGGATGAAATTGTTCTGGAAGAACTCAATGAGGGTATAATTAGTCTGGTGAATGTCAAACCAGTATGTATTCATTCGCTGGGAGCTGTGGAGAAAGATGGTGGTAAATCAATTCGGTGTATAACGGATGCTAGTAGACCAGTGGGTCGTAGTATTAATAACTACATGTGTGATGTGGTGGAGAATTTTCAGTATGTCGCTTTAAAGGATATAGCTAAAGATATGACCAAAGATTGTGTAATGGCGGTTCTCGATATTAAAGGAGCGTACCGTAGTATTCCTGTGTGTGCGGAACAAAGGATTCTTCAAGGATTTAGGTGGAGAATTAATGGTGAAATGAGATATTTGGTTAATAACAGTTTGGCTTTTGGCTTGAAGTCAGCTCCGTATTTGTTCACGCAATTCACGAATTTTATTGTAATATGTATGAAAAACAGAGGTTTTGAACGTGTTTACGGGTATTTGGATGATTTTTTAATTAAGGAAAATGATTTAAATAGATGTTGGGATGGTTTGAATACTCTAATTGCAATATTGCGAAGTTTTGGTTTCTATATTAATTACAAAAAGGTTGTTTGTCCTACCGTGAGGATTCGGTATCTGGGCATTGAACTATCGTCAGTAGACATGAAATTGTATTTACCGAATGACAAATTGGTAAAGTTATGTAAATTGATAAAGGATTATGAAGTATTGGAACATTGTTCAAAGAAGGAATTACAACAACTGGTAGGGGTATTGTCACATTGTAGTGTTATAATTAGAGGTGGGCGAACTTTTTCTCGTCGTGCTATTAATTTAATGAATTCTGTAAGTGGTCAAAAAGATAAGATCATACTGACTGAGGTATTTAGAGACGATTTGAAATGGTGGAAGTCTTTTGCTTTGATGTTTAATGGTAGTGCAGCGGTTATTAAACTGGAGTTCAGTAATTGTATGACCATGTATTCAGATGCATCAATGTTAGGTTTTGGAGCTTATTACGGTAGAGATTGGTTCTATGGTACTTGGACTAATGAATTAGTAGAAGAATTTGGTTTTGAAGAACATTTTGTGAATGGTCCAACAGAGAGTTTGAATAGCTCAGCGCAAAGGGAATTGTGGCCGGTATTGGTGTCTTGTGTAAGATGGGGGGCGAGTTGGAAGAATAAGGCGATACATGTGTTTACTGATAATACAGCTGTGGAGATTATGTTGAGGACTGGAAGATCTAGGAATGTTTTATGTATGCAGTGGTTGAGGGAGATATTTTGGTGTAGTTTTGTTTATAATTTTGAGATTTTTCCTCACCGTATATCTAGTGCGGAGAATATATTTTGTGACGCTTTGTCTAGGGTAATGGGAGGTAAAGCAAGGAGAATAGCATTGGAAGAAGCGAGGGGTAGAGAGTTTTGTTGTCTGTCAAATACAATGAAATGTTTTAAAAAATGTCAGGAGGTGGTTTAATATGATTTTTTTTTTTTTTATTTTTGTAGGTGATGACCTGTTTATGGAAGTAAGGAGATTAGAGAATATGTATTATGCTGAAAATACAAAGAGGACTAGGAGTGTTCAGTTAAAGCGCTATGAAGATTTTTGTTTTAAATATGGGTTTTTGGCTTTCCCTTTAAATTCTTTGATTATGAGGAAATATGTGGCGTATTTGAGTAAGGATTTATGTTATTCGTCAATCCAACAATATATTTCGGCGATTTTGGTTTTGTCTAGGATGATGGGTTATCCAGATGAGACTCGGGAGTCATTAGGCCTGTTGTGGGTGTTAGGTGGTGTGAAAAGAGCTAAAGGCACAGCGGTGGAATCATCTAAGGGTTTATACCCAGATGATTTATTGAAGATGAAGGATTTACTGGATTTAAGATTGTTGCCAGATCTGGTGTTTTGGTTGGCTTGTTTAATTATGTTTAGGACTTTGCTGAGAGGTTCCAATGTTTTGTTCTCAGAGATGTGTGTTAAATTCGAGGATGTATTGTTGACAGATTGGGGCGTGTTGTTTACCGTCCATAAGACTAAGACGATTCAATTTAAAGAAAGAGTGTTAGAAATACCGGTAGCGGAGGTCAAGCATCATCCTCTATGCTTAGTGTGGATTTTGAGATTGTGTATGAAATTTACCGGTACTAGACCAGGTTTACCGTTATTAGGTTGGAGCGTGAAAGGTGTTTTCATTCCGGCCTCTTACAAGTGGTTTGTGGAGAAATTGCAAGTTTTGTGTGTTAAGTTGAAGCTGAAGGGAAAGTTTGGTACCCACAGCTTTAGACATGGGGGTGCTACGACTTTGTCCATGATTGGTGTAAATTTGCCTGAGATATCGAAGAAGGGAGACTGGCACAGTATGTGTGTGTTGAGGTATTTAAATAGACCTTTGTTGAATTTGGTTACAGAGGAGAAACGATGGAGTGAAACTTTGTTGAATTTCCATTTATGATGTTTATATGTTACTCAGTGTTACTATGGTTGTTAGGTTTGGTGGGTGTTTGGCAGGTCGATGTGATTCTGTCGAAGCCCATACCGAGGTGTTGTGTATTTGATATCATGTGTTCAACGCTATAAGCTTAAGTGATCAAGCATTATGGGACAGGACAGGTTCCCCTGTCTTGGCTATAATGTCAGAGAATGGTGGCGGCAAAGTCACCGGGTAATGTGTAGTCTGCGCATGCGCGGGTGGGAGCTTCCGCCTTGCTCGACATATGATAGCCATTAGCGTGGCGGAGTCCGAAGCGAACAGAGCCGGCGTGTTCCAAGAATTAATTAACCGAGGTGTTGTGTATTTGATATCATGTGTTCAACGCTATAAGCTTAAGTGATCAAGCATTATATATAGTATTATATCACATAGACTTTGTGAGGTGTAGGTTATCTAATACAGTGTTATATTATGTAGACTGTGGTTGGTGTAGGGTATCTAATACAGTGTTTTATCATGTAGACTGTGAGAGGTGTAGGTTTATAATACATATAGTGTTAAATCACATAGACTGTGGTTGGTGTAGGTTATCTAATACAGTGTTATATCACATAGACTGTGGTTGGTGTAGGTTATCTAATATATATCACATATACTGTAGGAGGAATAGGTTATCAAATACAGCCTTATATCACATAGACTGTGAGAGGTGTAGGTTATCTAATACAGTCTTATATCAAGTAGACTGTGAGAGATGAAGGTTATCTAATACAGTGTTATATCATGTAGACTGTGAGAGGTGAAGGTTATCTAATACATATAGTGTTAAATCACATAGACTGTGGTTGGTGTAGGTTATCTAATACAGCGTTATATCACGTAGACTTTCTTAGGTGTAGGTTATCTAATAGTGTTATATCACATATACTTTAGGAGGAATAGGTTATCAAATACAGTCTTATATCAAGTAGACTGTGGGGGTGTAGGTTATCTAATACAGTGTTATATCACATATACTGTAGGAGGAATGGGTTATCAAATACAGTCTTATATCACGTACACTTTGAGAGGTGTAGGTTATCTAATACATATAGGGTTATATCACATAGACTTTGTGAGGTGTGGGTTATCTAATACAGTGTTATATCATGTAGACTGTGGTTGGTGTAGGTTATCTAATACAGTGTTATATCACATGGACTGTAGGAGGTATAGGTTATCTAATAAAGATTTATATCTTGTAGACTGTAGGAGGTATAGGTTACCTAATACAGAATTATATCATGTAGACTGTGGGAGGTGTAGGTTATCTAATACAGTGTTATATCATGTAGACTGTGAGAGGTGTGGGCTATCTAATACATATAGTGTTAAATCACATAGACTGTAGTTGGTGTAGGTTATCTAATACAGTGTTATATCACGTAGACTGTAGGAGGTATAGGTTATCTAATACAGTCTTATATCACGTAGACTGTAAGAGGTGTAGGCTATCTAATACATATAGTGTTATATCACATAGACTGTGGTTGGTGTAGGTCATCTAATACAGTGTTATATCACATATACTGTAGGAGGAATAGGTTATCAAATACAGTCTTATATCACATAGACTGTGGTTTGTGTAGGTTATCTAATACATATAGTGTTAAATCACATAGACTGTAGGAGGAATAGGTTATCTAAAACAGTGTTATATCACGTAGACTGTAGGAGGTTATCTAATACAGTCTTATATCACATATACTGTAGGAGGAATAGGTTATCAAATTCAGTCTTATATCACATAGACTGTGGTTGGTGTAGGTTTTCTAATACAGTGTTATATCACGTAGACTTTGTGAGGTGTAGGTTATCTAATAGTGTTATAGCACATATACTTTAGGAGGAATAGGTTATCAAATACAATCTTATATCACATAGACTGTGAGAGGTGTAGGTTATCTAATACAGTGTAATATCACATAGACTGTGGGGGTGTAGGCTATCTAATACAGTGTTATTTCACGTAGACCGTTGGGGATGTAGGTTATCTAATACAGTGTTATATTATGTAGACTGTGGGAGGTGTAGGGTATCTAATACAGTATTTTATCATGTAGACTGTGGGGGTGTAGGTTATCGAATACAGTGTTATATCATGTAGACTGTTGGAGATGAGGGTTATCCAATGCATACAATGTTATATCACGTAGACTGTGGGGATGTATGTTATCCAATGCATACAGTGTAGACTGTGGGGGTGTAGGTTATCTAATACAGTGTTATATCATGTAGATTGTTGGAGGTGAGGGTTATCAAATGCATACAGTGTTATATCACCTAAACTATGGGAGGTGTTGGTTATCTAATACAGTGTTATATCACGTAGACTGTTGCTGTGAAGGTTATCTAATACAGTGTAATATCATGTAGACTGTTGGAGATGAGGGTTATCAAATACAGTCTTATATCAAGTAGACTGTGGGGGTGAAGGTAATCTAATACAGTGTTATATCACATATACTGTAGGAGGAATAGGTTATCAAATACAGTCTTATATCACGTACACTGTGAGAGGTGTAGGTTATCTAATACATATAGTGTTATATCACATAGACTTTGTGAGGTGTGGGTTATCTAATACAGTGTTATATCATGTAGACTGTTGGAGAAGTTGGTTATCTAATACAGTGTTATATCACATAGACTGTAGGAGGTATAGGTTATCTAATACAGTGTTATATCACTTAGACTGTGAGAGGTGTAGGGTATCTAATACAGTGTTTTATCACGTACACTGTGAGAAGTGTAGGTTATCTATTACATACAGAATAATATCATGTAGACGGTGGGAGGTGTAGGTTATCTAATACAGTGTTATATCATGTAGACTGTAGGAGGAATAGGTTATCAAATACATTCTTATATCACGTACACTGTGAGAGGTGTAGGTTATCTAATACATATAGTGTTATATCACATAGACTGTGGAGGTGTAGGTGATCTAATACAGTGTTGTATCACATATACTGTGGTGGTGTTGGTTATCTAAAACAGTGTTATATTAAGTAGACTGTTGGGGATGTAGGTTATCTTATACAGTGTTATATCACATATACTGTGGGGATGTAGGTTATCTAATACAGTGTAATATCACGTAGACTGTGGGAGGTGTGGCGTTTTTTTATACAGTGTTATAAGACATAGACTGTGAGAGGTGTAGGTTATCTATTACAGTGTTATATCACGTGTGGGATGTATAGGTTATCAAATACATACAGTTTTATATCATATAGACTGGGAGGTGTAGGTTATCAAAGACAGTGTTATATCACGTAGACTGTGGGAGGTGTAGGTTATCTAATACAGTATTATATCACGTAGACTGTGGGGGGTGTAAGTTATCTAATACAGTGTAATATCACATAGACTGTGGGGGTGTAGGCTATCTAATACAGTGTTATTTCACGTAGACCGTTGGGGATGTAGGTTATCTAATACAGTGTTATATTATGTAGACTGTGGGAGGTGTAGGGTATCTAATACAGTATTTTATCATGTAGACTGTGGGGGTGTAGGTTATCCAATGCATACAGTGTTATATCACGTAGACTGTGGGGGTGTAGGTTATCGAATACAGTGTTATATCATGTAGACTGTTGGAGATGAGGGTTATCCAATGCATACAATGTTATATCACGTAGACTGTGGGGATGTATGTTATCCAATGCATACAGTGTAGACTGTGGGGGTGTAGGTTATCTAATACAGTGTTATATCATGTAGATTGTTGGAGGTGAGGGTTATCAAATGCATACAGTGTTATATCACCTAAACTATGGGAGGTGTTGGTTATCTACTACAGTGTTATATCACGTAGACTGTTGCTGTGAAGGTTATCTAATACAGTGTTATATCAGGTAGACTGTGGGATCTTTAGGTTATCTAATACATATAGTGTTATATCACATGGACTGTGGGAGGTGTAGGTAATCTAATACAGTTTTATATCACATAGACTGTGGCGGTGTAGGTTATCCAATGCATGCAATGTTATATCACGTAGACTGTGGGAGGTGTAGGGTATCTAATACAGTGTTATATCACATACACTGTGGTGAGTGTAGGTAATCTAATACAGTGTTATATCACTTAGACTGTGGGAGGTGTAGGGTATCTAATACGGTGTTATATCACATAGACTGTTGGGGTGTAGGTTATCTAATACAGTGTTATATTATGTAGACTGTGGGAGGTGTAGGGTATCTAATACAGTATTTTATCATGTAGACTGTGGGGGTGTAGGTTATCCAATGCATACAGTGTTATATCACGTAGACTGTGGGAGGTGTGGGTTATCTAATACAGTGTTATATCATGTAGACTGTTGGAGAAGTTGGTTATCTAATACAGTGTTATATCACATAGACTGTAGGAGGTATAGGTTATCTAATACAGTGTTATATCACGTATACTGCGGGAGGTGTAGGGTATCAAATACAGTGTTATATCACATACACTGTGGTGAGTGTAGGTTATCAAAGACAGTGTTATATCACGTAGACTGTGGGAGGTGTAGGTTATCTAATACAGTATTATATCACGTAGACTGTGGGGGGTGTAAGTTATCTAATACAGTGTAATATCACGTAGACTGCGGGAGGTGTAGGCTATCTGATACAGTGTTATTTCACGTAGACCGTTGGGGATGTAGGTTATCTAATACAGTGTTATATTATGTAGACTGTGGGAGGTGTAGGGTATCTAATACAGTGTTTTATCATGTAGACTGTGGGGGTGTAGGTTATCCAATGCATACAGTGTTATATCACGTAGACTCTGGGAGGTGTAGGTTATCTAATACAGTGTTATATCACGTAGACTGTGGGTGTGTGGGTTATCTAATACAGTGTTATATCATGTAGACTGTTGCTGTGTAGGTTATCTAATACAGTCTATACAGGACTATCCAATGCATACAATGTTATATCATGTAGACTGTAGGAGGAATAGGTTATCTAATACAGTGTTATATCAGGTAGACTGTGAGAGGTGTAGGTTATCTAATATATATAGACTGTGTGAGGTGTAGGTTATCTAATACAGTTTTATATCACGTAGACTGTGGGGGTGTAGGTTATCCAATGCATACAATGTCATATCACGTAGACTCTTGGGGTGTAGGTTATCCAATGCATACAGTGTTATATCATGTAGACATGGAATGAAGGGGAAGAGATGGGAAGGAAAGGGAAGGACGGGGGAGGTAAGGAAAGGGGAAGGGATGGGAAGGGAAGGGTAAGGGATGGGAAACGAAGGGGAAGGGATGGGAAGGTAAGGTAAGGAAGGGGAAGGGATGGGAAGGGATGGATGGGGAAGGGAAGGGACGGGGAAGGGAAGGGAAGGAGGGGAAGGGAAGGGAAGGATGGGGAAGGGAAGGGAAGGATGGGGAAGGGAAGGATGGGGAAGGGAAGGGAAAGGGAAGGGAAGGACGGGCAAGGGAAGGGAAGGACGGGAAAGGGAAGGGAAGGGAAAGATGGGGAAGGGAAGGGAAAGGGAAGGAAGGGGAAGGGAAGGGGAGGGGAAGGGATGGGAAGGGGAAGGGAAGAACCGGGAAGGGAACATGAGGGGAAGGGAAGGGAAGGATGGGGAAGGGAAGGCAAGGGAAAGGGATGGAGAAGGGAAGGTAAGGATGGGTAAGGGAAGGGAAGGACAAGGAACGGAAGGGAAGGGGAAGGGAAGGGAAGGATGGGGAAGGGAAGGGAAGGACGGGGTAGGGAAGAGAAGGGGAAGAGAAGGGGAATGGCAACATGGAAGGACGGGTAAGGGAAAGGAAGGGAAGGAGGGGGTAGAGAAAGGAAGGGAAAGGAAGGGGCAGGGAAGGGGAAGGGAAGGGAAGGGAAGTAAAGGATGGGGAAGGCAAGGGAAGTGAAGGATGGGGAAGGGAAGGGAAAGAAGGGGAAGGGGAAGGGAAGGGAAGAGAAGGATAGGGAAGGGAAGGATAGGGAAGGGAAAGGGAAGGATGGGAAAGGGAAGGAAGGGTAAGGGAAGGGAAGGGGAGGGGAAGGGAAGAGAAGGGGAAGGGAAGGACGGGGAAGGGGAGGGGAAGGGAAAGGGAAGAGAAGGATGGGGAAGGGAAGGGAAGGACGAGGAAGGGAAGGGGAAGGGAAGGATGGGGAAGGGAAGGACGGGGAAGGGAAGGGAAAGGACGGGGAAGGGAAGGGAAAGGGAAGGGAGGGGAAGGGGCTCCAACCTCGCCGCCAACAGTGATGACCATCCTTTTGCTTTGCCATGTCCTTTAGGGAAGGGAAGGGATCGACAGGGAAGGGAAGGACGGGGAAGGGAATAATTATAAATTTGTATTGGCATTTAAATTTCAAATAGACTTAGAATATGTAGAATACATTTTTATGTAAATTTTTTTATAGTATCGGGAGTCAAATGAGCCAGTCCAGTTTCGGCCCTTGACATCCATGGGGATCCATAACAAATACCCAAGGCCTCTTCAGCAGAGAGGTACCATAAAGAATCCAACAAAATAAATGTATGAAATGTTTCTATGTATTCACCGAAACTTAGCCTTCTAAAAATATATGGCAACATGGAAGGGAAGGGAAGGGAAGGACGGGGAAGAGAAGGGAAGGGAAAGGAAGGGGAAGGAAAGGGCAGGACGGGGAAGAGAAGGGAAGGGAAAGGAAGGGGAAGGGAAGGGAAGGGGAAGGGAAGGAAAGGGAATTGAAGGGAAGGGAAGGGAGGGGAAGGGGCCCCATTCTCGCCGCCAACAGTGATGACCATCCTTTTGCTTTGCCACCTCCTTTAGGGAAGGGAAGGACAGGGAAGGGAAGGGAAGGACAGTGAGGAAAGGACGGGGAAGGGAATAATTATAAATTTGTATTGACATTTAAATTTCAAATAGATTAAGAATATGTAGAATACATTTTTATGTAAATTTTTTTACAGGATCGGGAGTCAAATGAGTAGGTCCAGTTTCGGCCCTTGACATCCATAGGGATCCATAACAAATACCCAAGGCCTCTTCAGCAGAGAGGTACCATAAAGAATCCAACAAAATTAATGTATGAAAATGTTTCTATGTATTCACCGAAACTTAGCCTTCTAAAAATATATGGCAACTTGGAAGGGAAGGGAAGGGAAGGACGGGGAAGAGAAGGGAAGGGAAAGGAAGGGGAAGGGAAGGGAAGGATGGGGAAGAGAAGGGAAGGGAAAGGAAGGGGAAGGGAAGGGAAAGGAAGGGGAAGGGGAAGGGAAGGAAAGGAATGAAAGGGGAAAGGAAGGGAAGGGAAGGGAAAGGAAAGGGAAGGGAAAGGAAGGGAAGGGAAGGGAAAGGAAAGGGAAGGGAAAGGGAAGGGAAGGGAGGGGAAGGGGCCCCATCCTCGCCGCGAACAGTGATGACCATCCTTTTGCTTTGCCATCTCCTTTAGGGAAGGGAAGGACAGGGAAGGGAAGGGAAGGGAAGGACAGTGAGGAAAGGACGGGGAAGGGAATAATTATAAATTTGTATCGGCATTTAAATTTCAAATAGATTAAGAATATGTAGAATACATTTTTATGTAAATTTTTTTACAGGATCGGGAGTCAAATGAGTCAGTCCAGTTTCTGCCCTTGACATCCAAAAGATCCATAACAAATACCCAAGGCCTCTTCAGCAGAGAGGTACCATAAAGAATCCAACAAATTTAATGTATGAAAATGTTTCTATGTGTTCACCGAAACTTAGCCTTCTAAAAATATATGGCAACATGAAAGGGAAGGGAAGGGAAGGACGGGGAAGAGAAGGGAAGGGAAAGGAAGGGAAAAGGAAGGGAAAGGAAGGGGAAGGGCAAGGGAAAGGAAAGGGGAAGGGAAGAGAAGTGAAGTGAAGGATGGGGAAGGGAAAGGAAGGATGGGGAAGGGAAGGGAAGGATAGGGAAGGGAAGAATAAGGAAGGGAACGGAAGGGAAGGGAAGGACAGGAAAGGGAAGAGAAGGGGAAGGATGGGAAAGGGAAGGAAGGGGAGGGGAAGGGATGAGAAGGGGAAGGAAAGGACGGGGAAGGGAAGGGAAGGGAAGGGAGGGGGAAGGGAAGGAAAGGATGGGGAAGGGCAGGGAAATGGAAGGGAAGGATGGGGAAGGGAATGGGAAAGATGGGGAAGGGAAGGGAAGGACCGGGAAGGGAAAGGAAGGGAAGGGGAAGAACAGGACAAATACCCAAGGCCTCTTCAGCAGAGAGGTACCATAAAGAATCCAACAAAATAAATGTATGAAAATGTTTCTATGTATTCACCGAAACTTAGCCTTCTTCTTGTAGGGGGGCGGGGAGTCTGGAAAATATATGGCAACATGGAAGGATGCGGAAGGGAAGGGAAGGACAGGGAAGGAAAGGACGGGGAAGGAAAGGATGGGAAAGGGAAGGGGAGGGAAAGGAAGGGAAGAGAAGGATGGGGAAGGGAATAATTACAAATTCGTATTGGCATTTAAATTTCAAATAGATTTAGAATATGTAGAATACATTTTTATGTAATTTTTTTATAGGATTGGGAGTCAAATGAACCAGTCCAGTTTCAGCCCTTGACATCCATGGGGATCCATAAAAAATACCCAAGGCCTCTTCAGCAGAGGGGTACCATAAAGAATCCAACAAAATCAATGTATGAAAATGTTTCTATGTATCCACTGAAACTTAGCCTTCTAAAAATATATGGCAACATGGAAGGGAAGGGAAGGGAAGGGAACGGAAGGACGGGGAAGAGAAGGTAAGGGAAAGGAAGGGGAAGGGAAGGGAAGGGAAAGGAAGGGGAAGGGCAAGGGAAAGGAAAGGGGAAGGGGAAGGGAAGAGAAGTGAAGTGAAGGATGGGGAAGGGAAAGGAAGGATGGGGAAGGGAAGGGAAGGATAGGGAAGGGAAGAATAAGGAAGGGAACGGAAGGGAAGGGAAGGAAAGGGAAGAGAAGGGAAGGGAAGAACAGGGAAGGGAAGGGGAAGGATGGGAAAGGGTAGAAAGGGGAAGGGAAGGGGAGGGGAAGGGAAGAGAAGGGGAAGGGAAGGACAGGGAAGGGAAGGGGAAGGGAAGGAAAGGATGGGGAAGGGAAGGGAAATGGAAGGGAAGGATGGGGAAGTGAATGAAAGGGAAGGGAAGGACAGGGAAGGGGAGGGGAAGGGAAAGGGAGGGAAAGGGAAGGGAAGGATGGGGAAGGGAAAGGGAAAAATGGGGAAGGGAAGGACGGGGAAGGGAAAGGAAGGGAAGGGGAAGGATGGGGAAGGGAAAGGAAGGGGACAGGAAGGGGAAGGAAAGGGGAAGGGAAGGAAAGGAAGGGGAAGGGAATAATTACAATTTTTTTTTCGGAGAAAACATTTTTATGTAAATTTTTTTATAGTATCGGAAGTCAAATGAGCCAGTCCAGTTTCAGCCCTTGACATCCATAGGAATCCGTAACAAATACCCAAGCCCTCTTCAGCAGAGAGGTACCATAAAGAATCCAACAAAATTAATGTATGAAAATGTTATTCACCAAAACTTAGCCTTCTTCTTGTATGGGGGGCGGGGAGTCTGGAAAAATATATGGCAACATGGAAGGACGCGGAAGGGAAGGGAAGGGAAGGGGAAGGAAAGGACGGGGAAGGGAAGGACGGGCAAGGAAGGGGAAGGAAAGGGAAGGGGAGGGAAAGGAAGGGAAGGGAAGGACGGGGATGGGAATAATTATAAATTTGTATTGGCATTTAAATTTCAAATAGATTTAGAATACGTAGAATACATTTTTATGTAAATTATCTTATAGGATGGGGAGTCAAATAAGCCAGTCCAGTTTCGGCCCTTGACATCCTTAAGGATCCATAACAAATACCCAAGGCCTCTTCAGCAGAGAGGTACCATAAAGAATCCAACAAAATAAATGTATGAAAATGTTTCTATGTATTCACCGAAACTTAGCCTTCTAAAAATATATGGCAACATGGAAGGGAAGGGAAGGACGGGGAAGAGAAGGGAAGGGAAAGGAAGGGGAAGGGAAGGGAAAGGGAAGGGGAAGGAAAGGGAAGGGGAAGGGAAGGATGGGGAAGGGAAGGGAAGGGAAGGACAGGGAAGAGAAGGGGAAGGGAAGGACGGGGAAGGGAAGGGACCGGGAGGGGAGGGGAAGGAAAGGATGGGGAAGGGAAGGGAAATGGAAGGGAAGGATGGGGAAGGGAATGAAGAGGAAGGGAAGGACGGGGAAGGGGAGGGGAAGGGAAAGGGAAGGAAAGGGAAGGGAAGGGTGGGGAAGGGAAGGGAAGGATGGGGAAGGGAAGGACGGGGAAGGGGAAGGGAAGGGGAAGGGAAGGATGGGGAAGGGAAGGACGGGGAAGGGAATGGAAGGATGGGGAAGGGAAGGGAAGGGAAGGACGGGGAAAGGAAGGGAAAGGAATGGAAAGGAAGGGGAAGGGAAGGGAAAGGAAGGGAAGGGGAAGGGAGGGGATGGGGCTCCATCCTTGCCGCCAACAGTGATGACCATCCTTTCGCTTTGCCATTTCCTTTAGGGAAGGGAAGGACAGGGAAGGGAAGGGAAGGGAAGGACAGAGAAGGGAAGGACTTGTGGGACCCTTACATAGCCTTTGGGCCCTAACCCGGCTTGTGGGACCTTTACATGGCCTTAAGGTCTTAACCCAGCCTGTGGGACCCTTACAATATATCACTATGGCCTTTGGGCCCTCACCCGGCTTGTGGGACCCTTACATGGCCTTTAGGTCCTAACCGAGCCTGTGCAACCCTTACATGGCCTTTAGGCCCTAACCCGGCTTGTGGGACCCTTACATGGCTTTTAGGTCCTAACCCAGCCTGTGCAACCCTTACATGGCCTTTAGGCCCTAACCCGGCTTGTGGGACCCTTACATGGCCTTTAGGTCCTAACCCAGCCGATGGGACCCTTACATGGCCTTTGGGCCCTTACCCGGCTTGTGGGACACTTACATAGCCTTTGGGCCCTAACCCTGCTTGTGGGACCCTTACATGGCCTTTGGGCCCTCACCCAGCTTGTGGGACCCTTACATAGCCTTTGGTGATGTGGGCAAAAGAACAAGTCAAAGAACAGCAGAAGTTCCCGGGACAGCTGTTCCCCCAGCAGTTTCACCAGCAGCAACAACAACAAACGCACGTGTTCCCATCGGGCGCTCACCCGAGGCAGAACCCCGCCTCAGGTCCCCTGAGACCTTGATGCGATACCATTCGGGATACGCGAAGCTCGCCGACTACCGTTAGGCAGCCTTCGGAGGATTGGCAGACTGCGCGCGTTGGCCACAGTTGGTCACAGTATGGATACTCACGAACATGGGAAGGACCTCCCAGAGGCCAAGAACTGTGTCGGGATGTGGGCAAAAACAATAGTGCAAGTACACGGCCAGCCCAGGAGACAATTTGGCGCTGGAGGCCGACCTACTGCTGAGGGAGGAGGAGGCCCGCACTTTGGAGAGCATGGTGCAGGAGGAAAAAATAAAGGCAGCCATGCTGACGCAGAAGCAACACCTCCAGAGCATGAAGCAAGAGCTACAGGCGTTAAGGCTCTCTAACAGCAAAGCTGAGGAGGAGTTAGTCCAGAGCGATGCGGCGATGAGCAGAGAGGCGGCGGCGGCAGCCTCCAGGGCGGCAGCGGCACGGCAGGAGGCCGTGCGGGCGGCGGCAGGCAGCGGAGACCCGGCCGGGGGGCCCGGGAAGGTGGACCCCTGACGACACGACTCACCGGGGCCAAGCAGTCCAAGGTGAATGTCCACACGCTCGGCATTCCCTCAGACGATCTGGAGGTGCCCGGCACCCTCCAGGGTCAGGATCTGCTAGCAGGTATGATGAAGGCATCTATGGGGGCGAGCACACAAACACCTGCTACCTAGTACCTACACCCACCACCAGTGGCGCTGCACCACCCTATTGTATATAAGGGGTGCACGCTACTAGCCAGGCTGAGAGAGCTGGGTAGGGTACTAGGTGCATACCATTGTAGACCTATTGTACAATAAACCTAAACTACACACCTAATCGCTGATTGTAGTGTTACTTACTTTCGTGCATATCAAATCTCAGATATTAGTCCAATACTAATTGACGATGGCCCGATATGACAACAGCAGCAGTTCCCGGGACAGCTGTTCCCCCAGCAGCAACAACAACAAACGCACGTGTTCCCATCGGGCGGTCACCCGAGGCAGAACCCCGGCTCAGGTCCCCAGAGAAATTTGATGCGATGCCACTCGGGACCCGCGAAGCGCGCCGCTTACCGTCAGGCAGCCTTCGGAGGATTGGCAGCTGGTTTTCGGCGAGCAGACTGCGCGCGTTGGTCACGCAGCCCCTGTGAGGCCAGCACCAGCTCAATGTTTACAAGATGGCGACGCTGGAGCGGCAGGTCACCTGGACAAGGCTAGTATAGATCGGGGAAGGGAAGGGAAGGGAAGGGAGGGGAGGGGAAGGGAAGGGAAGGGAAGGGACAGCGAAGGACGTGGAAGGGAAGGGAAAGGAAGGGAAGGGAAGGGGAAGGGAAGGACGGGGAAGGGAAGGGAAGGACGGGATAGGGAAGGGGAAGGGGAAGGGAAGGGAAGGACGGGGAAGGGAAGGGAGGGGAAGGGGCCCCATCCTCGCCGCCAAAAGTGATGACCATCCTTTTGCTTTGCCATCTCCTTTAGGGAAGGGAAGAACGGGGAAGGAAAGGGAAGGGAAGGACAGGGAAGGGAAGGGAAGGGGAAGGGAAGGAAAGGGGAAGGGAAGGGAAGGAGAAGGGAAGGAAGGGAAGGGAAGGGAGGGGAAGGGAAGGATAGGGAAGGGAATAATTACAAATTTGTATTGGCATTTAAATTTCAAACAGATTTAGAATGTGTAGAATACATTTTTATGTAAAGTATTTTATAGGATGGGGAGTTTAATGAGCCAGTCCAGTTTCGGCCCTAGACATCCATAGGGATCCATAACAAATACCCAAGGCCTCTTCAGCAGAGAGAAACATGTTCAGGCATATATTTTCCAGACTCCCCACCCCCCCTACAAGTAGAAAGCTAAGTTCCCGTGAATACATAGAAACATTTTCATACATTTATTTTGTTGGATTCTTTATGGTACCCATGTATTCACCGGAACTTAGCCTTCTATTTGTAGTCCCTCGCCCCAGCTAGTAATTATTGACTCAACCTAAACTTGGTGAGGTTTATGGATGTAAGAAAAATTTCAAAATTTAGTTGGTTGGTACCAATTTTACACGAATATGACCAGTAAATTGGCCTTTATGCGTACTAAAGGGAAGGACGGGGAAGGTTGAGTTTGGGTTGGGTTGGGTTGGGTTGGGGTTGGGTTGAGGTTGGGTTGAGGTTGGGTTGGGTTGGGGTTGGGTTGAAGTTGGGTTGAGGTTGGATTGAGGTTGGGTTGGGGTTGGGTTGAGGTTGGAGTGGGTTGGGGTTTGGTTGAGGTTGGGTTGGGTTGAGGTTGGGTTGAGGTTGGGTTGGGTTGGGGTTGGGTTGAAGTTGGGTTGAGGTTGGGTTGAGGTTGGGTTGGGTTGAGGTTGGAGTGGGTTGGGGTTTGGTTGAGGTTGGGTTTGGTTGAGGTTGGGTTGGGTTGAGATTGGGTTGAGGTTGGGCTGGCATTGGGGTTGGGTTGAGGGAAGGGAAGTGAGGAAAAGAGAAGGGAAGGGAGGGGAAGGGAAGGACAGGGAAGGGAAGGGAGGGGAAGCGGCTCCATCCTCGCCGCCAACAGTGATGACCATCCTTTTGCTTTGCCATCTCCTTTAGGGAAGGGAAGGAAGGGGAAGGGAAGGGAAGGAAAGGACATGGAAGGGAAGGACGGGGAAGGGAAGGACGGGGAAGGGAAGGATGGGGAAGGGAATAATTACAAATTTGTATTGGCATTTAAATTTCAAACAGATTTAGAATGTGTAGAATACATTTTTATGTATAGTATGTTATAGGATGGGGAGTTTAATGAGCCAGTCCAGTTTTGGCCCTAGACATCCATAGGGATCCATAACAAATACTCAAGGCCTCTTCAGCAGAGAGAAACATTTTCAGGCATATATTTTCCAGACTCTCCACCCCCCCTACAAGTAGAAAGCTAAGTTCCCGTGAATACATAGAAACATTTTCATACATTTATTTTGTTGGATTCTTTATGGTACCTATGTATTCACCGGAACTTAGCCTTCTACTTTTAGGGGGGCGGGCTAGTAATAATTGACTCAACCTAAACTATGGATGTAAAAAAAAATTTAAAATTTCGTTGGTTGGTACCAATTTTACACGAATATGAACAGAAACTTGGCCATTTTGCTTACAAAAAAGAAGGACGGGGAAGGTTGAGGTTGGGTTGGGTTGGGGTTGGGTTGAGGTTGGGTTGGGGTTTGGTTGAGGTTGGGTTGGGTTGAGGTTGGGTTGGGTTGAGGTTGGGTTGAGGTTTGGCTGGGATTGGGTTGAGCTGGGATTGGGTTGGGTTGGGTTGAGGTTGGGTTGGGATTGGGTTGGGTAAGGTTGAGGTTTGGTTGGGATTGGGTTGGGTTGGGTTGAGGTTGGGTTGAGGTTGGGTTGAGCGTCGGGTTGAGCGTGGGGTTGAGTGTGTACTAACAGTAACGCGGGCGGGAGTGTTAGCAGTATTAGACCAGGGTAACAGGAACACACACCTGGGTCACGTGTTCCCATCGGGCGGTTACCCGAGGCAGAATCCCTGCTTGGGTTCCCCTGGACCTTGATGCGATGCCACTTGGGATACGCGAAGCTCGCCGACTACCGTTCGGCAGCCTTCGGAGGATTGGCATCTGGTTTTCGGCGAGCAGACTGCGCGCGTTGGTCACAGTTGGTCACAGTATGGATACTCACGAACATGAGAAGGACCTCCCAGAGGCCAAGAACTGTGTCGGGATGTGGGCAAAAAAACCTTCCCCCTTTTGGGAAATATTACAAGTACACGGCCAGCCCGGGAGACAATTCGGCGCTGGAGGCCGACTTACTGCTGAGGGAGGAGGAGGCCCACACTTTGGAGAGCATGGTGCAGGAGGAAAAAATAAAGGCAGCCATGCTGACGTAGAAGCAACACCTCCAGAGCATGAAGCAAGAGCTACAGGCGTTAAGGCTCTCTAACAGCAAAGCTGAGGAGGAGTAAGCCCAGAGCGATGCGGCGATGAGCAGAGAGGCGGCGGAGGCAGCCTCCAGGGCGGCGGCGGCACGGCAGGAGGCCGTGCGGGCGGCGGCAGGCAGCGGAGACCCGGCCGGGGGGCCCGGGAAGGTGGACCCCCTGACGACACGACTCACCGGGGCCAAGCAGTCCAAGGTGAATGTCCACACGCTCGGCATTCTCTCAGACGATCTGGAGGTGCCCGGCACCCTCCAGAGTCAGGATCTGCTAGCAGGTATGATGAAGGCATCTATGGGGGGCAAAGCACACAAACACCTGCTACCTAGTTCCTACACCCACCACCAGTGGCGCTGCACCACCCTATTGTATATAAGGGGTGCACGCTACTAGCCAGGCTGAGAGAGCTGGGTAGGGTACTAGGTGCATACCATTGTAGACCTATTGTACAATAAACCCAAACTACACACCTAATCGCTGATTGTAGTGTTACTTACTTTCGTGCATATCAAATCTCGGATATTAGTCCAATACTAATTGACGATGGCCTGATATGACAACAGCAGCAGTTCCCGGGACAGCTGTTCCCCCAGCAGCAACAACAACAAACGCACGTGTTCCCATTGGGCGGTCACCTGAGGCAGAACCCTAGCTCAGGTCCCCCGAGACCTTGATGCGATGCCACTCGGGACCTGTGAAGCGCGCCGCTTACCGTCAGGCAGCCTTCGGAGGATTGGCAGCTGGTTTTCGACGAACAGACTGCGCGCGTTGGTCACGCAGCCCATATGAGGCCAGCACCAGCGCAATGTTTACAAGATGGGGAAGGGAAGGGAATGATGGGAAATTGAAGGGAAGGGAAGGATGGGGAAGGGAAGGGAACGATGGGGAAGGGAAGGGGAGGGGAAGGGGAGGGGAAGGGAAGGACGGGAAGGGAAGGGAAAGGAAGGGAAGGGAAGGGAAGGGGAAGGGAAGGGAAGGGGAAGGGGAAGGGAAGGGAAGGACGGGGAAGAGAAGTTGAAGGGAAGGGAAGGGAAGTGAGGGGAAGGGAAGGGAAGGGAAGGGAGGGGAAGGGAAGGGAAGGGAAGGACAGGGAAGGGAAGGGAGGGAAAGCGGCTCCATCCTCGCCGCCAACAGTGATGACCATCCTTTTGCTTTGCCATCTCCTATAGGGAAGGGAAGGACGGGGAAGGGAAGGGAAGGAAAGGTCATGGAAGGGAAGGACGGGGAAGGAAAGGACGGGGAAGGGAAGGATGGGGAAGGGAATAATTACAAATTTGTATTGGCATTTAAATTTCAAACACATTTAGAATGTGTAGAATACATTTTTATGTATAGTATTTTATAGGATGGGGAGTTTAATGAGCCAGTCCAGTTTCGGCCCTAGACATCCATAGGGATCCATAACAAATACCCAAGGCCTCTTCAGCAGAGAGAAACATGTTCAGGCATATATTATCCAGACTCCCCACCCCCCCTACAAGTAGAAAGCTAAGTTCCCGTGAATACATAGAAACATTTTCATACATTTATTTTGTTGGATTCTTTATGGTACCTGTGTATTCACCGGAACTTAGCCTTCTACTTTTAGGGGGGCGCGCTAGTAATAATTGACTCAACCTAAACTATGGATGTAAAAAAAAATTTAAAATTTGGTTGGTTGGTACCAATTTTACACGAATATGAACAGAAACTTGGCCATTATGCTTAAAAAAAAGAAGGACGGGGAAGGTTGAGGTTGGGTTAGGTTGGGGTTGGGTTGAGGTTTGGTTGGGGTTTGGTTGAGGTTGGGTTAGGTTGAGGTTGGGTTGGGTTGAGGTTGGGTTGAGGTTGGGCTGGGATTGGGTTGGGCTGGGATTGGGTTGGGTTGGGTTGAGGTTGGGATGGGATTAGGTTGGGTTGAGGTTGGGTTGAGGTTGGGTTGAGGTTGGGTTGAGCGTCGGGTTGAGCGTGGGGTTGAGTGTGTACTAACAGTAACGCGGGCGGGAGTGTTAGCAGTATTAGACCAGGGTAACAGGAACACACACCTGGGTCACGTGTTCCCATCGGGAGACAATTTGGCGCTGGAGGCCGACTTACTGCTGAGGGAGGAGGAAGCCCGCACTTTGGAGAGCATGGTGCAGGAGGAAAAAATAAAGGCAGCCATGCTGACGCAGAAGCAACACCTCCAGAGCATGATGCGATGCCACTTGGGATACGCGAAGCTCGCCGACTACCGTTCGGCAGCCTTCGGAGGATTGGCAGCTGGTTTCCGGCGAGCAGACTGCGCGCGTTGGTCACAGTATGGATACTCACGAACATGAGAAGGATCTCCCAGAGGCCAAGAACTGTGTGTTGGGATGTGGGCAAAAACACCTTCCCCCTTTTGGGAAATATTACAAGTACATGGCCAGCCCGGGAGACGATTCGGCGCTGGAGGCCGACCTACTGCAGAGGGAGGAGGAGGCCCACACTTTGGAGAGCATGGTGCAGGAGGAAAAAATAAAGGCAGCCATGCTGACGTAGAAGCAATACCTCCAGAGCATGAAGCAAGAGCTACAGGCGTTAAGGCTCTCTAACAGCAAAGCTGAGGAGGAGTTAGCCCAGAGCGATGCGGCGATGAGCAGAGAGGCGGCGGAGGCAGCCTCCAGGGCGGCGGCGGCACGGCAGGAGGCCGTGCGGGCGGCGGCAGGCAGCGGAGACCCGGCCGGGGGCCCGGGAAGGTGGACCCCCTGACGACACGACTCACCGGGGCCAAGCAGTCCAAGGTGAATGTCCACATGCTCGGCATTCTCTCAGACGATCTGGAGGTGCCCGGCGCCCTCCAGGGTCAAGATCTGCTAGCAGGTATGATGAAGGCATCTATGGGGGCAAAGCACACAAACACCTGCTACCTAGTTCCTACACCCACCACCAGTGGCGCTGCACCACCCTATTGTATATAAGGGGTGCACGCTACTAGCCAGGCTGAGAGAGCTGGGTAGGGTACTAGGTGCATACCATTGTAGACCTATTGTACAATAAACCCAAACTACACACCTAATCGCTGATTGTAGTGTTACTTACTTTCGTGCATATCAAATCTCGGATATTAGTCCAATACTAATTGACGATGGCCTGATATGACAACAGCAGCAGTTCCCGGGACAGCTGTTCCCCCAGCAGCAACAACAACAAACGCACGTGTTCCCATTGGGCGGTTACCTGAGGCAGAACCCTAGCTCAGGTCCCCCGAGACCTTGATGCGATGCCACTCGGGACCTGTGAAGCGCGCCGCTTACCGTCAGGCAGCCTTCGGAGGATTGGCAGCTGGTTTTCGACGAACAGACTGCGCGCGTTGGTCACGCAGCCCATATGAGGCCAGCACCAGCGCAATGTTTACAAGATGGGGAAGGGAAGGGAATGATGGGAAATTGAAGGGAAGGGAAGGATGGGGAAGGGAAGGGAAGGGAACGATGGGGAAGGGAAGGGGAGGGGAAGGGGAGGGGAAGGGAAGGACGGGAAGGGAAGGGAAAGGAAGGGAAGGGAAGGGAAGGGGAAGGGAAGGGAAGGGGAAGGGAAGGGAAGGACGGGGAAGAGAAGTTGAAGGGAAGGGAAGGGAAGTGAGGGGAAGGGAAGGGAAGGGAAGGGAAGGGAGGGGAAGGGAAGGGAAGGGAAGGACAGGGAAGGGAAGGGAGGGAAAGCGGCTCCATCCTCGCCGCCAACAGTGATGACCATCCTTTTGCTTTGCCATCTCCTATAGGGAAGGGAAGGACGGGGAAGGGAAGGGAAGGAAAGGTCATGGAAGGGAAGGACGGGGAAGGAAAGGACGGGGAAGGGAAGGATGGGGAAGGGAATAATTACAAATTTGTATTGGCATTTAAATTTCAAACACATTTAGAATGTGTAGAATACATTTTTATGTATAGTATTTTATAGGATGGGGAGTTTAATGAGCCAGTCCAGTTTTGGCCCTAGACATCCATAGGGATCCATAACAAATACCCAAGGCCTCTTCAGCAGAGAGAAACATGTTCAGGCATATATTATCCAGACTCCCCACCCCCCCTACAAGTAGAAAGCTAAGTTCCCGTGAATACATAGAAACATTTTCATACATTTATTTTGTTGGATTCTTTATGGTACCTGTGTATTCACCGGAACTTAGCCTTCTACTTTTAGGGGGGCGCGCTAGTAATAATTGACTCAACCTAAACTATGGATGTAAAAAAAAATTTAAAATTTGGTTGGTTGGTACCAATTTTACACGAATATGAACAGAAACTTGGCCATTATGCTTAAAAAAAAGAAGGACGGGGAAGGTTGAGGTTGGGTTAGGTTGGGGTTGGGTTGAGGTTTGGTTGGGGTTTGGTTGAGGTTGGGTTAGGTTGAGGTTGGGTTGGGTTGAGGTTGGGTTGAGGTTGGGATGGGATTAGGTTGGGTTGAGGTTGGGTTGAGGTTGGGTTGAGGTTGGGTTGAGCGTCGGGTTGAGTGTGTACTAACAGTAACGCGGGCGGGAGTGTTAGCAGTATTAGACCAGGGTAACAGGAACACACACCTGGGTCACGTGTTCCCATCGGGAGACAATTTGGCGCTGGAGGCCGTCTTACTGCTGAGGGAGGAGGAAGCCCGCACTTTGGAGAGCATGGTGCAGGAGGAAAAAATAAAGGCAGCCATGCTGACGCAGAAGCAACACCTCCAGAGCATGATGCGATGCCACTTGGGATACGCGAAGCTCGCCGACTACCGTTCGGCAGCCTTCGGAGGATTGGCAGCTGGTTTCCGGCGAGCAGACTGCGCGCGTTGGTCACAGTATGGATACTCACGAACATGAGAAGGATCTCCCAGAGGCCAAGAACTGTGTGTTGGGATGTGGGCAAAAACACCTTCCCCCTTTTGGGAAATATTACAAGTACATGGCCAGCCCGGGAGACGATTCGGCGCTGGAGGCGGACCTACTGCAGAGGGAGGAGGAGGCCCACACTTTGGAGAGCATGGTGCAGGAGGAAAAAATAAAGGCAGCCATGCTGACGTAGAAGCAATACCTCCAGAGCATGAAGCAAGAGCTACAGGCGTTAAGGCTCTCTAACAGCAAAGCTGAGGAGGAGTTAGCCCAGAGCGATGCGGCGATGAGCAGAGAGGCGGCGGAGGCAGCCTCCAGGGCGGCGGCGGCACGGCAGGAGGCCGTGCGGGCGGCGGCAGGCAGCGGAGACCCGGCCGGGGGGCCCGGGAAGGTGGACCCCCTGACGACACGACTCACCGGGGCCAAGCAGTCCAAGGTGAATGTCCACACGCTCGGCATTCTCTCGGACGATCTGGAGGTGCCTGGCACCCTCCAGAGTCAGGATCTGCTAGCAGGTATGATGAAGGCATCTATGGGGGCAAAGCACACAAACACCTGCTACCTAGTTCCTACACCCACCACCAGTGGCGCTGCACCACCCTATTGTATATAAGGGGTGCACGCTACTAGCCAGGCTGAGAGAGCTGGGTAGGGTACTAGGTGCATACCATTGTAGACCTATTGTTCAATAAACCCAAACTACACACCTAATCGCTGATTGTAGTGTTACTTACTTTCGTGCATATCAAATCTCGGATATTAGTCCAATACTAATTGACGATGGCCTGATATGACAACAGCAGCAGTTCCCGGGACAGCTGTTCCCCCAGCAGCAACAACAACAAACGCACGTGTTCCCATTGGGCGGTCACCTGAGGCAGAACCCTAGCTCAGGTCCCCCGAGACCTTGATGCGATGCCACTCGGGACCTGTGAAGCGCGCCGCTTACCGTCAGGCAGCCTTCGGAGGATTGGCAGCTGGTTTTCGACGAACAGACTGCGCGCGTTGGTCACGCAGCCCATATGAGGCCAGCACCAGCGCAATGTTTACAAGATGGGGAAGGGAAGGGAATGATGGGAAATTGAAGGGAAGGGAAGGATGGGGAAGGGAAGGGAAGGGAACGATGGGGAAGGGAAGGGGAGGGGAAGGGGAGGGGAAGGGAAGGACGGGAAGGGAAGGGAAAGGAAGGGAAGGGAAGGGAAGGGGAAGGGAAGGGAAGGGGAAGGGGAAGGGAAGGGAAGGACGGGGAAGAGAAGTTGAAGGGAAGGGAAGGGAAGTGAGGGGAAGGGAAGGGAAGGGAAGGGAAGGGAGGGGAAGGGAAGGGAAGGGAAGGACAGGGAAGGGAAGGGAGGGAAAGCGGCTCCATCCTCGCCGCCAACAGTGATGACCATCCTTTTGCTTTGCCATCTCCTATAGGGAAGGGAAGGACGGGGAAGGGAAGGGAAGGAAAGGTCATGGAAGGGAAGGACGGGGAAGGAAAGGACGGGGAAGGGAAGGATGGGGAAGGGAATAATTACAAATTTGTATTGGCATTTAAATTTCAAACACATTTAGAATGTGTAGAATACATTTTTATGTATAGTATTTTATAGGATGGGGAGTTTAATGAGCCAGTCCAGTTTTGGCCCTAGACATCCATAGGGATCCATAACAAATACCCAAGGCCTCTTCAGCAGAGAGAAACATGTTCAGGCATATATTATCCAGACTCCCCACCCCCCCTACAAGTAGAAAGCTAAGTTCCCGTGAATACATAGAAACATTTTCATACATTTATTTTGTTGGATTCTTTATGGTACCTGTGTATTCACCGGAACTTAGCCTTCTACTTTTAGGGGGGCGCGCTAGTAATAATTGACTCAACCTAAACTATGGATGTAAAAAAAAATTTAAAATTTGGTTGGTTGGTACCAATTTTACACGAATATGAACAGAAACTTGGCCATTATGCTTAAAAAAAAGAAGGACGGGGAAGGTTGAGGTTGGGTTAGGTTGGGGTTGGGTTGAGGTTTGGTTGGGGTTTGGTTGAGGTTGGGTTAGGTTGAGGTTGGGTTGGGTTGAGGTTGGGTTGAGGTTGGGATGGGATTAGGTTGGGTTGAGGTTGGGTTGAGGTTGGGTTGAGGTTGGGTTGAGCGTCGGGTTGAGTGTGTACTAACAGTAACGCGGGCGGGAGTGTTAGCAGTATTAGACCAGGGTAACAGGAACACACACCTGGGTCACGTGTTCCCATCGGGAGACAATTTGGCGCTGGAGGCCGACTTACTGCTGAGGGAGGAGGAAGCCCGCACTTTGGAGAGCATGGTGCAGGAGGAAAAAATAAAGGCAGCCATGCTGACGCAGAAGCAACACCTCCAGAGCATGATGCGATGCCACTTGGGATACGCGAAGCTCGCCGACTACCGTTCGGCAGCCTTCGGAGGATTGGCAGCTGGTTTCCGGCGAGCAGACTGCGCGCGTTGGTCACAGTATGGATACTCACGAACATGAGAAGGATCTCCCAGAGGCCAAGAACTGTGTGTTGGGATGTGGGCAAAAACACCTTCCCCCTTTTGGGAAATATTACAAGTACATGGCCAGCCCGGGAGACGATTCGGCGCTGGAGGCGGACCTACTGCAGAGGGAGGAGGAGGCCCACACTTTGGAGAGCATGGTGCAGGAGGAAAAAATAAAGGCAGCCATGCTGACGTAGAAGCAATACCTCCAGAGCATGAAGCAAGAGCTACAGGCGTTAAGGCTCTCTAACAGCAAAGCTGAGGAGGAGTTAGCCCAGAGCGATGCGGCGATGAGCAGAGAGGCGGCGGAGGCAGCCTCCAGGGCGGCGGCGGCACGGCAGGTGGCCGTGCGGGCGGCGGCAGGCAGCGGAGACCCGGCCGGGGGGCCCGGGAAGGTGGACCCCCTGACGACACGACTCACCGGGGCCAAGCAGTCCAAGGTGAATGTCCACACGCTCGGCATTCTCTCGGACGATCTGGAGGTGCCCGGCACCCTCCAGAGTCAGGATCTGCTAGCAGGTATGATGAAGGCATCTATGGGGGCAAAGCACACAAACACCTGCTACCTAGTTCCTACACCCACCACCAGTGGCGCTGCACCACCCTATTGTATATAAGGGGTACACGCTACTAGCCAGTCAGAGAGAGCTGGGTAGGGTACTAGGTGCATACCATCTACCTAAACTACACACCTAATCGCTGATTGTAGTGTTACTTACTTTCGTGCATATCAAATCTCAGATATTAGTCCAATGCTAATTGACGATGGCCCGATATGACAACAGCAGCAGTTCCCGGGACAGCTGTTCCCCCAGCAGCAACAACAACAAACGCACGTGTTCCCATCGGGCGGTCACCCGAGGCAGAACCCCGCCTCAGGTCCCTGAGACCTTGATACGATGCCACTCGGGATCTGCGAAGCGCGCCGACTACCGTCAGGCAGCCTTCGGAAGATTGGCAGCTGATTTTCGGCGAGCAGACTGCGCGCGTTGGTCACGCTGCCCCTGTGAGGCCGGCACCAGCTCAATGTTTACAAGATGGCGAAGCTGGAGCGGCAGGTCATCTGGACAAAGCTAGTATAGATCGGGAAAGGGAAGGGAGGGGAGGGGAAGGGAAGGGAAGGATGGGGAAGGGAAGGGAAGGGAAGAGGCAGGGAAGGACGTGGAAGGGGAGGGAAAGGAAGGGAAGGGAAGGGGAAGGGAAGGGGAAGGGAAGGACGGGGAAGAGAAGGGGAAGGGAAGGGAAGGACGGGATAGGGAAGGGGAAGGGGAAGGGAAGGGAAGGACGGGGAAGGGAAGGGAGGGGAAGGGGCCCCATCCTCGCCGCCAACAGTGATGACCATCCTTTTGCTTTGCCATCTCCTTTAGGGAAGGGAAGAACGGGGAAGGAAAGGGAAGGGAAGGACAGGGAAGGGAAGGGAAGGGGAAGGGAAGGATAGGGGAAGGGAAGGAGAAGGGAAGGAAGGGAAGGGAAGGGAGGGGAAGGGATGGGAAGGGGAAGGGATAGGAAAGATAGTGGAAGGGAAGGGCAGGGAAGGAAAGGATAGGGAAGGGAATAATTACAAATTTGTATTGGCATTTAAATTTCAAACAGATTTAGAATGTGTAGAATACATTTTTATGTAAAGTATTTTATAGGATGGGGAGTTTAATGAGCCAGTCCAGTTTTGGCCCTAGACATCCATAGGGATCCATAACAAATACCCAAGGCCTCTTCAGCAGAGAGAAACATGTTCAGGCATATATTTTCCAGACTCCCCACCCCCCCTACAAGTAGAAAGGTAAGTTCCCGTGAATACATAGAAACATTTTCATACATTTATTTTGTTGGATTCTTTATGGTACCCATGTATTCACCGGAACTTAGCCTTCTATTTGTAGTCCCTCGCCCCAGCTAGTAATAATTGACTCAACCTAAACTTGGTGAGGTTTATGGATGTAAGAAAAATTTCAAAATTTAGTTGGTTGGTACCAATTTTACACGAATATGACCAGTAAATTGGCCTTTATGCGTACTAAAGGGAAGGATGGGGAAGGTTGAGTTTGGGTTGGGTTGGGGTTGCGTTGAGGTTGGGTTGAGGTTGGATTGGGTTGGGGTTGGGTTGAGGTTGGGTTGAGGTTGGGTTGAGGTTGGGTTGAGGTTGGGTTGAGGTTGGGTTGGGGTTGGGTTGAGGTTTGAGTGGGTTGGGGTTTGGTTGAGGTTGGGTTGGGTTGAGGTTGGGTTGGGTTGAGATTGGGTTGAGGTTGGGCTGGGATTGGGGTTGGGTTGAGGTGGGTTAGAGGTTGGTTGAGGTTGGGTTGAGTGTCGGGTTGAGCGTTGGGTCGAGCATAGGGTTGAGGGTGGGGTTGAGTGTGTACTAACAGTAACGCGGGGGGGAGTGTTAGCAGTATTAGACCAGGGTAACAGGAACACACACCTGGGTCACGTGTTCCCATCGGGCGGTCACCCGAGGCAGAATCCCGGCTTGGGTTCCCCTGGACCTTGATGCGATGCCACTTGGGATACGCGAAGCTCGCCGACTACCGTTCGGCAGCCTTCGGAGGATTGGCAGCTGGTTTTCGGCGAGCAGACTGCGCGTGTTGGTCACAGTTGGTCACAGTATGGATACTCACGAACATGAGAAGGACCTCCCAGAGGCCATGAACTGTGTCGGGATGTGGGCAAAAACACCTTCCCCCTTTTGGGAAATATTACAAGTACACGGCCAGACCGGGAGACGATTCGGCGCTGGAGGCCGACCTACTGCTGAGGGAGGAGGAGGCCCGCACTTTGGAGAGCATGATGCAGGAGTAAAAAATAATGGCAGCCATGCTGACATAGAAGCAGCACCTCCAGAGCATGAAGCAAGAGCTACAGGCGTTAAGGCTCTCTAACAGCAAAGCTGAGGAGGAGTTAGCCCAGAGCGATGCGGCGATGAGCAGAGAGGCGGCGGAGGCAGCCTCCAGGGCGGCGGCGGCACGGCAGGAGGCCGTGCGGGCGGCGGCAGGCAGCGGAGACCCGGCCGGGGGCCCGGGAAGGTGGACCCCCTGACGACACGACTCACCGGGGCCAAGCAGTCCAAGGTGAATGTCCACACGCTCGGCATTCTCTCAGACGATCTGGAGGTGCCCGGCGCCCTCCAGGGTCAGGATCTGCTAGCAGGTATGATGAAGGCATCTATGGGGGCGAGCAGGATACGCTCCCATATCTGGATTCGCCTGGATTACCACATATTCCAAGACAAGGAGTTTAAAAACATGTCCTTTGATGAGCTCATGTATGGCATGTCTTGTGTTCTGAGTAAGCTGTTTAAGACAGATTCCAGGATCTCTCCCGAGGATTATGTAGACCATCTGCATTTCATTTGTTTGAAAAAGTTAATGTCAGGCTTCGCAGACGGGCCCTAGTGGAGTATGAGAACATGGTCACTACTAGAGTGGTAGAAGGCCAGATGTACACTTACACGGCGGCCGACTACCCATCCATGACGACCCACTTAGGTGGGGAGAGAACCGACAAGTTCGAACAGGCCTTAGCTCTGATTACCTCTAAGGCCTCTTTCATACAAGTTGGAGGCGGGGTAAGCAAAAAGGGGGGCACAACAAGACGGGCAGCCGCCCCCTGAGCATGTGTCCTGACAGTGTGATATTATGAAGGCTCAAACCGCTATTACTTGACCAAGAATATCATATACGATTGCTTTGTTCCTGCATACAAGCCGAGGACAAAGCACACAAACACCTGCTACCTAGTACCTACACCCACCACCAGTGGCGCTGCACCACCCTATTGTATATAAGGGGTGCACGCTACTAGCCAGGCTGAGAGAGCTGGGTAGGGTACTAGGTGCATACCATCTACCTAAACTACACACCTAATCGCTGATTGTAGTGTTACTTACTTTCGTGCATATCAAATCTCAGATATTAGTCCAATGCTAATTGACGATGGCCCGATATGACAACAGCAGCAGTTCCCGGGACAGCTGTTCCCCCAGCAGCAACAACAACAAACGCATGTGTTCCCATCGGGCGGTCACCCGAGGCAGAACCCCGCCTCAGGTCCCTGAGACCTTGATACGATGCCACTCGGGATCCGCGAAGCTCGCCAACTACCGTCAGGCAGCCTTCGGAAGATTGGCAGCTGGTTTTCGGCGAGCAGACTGCGCACTTTGGTCACGCTGCCCCTGTGAGGCCGGCACCAGCTCAAGGGAAGGGAGGGGAAGGGGCCCCATCCTCGCCGCCAACAGTGATGACCATCCTTTTGCTTTGCCATCTCCTTTAGGGAAGGGAAGGACTGGGAAGGGAAGGGAAGGGAAGGAAAGGACATGGAAGGGAAGGACGGGGAAGGGGCCCCATCCTCGCCGCCAACAGTGATGACCATCCTTTTGTTTTGCCATCTCCTTTAGGGAAGGGAAGGAAGGGGAAGGGAAGGGAAGGGAAGGAAAGGACATGGAAGGGAAGGATGGGATAGGGAAGGACGGGGAAGGGAAGGATGGGGAAGGGAATAATTACAAATTTGTATTGGCATTTAAATTTCAAACAGATTTAGAATGTGTAGAATACATTTTTATGTATAGTATTTTATAGGATGGGGAGTTTAATGAGCCAGTCCAGTTTTGGCCCTAGACATCCATAGGGATCCATAACAAATACCCAAGGCCTCTTCAGCAGAGAGAAACATGTTCAGGCATATATTTTCCCCACCCCCCCTACAAGTAGAAAGCTAAGTTCCCGTGAATACATAGAAACATTTTCATACATTTATTTTGTTGGATTCTTTATGGTACCTATGCATTCACCGGAACTTAGCCTTCTACTTTTAGGGGGGAGGGCTAGTAATAATTGACTCAACCTAAACTATGGATGTAAAAAAAAATTAAAATTTCGTTGGTTGGTACCAATTTTACACGAATATGAACAGAAACTTGGCCATTATGCTTACAAAAAAGAAGGACGGGGAAGGTTGAGGTTGGGTTGGGTTGGGGTTGGGTTGAGGTTGGGTTGGGGTTTGGTTGAGGTTGGGTTGGGTTGAGGTTGGGTTGGGTTGAGGTTGGGTTGAGGTTGGGCTGGGATTGGGTTGGGCTGGGATTGGGTTGGGTTGGGTTGAGGTTGGGTTGGGATTGGGTTGGGTTAAGGTTTGGTTGGGATTGGGTTGGGTTGGGTTGAGGTTGGGTTGAGGTTGGGTTGAGGTTGGGTTGAGTGTGTACTAACAGTAACGCGGGCGGGAGTGTTAGCAGTATTAGACCAGGGTAACAGGAACACATGGATACTCACGAACATGAGAAGGACCTCCCAGAGGCCAAGAACTGTGTGTTGGGATGTGGGCAAAAACACCTTCCCCCTTTTGAGTACATGGCCAGCCCGGGAGACGATTCGGCGCTGGAGGCCGACCTACTGCAGAGGGAGGAGGAGGCCCAAACTTTGGAGAGCATGGTGCAGGAGGAAAAAATAAAGGCAGCCATGCTGACATAGAAGCAGCACCTCCAGAGCATGAAGCAAGAGCTACAGGCGTTAAGGCTCTCTAACAGCAAAGCTGAGGAGGAGTTAGCCCAGAGCGATGCGGCGATGAGCAGAGAGGCGGCGGAGGCAGCCTCCAGGGCGGCGGCGGCACGGCAGGAGGCCGTGCGGGCGGCGGCAGGCAGCGGAGACCCGGCCGGGGGGCCCGGGAAGGTGGACCCCCTGACGACACGACTCACCGGGGCCAAGCAGTCCAAGGTGTATGTCCACACGCTCGGCATTCCCTCAGACGATCTGGAGGTGCCCGGCACCCTCCAGAGTCAAGATCTGCTAGCAGGTATGATGAAGGCATCTATGGGGGCGAGCACACAAACACCTGCTACCTAGTACCTACACCCACCACCAGTGGCGCTGCACCACCCTATTGTATATAAGGGGTGCACGCTACTAGCCAGTCAGAGAGAGCTGGGTAGGATACTAGGTGCATACCATTGTAGACCTATTGTACAATAAACCTAAACTACACACCTAATCGCTGATTGTAGTGTTACTTACTTTCGTGCATATCGAATCTCAGATATTAGTCCAATGCTAATTGACGATGGCCCGATATGACAACAGCAGCAGTTCCCGGGACAGCTCTTCCCCCAGCAGCAACAACAACAAACGCACGTGTTCCCATTGGGCGGTCACCCGAGGCAGAACCCCAGCTCAGGTCCCGCGAGACCTTGATGCGATGCCACTCGGGATCCGCGAAGCACGCCGACTACCGTTAGGCAGCCTTCGGAGGATTGGCAGCTGATTTTCGACGAACAGACTGCGCGCATTGGTCATGCAGCCCCTGTGAGGCCAGCACCAGCTCAATGTTTACAAGATGGCGACGCTGGAGCGGCAGGTCACCTGGACAAGGCTAGTATAGATCGGGGAAGGGAAGGGAAGGGAAGGGAGGGGAGGGGAAGGGAAGGGAAGGATGGGGAAGGGAAGGGAAGGGAAGGGACAGCGAAGGACGTGGAAGGGAAGGGAAAGGAAGGGAAGGGAAGGGGAAGGGAAGGACGGGGAAGGGAAGGGAAGGACGGGATAGGGAAGGGGAAGGGGAAGGGAAGGGAAGGATGGGGAAGGGAAGGGAGGGGAAGGGGCCCCATCCTCGCCGCCAACAGTGATGACCAACCTTTTGCTTTGCCATCTCCTTTAGGGAAGGGAAGAACGGGGAAGGAAAGGGAAGGGAAGGACAGGGAAGGGAAGGGAAGGGGAAGGGAAGGAAAGGGGAAGGGAAGGGAAGGAGAAGGGAAGGAAGGGAAGGGAAGGGAGGGGAAGGGAAGGATAGGGAAGGGAATAATTACAAATTTGTATTGGCATTTAAATTTCAAACAGATTTAGAATGTGTAGAATACATTTTTATGTAAAGTATTTTATAGGATGGGGAGTTTAATGAGCCAGTCCAGTTTTGGCCCTAGACATCCATAGGGATCCATAACAAATACCCAAGGCCTCTTCAGCAGAGAGAAACATGTTCAGGCATATATTTTCCAGACTCCCCACCCCCCCTACAAGTAGAAAGCTAAGTTCCCGTGAATACATAGAAACATTTTCATACATTTATTTTGTTGGATTCTTTATGGTACACATGTATTCACCGGAACTTAGCCTTCTATTTGTAGTCCCTCGCCCCAGCTAGTAATTATTGACTCAACCTAAACTTGGTGAGGTTTATGGATGTAAGAAAAATTTCAAAATTTAGTTGGTTGGTACCAATTTTACACGAATATGACCAGTAAATTGGCCTTTATGCGTACTAAAGGGAAGGACGGGGAAGGTTGAGTTTGGGTTGGGTTGGGTTGGGTTGAGGTTGGGTTGAGGTTGGGTTGGGTTGGGGTTGGGTTGAAGTTGGGTTGAGGTTGGATTGAGGTTGGGTTGGGGTTGGGTTGAGGTTGGAGTGGGTTGGGGTTTGGTTGAGGTTGGGTTGGGTTGAGGTTGGGTTGAGGTTGGGTTGGGTTGGGGTTGGGTTGAAGTTGGGTTGAGGTTGGGTTGAGGTTGGGTTGGGGTTGGGTTGAGGTTGGAGTGGGTTGGGGTTTGGTTGAGGTTGGGTTTGGTTGAGGTTGGGTTGGGTTGAGATTGGGTTGAGGTTGGGCTGGCATTGGGGTTGGGTTGAGGGAAGGGAAGTGAGGAAAAGGGAAGGGAAGGAAAGGGAAGGGAAGGGAGGGGAAGGGAAGGACAGGGAAGGGAAGGGAGGGGAAGCGGCTCCATCTTCGCCGCCAACAGTGATGACCATCCTTTTGCTTTGCCATCTCCTTTAGGGAAGGGAAGGACGGGGAAGGGAAGGGAAGGAAAGGACATGGAAGGGAAGGACGGGGAAGGGAAGGACGGGGAAGGGAAGGATGGGGAAGGGAATAATTACAAATTTGTATTGGCATTTAAATTTCAAACAGATTTAGAATGTGTAGAATACATTTTTATGTATAGTATGTTATAGGATGGGGAGTTTAATGAGCCAGTCCAGTTTTGGCCCTAGACATCCATAGGGATCCATAACAAATACTCAAGGCCTCTTCAGCAGAGAGAAACATTTTCAGGCATATATTTTCCAGACTCTCCACCCCCCCTACAAGTAGAAAGCTAAGTTCCCGTGAATACATAGAAACATTTTCATACATTTATTTTGTTGGATTCTTTATGGTACCTATGTATTCACCGGAACTTAGCCTTCTACTTTTAGGGGGGCGGGCTAGTAATAATTGACTCAACCTAAACTATGGATGTAAAAAAAAATTTAAAATTTCGTTGGTTGGTACCAATTTTACACGAATATGAACAGAAACTTGGCCATTTTGCTTACAAAAAAGAAGGACGGGGAAGGTTGAGGTTGGGTTGGGTTGGGGTTGGGTTGAGGTTGGGTTGGGGTTTGGTTGAGGTTGGGTTGGGTTGAGGTTGGGTTGGGTTGAGGTTGGGTTGAGGTTTGGCTGGGATTGGGTTGAGCTGGGATTGGGTTGGGTTGGGTTGAGGTTAAGTTGGGATTGGGTTGGGTAAGGTCGAGGTTTGGTTGGGATTGGGTTGGGTTGGGTTGAGGTTGGGTTGAGGTTGGGTTGAGCGTCGGGTTGAGCGTGGGGTTGAGTGTGTACTAACAGTAACGCGGGCGGGAGTGTTAGCAGTATTAGACCAGGGTAACAGGAACACACACCTCGGTCACGTGTTCCCATCGGGCGGTTACCCGAGGCAGAATCCCGGCTTGGGTTCCCCTGGACCTTGATGCGATGCCACTTGGGATACGCGAAGCTCGCCGACTACCGTTCGGCAGCCTTCGGAGGATTGGCATCTGGTTTTCGGCGAGCAGACTGCGCGCGTTGGTCACAGTTGGTCACAGTATGGATACTCACGAACATGAGAAGGACCTCCCAGAGGCCAAGAACTGTGTCGGGATGTGGGCAAAAAAACCTTCCCCCTTTTGGGAAATATTACAAGTACACGGCCAGCCCGGGAGACAATTCGGCGCTGGAGGCCGACTTACTGCTGAGGGAGGAGGAGGCCCACACTTTTGAGAGCATGGTGCAGGAGGAAAAAATAAAGGCAGCCATGCTGACGTAGAAGCAACACCTCCAGAGCATGAAGCAAGAGCTACAGGCGTTAAGGCTCTCTAACAGCAAAGCTGAGGAGGAGTAAGCCCAGAGCGATGCGGCGATGAGCAGAGAGGCGGCGGAGGCAGCCTCCAGGGCGGCGGCGGCACGGCAGGTGGCCGTGCGGGCGGCGGCAGGCAGCGGAGACCCGGCCGGGGGGCCCGGGAAGATGGACCCCCTGACGACACGACTCACCGGGGCCAAGCAGTCCAAGGTGAATGTCCACACGCTCGGCATTCTCTCGGACGATCTGGAGGTGCCCGGCACGCTCCAGAGTCAGGATCTGCTAGCAGGTATGATGAAGGCATCTATGGGGGCAAAGCACACAAACACCTGCTACCTAGTTCCTACACCCACCACCAGTGGCGCTGCACCACCCTATTGTATATAAGGGGTGCACGCTACTAGCCAGGCTGAGAGAGCTGGGTAGGGTACTAGGTGCATACCATTGTAGACCTATTGTACAATAAACCCAAACTACACACCTAATCGCTGATTGTAGTGTTACTTACTTTCGTGCATATCAAATCTCGGATATTAGTCCAATACTAATTGACGATGGCCTGATATGACAACAGCAGCAGTTCCCGGGACAGCTGTTCCCCCAGCAGCAACAACAACAAACGCACGTGTTCCCATTGGGCGGTCACCTGAGGCAGAACCCTAGCTCAGGTCCCCCGAGACCTTGATGCGATGCCACTCGGGACCTGTGAAGCGCGCCGCTTACCGTCAGGCAGCCTTCGGAGGATTGGCAGCTGGTTTTCGACGAACAGACTGCGCGCGTTGGTCACGCAGCCCATATGAGGCCAGCACCAGCGCAATGTTTACAAGATGGGGAAGGGAAGGGAATGATGGGAAATTGAAGGGAAGGGAAGGATGGGGAAGGGAAGGGAAGGGAACGATGGGGAAGGGAAGGGGAGGGGAAGGGGAGGGGAAGGGAAGGACGGGAGGGGAAGGGAAAGGAAGGGAAGGGAAGGGAAGGGGAAGGGAAGGGAAGGGGAAGGGGAAGGGAAGGGAAGGACGGGGAAGAGAAGTTGAAGGGAAGGGAAGGGAAGTGAGGGGAAGGGAAGGGAAGGGAAGGGAAGGGAGGGGAAGGGAAGGGAAGGGAAGGACAGGGAAGCGAAGGGAGGGAAAGCGGCTCCATCCTCGCCGCCAACAGTGATGACCATCCTTTTGCTTTGCCATCTCCTATAGGGAAGGGAAGGATGGGGAAGGGAAGGCAAGGAAAGGTCATGGAAGGGAAGGATGGGGAAGGAAAGGACGGGGAAGGGAAGGATGGGGAAGGGAATAATTACAAATTTGTATTGGCATTTAAATTTCAAACACATTTAGAATGTGTAGAATACATTTTTATGTATAGTATTTTATAGGATGGGGAGTTTAATGAGCCAGTCCAGTTTTGGCCCTAGACATCCATAGGGATCCATAACAAATACCCAAGGCCTCTTCAGCAGAGAGAAACATGTTCAGGCATATATTATCCAGACTCCCCACCCCCCCTACAAGTAGAAAGCTAAGTTCCCGTGAATACATAGAAACATTTTCATACATTTATTTTGTTGGATTCTTTATGGTACCTGTGTATTCACTGGAACTTAGCCTTCTACTTTTAGGGGGGAGCGCTAGTAATAATTGACTCAACCTAAACTATGGATGTAAAAAAAAATTTAAAATTTGGTTGGTTGGTACCAATTTTACACGAATATGAACAGAAACTTGGCCATTATGCTTAAAAAAAAGAAGGACGGGGAAGGTTGAGGTTGGGTTAGGTTGGGGTTGGGTTGAGGTTTGGTTGGGGTTTGGTTGAGGTTGGGTTAGGTTGAGGTTGGGTTGGGTTGAGGTTGGGTTGAGGTTGGGCTGGGATTGGGTTGGGTTGGGTTGAGGTTGGGATGGGATTAGGTTGGGTTGAGGTCGGGTTGAGGTTGGGTTGAGGTTGGGTTGAGCGTCGGGTTGAGTGTGTACTAACAGTAACGCGGGCGGGAGTGTTAGCAGTATTAGACCAGGGTAACAGGAACACACACCTGGGTCACGTGTTCCCATCGGGAGACAATTTGGCGCTGGAGGCCGACTTACTGCTGAGGGAGGAGGAAGCCCGCACTTTGGAGAGCATGGTGCAGGAGGAAAAAATAAAGGCAGCCATGCTGACGCAGAAGCAACACCTCCAGAGCATGATGCGATGCCACTTGGGATACGCGAAGCTCGCCGACTACCGTTCGGCAGCCTTCGGAGGATTGGCAGCTGGTTTCCGGCGAGCAGACTGCGCGCGTTGGTCACAGTATGGATACTCACGAACATGAGAAGGATCTCCCAGAGGCCAAGAACTGTGTGTTGGGATGTGGGCAAAAACACATTCCCCCTTTTGGGAAATATTACAAGTACATGGCCAGCCCGGGAGACGATTCGGCGCTGGAGGCGGACCTACTGCAGAGGGAGGAGGAGGCCCACACTTTGGAGAGCATGGTGCAGGAGGAAAAAATAAAGGCAGCCATGCTGACGTAGAAGCAACACCTCCAGAGCATGAAGCAAGAGCTACAGGCGTTAAGGCTCTCTAACAGCAAAGCTGAGGAGGAGTTAGCCCAGAGCGATGCGGCGATGAGCAGAGAGGCGGCGGAGGCAGCCTCCAGGGCGGCGGCGGCACGGCAGGAGGCCGTGCGGGCGGCGGCAGGCAGCGGAGACCCGGCCGGGGGGCCCGGGAAGGTGGACCCCCTGACGACACGACTCACCGGGGCCAAGCAGTCCAAGGTGAATGTCCACACGCTCGGCATTCCCTCCGACGATCTGGAGGTGCCCGGCGCCCTCCAGGGTCAGGATCTGCTAGCAGGTATGATGAAGGCATCTATGCGGGCAAAGCACACAAACACCTGCTACCTAGTACCTACATCCACCACCAGTTGCGCTGCACCACCCTATTGTATATAAGGGGTACACGCTACTAGCCAGGCTGAGAGAGCTGGGTAGGGTACTAGGTGCATACCATTGTAGACCTATTGTACAATAAACCTAAACTACACACCTAATCGCTGATTGTAGTGTTACTTACTTTCGTGCATATCAAATCTCAGATATTAGTCCAATACTAATTGACGATGGCCCGATATGACAACAGCAGCAGTTCCCTGGACAGCTGTTCCCCCAGCAGCAACAACAACAAACGCACGTGTTCCCATCGGGCGGTCACCCGAGGCAGAACCCCGCCTCAGGTCCCTGAGACCTTGATACGATGCCACTCGGGATCCGTGAAGCGCGCCGACTGCCGTCGGGCAGCCTTCGGAGGATTGGCAGCTGGTTTTCGGCGAGCAGACTGCGCGCGTTGGTCACGCAGCCCATGTGAGGCCAGCACCAGTGCAATGTTTACAAGATGGGGAAGGGAAGGGAAGGATGGGAAAGTGAAGGGAAGGGAAGGATGGGGAAGGGAAGGGAAGGGAAGGATGGGGAAGGGAAGGGGAGGGGAAGGGAAGGACGGGAAGGGAAGGGAAAGGAAGGGAAGGGAAGGGAGGGGAAGGGAAGGGAAGGACGGGGAAGAGAAGTTGAAGGGAAGGGAAGGGAAGTGAGGGGAAGGGAAGGGAAGGGAAGGGAAGGGAGGGGAAGGGAAGGGAAGGGAAGGACAGGGAAGGGAAGGGAGGGGAAGCGGCTCCATCCTTGCCGCCAACAGTGATGACCATCTTTTTGCTTTGCCATCTCCTTTAGGGAAGGGAAGGACGGGGAAGGGAAGGGAAGGAAAGGACATGGAAGGGAAGGATGGGATAGGGAAGGACGGGGAAGGGAAGGATGGGGAAGGGAATAATTACAAATTTGTATTGGCATTTAAATTTCAAACTGATTTAGAATGTGTAGAAGACATTTTTATGTATAGTATTTTATCGGATGGGGAGTTTAATGAGCCAGTCCAGTTTTGGCCCTAGACATCCATAGGGATCCATAACAAATACCCAAGGCCTCTTCAGCAGAGAGAAACATGTTCAGGCATATATTTTCCAGACTCCCCACCCCCCCTACAAGTAGAAAGCTAAGTTCCCGTGAATACATAGAAACATTTTCATACATTTATTTTGTTGGATTCTTTATGGTACCTATGTATTCACCGGAACTTAGCCTTCTACTTTTAGGGGGGCGGGCTAGTAATAATTGACTCAACCTAAACTATGGATGTAAAAAAAAATTTAAAATTTGGTTGGTTGGTACCAATTTTACACGAATATGAACAGAAACTTGGCCATTATGCTTACAAAAAAGAAGGACGGGGAAGGTTGAGGTTGGGTTGGGTTGGGGTTGGGTTGAGGTTGGGTTGGGGTTTGGTTGAGGTTGGGTTGGGTTGAGGTTGGGTTGGGTTGAGGTTGGGTTGAGGTTGGGCTGGGATTGGGTTGGGCTGGGATTGGGTTGGGTTGGGTTGAGGTTGGGTTGGGATTGGGTTGGGTTGAGGTTTGGTTGGGATTGGGTTGGGTTGGGTTGAGGTTGGGTTGAGGTTGGGTTGAGGTTGGGTTGAGGTTGGGTTGAGTGTGTACTAACAGTAACGCGGGCGGGAGTGTTAGCAGTATTAGACCAGGGTAACAGGAACACACACCTGGGTCACGTGTTCCCAACGGGCGGTCACCCGAGGCAGAACCCGGGCTTGGGTCCCCTGAGACCTTGATGCGATGCCACTTGGGATACGCGAAGCTCGCCGACTACCGTTCGGCAGCCTTCGGAGGATTGGCAGCTGGTTTCCGGCGAGCAGACTGCGCGCGTTGGTCACAGTATGGATACTCACGAACATGAGAAGGACCTCCCAGAGGCCAAGAACTGTGTGTCGGGATGTGGGCAAAAACACCTTCCCCCTTTTGGGAAATATTACAAGTACATGGCCAGCCCGGGAGACGATTCGGCGCTGGAGGCGGACCTACTGCAGAGGGAGGAGGAGGCCCACACTTTGGAGAGCATGGTGCAGGAGGAAAAAATAAAGGCAGCCATGCTGACGCAGAAGCAACACCTCCAGAGCATGAAGCAAGAGCTACAGGCGTTAAGGCTCTCTAACAGCAAAGCTGAGGAGGAGTTAGCCCAGAGCGATGCGGCGATGAGCAGAGAGGTGGCGGAGGCTGCCTCCAGGGCGGCGGCGGCACGGCAGGAGGCCGTGCGGGCGGCGGCAGGCAGCGGAGACCCGGCCGGGGGGCCCGGGAAGGTGGACCCCCTGACGACACGACTCACCGGGGCCAAGCAGTCCAAGGTGAATGTCCACACGCTCGGCATTCTCTCAGACGATCTGGAGGTGCCCGGCACCCTCCAGGGTCAGGATCTGCTAGCAGGTATGATGAAGGCATCTATGGGGGCAAAGCACACAAACACCTGCTACCTAGTTCCTACACCCACCACCAGTGGCGCTGCACCACCCTATTGTATATAAGGGGTGCACGCTACTAGCCAGGCTGAGAGAGCGGGGTAGGGTGCTAGGTGCATACCATTGTAGACCTATTGTACAATAAACCCAATATACACACCTAATCGCTGATTGTAGTGTTACTTACTTTTGTGCACATCAAATTAGTCCGATGCTAATTGACGATGGCCTGATATGACAACAGCAGCATTTCCCGGGACAGCTGTTCCTCCAGTAGCAACAACAACAAACGACTTGTTCCCATCGGGCGATCACCCGAGGCAGAACCCCGCCTCAGGTCCCTGAGACCTTGATGCGATGCCACTCGGGATCCGCGAAGCACGCCGACTACCGTTAGGCAGCCTTCGGAGGATTGGCAGCTGGTTTTCAGCAAGCAGACTGCGTGCGTTGGTCACGCAGCCCATGTGAGGCCAGCACCAGCGCAATGTTTACAAGATTGCGACGCTGGAGGGGCAGGTAGCCTGGACAAGGCTAGTATAGATCGGGGAAGGGAAGGGAAGGGTGGGGAAGGGAAGAGGAAGGGAAGGGAAGGGAAGGGAAGAATGGGAAAGGGAAGGGAGGGGAAGGGAAGGGGCCCCATCCTCGCCGCCAACAGTGATGACCATCCTTTTGCTTTGCCATCTCCTTTAGGGAAGGTAAGGACGGGGAAGGGAAGGGAAGGGAAGGACAGGGAAGGGAAGGATGGGGAAGGGAATAATTACAAATTTGTATTGGCATTTAAATTGCAAATAGATTTAGAATGTGTAGAATTCATGTGGAGTAGACGTATAAAGGTTGTTTAAGGGGTGAAAGGATGTGTGTGTAGACGTATAAAGGTTGTTTAAGGTGTGAGAGGATGTGTGTAGACGTATAAAGGTTGTTTTAGGTGTGAGAGGATGTGTGTAGACGTATAAAGGTTGTTTAAGGTGTGAGAGGATGTGTGTGTAGATGTATGAAGGTTGTTTAGGGTGTGAGAGGATGTGTGTGTAGACGTATAAAGGTTGTTAAAGGTGTGAAAGGATGTGTGTGTAGATGTATAAAGGTTGTTAAAGGTGTGAAAGGATGTGTGTGTAGACGTATAAAGGTTGTTTAAGGTGTGAGAGGATGTGTGTGTAGATGTATGAAGGTTGTTTAGGGTGAGAGAGGATGTGTGTAGACGTATAAAGGTTGTTTAAGGTGTGAAAGGATGTGTGTGTAGACGTATAAAGGTTGTTTAGGGTGTGAGAGGATGTGTGTAGACGTATAAAGGTTGTTAAAGGTGTGAAAGGATGTGTGTGTAGACGTATAAAGGTTGTTTAAGGTGTGAGAGGATGTGTGTGTAGACGTATAAAGGTTGTTTAAGGTGTGAGAGGATGTGTGTGTAGACGTATAAAGGTTGTTTAAGGTGTGAGAGGATGTGTGTGTAGACATATAAAGGTTGTTTTAGGTGTGAAAGGATGTGTGTGTAGACGTATAAAGGTTGTTTAAGGTGTAAAAGGATGTGTGTGTAGAAGTATAAAGGTTGTTTAAGGTGTGAAAGGATGTGTGTAGACGTATAAAGGTTGTTTAAGGTGTAAAAGGATGTGTGTGTAGACGTATAAAGGTTGTTTAAGGTGTGAAAGGATGTGTGTAGGCGTTAAAAAGGTTGTTTAAGGTGTGAAAGGATGTGTGTGTAGACGTATAAAGGTTGTTTAAGGTGTGAAAGGTTGTGTGTAGGCGTATAAAGGTTGTTTGAGGTGTGAAAGGATGTGTGTGTAGACGTATAAAGGTTGTTATGGGTGTGAAAGGGTGTGTGTGTAGATGTATAAAGGTTGTTTTAGGTGTGAAAGGATGTGTGTGAGGACTTATAAAGGTTGTTTTAGGTGTGAAAGGATGTGTGTGTGGACGTATAAAGGTTGTTTTAAGTGTGAAAAGATATGTGTGTAGACGTATACAGGTTGTTTAAGGTGTGAAAGGGTGTGTGTGGAGTAGACGTATAAAGGTTGTTTTAGGTGTGAAAGGATGTGTGTGTAGACGTATAAAAGTGTAATGTGTGAAAGGATGTGTGTGTAGACGTATAAAGGTTGTTAAAGGTGTAAAAGGATGTGTGTGTAGACATATAAAAGATGTTAAAGGTGTGAAAGGATGTGTGTGTAGACGTATTAAAGTTGTTTAAGGTGTAAAAGGATGTGTGTGAGGACGTATAAAGGTTGTTATGGGTGTGAAAGGATGTGTGTGTAGACGTATAAAGGTTGTTAAAGGTGTGAAAGGATGTGTGTGTAGACGTATAAAGGTTGTTAAAGGTGTGAAAGGATGTGTGTGTAGACGTATAAAGGTTGTTAAAGGTGTAAAGGGATGTGTGTAGGCGTATAAAGGTTGTTCGAGGTGTGAAAGGATGTGTGTGTAGACATAAAAAGGTTGTTATCGGTGTGAAAGGATGTGTGTGTAGACGTATAAAGGTTGTTAAAGGTGTGAGAGGAATCTATGTGTAGATCTATAAAGGCTGTTTAAGGTGTGAGAGGATGTGTGTGTAGCAGTATAAAGGTTGTTTTAGGTGTGAAAGGATGTGTGTGTAGACGTATAAAGGTTGTTTAAGGTGTAAAAGGATGTGTGTGTAGACGTTTAAAGGTTGTTTAAGGTGTGAAAGGATGTGTGTAGACGTATAAAGGTTGTTTAAGGTGTAAAAGGATGTGTGTGTAGACGTATAAAGGTTGTTTAAGGTGTGAAAGGATGTGTGTGTAGACTTTTAAAGGTTGTTAAAGGTGTAAAGGGATGTGTGTAGGCGTATAAAGGTTGTTTGAGGTGTGAAAGGATGTGTGTGTAGACGTATAAAGCGTGTTATGGGTGTGAAAGGGTGTGTGTGTAGACGTATAAAGGTTGTTTTAGGTGTGAAAGGATGTGTGTGAGGACGTATAAAGGTTGTTTTAGGTGTGAAAGGATGCGTGTGTAGACGTATAAAGGTTGTTTTAGGTGTGAAAATACATGTGTGTAGACGTATACAGGTTGTTTAAGGTGTGAAAGGGTGTGTGTGGAGTAGACGTATAAAGGTTGTTTTAGGTGTGAAAGGATGTGTGTGTAGACGTATAAAGGTGTAATGTGTGAAAGGATGTGTGTGTAGACGTATAAAGGTTGTTTAAGGTGTGAAAGGATGTGTGTGTAGACGTATAAAGGTTGTTAAAGGTGTGAAAGGATGTGTGTGTAGACGTATAAAGGTTGTTAAAGGTGTGAAAGGATGTGTGTGTAGACGTATAAAGGTTGTTAAAGGTGTAAAGGGATGTGTGTAGGCGTATAAAAGTTGTTTGAGGTGTGAAAGGATGTGTGTGTAGACATATAAAGGTTGTTTAAGGTGTGAGAGGATGTGTGTGTAGATGTATAAAGGTTGTTTAAGGTGTGAAAGGATGTGTGTGTAGTCATATAAAGGTTGTTTAAGGTGTAAAAGGATGTGTGTGTAGACATATAAAGGTTGTTTAAGGTGTGAACGGATGTATGTAGATTTATAAAGGTTGTTAAAGGTGTAAAAGGATGTGTGTGTAGACGTATAAAGGTTGTTTAAGGTGTGAAAGGATGTGTGTGTAGACGTATAAAGGTTGTTTAAGGTGTGAAAGGATGTGTGTGTAGACGTATAAAGGTTGTTAAAGGTGTGAAAGGATGTGTGTGTAGACGTATAAAGGTTGTTAAAGGTGTAAAGGGATGTGTGTAGGCGTATAAAGGTTGTTCGAGGTGTGAAAGGATGTGTGTGTAGACATATAAAGGTTGTTATCGGTGTGAAAGGATGTGTGTGTAGACGTATAAAGGTTGTTAAAGGTGTGAGAGGAATCTATGTGTAGATCTATAAAGGCTGTTTAAGGTGTGAGAGGATGTGTGTGTAGCAGTATAAAGGTTGTTTAAGGTGTAAAAGGATGTGTGTGTAGACGTATAAAGGTTGTTTAAGGTGTGAAAGGATGTGTGTGTAGACTTTTAAAGGTTGTTAAAGGTGTAAAGGGATGTGTGTAGGCGTATAAAGGTTGTTTGAGGTGTGAAAGGATGTGTGTGTAGACGTATAAAGGGTGTTATGGGTGTGAAAGGGTGTGTGTGTAGACGTATAAAGGTTGTTTTAGGTGTGAAAGGATGTGTGTGAGGACGTATAAAGGTTGTTTTAGGTGTGAAAGGATGCGTGTGTAGACGTATAAAGGTTGTTTTAGGTGTGAAAATACATGTGTGTAGACGTATACAGGTTGTTTAAGGTGTGAAAGGGTGTGTGTGGAGTAGACGTATAAAGGTTGTTTTAGGTGTGAAAGGATGTGTGTGTGTAGACGTATAAAGGTGTAATGTGTGAAAGGATGTGTGTGTAGACGTATAAAGGTTGTTTAAGGTGTGAAAGGATGTGTGTGTAGACGTATAAAGGTTGTTAAAGGTGTGAAAGGATGTGTGTGTAGACGTATAAAGGTTGTTAAAGGTGTGAAAGGATGTGTGTGTAGACGTATAAAGGTTGTTAAAGGTGTGAAAGGATGTGTGTGTAGACGTATAAAGGTTGTTAAAGGTGTGAAAGGATGTGTGTGTAGACGTATAAAGGTTGTTAAAGGTGTAAAGGGATGTTTGTAGGCGTATAAAAGTTGTTTGAGGTGTGAAAGGATGTGTGTGTAGACATATAAAGGTTGTTTAAGGTGTGAGAGGATGTGTGTGTAGATGTATAAAGGTTGTTTAAGGTGTGAAAGGATGTGTGTGTAGTCATATAAAGGTTGTTTAAGGTGTAAAAGGATGTGTGTGTAGACGTATAAAGGTTGTTTAAGGTGTGAACGGATGTATGTAGATTTATAAAGGTTGTTAAAGGTGTAAAAGGATGTGTGTGTAGACGTATAAAGGTTGTTTAAGGTGTGAAAGGATGTGTGTGTAGACGTATAAAGGTTGTTTAAGGTGTGAAAGGATGTGTGTGTAGACGTATAAAGGTTGTTAAAGGTGTAAAAGGATGTGTGTGTAGACGTATAAAGGTTGTTTAAGGTGTGAAAGGATGTGTGTGTAGACGTATAAAGGTTGTTTAAGGTGTGAAAGGATGTGTGTGTAGACGTATAAAGGTTGTTAAAGGTGTGAAAGGATGTGTGTGTAGACGTATAAAGGTTGTTTGAGGTGTGAAAGGATGTGTGTGTAGACATATAAAGGTTGTTTAAGGTGTGAGAGGATGTGTGTGTAGATGTATAAAGGTTGTTTAAGGTGTGAAAGGATGTGTGTGTAGTCATATAAAGGTTGTTTAAGGTGTAAAAGGATGTGTGTGTAGACGTATAAAGGTTGTTTAAGGTGTGAACGGATGTATGTAGATTTATAAAGGTTGTTAAAGGTGTAAAAGGATGTGTGTGTAGACGTATAAAGGTTGTTTAAGGTGTGAAAGGATGTGTGTGTAGACGTATAAAGGTTGTTTAAGGTGTGAAAGGATGTGTGTGTAGACGTATAAAGGTTGTTAAAGGTGTGAAAGGATGTGTGTGTAGACGTATAAAGGTTGTTAAAGGTGTGAAAGGATGTGTGTGTAGACGTATAAAGGTTGTTAAAGGTGTGAAAGGATATGTGTTTAGAGTGTATGCGGTGTGTATAAACACTGTATTAGACTCACACCTAAACCTAGCCCATTCTCACACCTAAACCTAGCCTAAGCTTACATCCAAACCTTGCCCATTCTCACACCTCAACCTAGCCTTATCTTACATCCAAACCTAGCCCATTCTCACACCCAAACCTAGCCCATTCTCACACCTAAACCTAGCCTAATCTTACATCCGAACCTTGCCCATTCTCACACCCAAAGATCACCCATTCTCACAATCAAAATGGAGGTGAGGATGGGCAGTTAGTGGCAGTGAGAATGGGCAGCTAATGGATATAAGATTTGGCAGGTAGTGGAGGTGAGGATAAGCAGTTAATGCAAGTGAGAATGGGCAGCTAATGGATGAGACTTGGCAGGTAAGTGGAAATAGGGATAGGCTTGTAGTTTATAAAGGTATTCTACAGCAATGTATGAGTCAAAACCAGCGGCCTATCTACAGGGGCGCTATGTTAGTCCCTCCCAATTACAATTACCTCAATGGCCTGTGCCCAAAGTCTACGTAATATAACCTAACCCCCCCTAAGTGTATGTGATCTAACACTGTGTGAAAGGATGTGAATGAGGAGAAGAGGTATAATGGTGTGACAGGTTGTGTAAAAGGCTGTATTTAGAGAAGAGGTTGGTGTGACAGGTTGTATGTGGAGTAGAGGTTGGTGTGACAGGTTGTATGCCGAGTAGAGGTTGGTTTGACAGGTTGTATGCGGAGTAGAGGTTGGTGTGACAGGTTGTATGCGGTGTAGAGGTTGGTGTGACAGGTTGTATGCGGAGTAGAGGTTGGTGTGACAGGTTGTGTAAAAGGTTGTATGCCGAGTAGAGGTTGGTGTGACAGGTTGTGTAAAAGGTAGAGGTATAATGGAGCGTGAATGTATAGTAGAACGTTAGTTCGAGTGTCAGGTCGAGCGTCAGTTCGAGCGTCAGGTCGAGCGTCAGTTCAAGCGTCAGTTCAAACGTCATGTCGTGCATGGGGTCAGGCGTCAGGTCGAGCCGACGCTAATAATGGTATAATAGTATGAAAGGTTGTGTAAAAGGCTGTATGCGGAGTAGAGGTATAATGGAGCGTTGGGTCGAGTGTGGGGTCGAGTGTTGGGTGGAGCGCGGGGTCTAGAGTGGGGTCAAGCGTCAGGTAGAGCATCAGGTAGAGCATCAGGTCGAGTGTCAGGTCGGGCGTGGGGTCGAATGTCAGGTCAAGCGTCGGGTCCAGCCGACGCTAATAATGGTATGATGCTGTGACAGGTTGTGTAAAAGGTTATATGCGGAGTAGAGGTTGGTGTGACAGGTTGTATGCAGAGTAGAGGTTGGTGTGACAGGTTGTATGTGGAGTAGAGGTTGGTGTGACAGGTTGTATGCGGAGTAGAGGTTGGTGTGACAGGTTGTGTGACAGGTTGTATGCGGAGTAGAGGTTGTGTGACAGGTTGTATGCAGAGTAGAGGTTGTGTGACAGGTTGTATGTGGATCAGGGGTTGTGTGACAGGTTGTATGTGGAGTAGAGGTTGGTGTGACAGGTTGTATGTGGAGTAGAGGTTGGTGTGACAGGTTGTATGTGGAGTAGAGGTTGGTGTGACAGGTTGTATGTGGAGTAGAGGTTGTGTGACAGGTTGTATGTGGAGTAGAGGTTGGTGTGACAGGTTGTGTGCGGAGTAGAGGTTGTGTGACAGGTTGTGTTGTATGTGGAGTAGAGGTTGTGTGACAGGTTGTGTTGTATGTGGAGTAGAGGTTGGTGTGACAGGTTGTATGCGGAGTAGAGGTTGTGTGACAGGTTGTATGTGGAGTAGAGGTTGTGTGACAGGTTGTGTGACAGGTTGTATGCGGAGTAGAGGTTGTGTGACAGGTTGTGTTGTATGTGGAGTAGAGGTTGGTGTGACAGGTTGTATGCGGAGTAGAGGTTGTGTGACAGGTTGTATGTGGAGTAGAGGTTGTGTGACAGGTTGTGTGACAGGTTGTATGCGGAGTAGAGGTTGTGTGACAGGTTGTATGTGGAGTAGAGGTTGGTGTGACAGGTTGTATGCGGAGTAGAGGCTGGTGTGTCAGGTTGTATGCGGAGTAGAGGTTGGTGTGACAGGTTGTATGTGGAGTACAGGTTGTGTGACAGGTTGTATGTGGAGTAGTGGTTGGTGTAAAAGGTTGTATAAAAGGTTGTATGCAGAGTAGAGGTTGGTGTGACAGGTTGTATGCGGAGTAGAGGTTGGTGTGACAGGTTGTATGCGGAGTAGAGGTTGGTGTGAAAGGTTGTATGCAGAGTAGAGGTTGGTCTGACAGGTTGTATGCGGAGTAGAGATTGGTGTGACAGGTTGTATGCGGAGTGGAGGTTGGTGTGACAGGTTGTATGCGGAGTAGAGGTTGGTGTGAAAGGTTGTATGCAGAGTAGAGGTTGGTCTGACAGGTTGTATGCAGAGTAGAGGTTGGTGTGAAAGGTTGTATGCAGAGTAGAGGTTGGTCTGACAGGTTGTATGCAGAGTAGAGGTTGGTGTGACAGGTTGTATAGGGAGTAGAGATTGGTGTGACAGGTTGTATGCGGTGTAGAGATATAATGGTTTAAGAGGTTGTGTAAAAGGTTGTATGTGGAGAAGAGGTATAATGGAGCATGGGGTCGAGCCTCGGGTCTTGCGTGGGATCAAGTGTCGGGTCTAGCGTGGGGTCAAGCGGGGTGTCGAGCGTCAGGTCGGGCGTGGGGTCGAGTGTGGGGGTCGAGCGTGGGGTCAAGCGTCAGGTCGAGCGGGGTGTCGAGCGTCAGGTTGAGCGTCAGGTTAAGCCTCAGGTCAAGCGTCAGTTCGAGCATCGGGTTGAGCCGACGCTAATAATGGAGCATGGGGTCGAGCATGGGGTCAAGCTTCGGGTCGAGCTTCGGGTCGAGCTTTGAGATGACGCTCATCTCGACGCTCGATCCAAAGCTATGCGGAGTAGAGGTTTTTGTGACAGGTTGTATTTGGAGAAGAGGTTGGTGTGACAGGTTGTGTAAAAGGTAGAGGTATAATGGAGCTTGTAGGTATAGTCGAGCGTCAGTTCGAGCGTTAGTTCGAGCGTCAGTTCGAGCGTCAGTTCGAGCGTCAATTCGAGCGTCAGTTCGAGCGTCAGTTCGAGCGTCAGGTCGGGCGTGGGGTCAAGCGTCAGGTCAAGCGTCAGGTCAAGCGTCGGGTTGAGCCGACGCTAATAATGGTATAGTGGTGAGATAGGTTGTGTAAAATGCTGTATGCGGAGTAGAGGTATAATGAAGCGTTGGGTCGAGCATGGGGTCGAGCATGGGGTCAAACGTGGGGTCGAGCAAGGGGTCGAGCGTGGGGTCGAGCGTCGGGTCAAGCGCGGGGTCGAGAGCAGGGTCGAGCGCGGGGTCGAGCGCGGGGTTCGAGCGCGGGGTCAAGCGCGGGGTCGAGCGCGGGGTCAAGCGTGGGGTCGAGCGCAGGGTAGAGTGTGGGGTTGAGCGTCAGTTCAAGCGTCAGTTCAAGCGTCAGGTCGGGCATGGGGTCAAGCATCAGGGCAAGCGTAGGGTCCAGCATCGGGTTGAGCCGACGCTAATAATGGTATGATGGTGTGACAGGTTGGTGTAAAAGGTTGTATGCTCAGTAAACGTTTTATTGAGCATTAGGTAGAGCGTTGGGGTAGAGCATGAGGTCGAGCGTGGGGTCGAAAATGGGGTCGAGAGTGGGGTCAAGCTTCAGGTAGAGCATCAGGTCGAGTGTCAGGTCGGGCGTGGGGTCGAGTGTCAGGTCAAGCGTCAGGTTGAGTCGACACTAATAATGGTATGACAGGTTGTGTAAAAGGCTGTATGCAGAGTAGAGTTTGATGTGACAGGTTGTATGCGGAGTAGAGGTTGGTGTGACAGGTTGTGTAAAAGGTTGTATGCAGAGAAGAGGTTGGTGTGACAGGTTGTATGCAGAGTAGAGGTTGGTATGACAGGTTGTATGTGGAGAAGAGGATGTGTCACAGGTTGTATGTGGAGTAGAGGTTGTGTGACAGGTTGTATGCGGAGTAGAGGTTGGTGTGACAGGTTGTATGCGGAGTAGAGGTTGGTGTGACAGGTTGTGTGACAGGTTGTATGCAGAGTAGAGGTTGGTGTGACAGGTTGTATGCGGAGTAGAGGTTGGTGTGACAGGTTGTATGCAGAGTAGAGGTTGGTGTGACAGGTTTTATGCAGAGTAGAGGTTGGTGTGACAGGTTGTATGCGGAGTAGAGGTTGGTGTGACAGGTTGTATGCGGAGTAGAGGTTGGTGTGACAGGTTGTATGCGGAGTAGAGGTTGGTGTGACAGGTTGTATGTGGAGTAGAGGTTGGTGTGACAGGTTGTATGCAGAGTAGAGGTTGGTGTGACAGGTTGTATGCGGAGTAGAGGTTGGTGTGACAGGTTGTATGCGGAGTAGAGGTTGGTGTGACAGGTTGTATGCGGAGTAGAGGTTGGTGTGACAGGTTGTATGTGGAGTAGAGGTTAGTGTGACAGGTTGTATGTGGAGTAGAGGTTGGTGTGACAGGTTGTATGCGGAGTAGAGGTTGGTGTGACAGGTTGTATGTGGAGTAGAGGTTGGTGTGACAGGTTGTATGTGTAGTAGAGGTTGTGTGACAGGTTGTATGTGGAGTAGAGGTTGGTGTGACAGGTTGTATGCGGAGTAGAGGTTGGTGTGACAGGTTGTATGTGGAGTAGAGGTTGGTGTGACAGGTTGTGTGACAGGTTGTATGCGGAGTAGAGGTGGTGTGACAGGTTGTATGCGGAGTAGAGGTTGGTGTGACAGGTTGTATGCGGAGTAGAGGTTAGTGTGACAGGTTGTATGCAGAGTAGAGGTTGTGTGACAGGTTGTATGTGGAGTAGAGGTTGGTGTGACAGGTTGTGTGACAGGTTGTATGCGGAGTAGAGGTTGGTGTGACAGGTTGTATGCGGTGTAGAGATATAATGGTTTAAGAGGTTGTGTAAAAGGTTGTATGTGGAGAAGAGGTATAATGGAGCATGGGGTCGAGCCTCGGGTCTTGCGTGGGATCAAGTGTCGGGTCTAGCGTGGGGTCAAGCGGGGTGTCGAGCGTCAGGTCGGGCGTGGGGTCGAGTGTGGGGTCGAGCGTGGGGTCAAGCGTCAGGTCGAGCGGGGTGTCGAGCGTCAGGTTGAGCGTCAGGTTAAGCCTCAGGTCAAGCGTCAGTTCGAGCATCGGGTTGAGCCGACGCTAATAATGGAGCATGGGGTCGAGCATGGGGTCAAGCTTCGGGTCGAGCTTCGGGTCGAGCTTTGAGATGACGCTCATCTCGACGCTCGATCCAAAGCTATGCGGAGTAGAGGTTTTTGTGACAGGTTGTATTTGGAGAAGAGGTTGGTGTGACAGGTTGTGTAAAAGGTAGAGGTATAATGGAGCTTGTAGGTATAGTCGAGCGTCAGTTCGAGCGTTAGTTCGAGCGTCAGTTTGAGCGTCAGTTCGAGCGTCAATTCGAGCGTCAGTTCGAGCGTCAGTTCGAGCGTCAGGTCGGGCGTGGGGTCAAGCGTCAGGTCAAGCGTCAGGTCAAGCGTCGGGTTGAGCCGACGCTAATAATGGTATAGTGGTGAGATAGGTTGTGTAAAATGCTGTATGCGGAGTAGAGGTATAATGAAGCGTTGGGTCGAGCATGGGGTCGAGCATGGGGTCGAGCATGGGGTCGAGCGAGGGGTCGAGCGTGGGGTCGAGCGTCGGGTCAAGCGCGGGGTCGAGAGCGGGGTCGAGCGCGGGGTCGAGCGCGGGGTTCGAGCGCGGGGTCAAGCGCGGGGTCGAGCGCGGGGTCAAGCGTGGGGTCGAGCGCAGGGTAGAGTGTGGGGTCGAGCGTCAGTTCAAGCGTCAGTTCAAGCGTCAGGTCGGGCATGGGGTCAAGCATCAGGGCAAGCGTAGGGTCCAGCATCGGGTTGAGCCGACGCTAATAATGGTATGATGGTGTGACAGGTTGGTGTAAAAGGTTGTATGCTCAGTAAACGTTTTATTGAGCATTAGGTAGAGCGTGGGGGTAGAGCATGAGGTCGAGCGTGGGGTCGAAAATGGGGTCGAGAGTGGGGTCAAGCTTCAGGTAGAGCATCAGGTCGAGTGTCAGGTCGGGCGTGGGGTCGAGTGTCAGGTCAAGCGTCAGGTTGAGTCGACGCTAATAATGGTATGACAGGTTGTGTAAAAGGCTGTATGCAGAGTAGAGTTTGATGTGACAGGTTGTATGCGGAGTAGAGGTTGGTGTGACAGGTTGTGAAAAAGGTTGTATGCAGAGAAGAGGTTGGTGTGACAGGTTGTATGCAGAGTAGAGGTTGGTATGACAGGTTGTATGTGGAGAAGAGGATGTGTCACAGGTTGTATGTGGAGTAGAGGTTGGTATGACAGGTTGTATGTGGAGTAGAGGTTGGTGTGACAGGTTGTATGCAGAGTAGAGGTTGTGTGACAGGTTGTATGCGGAGTAGAGGTTGGTGTGACAGGTTGTATGCGGAGTAGAGGTTGGTGTGACAGGTTGTATGTGGAGAAGAGGTTGGTGTGACAGGTTGTATGCAGAGCAGAGGTTGGTGTGACAGGTTGTATGCAGAGTAGAGGTTGGTGTGACAGGTTGTATGCGGAGTAGAGGTTGGTGTGACAGGTTGTGTAAAAGGTTGTATGCAAAGTAGAGGTATAATGGTGTGAGAGGTTGTGTAAAAGGTTGTATGCGAAGAGTGTGTAGAGATGGGGTATAAAGGTTGGTAAAGGTGTGAAAGGATGTGTGTGTAGTGTGTATGCGGTGTGTATAAACACTGTATTAGACTCACACCTAAACCTAGGCTAAGCTTACATCCAAACCTTTCCCATTCTCACATCCAAACCTAGCCTATTCTCACAGCTAAACCTAGCCTAAGCTTATATCCAAACCTTAGCCATTCTCACACCTAAACCTAACCCATTCTCACACCTTAACCTAACCACCCCCTAAGTGCATGTGATCAACACTGTGTGAAAGGATGTGTGTCAGAAGAAGAGGTATAATGGTGTGACAGGTTGTGTAAAAGGCTGTATATAGAGTAGAGGTTGGTGTGACAGGTTGTATGCGGAGTAGAGGTTGGTGTGACAGGTTGTATGTGGAGTAGAGGTTGGTGTGACAGGTTGTATGTGGAGTAGAGGTTGGTGTGACAGGTTGTATGTGGAGTAGAGGTTGGTGTGACAGGTTGTATGTGGAGTAGAGGTTTTGTGACAGGTTGTATGCAGAGTAGAGGTTGGTGTGACAGGTTGTATGCGGAGTAGAGGTTGGTGTGACAGGTTGTGTAAAAGGTTGTAAGCGGAGTAGAGGTTGGTGTGACAGTATGTATGCAGAGTAGAGGTTGGTGTGACAGGTTGTATGCGGAGTAGAGGTTGGTGTGACAGGTTGTGTGACAGGTTGTATGCGGAGTAGAGGTTGTGTGACAGGTTGTATGCAGAGTAGAGGTTGGTGTGACAGGTTGTATGCGGAGTAGAGGTTGGTGTGACAGGTTGTATGTGGAGTAGAGGTTGGTGTGACAGGTTGCATGTGGAGTAGAGGTCGGTGTGACAGGTTGGGAAGGAAGGAAGGAGAAGGGAAGGGAAGGGAAAGGGAAGGGAAGGGAGGGGAAGGGGCCCCATCCTCGCCACCAACAGTGATGACCATCCTTTTGCTTTGCCATCTCCTTTAGGGAAGGGAAGGACAGGGAAGGGAAGGGAAGCACAGGGAATAGCTGGGACCTTTTCTAGGACCCTCCACTGGCCTGATGGACCCTTACATGGCCTTTAGGTCCTAACCCAGCCTGTAGGACCCTTACATGGCCTTTGGGCCCTAACCCAGCCTGTAGGACCCTTACATGGCCTTTGGGCCCTAACCCAGCCTGTAGGACCCTTACATGGCCTTTGGGCCCTAACCCAGCCTGTGGGACCCTTACATGGCCTTTGGGAAGGAAGGAAGGAGAAGGAAGGAGAAGGGAAGGGAAGGGAAGGGAGGGGAAGGGGCCCCATCCTCGCCGCCAACAGTGATGACCATCCTTTTGCTTTGCCATCTCCTTTAGGGAAGGGAAGGACAGGGAAGGGAAGGGAAGGACAGGGAAGGGAAGGATGGGGAAGGGAATAATTATAAATTTGTATTGGCATTTAAATTTCAAATAGATTTAGAATATGTAGAATACATTTTTATGTAAATTTTTTTATAGGATGGAGAGTCAAATGAGCCAGTCCAGTTTCAGCCCTTGACATCCATAGGGATCCATAACAAATACCCAAGGCCTCTTCAGCAGAGAGGTACCATAAAGAATCCAACAAAATAAATGTATGAAAATGTTTCTATGTATTCACCGAAACTTAGCCTATAGTGATATATTGACATTAAATATCCTGTTCTAGGACCCTCCACTGGCCTGATGGACCCTTACATGGCCTTTAGGTCCTAACCCAGCCTGTAGGACCCTTACATGGCCTTTGGGCCCTAACCCAGCCTGTAGGACCCTTACATGGCCTTTGGGCCCTAACCCAGCCTGTAGGACCCTTACATGGCCTTTGGGCCCTAACCCAGCCTGTGGGACCCTTACATGGCCTTTGGGAAGGAAGGAAGGAGGAGGAAGGAGAAGGGAAGGGAAGGGAAGGGAGGGGAAGGGGCCCCATCCTCGCCGCCAACAGTGATGACCATCCTTTTGCTTTGCCATCTCCTTTAGGGAAGGGAAGGACAGGGAAGGGAAGGGAAGGACAGGGAAGGGAAGGATGGGGAAGGGAATAATTATAAATTTGTATTGGCATTTAAATTTCAAATAGATTTAGAAAATGTAGAATACATTTTTATGTAAATTTCTTTATAAGATGGAGAGTCAAATGAGCCAGTCCAGTTTCGGCCCTTGACATCCATAGGGATCCATAACAAATACCCAAGGCCTCTTCAGCAGAGAGGTACCATAAAGAATCCAACAAAATAAATGTATGAAAATGTTTCTATGTATTCACCGAAACTTAGCCTATAGTGATATATTGACATTAAATATCCTGTTCTAGGACCCTCCACTGGCCTGATGGACCCTTACATGGCCTTTAGGTCCTAACCCAGCCTGTAGGACCCTTACATGGCCTTTGGGCCCTAACCCAGCCTGTAGGACCCTTACATGGCCTTTGGGCCCTAACCCAGCCTGTAGGACCCTTACATGGCCTTTGGGCCCTAACCCAGCCTGTGGGACCCTTACATGGCCTTTGGGAAGGAAGGAAGGAGAAGGAAGGAGAAGGGAAGGGAAGGGAAGGGAGGGGAAGGGGCCCCATCCTCGCCGCCAACAGTGATGACCATCCTTTTGCTTTGCCATCTCCTTTAGGGAAGGGAAGGACAGGGAAGGGAAGGGAAGGACAGGGAAGGGAAGGACAGGGAAGGGAATAATTATAAATTTGTATTGGCATTTAAATTTCAAATAGATTTAGAATATGTAGAATACATTTTTTTGTAAATCTTTTTATATGATGGAGAGTCAAATGAGCCAGTCCAGTTTCGGCCCTTGACATCCATAGGGATCCATAACAAATACCCAAGGCCTCTTCAGCAGAGAGGTACCATAAAGAATCCAACAAAATAAATGTATGAAAATGTTTCTATGTATTCACCGAAACTTAGCCTATAGTGATATATTGACATTAAATATCCTGTTCTAGGACCCTCCACTGGCCTGTAGGACCCTTACATGGCCTTTAGGTCCTAACCCAGCCTGTAGGACCCTTACATGGCCTTTGGGCCCTAACCCAGCCTGTAGGACCCTTACATGGCCTTTGGGCCCTAACCCAGCCTGTAGGACCCTTACATGGCCTTTGGGCCCTAACCCAGCCTGTGGGACCCTTACATGGCCTTTGAGAAGGAAGGAAGGAGAAGGAAGGAGAAGGGAAGGGAAGGGAAGGGAGGGGAAGGGGCCCCATCCTCGCCGCCAACAGTGATGACCATCCTTTTGCTTTGCCATCTCCTTTAGGGAAGGGAAGGACAGGGAAGGGAAGGGAAGGACAGGGAAGGGAAGGACGGGGAAGGGAATAATTATAAATTTGTATTGGCATTTAAATTTCAAATAGATTTAGAATATGTACAATACATTTTTATGTAAATTTTTTTATAGGATGGAGAGTCAAATGAGCCAGTCCAGTTTCGGCCCTTGACATCCATAGGGATCCATAACAAATACCCAAGGCCTCTTCAGCAGAGAGGTACCATAAAGAATCCAACAAAATAAATGTATGAAAATGTTTCTATGTATTCACCGAAACTTAGCCTATAGTGAGATATTGACATTAAATATCCTGTTCTAGGACCCTCCACTGGCCTGTAGGACCCTTACATGGCCTTTAGGTCCTAACCCAGCCTGTAGGACCCTTACATGGCCTATGGGCCCTAACCCAGCCTGTAGGACCCTTACATGGCCTTTGGGCCCTAACCCAGCCTGTAGGACCCTTACATGGCCTTTGGGCCCTAACCCAGCCTGTGGGACCCTTACATGGCCTTTGGGAAGGAAGGAAGGAGAAGGAAGGAGAAGGGAAGGGAAGGGAAGGGAGGGGAAGGGGCCCCATCCTCGCCGCCAACAGTGATGACCATCCTTTTGCTTTGCCATCTCCTTTAGGGAAGGGAAGGACAGGGAAGGGAAGGGAAGGACAGGGAAGGGAAGGACAGGGAAGGGAATAATTATAAATTTGTATTGGCATTTAAATTTCAAATAGATTTAGAATATGTAGAATACATTTTTTTGTAAATCTTTTTATATGATGGAGAGTCAAATGAGCCAGTCCAGTTTCGGCCCTTGACATCCATAGGGATCCATAACAAATACCCAAGGCCTCTTCAGCAGAGAGGTACCATAAAGAATCCAACAAAATAAATGTATGAAAATGTTTCTATGTATTCACCGAAACTTAGCCTATAGTGATATATTGACATTAAATATCCTGTTCTAGGACCCTCCACTGGCCTGATGGACCCTTACATGGCCTTTAGGTCCTAACCCAGCCTGTAGGACCCTTACATGGCCTTTGGGCCCTAACCCAGCCTGTAGGACCCTTACATGGCCTTTGGGCCCTAACCCAGCCTGTAGGACCCTTACATGGCCTGTGGGCCCTAACCCAGCATGTGGGACCCTTACATGGCCTTTGGGAAGGAAGGAAGGAGAAGGAAGGAGAAGGGAAGGGAAGGGAGGGGAAGGGGCCCCATCCTCGCCGCCAACAGTGATGACCATCCTTTTGCTTTGCCATCTCCTTTAGGGAAGGGAAGGACAGGGAAGGGAAGGGAAGGACAGGGAAGGGAAGGATGGGGAAGGGAATAATTATAAATTTGTATTGGCATTTAAATTTCAAATAGATTTAGAATATGTAGAATACATTTTTATGTAAATTTTTTTATAGGATGGAGAGTCAAATGAGCCAGTCCAGTTTCAGCCCTTGACATCCATAGGGATCCATAACAAATACCCAAGGCCTCTTCAGCAGAGAGGTACCATAAAGAATACAACAAAATAAATGTATGAAAATGTTTCTATGTATTCACCGAAACTTAGCCTATAGTGATATATTGACATTAAATATCCTGTTCTAGGACCCTCCACTGGCCTGATGGACCCTTACATGGCCTTTAGGTCCTAACCCAGCCTGTAGGACCCTTACATGGCCTTTGGGCCCTAACCCAGCCTGTAGGACCCTTACATGGCCTTTGGGCCCTAACCCAGCCTGTAGGACCCTTACATGGCCTTTGGGCCCTAACCCAGCCTGTGGGACCCTTACATGGCCTTTGGGAAGGAAGGAAGGAGAAGGAAGGAGAAGGGAAGGGAAGGGAAGGCAGGGGAAGGGGCCCCATCCTCGCCGCCAACAGTGATGACCATCCTTTTGCTTTGCCATCTCCTTTAGGGAAGGGAAGGACAGGGAAGGGAAGGGAAGGACAGGGAAGGGAAGGACGGGGAAGGGAATAATTATAAATTTGTATTGGCATTTAAATTTCAAATAGATTTAGAATATGTACAATACATTTTTATGTAAATTTTTTTATAGGATGGAGAGTCAAATGAGCCAGTCCAGTTTCGGCCCTTGACATCCATAGGGATCCATAACAAATACCCAAAGCCTCTTCAGCAGAGAGGTACCATAAAGAATCCAACAAAATAAATGTATGAAAATGTTTCTATGTATTCACCGAAACTTAGCCTATAGTGATATATTGACATTAAATATCCTGTTCTAGGACCCTCCACTGGCCTGTAGGACCCTTACATGGCCTTTAGGTCCTACCCCAGCCTGTAGGACCCTTACATGGCCTTTGGGCCCTAACCCAGCCTGTAGGACCCTTACATGGCCTTTGGGCCCTAACCCAGCCTGTAGGACCCTTACATGGCCTTTGGGCCCTAACCCAGCCTGTAGGACCCTTACATGGCCTTTGGGCCCTAACCCAGCCTGTGGGACCCTTACATGGCCTTTGGGAAGGAAGGAAGGAGAAGGAAGGAGAAGGGAAGGGAAGGGAAGGGAGGGGAAGGGGCCCCATCCTCGCCGCCAACAGTGATGACCATCCTTTTGCTTTGCCATCTCCTTTAGGGAAGGGAAGGACAGGGAAGGGAAGGGAAGGACAGGGAAGGGAAGGACAGGGAAGGGAATAATTATAAATTTGTATTGGCATTTAAATTTCAAATAGATTTAGAATATGTAGAATACATTTTTTTGTAAATCTTTTTATATGATGGAGAGTCAAATGAGCCAGTCCAGTTTCGGCCCTTGACATCCATAGGGATCCATAACAAATACCCAAGGCCTCTTCAGCAGAGAGGTACCATAAAGAATCCAACAAAATAAATGTATGAAAATGTTTCTATGTATTCACCGAAACTTAGCCTATAGTGATATATTGACATTAAATATCCTGTTCTAGGACCCTCCACTGGCCTGATGGACCCTTACATGGCCTTTAGGTCCTAACCCAGCCTGTAGGACCCTTACATGGCCTTTGGGCCCTAACCCAGCCTGTAGGACCCTTACATGGCCTTTGGGCCCTAACCCAGCCTGTGGGACCCTTACATGGCCTGTGGGCCCTAACCCAGCCTGTGGGACCCTTACATGGCCTTTGGGAAGGAAGGAAGGAGAAGGAAGGAGAAGGGAAGGGAAGGGAAGGGAGGGGAAGGGGCCCCATCCTCGCCGCCAACAGTGATGACCATCCTTTTGCTTTGCCATCTCCTTTAGGGAAGGGAAGGACAGGGAAGGGAAGGGAAGGACAGGGAAGGGAAGGACGGGGAAGGGAATAATTATAAATTTGTATTGGCATTTAAATTTCAAATAGATTTAGAATATGTAGAATACATTTTTATGTAAATTTCTTTATAGGATGGAGAGTCAAATGAGCCAGTCCAGTTTCGGCCCTTGACATCCATAGGGATCCATAACAAATACCCAGGCCTCTTCAGCAGAGAGGTACCATAAAGAATCCAACAAAATAAATGTATGAAAATGTTTCTATGTATTCACCGAAACTTAGCCTATAGTGATATATTGACATTAAATATCCTGTTCTAGGACCCTCCACTGGCCTGATGGACCCTTACATGGCCTTTAGGTCCTAACCCAGCCTGAAGGACCCTTACATGGCCTTTGGGCCCTAACCCAGCCTGTAGGACCCTTACATGGCCTTTGGGCCCTAACCCAGCCTGTGGGACCCTTACATGGCCTTTGGGAAGGAAGGAAGGAGAAGGAAGGAGAAGGGAAGGGAAGGGAAGGGAGGGGAAGGGGCCCCATCCTCGCCGCCAACAGTGATGACCATCCTTTTGCTTTGCCATCTCCTTTAGGGAAGGGAAGGACAGGGAAGGGAAGGGAAGGACAGGGAAGGGAAGGATGGGGAAGGGAATAATTATAAATTTGTATTGGCATTTAAATTTCAAATAGATTTAGAATATGTAGAATACATTTTTATGTAAAATTTTTTATAGGATGGAGAGTCAAATGAGCCAGTCCAGTTTCAGCCCTTGACATCCATAGGGATCCATAACAAATACCCAAGGCCTCTTCAGCAGAGAGGTACCATAAAGAATCCAACAAAATAAATGTATGAAAATGTTTCTATGTATTCACCGAAACTTAGCCTATAGTGATATATTGACATTAAATATCCTGTTCTAGGACCCTCCACTGGCCTGATGGACCCTTACATGGCCTTTAGGTCCTAACCCAGCCTGTAGGACCCTTACATGGCCTTTGGGCCCTAACCCAGCCTGTAGGACCCTTACATGGCCTTTGGGCCCTAACCCAGCCTGTAGGACCCTTACATGGCCTTTGGGCCCTAACCCAGCCTGTGGGACCCTTACATGGCCTTTGGGAAGGAAGGAAGGAAGGAGAAGGAAGGAGAAGGGAAGGGAAGGGAAGGGAGGGGAAGGGGCCCCATCCTCGCCGCCAACAGTGATGACCATCCTTTTGCTTTACCATCTCCTTTAGGGAAGGGAAGGACAGGGAAGGGAAGGGAAGGACAGGGAAGGGAAGGACGGGGAAGGGAATAATTATAAATTTGTATTGGCATTTAAATTTCAAATAGATTTAGAATATGTACAATACATTTTTATGTAAATTTCTTTATAGGATGGAGAGTCAAATGAGCCAGTCCAGTTTCGGCCCTTGACATCCATAGGGATCCATAACAAATACCCAAGGCCTCTTCAGCAGAGAGGTACCATAAAGAATCCAACAAAATAAATGTATGAAAATGTTTCTATGTATTCACCGAAACTTAGCCTATAGTGATATATTGACATTAAATATCCTGTTCTAGGACCCTCCACTGGCCTGTAGGACCCGTACATGGCCTTTGGGCCCTAACCCAGCCTGTAGGACCCTTAGATGGCCTTTGGGCCCTAACCCAGCCTGTAGGACCCTTACATGGCCTTTTGGCCCTAACCCAGCCTGTAGGACCCTTACATGGCCTTTGGGCCCTAACCCAGCCTGTGGGACCCTTACATGGCCTTTGGGAAGGAAGGAAGGAGAAGGAAGGAGAAGGGAAGGGAAGAGAAGGGAAGGGAAGGGGCCCCATCCTCGCCGCCAACAGTGATGACCATCCTTTTGCTTTGCCATCTCCTTTAGGGAAGGGAAGGACAGGGAAGGGAAGGGAAGGACAGGGAAGGGAAGGATGGGGAAGGGAATAATTATAAATTTGTATTGGCATTTAAATTTCAAATAGATTTAGAATATGTAGAATACATTTTTATGTAAATTTTTTTATAGGATGGAGAGTCAAATGAGCCAGTCCAGTTTCAGCCCTTGACATCCATAGGGATCCATAACAAATACCCAAGGCCTCTTCAGCAGAGAGGTACCATAAAGAATCCAACAAAATAAATGTATGAAAATGTTTCTATGTATTCACCGAAACTTAGCCTATAGTGATATATTGACATTAAATATCCTGTTCTAGGACCCTCCACTGGCCTGATGGACCCTTACATGGCCTTTAGGTCCTAACCCAGCCTGTAGGACCCTTAGATGGCCTTTGGGCCCTAACCCAGCCTTTAGGACCCTTACATGGCCTTTGGGCCCTAACCCAGCCTGTAGGACCCTTACATGGCCTTTGGGCCCTAACCCAGCCTGTGGGACCCTTACATGGCCTTTGGGAAGGAAGGAAGGAGAAGGAAGGAGAAGGGAAGGGAAGGGAGGGGAAGGGGCCCCATCCTCGCCGCCAACAGTGATGACCATCCTTTTGCTTTGCCATCTCCTTTAGGGAAGGGAAGGACAGGGAAGGGAAGGGAAGGACAGGGAAGGGAAGGGCGGCGAAGGGAATAATTATAAATTTGTATTGGCATTTAAATTTCAAATAGATTTAGAATATGTATAATACATTTTTATGTAAATTTCTTTATAGGATGGAGAGTCAAATGAGCCAGTCCAGTTTCGGCCCTTGACATCCATAGGGATCCATAACAAATACCCAAGGCCTCTTCAGCAGAGAGGTTCCATAAAGAATCCAACAAAATAAATGTATGAAAATGTTTCTATGTATTCACCGAAACTTAGCCTATAGTGATATATTGACATTAAATATCCTGTTCTAGGACCCTCCACTGGCCTGATGGACCCTTACATGGCCTTTAGGTCCTAACCCAGCCTGTAGGACCCTTACATGGCCTTTGGGCCCTAACCCAGCCTGTAGGACCCTTACATGGCCTTTGGGCCCTAACCCAGCCTGTGGGACCCTTACATGGCCTTTGGGAAGGAAGGAAGGAGGAGGAAGGAGAAGGGAAGGGAAGGGAAGGGAGGGGAAGGGGCCCCATCCTCGCCGCCAACAGTGATGACCATCCTTTTGCTTTGCCATCTCCTTTAGGGAAGGGAAGGACAGGGAAGGGAAGGGAAGGACAGGGAAGGGAAGGATGGGGAAGGGAATAATTATAAATTTGTATTGGCATTTAAATTTCAAATAGATTTAGAAAATGTAGAATACATTTTTATGTAAATTTCTTTATAAGATGGAGAGTCAAATGAGCCAGTCCAGTTTCGGCCCTTGACATCCATAGGGATCCATAACAAATACCCAAGGCCTCTTCAGCAGAGAGGTACCATAAAGAATCCAACAAAATAAATGTATGAAAATGTTTCTATGTATTCACCGAAACTTAGCCTATAGTGATATATTGACATTAAATATCCTGTTCTAGGACCCTCCACTGGCCTGATGGACCCTTACATGGCCTTTAGGTCCTAACCCAGCCTGTAGGACCCTTACATGGCCTTTGGGCCCTAACCCAGCCTGTAGGACCCTTACATGGCCTTTGGGCCCTAACCCAGCCTGTAGGACCCTTACATGGCCTTTGGGCCCTAACCCAGCCTGTGGGACCCTTACATGGCCTTTGGGAAGGAAGGAAGGAGAAGGAAGGAGAAGGGAAGGGAAGGGAAGGGAGGGGAAGGGGCCCCATCCTCGCCGCCAACAGTGATGACCATCCTTTTGCTTTGCCATCTCCTTTAGGGAAGGGAAGGACAGGGAAGGGAAGGGAAGGACAGGGAAGGGAAGGACGGGGAAGGGAATAATTATAAATTTGTATTGGCATTTAAATTTCAAATAGATTTAGAATATGTAGAATACATTTTTATGTAAATTTTTTTATAGGATGGAGAGTCAAATGAGCCAGTCCAGTTTCGGCCCTTGACATCCATAGGGATCCATAACAAATACCCAAGGCCTCTTCAGCAGAGAGGTACCATAAAGAATCCAACAAAATAAATGTATGAAAATGTTTCTATGTATTTACCGAAACTTAGCCTATAGTGATATATTGACATTAAATATCCTGTTCTAGGACCCTCCACTGGCCTGATGGACCCTTACATGGCCTTTAGGTCCTAACCCAGCCTGTAGGACCCTTACATGGCCTTTGGGCCCTAACCCAGCCTGTAGGACCCTTACATGGCCTTTGGGCCCTAACCCAGCCTGTAGGACCCTTACATGGCCTTTGGGCCCTAACCCAGCCTGTGGGACCCTTTCATGGCCTTTGGGAAGGAAGGAAGGAGAAGGAAGGAGAAGGGAAGGGAAGGGAAGGGAGGGGAAGGGGCCCCGTCCTCGCCGCCAACAGTGATGACCATCCTTTTGCTTTGCCATCTCCTTTAGGGAAGGGAAGGACAGGGAAGGGAAGGGAAGGACAGGGAAGGGAAGGACGGGGAAGGGAATAATTATAAATTTGTATTGGCATTTAAATTTCAAATAGATTTAGAATATGTAGAATACATTTTTATGTAAATTTTTTTATAGGATGGAGAGTCAAATGAGCCAGTCCAGTTTCGGGCCTTGACATCCATAGGGATCCATAACAAATACCCAAGGCCTCTTCAGCAGAGAGGTACCATAAAGAATCCAACAAAATAAATGTATGAAAATGTTTCTATGTATTCACCGAAACTTAGCCTATAGTGATATATTGACATTAAATATCCTGTTCTAGGACCCTCCACTGGCCTGATGGACCCTTACATGGCCTTTAGGTCCTTCCCCAGCCTGTAGGACCCTTACATGGCCTTTGGGCCCTAACCCAGCCTGTAGGACCCTTACATGGCCTTTGGGCCCTAACCCAGCCTGTAGGACCCTTACATGGCCTTTGGGCCCTAACCCAGCCTGTGGGACCCTTACATGGCCTTTGGGAAGGAAGGAAGGAGAAGGAAGGAGAAGGGAAGGGAAGGGAAGGGAGGGGAAGGGGCCCCGTCCTCGCCGCCAACAGTGATGACCATCCTTTTGCTTTGCCATCTCCTTTAGGGAAGGGAAGGACAGGGAAGGGAAGGGAAGGACAGGGAAGGGAAGGACAGGGAAGGGAATAACTATAAATTTGTATTGGCATTTAAATTTCAAATAGATTTAGAATATGTAGAATACATTTTTATGTAAATTTCTTTATAGGATGGAGAGTCAAATGAGCCAGTCCAGTTTCAGCCCTTGACATCCATAGGGATCCATAACAAATACCCAAGGCCTCTTCAGCAGAGAGGAACCATAAAGAATCCAACAAAATAAATGTATGAAAATGTTTCTATGTATTCACCGAAATTTAGCCTATAGTGATATATTGACATTAAATATCCTGTTCTAGGACCCTCCACTGGCCTGATGGACCCTTACATGGCCTTTAGGTCCTAACCCAGCCTGTAGGACCCTTACATGGCCTTTGGGCCCTAACCCAGCCTGTAGGACCCTTACATGGCCTTTGGGCCCTAACCCAGCCTGTAGGACCCTTACATGGCCTTTGGGCCCTAACCCAGCCTGTGGGACCCTTACATGGCCTTTGGGAAGGAAGGAAGGAGAAGGAAGGAGAAGGGAAGGGAAGGGAAGGGAGGGGAAGGGGCCCCGTCCTCGCCGCCAACAGTGATGACCATCCTTTTGCTTTGCCATCTCCTTTAGGGAAGGGAAGGACAGGGAAGGGAAGGGAAGGACAGGGAAGGGAAGGACGGGGAAGGGAATAATTATAAATTTGTATTGGCATTTAAATTTCAAATAGATTTAGAATATGAAGAATACATTTTTATGTAAATTTTTTTATAGGATCGAGAGTCAAATGAGCCAGTCCAGTTTCGGCCCTTGACATCCATAGGGATCCATAACAAATACCCAAGGCCTCCTCAGCAGAGAGGTACCATAAAGAATCCAACAAAATAAATGTATGAAAATGTTTCTATGTATTCACCGAAACTTAGCCTATAGTGATATATTGACATTAAATATCCTGTTCTAGGACCCTCCACTGGCCTGATGGACCCTTACATGGCCTTTAGGTCCTAACCCAGCCTGTAGGACCCTTACATGGCCTTTGGGCCCTAACCCAGCCTGTAGGACCCTTACATGGCCTTTGGGCCCTAACCCAGCCTGTAGGACCCTTACATGGCCTTTGGGCCCTAACCCAGCCTGTGGGACCCTTACATGGCCTTTGGGAAGGAAGGAAGGAGAAGGAAGGAGAAGGGAAGGGAAGGGAGGGGAAGGGGCCCCGTCCTCGCCGCCAACAGTGATGACCATCCTTTTGCTTTGCCATCTCCTTTAGGGAAGGGAAGGACAGGGAAGGGAAGGGAAGGACAGGGAAGGGAAGGACGGGGAAGGGAATAATTATAAATTTGTATTGGCATTTAAATTTCAAATAGATTTAGAATATGTATAATACATTTTTATGTAAATTTCTTTATAGGATGGAGAGTCAAATGAGCCAGTCCAGTTTCGGCCCTTGACATCCATAGGGATCCATAACAAATACCCAAGGCCTCTTCAGCAGAGAGGTTCCATAAAGAATCCAACAAAATAAATGTATGAAAATGTTTCTATGTATTCACCGAAACTTAGCCTATAGTGATATATTGACATTAAATATCCTGTTCTAGGACCCTCCACTGGCCTGATGGACCCTTACATGGCCTTTAGGTCCTAACCCAGCCTGTAGGACCCTTACATGGCCTTTGGGCCCTAACCCAGCCTGTAGGACCCTTACATGGCCTTTGGGCCCTAACCCAGCCTGTGGGACCCTTACATGGCCTTTGGGAAGGAAGGAAGGAGGAGGAAGGAGAAGGGAAGGGAAGGGAAGGGAGGGGAAGGGGCCCCATCCTCGCCGCCAACAGTGATGACCATCCTTTTGCTTTGCCATCTCCTTTAGGGAAGGGAAGGACAGGGAAGGGAAGGGAAGGACAGGGAAGGGAAGGATGGGGAAGGGAATAATTATAAATTTGTATTGGCATTTAAATTTCAAATAGATTTAGAAAATGTAGAATACATTTTTATGTAAATTTCTTTATAAGATGGAGAGTCAAATGAGCCAGTCCAGTTTCGGCCCTTGACATCCATAGGGATCCATAACAAATACCCAAGGCCTCTTCAGCAGAGAGGTACCATAAAGAATCCAACAAAATAAATGTATGAAAATGTTTCTATGTATTCACCGAAACTTAGCCTATAGTGATATATTGACATTAAATATCCTGTTCTAGGACCCTCCACTGGCCTGATGGACCCTTACATGGCCTTTAGGTCCTAACCCAGCCTGTAGGACCCTTACATGGCCTTTGGGCCCTAACCCAGCCTGTAGGACCCTTACATGGCCTTTGGGCCCTAACCCAGCCTGTAGGACCCTTACATGGCCTTTGGGCCCTAACCCAGCCTGTGGGACCCTTACATGGCCTTTGGGAAGGAAGGAAGGAAGGAGAAGGAAGGAGAAGGGAAGGGAAGGGAAGGGAGGGGAAGGGGCCCCATCCTCGCCGCCAACAGTGATGACCATCCTTTTGCTTTACCATCTCCTTTAGGGAAGGGAAGGACAGGGAAGGGAAGGGAAGGACAGGGAAGGGAAGGACGGGGAAGGGAATAATTATAAATTTGTATTGGCATTTAAATTTCAAATAGATTTAGAATATGTACAATACATTTTTATGTAAATTTCTTTATAGGATGGAGAGTCAAATGAGCCAGTCCAGTTTCGGCCCTTGACATCCATAGGGATCCATAACAAATACCCAAGGCCTCTTCAGCAGAGAGGTACCATAAAGAATCCAACAAAATAAATGTATGAAAATGTTTCTATGTATTCACCGAAACTTAGCCTATAGTGATATATTGACATTAAATATCCTGTTCTAGGACCCTCCACTGGCCTGTAGGACCCGTACATGGCCTTTGGGCCCTAACCCAGCCTGTAGGACCCTTAGATGGCCTTTGGGCCCTAACCCAGCCTGTAGGACCCTTACATGGCCTTTTGGCCCTAACCCAGCCTGTAGGACCCTTACATGGCCTTTGGGCCCTAACCCAGCCTGTGGGACCCTTACATGGCCTTTGGGAAGGAAGGAAGGAGAAGGAAGGAGAAGGGAAGGGAAGAGAAGGGAAGGGAAGGGGCCCCATCCTCGCCGCCAACAGTGATGACCATCCTTTTGCTTTGCCATCTCCTTTAGGGAAGGGAAGGACAGGGAAGGGAAGGGAAGGACAGGGAAGGGAAGGATGGGGAAGGGAATAATTATAAATTTGTATTGGCATTTAAATTTCAAATAGATTTAGAATATGTAGAATACATTTTTATGTAAATTTTTTTATAGGATGGAGAGTCAAATGAGCCAGTCCAGTTTCAGCCCTTGACATCCATAGGGATCCATAACAAATACCCAAGGCCTCTTCAGCAGAGAGGTACCATAAAGAATCCAACAAAATAAATGTATGAAAATGTTTCTATGTATTCACCGAAACTTAGCCTATAGTGATATATTGACATTAAATATCCTGTTCTAGGACCCTCCACTGGCCTGATGGACCCTTACATGGCCTTTAGGTCCTAACCCAGCCTGTAGGACCCTTAGATGGCCTTTGGGCCCTAACCCAGCCTTTAGGACCCTTACATGGCCTTTGGGCCCTAACCCAGCCTGTAGGACCCTTACATGGCCTTTGGGCCCTAACCCAGCCTGTGGGACCCTTACATGGCCTTTGGGAAGGAAGGAAGGAGAAGGAAGGAGAAGGGAAGGGAAGGGAGGGGAAGGGGCCCCATCCTCGCCGCCAACAGTGATGACCATCCTTTTGCTTTGCCATCTCCTTTAGGGAAGGGAAGGACAGGGAAGGGAAGGGAAGGACAGGGAAGGGAAGGGCGGCGAAGGGAATAATTATAAATTTGTATTGGCATTTAAATTTCAAATAGATTTAGAATATGTATAATACATTTTTATGTAAATTTCTTTATAGGATGGAGAGTCAAATGAGCCAGTCCAGTTTCGGCCCTTGACATCCATAGGGATCCATAACAAATACCCAAGGCCTCTTCAGCAGAGAGGTTCCATAAAGAATCCAACAAAATAAATGTATGAAAATGTTTCTATGTATTCACCGAAACTTAGCCTATAGTGATATATTGACATTAAATATCCTGTTCTAGGACCCTCCACTGGCCTGATGGACCCTTACATGGCCTTTAGGTCCTAACCCAGCCTGTAGGACCCTTACATGGCCTTTGGGCCCTAACCCAGCCTGTAGGACCCTTACATGGCCTTTGGGCCCTAACCCAGCCTGTGGGACCCTTACATGGCCTTTGGGAAGGAAGGAAGGAGGAGGAAGGAGAAGGGAAGGGAAGGGAAGGGAGGGGAAGGGGCCCCATCCTCGCCGCCAACAGTGATGACCATCCTTTTGCTTTGCCATCTCCTTTAGGGAAGGGAAGGACAGGGAAGGGAAGGGAAGGACAGGGAAGGGAAGGATGGGGAAGGGAATAATTATAAATTTGTATTGGCATTTAAATTTCAAATAGATTTAGAAAATGTAGAATACATTTTTATGTAAATTTCTTTATAAGATGGAGAGTCAAATGAGCCAGTCCAGTTTCGGCCCTTGACATCCATAGGGATCCATAACAAATACCCAAGGCCTCTTCAGCAGAGAGGTACCATAAAGAATCCAACAAAATAAATGTATGAAAATGTTTCTATGTATTCACCGAAACTTAGCCTATAGTGATATATTGACATTAAATATCCTGTTCTAGGACCCTCCACTGGCCTGATGGACCCTTACATGGCCTTTAGGTCCTAACCCAGCCTGTAGGACCCTTACATGGCCTTTGGGCCCTAACCCAGCCTGTAGGACCCTTACATGGCCTTTGGGCCCTAACCCAGCCTGTAGGACCCTTACATGGCCTTTGGGCCCTAACCCAGCCTGTGGGACCCTTACATGGCCTTTGGGAAGGAAGGAAGGAGAAGGAAGGAGAAGGGAAGGGAAGGGAAGGGAGGGGAAGGGGCCCCATCCTCGCCGCCAACAGTGATGACCATCCTTTTGCTTTGCCATCTCCTTTAGGGAAGGGAAGGACAGGGAAGGGAAGGGAAGGACAGGGAAGGGAAGGACGGGGAAGGGAATAATTATAAATTTGTATTGGCATTTAAATTTCAAATAGATTTAGAATATGTAGAATACATTTTTATGTAAATTTTTTTATAGGATGGAGAGTCAAATGAGCCAGTCCAGTTTCGGCCCTTGACATCCATAGGGATCCATAACAAATACCCAAGGCCTCTTCAGCAGAGAGGTACCATAAAGAATCCAACAAAATAAATGTATGAAAATGTTTCTATGTATTTACCGAAACTTAGCCTATAGTGATATATTGACATTAAATATCCTGTTCTAGGACCCTCCACTGGCCTGATGGACCCTTACATGGCCTTTAGGTCCTAACCCAGCCTGTAGGACCCTTACATGGCCTTTGGGCCCTAACCCAGCCTGTAGGACCCTTACATGGCCTTTGGGCCCTAACCCAGCCTGTAGGACCCTTACATGGCCTTTGGGCCCTAACCCAGCCTGTGGGACCCTTTCATGGCCTTTGGGAAGGAAGGAAGGAGAAGGAAGGAGAAGGGAAGGGAAGGGAAGGGAGGGGAAGGGGCCCCGTCCTCGCCGCCAACAGTGATGACCATCCTTTTGCTTTGCCATCTCCTTTAGGGAAGGGAAGGACAGGGAAGGGAAGGGAAGGACAGGGAAGGGAAGGACGGGGAAGGGAATAATTATAAATTTGTATTGGCATTTAAATTTCAAATAGATTTAGAATATGTAGAATACATTTTTATGTAAATTTTTTTATAGGATGGAGAGTCAAATGAGCCAGTCCAGTTTCGGGCCTTGACATCCATAGGGATCCATAACAAATACCCAAGGCCTCTTCAGCAGAGAGGTACCATAAAGAATCCAACAAAATAAATGTATGAAAATGTTTCTATGTATTCACCGAAACTTAGCCTATAGTGATATATTGACATTAAATATCCTGTTCTAGGACCCTCCACTGGCCTGATGGACCCTTACATGGCCTTTAGGTCCTTCCCCAGCCTGTAGGACCCTTACATGGCCTTTGGGCCCTAACCCAGCCTGTAGGACCCTTACATGGCCTTTGGGCCCTAACCCAGCCTGTAGGACCCTTACATGGCCTTTGGGCCCTAACCCAGCCTGTGGGACCCTTACATGGCCTTTGGGAAGGAAGGAAGGAGAAGGAAGGAGAAGGGAAGGGAAGGGAAGGGAGGGGAAGGGGCCCCGTCCTCGCCGCCAACAGTGATGACCATCCTTTTGCTTTGCCATCTCCTTTAGGGAAGGGAAGGACAGGGAAGGGAAGGGAAGGACAGGGAAGGGAAGGACAGGGAAGGGAATAACTATAAATTTGTATTGGCATTTAAATTTCAAATAGATTTAGAATATGTAGAATACATTTTTATGTAAATTTCTTTATAGGATGGAGAGTCAAATGAGCCAGTCCAGTTTCAGCCCTTGACATCCATAGGGATCCATAACAAATACCCAAGGCCTCTTCAGCAGAGAGGAACCATAAAGAATCCAACAAAATAAATGTATGAAAATGTTTCTATGTATTCACCGAAATTTAGCCTATAGTGATATATTGACATTAAATATCCTGTTCTAGGACCCTCCACTGGCCTGATGGACCCTTACATGGCCTTTAGGTCCTAACCCAGCCTGTAGGACCCTTACATGGCCTTTGGGCCCTAACCCAGCCTGTAGGACCCTTACATGGCCTTTGGGCCCTAACCCAGCCTGTAGGACCCTTACATGGCCTTTGGGCCCTAACCCAGCCTGTGGGACCCTTACATGGCCTTTGGGAAGGAAGGAAGGAGAAGGAAGGAGAAGGGAAGGGAAGGGAAGGGAGGGGAAGGGGCCCCGTCCTCGCCGCCAACAGTGATGACCATCCTTTTGCTTTGCCATCTCCTTTAGGGAAGGGAAGGACAGGGAAGGGAAGGGAAGGACAGGGAAGGGAAGGACGGGGAAGGGAATAATTATAAATTTGTATTGGCATTTAAATTTCAAATAGATTTAGAATATGAAGAATACATTTTTATGTAAATTTTTTTATAGGATCGAGAGTCAAATGAGCCAGTCCAGTTTCGGCCCTTGACATCCATAGGGATCCATAACAAATACCCAAGGCCTCCTCAGCAGAGAGGTACCATAAAGAATCCAACAAAATAAATGTATGAAAATGTTTCTATGTATTCACCGAAACTTAGCCTATAGTGATATATTGACATTAAATATCCTGTTCTAGGACCCTCCACTGGCCTGATGGACCCTTACATGGCCTTTAGGTCCTAACCCAGCCTGTAGGACCCTTACATGGCCTTTGGGCCCTAACCCAGCCTGTAGGACCCTTACATGGCCTTTGGGCCCTAACCCAGCCTGTAGGACCCTTACATGGCCTTTGGGCCCTAACCCAGCCTGTGGGACCCTTACATGGCCTTTGGGAAGGAAGGAAGGAGAAGGAAGGAGAAGGGAAGGGAAGGGAGGGGAAGGGGCCCCGTCCTCGCCGCCAACAGTGATGACCATCCTTTTGCTTTGCCATCTCCTTTAGGGAAGGGAAGGACAGGGAAGGGAAGGGAAGGACAGGGAAGGGAAGGACGGGGAAGGGAATAATTATAAATTTGTATTGGCATTTAAATTTCAAATAGATTTAGAATATGTATAATACATTTTTATGTAAATTTCTTTATAGGATGGAGAGTCAAATGAGCCAGTCCAGTTTCGGCCCTTGACATCCATAGGGATCCATAACAAATACCCAAGGCCTCTTCAGCAGAGAGGTTCCATAAAGAATCCAACAAAATAAATGTATGAAAATGTTTCTATGTATTCACCGAAACTTAGCCTATAGTGATATATTGACATTAAATATCCTGTTCTAGGACCCTCCACTGGCCTGATGGACCCTTACATGGCCTTTAGGTCCTAACCCAGCCTGTAGGACCCTTACATGGCCTTTGGGCCCTAACCCAGCCTGTAGGACCCTTACATGGCCTTTGGGCCCTAACCCAGCCTGTGGGACCCTTACATGGCCTTTGGGAAGGAAGGAAGGAGGAGGAAGGAGAAGGGAAGGGAAGGGAAGGGAGGGGAAGGGGCCCCATCCTCGCCGCCAACAGTGATGACCATCCTTTTGCTTTGCCATCTCCTTTAGGGAAGGGAAGGACAGGGAAGGGAAGGGAAGGACAGGGAAGGGAAGGATGGGGAAGGGAATAATTATAAATTTGTATTGGCATTTAAATTTCAAATAGATTTAGAAAATGTAGAATACATTTTTATGTAAATTTCTTTATAAGATGGAGAGTCAAATGAGCCAGTCCAGTTTCGGCCCTTGACATCCATAGGGATCCATAACAAATACCCAAGGCCTCTTCAGCAGAGAGGTACCATAAAGAATCCAACAAAATAAATGTATGAAAATGTTTCTATGTATTCACCGAAACTTAGCCTATAGTGATATATTGACATTAAATATCCTGTTCTAGGACCCTCCACTGGCCTGATGGACCCTTACATGGCCTTTAGGTCCTAACCCAGCCTGTAGGACCCTTACATGGCCTTTGGGCCCTAACCCAGCCTGTAGGACCCTTACATGGCCTTTGGGCCCTAACCCAGCCTGTAGGACCCTTACATGGCCTTTGGGCCCTAACCCAGCCTGTGGGACCCTTACATGGCCTTTGGGAAGGAAGGAAGGAGAAGGAAGGAGAAGGGAAGGGAAGGGAAGGGAGGGGAAGGGGCCCCATCCTCGCCGCCAACAGTGATGACCATCCTTTTGCTTTGCCATCTCCTTTAGGGAAGGGAAGGACAGGGAAGGGAAGGGAAGGACAGGGAAGGGAAGGACGGGGAAGGGAATAATTATAAATTTGTATTGGCATTTAAATTTCAAATAGATTTAGAATATGTAGAATACATTTTTATGTAAATTTTTTTATAGGATGGAGAGTCAAATGAGCCAGTCCAGTTTCGGCCCTTGACATCCATAGGGATCCATAACAAATACCCAAGGCCTCTTCAGCAGAGAGGTACCATAAAGAATCCAACAAAATAAATGTATGAAAATGTTTCTATGTATTTACCGAAACTTAGCCTATAGTGATATATTGACATTAAATATCCTGTTCTAGGACCCTCCACTGGCCTGATGGACCCTTACATGGCCTTTAGGTCCTAACCCAGCCTGTAGGACCCTTACATGGCCTTTGGGCCCTAACCCAGCCTGTAGGACCCTTACATGGCCTTTGGGCCCTAACCCAGCCTGTAGGACCCTTACATGGCCTTTGGGCCCTAACCCAGCCTGTGGGACCCTTTCATGGCCTTTGGGAAGGAAGGAAGGAGAAGGAAGGAGAAGGGAAGGGAAGGGAAGGGAGGGGAAGGGGCCCCGTCCTCGCCGCCAACAGTGATGACCATCCTTTTGCTTTGCCATCTCCTTTAGGGAAGGGAAGGACAGGGAAGGGAAGGGAAGGACAGGGAAGGGAAGGACGGGGAAGGGAATAATTATAAATTTGTATTGGCATTTAAATTTCAAAAAGATTTAGAATATGTAGAATACATTTTTATGTAAATTTTTTTATAGGATGGAGAGTCAAATGAGCCAGTCCAGTTTCGGGCCTTGACATCCATAGGGATCCATAACAAATACCCAAGGCCTCTTCAGCAGAGAGGTACCATAAAGAATCCAACAAAATAAATGTATGAAAATGTTTCTATGTATTCACCGAAACTTAGCCTATAGTGATATATTGACATTAAATATCCTGTTCTAGGACCCTCCACTGGCCTGATGGACCCTTACATGGCCTTTAGGTCCTTCCCCAGCCTGTAGGACCCTTACATGGCCTTTGGGCCCTAACCCAGCCTGTAGGACCCTTACATGGCCTTTGGGCCCTAACCCAGCCTGTAGGACCCTTACATGGCCTTTGGGCCCTAACCCAGCCTGTGGGACCCTTACATGGCCTTTGGGAAGGAAGGAAGGAGAAGGAAGGAGAAGGGAAGGGAAGGGAAGGGAGGGGAAGGGGCCCCGTCCTCGCCGCCAACAGTGATGACCATCCTTTTGCTTTGCCATCTCCTTTAGGGAAGGGAAGGACAGGGAAGGGAAGGGAAGGACAGGGAAGGGAAGGACAGGGAAGGGAATAACTATAAATTTGTATTGGCATTTAAATTTCAAATAGATTTAGAATATGTAGAATACATTTTTATGTAAATTTCTTTATAGGATGGAGAGTCAAATGAGCCAGTCCAGTTTCAGCCCTTGACATCCATAGGGATCCATAACAAATACCCAAGGCCTCTTCAGCAGAGAGGAACCATAAAGAATCCAACAAAATAAATGTATGAAAATGTTTCTATGTATTCACCGAAATTTAGCCTATAGTGATATATTGACATTAAATATCCTGTTCTAGGACCCTCCACTGGCCTGATGGACCCTTACATGGCCTTTAGGTCCTAACCCAGCCTGTAGGACCCTTACATGGCCTTTGGGCCCTAACCCAGCCTGTAGGACCCTTACATGGCCTTTGGGCCCTAACCCAGCCTGTAGGACCCTTACATGGCCTTTGGGCCCTAACCCAGCCTGTGGGACCCTTACATGGCCTTTGGGAAGGAAGGAAGGAGAAGGAAGGAGAAGGGAAGGGAAGGGAAGGGAGGGGAAGGGGCCCCGTCCTCGCCGCCAACAGTGATGACCATCCTTTTGCTTTGCCATCTCCTTTAGGGAAGGGAAGGACAGGGAAGGGAAGGGAAGGACAGGGAAGGGAAGGACGGGGAAGGGAATAATTATAAATTTGTATTGGCATTTAAATTTCAAATAGATTTAGAATATGAAGAATACATTTTTATGTAAATTTTTTTATAGGATCGAGAGTCAAATGAGCCAGTCCAGTTTCGGCCCTTGACATCCATAGGGATCCATAACAAATACCCAAGGCCTCCTCAGCAGAGAGGTACCATAAAGAATCCAACAAAATAAATGTATGAAAATGTTTCTATGTATTCACCGAAACTTAGCCTATAGTGATATATTGACATTAAATATCCTGTTCTAGGACCCTCCACTGGCCTGATGGACCCTTACATGGCCTTTAGGTCCTAACCCAGCCTGTAGGACCCTTACATGGCCTTTGGGCCCTAACCCAGCCTGTAGGACCCTTACATGGCCTTTGGGCCCTAACCCAGCCTGTAGGACCCTTACATGGCCTTTGGGCCCTAACCCAGCCTGTGGGACCCTTACATGGCCTTTGGGAAGGAAGGAAGGAGAAGGAAGGAGAAGGGAAGGGAAGGGAGGGGAAGGGGCCCCGTCCTCGCCGCCAACAGTGATGACCATCCTTTTGCTTTGCCATCTCCTTTAGGGAAGGGAAGGACAGGGAAGGGAAGGGAAGGACAGGGAAGGGAAGGACGGGGAAGGGAATAATTATAAATTTGTATTGGCATTTAAATTTCAAATAGATTTAGAATATGTAGAATACATTTTTATGTAAATTTTTTTATAGGATGGAGAGTCAAATGAGCCAGTCCAGTTTCGGCCCTTGACATCCATAGGGATCCATAACAAATACCCAAGGCCTCTTCAGCAGAGAGGTACCATAAAGAATCCAACAAAATAAATGTATGAAAATGTTTCTATGTATTTACCGAAACTTAGCCTATAGTGATATATTGACATTAAATATCCTGTTCTAGGACCCTCCACTGGCCTGATGGACCCTTACATGGCCTTTAGGTCCTAACCCAGCCTGTAGGACCCGTACATGGCCTTTGGGCCCTAACCCAGCCTGTAGGACCCTTACATGGCCTTTGGGCCCTAACCCAGCCTGTAGGACCCTTACATGGCCTTTGGGCCCTAACCCAGCCTGTGGGACCCTTACATGGCCTTTGGGAAGGAAGGAAGGAGAAGGAAGGAGAAGGGAAGGGAAGGGAAGGGAGGGGAAGGGGCCCCGTCCTCGCCGCCAACAGTGATGACCATCCTTTTGCTTTGCCATCTCCTTTAGGGAAGGGAAGGACAGGGAAGGGAAGGGAAGGACAGGGAAGGGAAGGACGGGGAAGGGAATAATTATAAATTTGTATTGGCATTTAAATTTCAAATAGATTTAGAATATGAAGAATACATTTTTATGTAAATTTTTTTATAGGATCGAGAGTCAAATGAGCCAGTCCAGTTTCGGCCCTTGACATCCATAGGGATCCATAACAAATACCCAAGGCCTCCTCAGCAGAGAGGTACCATAAAGAATCCAACAAAATAAATGTATGAAAATGTTTCTATGTATTCACCGAAACTTAGCCTATAGTGATATATTGACATTAAATATCCTGTTCTAGGACCCTCCACTGGCCTGATGGACCCTTACATGGCCTTTAGGTCCTAACCCAGCCTGTAGGACCCTTACATGGCCTTTGGGCCCTAACCCAGCCTGTAGGACCCTTACATGGCCTTTGGGCCCTAACCCAGCCTGTAGGACCCTTACATGGCCTTTGGGCCCTAACCCAGCCTGTGGGACCCTTACATGGCCTTTGGGAAGGAAGGAAGGAGAAGGAAGGAGAAGGGAAGGGAAGGGAGGGGAAGGGGCCCCGTCCTCGCCGCCAACAGTGATGACCATCCTTTTGCTTTGCCATCTCCTTTAGGGAAGGGAAGGACAGGGAAGGGAAGGGAAGGACAGGGAAGGGAAGGACGGGGAAGGGAATAATTATAAATTTGTATTGGCATTTAAATTTCAAATAGATTTAGAATATGTAGAATACATTTTTATGTAAATTTTTTTATAGGATGGAGAGTCAAATGAGCCAGTCCAGTTTCGGCCCTTGACATCCATAGGGATCCATAACAAATACCCAAGGCCTCTTCAGCAGAGAGGTACCATAAAGAATCCAACAAAATAAATGTATGAAAATGTTTCTATGTATTCACCGAAACTTAGCCTATAGTGATATATTGACATTAAATATCCTGTTCTAGGACCCTCCACTGGCCTGATGGACCCTTACATGGCCTTTAGGTCCTAACCCAGCCTGTAGGACCCTTACATGGCCTTTGGGCCCTAACCCAGCCTGTAGGACCCTTACATGGCCTTTGGGCCCTAACCCAGCCTGTAGGACCCTTACATGGCCTTTGGGCCCTAACCCAGCCTGTGGGACCCTTACATGGCCTTTGGGAAGGAAGGAAGGAGGAGGAAGGAGAAGGGAAGGGAAGGGAAGGGAGGGGAAGGGGCCCCATCCTCGCCGCCAACAGTGATGACCATCCTTTTGCTTTGCCATCTCCTTTAGGGAAGGGAAGGACAGGGAAGGGAAGGGAAGGACAGGGAAGGGAAGGACGGGGAAGGGAATAATTATAAATTTGTATTGGCATTTAAATTTCAAATAGATTTAGAATATGTAGAATACATTTTTATGTAAATTTTTTTATAGGATCGAGAGTCAAATGAGCCAGTCCAGTTTCGGCCCTTGACATCCATAGGGATCCATAACAAATACCCAAGGCCTCTTCAGCAGAGAGGTACCATAAAGAATCCAACAAAATAAATGTATGAAAATGTTTCTATGTATTTACCGAAACTTAGCCTATAGTGATATATTGACATTAAATATCCTGTTCTAGGACCCTCCACTGGCCTGATGGACCCTTACATGGCCTTTAGGTCCTAACCCAGCCTGTAGGACCCTTACATGGCCTTTGGGCCCTAACCCAGCCTGTAGGACCCTTACATGGCCTTTGGGCCCTAACCCAGCCTGTAGGACCCTTACATGGCCTTTGGGCCCTAACCCAGCCTGTGGGACCCTTACATGGCCTTTGGGAAGGAAGGAAGGAGAAGGAAGGAGAAGGGAAGGGAAGGGAAGGGAGGGGAAGGGGCCCCGTCCTCGCCGCCAACAGTGATGACCATCCTTTTGCTTTGCCATCTCCTTTAGGGAAGGGAAGGACAGGGAAGGGAAGGGAAGGACAGGGAAGGGAAGGACGGGGAAGGGAATAATTATAAATTTGTATTGGCATTTAAATTTCAAATAGATTTAGAATATGAAGAATACATTTTTATGTAAATTTTTTTATAGGATGGAGAGTCAAATGAGCCAGTCCAGTTTCGGCCCTTGACATCCATAGGGATCCATAACAAATACCCAAGGCCTCCTCAGCAGAGAGGTACCATAAAGAATCCAACAAAATAAATGTATGAAAATGTTTCTATGTATTCACCGAAACTTAGCCTATAGTGATATATTGACATTAAATATCCTGTTCTAGGACCCTCCACTGGCCTGATGGACCCTTACATGGCCTTTAGGTCCTAACCCAGCCTGTAGGACCCTTACATGGCCTTTGGGCCCTAACCCAGCCTGTAGGACCCTTACATGGCCTTTGGGCCCTAACCCAGCCTGTAGGACCCTTACATGGCCTTTGGGCCCTAACCCAGCCTGTGGGACCCTTACATGGCCTTTGGGAAGGAAGGAAGGAGAAGGAAGGAGAAGGGAAGGGAAGGGAGGGGAAGGGGCCCCGTCCTCGCCGCCAACAGTGATGACCATCCTTTTGCTTTGCCATCTCCTTTAGGGAAGGGAAGGACAGGGAAGGGAAGGGAAGGACAGGGAAGGGAAGGACGGGGAAGGGAATAATTATAAATTTGTATTGGCATTTAAATTTCAAATAGATTTAGAATATGTAGAATACATTTTTATGTAAATTTTTTTATAGGATGGAGAGTCAAATGAGCCAGTCCAGTTTCGGCCCTTGACATCCATAGGGATCCATAACAAATACCCAAGGCCTCCTCAGCAGAGAGGTACCATAAAGAATCCAACAAAATAAATGTATGAAAATGTTTCTATGTATTCACCGAAATTTAGCCTACAGTGATATATTGACATTAAATATCCTGTTCTAGGACCCTCCACTGGCCTGATGGACCCTTACATGGCCTTTAGGTCCTAACCCAGCCTGTAGGACCCGTACATGGCCTTTGGGCCCTAACCCAGCCTGTAGGACCCTTACATGGCCTTTGGGCCCTAACCCAGCCTGTAGGACCCTTACATGGCCTTTGGGCCCTAACCCAGCCTGTGGGACCCTTACATGGCCTTTGGGAAGGAAGGAAGGAGAAGGAAGGAGAAGGGAAGGGAAGGGAAGGGAGGGGAAGGGGCCCCGTCCTCGCCGCCAACAGTGATGACCATCCTTTTGCTTTGCCATCTCCTTTAGGGAAGGGAAGGACAGGGAAGGGAAGGGAAGGACAGGGAAGGGAAGGACAGGGAAGGGAATAATTATAAATTTGTATTGGCATTTAAATTTCAAATAGATTTAGAATATGTAGAATACATTTTTATGTAAATTTCTTTATAGGATGGAGAGTCAAATGAGCCAGTCCAGTTTCAGCCCTTGACATCCATAGGGATCCATAACAAATACCCAAGGCCTCCTCAGCAGAGAGGTACCATAAAGAATCCAACAAAATAAATGTATGAAAATGTTTCTATGTATTCACCGAAACTTAGCCTATAGTGATATATTGACATTAAATATCCTGTTCTAGGACCCTCCACTGGCCTGTAGGACCCTTAGATGGCCTTTGGGCCCTAACCCAGCCTGTAGGACCCTTACATGGCCTTTTGGCCCTAACCCAGCCTGTAGGACCCTTACATGGCCTTTGGGCCCTAACCCAGCCTGTGGGACCCTTACATGGCCTTTGGGAAGGAAGGAAGGAGAAGGAAGGAGAAGGGAAGGGAAGAGAAGGGAAGGGAAGGGGCCCCATTGAGGTCCTAACCCAGCCTGTAGGACCCTTACATGGCCTTTGGGCCCTAACCCAGCCTGTAGGACCCTTACATGGCCTTTGGGCCCTAACCCAGCCTGTAGGACCCTTACATGGCCTTTGGGCCCTAACCCAGCCTGTGGGACCCTTACATGGCCTTTGGGAAGGAAGGAAGGAGAAGGAAGGAGAAGGGAAGGGAAGGGAAGGGAGGGGAAGGGGCCCCATCCTCGCCGCCAACAGTGATGACCATCCTTTTGCTTTGCCATCTCCTTTAGGGAAGGGAAGGACAGGGAAGGGAAGGGAAGGACAGGGAAGGGAAGGACGGGGAAGGGAATAATTATAAATTTGTATTGGCATTTAAATTTCAAATAGATTTAGAATATGTAGAATACATTTTTATGTAAATTTTTTTATAGGATGGAGAGTCAAATGAGCCAGTCCAGTTTCGGCCCTTGACATCCATAGGGATCCATAACAAATACCCAAGGCCTCTTCAGCAGAGAGGTACCATAAAGAATCCAACAAAATAAATGTATGAAAATGTTTCTATGTATTCACCGAAACTTAGCCTATAGTGATATATTGACATTAAATATCCTGTTCTAGGACCCTCCACTGGCCTGATGGACCCTTACATGGCCTTTAGGTCCTAACCCAGCCTGTAGGACCCTTACATGGCCTTTGGGCCCTAACCCAGCCTGTAGGACCCTTACATGGCCTTTGGGCCCTAACCCAGCCTGTAGGACCCTTACATGGCCTTTGGGCCCTAACCCAGCCTGTGGGACCCTTACATGGCCTTTGGGAAGGAAGGAAGGAGGAGGAAGGAGAAGGGAAGGGAAGGGAAGGGAGGGGAAGGGGCCCCATCCTCGCCGCCAACAGTGATGACCATCCTTTTGCTTTGCCATCTCCTTTAGGGAAGGGAAGGACAGGGAAGAGAAGGGAAGGACAGGGAAGGGAAGGACGGGGAAGGGAATAATTATAAATTTGTATTGGCATTTAAATTTCAAATAGATTTAGAATATGTAGAATACATTTTTATGTAAATTTTTTTATAGGATGGAGAGTCAAATGAGCCAGTCCAGTTTCGGCCCTTGACATCCATAGGGATCCATAACAAATACCCAAGGCCTCTTCAGCAGAGAGGTACCATAAAGAATCCAACAAAATAAATGTATGAAAATGTTTCTATGTATTTACCGAAACTTAGCCTATAGTGATATATTGACATTAAATATCCTGTTCTAGGACCCTCCACTGGCCTGATGGACCCTTACATGGCCTTTAGGTCCTAACCCAGCCTGTAGGACCCTTACATGGCCTTTGGGCCCTAACCCAGCCTGTAGGACCCTTACATGGCCTTTGGGCCCTAACCCAGCCTGTAGGACCCTTACATGGCCTTTGGGCCCTAACCCAGCCTGTGGGACCCTTACATGGCCTTTAGGAAGGAAGGAAGGAGAAGGAAGGAGAAGGGAAGGGAAGGGAAGGGAGGGGAAGGGGCCCCGTCCTCGCCGCCAACAGTGATGACCATCCTTTTGCTTTGCCATCTCCTTTAGGGAAGGGAAGGACAGGGAAGGGAAGGGAAGGACAGGGAAGGGAAGGACGGGGAAGGGAATAATTATAAATTTGTATTGGCATTTAAATTTCAAATAGATTTAGAATATGTAGAATACATTTTTATGTAAATTTTTTTATAGGATGGAGAGTCAAATGAGCCAGTCCAGTTTCGGCCCTTGACATCCATAGGGATCCATAACAAATACCCAAGGCCTCTTCAGCAGAGAGGTACCATAAAGAATCCAACAAAATAAATGTATGAAAATGTTTCTATGTATTCACCGAAACTTAGCCTATAGTGATATATTGACATTAAATATCCTGTTCTAGGACCCTCCACTGGCCTGATGGACCCTTACATGGCCTTTAGGTCCTAACCCAGCCTGTAGGACCCTTACATGGCCTTTGGACCCTAACCCAGCCTGTAGGACCCTTACATGGCCTTTGGGCCCTAACCCAGCCTGTAGGACCCTTACATGGCCTTTGGGCCCTAACCCAGCCTGTGGGACCCTTACATGGCCTTTGGGAAGGAAGGAAGGAGAAGGAAGGAGAAGGGAAGGGAAGGGAAGGGAGGGGAAGGGGCCCCGTCCTCGCCGCCAACAGTGATGACCATCCTTTTGCTTTGCCATCTCCATTAGGGAAGGGAAGGACAGGGAAGGGAAGGGAAGGACAGGGAAGGGAAGGACGGGGAAGGGAATAATTATAAATTTGTATTGGCATTTAAATTTCAAATAGATTTAGAATATGTAGAATACATTTTCATGTAAATTTTTTTATAGGATGGAGAGTCAAATGAGCCAGTCTAGTTTCGGCCCTTGACATCCATAGGGATCCATAACAAATACCCAAGGCCTCCTCAGCAGAGAGGTACCATAAAGAATCCAACAAAATAAATGTATGAAAATGTTTCTATGTATTCACCGAAATTTAGCCTATAGTGATATATTGACATTAAATATCCTGTTCTAGGACCCTCCACTGGCCTGATGGACCCTTACATGGCCTTTAGGTCCTAACCCAGCCTGTAGGACCCTTACATGGCCTTTGGGCCCTAACCCAGCCTGTAGGACCCTTACATGGCCTTTGGGCCCTAACCCAGCCTGTAGGACCCTTACATGGCCTTTGGGCCCTAACCCAGCCTGTGGGACCCTTACATGGCCTTTGGGAAGGAAGGAAGGAGAAGGAAGGAGAAGGGAAGGGAAGGGAAGGGAGGGGAAGGGGCCCCGTCCTCGCCGCCAACAGTGATGACCATCCTTTTGCTTTGCCATCTCCTTTAGGGAAGGGAAGGACAGGGAAGGGAAGGGAAGGACAGGGAAGGGAAGGACGGGGAAGGGAATAATTATAAATTTGTATTGGCATTTAAATTTCAAATAGATTTAGAATATGTAGAATACATTTTTATGTAAATTTCTTTATAGGATGGAGAGTCAAATGAGCCAGTCCAGTTTCAGCCCTTGACATCCATAGGGATCCATAACAAATACCCAAGGCCTCCTCAGCAGAGAGGTACCATAAAGAATCCAACAAAATAAATGTATGAAAATGTTTCTATGTATTCACCGAAATTTAGCCTATAGTGATATATTGACATTAAATATCCTGTTCTAGGACCCTCCACTGGCCTGTTGGACCCTTACATGGCCTTTAGGTCCTAACCCAGCCTGTAGGACCCTTACATGGCCTTTGGGCCCTAACCCAGCCTGTAGGACCCTTACATGGCCTTTGGGCCCTAACCCAGCCTGTAGGACCCTTACATGGCCTTTGGGCCCTAACCCAGCCTGTGGGACCCTTACATGGCCTTTGGGAAGGAAGGAAGGAGAAGGAAGGAGAAGGGAAGGGAAGGGAAGGGAGGGGAAGGGGCCCCGTCCTCGCCGACAACAGTGATGACCATCCTTTTGCTTTGCCATCTCCTTTAGGGAAGGGAAGGACAGGGAAGGGAAGGGAAGGACAGGGAAGGGAAGGACGGGGAAGGGAATAATTATAAATTTGTATTGGCATTTAAATTTCAAATAGATTTAGAATATGTAGAATACATTTTTATGTAAATTTTTTTATAGGATGGAGAGTCAAATGAGCCAGTCCAGTTTCGGCCCTTGACATCCATAGGGATCCATAACAAATACCCAAGGCCTCTTCAGCAGAGAGGTACCATAAAGAATCCAACAAAATAAATGTATGAAAATGTTTCTATGTATTTACCGAAACTTAGCCTATAGTGATATATTGACATTAAATATCCTGTTCTAGGACCCTCCACTGGCCTGATGGACCCTTACATGGCCTTTAGGTCCTAACCCAGCCTGTAGGACCCTTACATGGCCTTTGGGCCCTAACCCAGCCTGTAGGACCCTTACATGGCCTTTGGGCCCTAACCCAGCCTGTAGGACCCTTACATGGCCTTTGGGCCCTAACCCAGCCTGTGGGACCCTTACATGGCCTTTGGGAAGGAAGGAAGGAGGAGGAAGGAGAAGGGAAGGGAAGGGAAGGGAGGGGAAGGGGCCCCATCCTCGCCGCCAACAGTGATGACCATCCTTTTGCTTTGCCATCTCCTTTAGGGAAGGGAAGGACAGGGAAGGGAAGGGAAGGACAGGGAAGGGAAGAACGGGGAAGGGAATAATTATAAATTTGTATTGGCATTTAAATTTCAAATAGATTTAGAATATGTAGAATACATTTTTATGTAAATTTTTTTATAGGATGGAGAGTCAAATGAGCCAGTCCAGTTTCGGCCCTTGACATCCATAGGGATCCATAACAAATACCCAAGGCCTCTTCAGCAGAGAGGTACCATAAAGAATCCAACAAAATAAATGTATGAAAATGTTTCTATGTATTTACCGAAACTTAGCCTATAGTGATATATTGACATTAAATATCCTGTTCTAGGACCCTCCACTGGCCTGATGGACCCTTACATGGCCTTTAGGGCCTAACCCAGCCTGTAGGACCCTTACATGGCCTTTGGGCCCTAACCCAGCCTGTAGGACCCTTACATGGCCTTTGGGCCCTAACCCAGCCTGTAGGACCCTTACATGGCCTTTGGGCCCTAACCCAGCCTGTGGGACCCTTACATGGCCTTTGGGAAGGAAGGAAGGAGAAGGAAGGAGAAGGGAAGGGAAGGGAGGGGAAGGGGCCCCGTCCTCGCCGCCAACAGTGATGACCATCCTTTTGCTTTGCCATCTCCTTTAGGGAAGGGAAGGACAGGGAAGGGAAGGGAAGGACAGGGAAGGGAAGGACGGGGAAGGGAATAATTATAAATTTGTATTGGCATTTAAATTTCAAATAGATTTAGAATATGTAGAATACATTTTTATGTAAATTTCTTTATAGGATGGAGAGTCAAATGAGCCAGTCCAGTTTCGGCCCTTGACATCCATAGGGATCCATAACAAATACCCAAGGCCTCTTCAGCAGAGAGGAACCATAAAGAATCCAACAAAATAAATGTATGAAAATGTTTCTATGTATTCACCGAAATTTAGCCTATAGTGATATATTGACATTAAATATCCTGTTCTAGGACCCTCCACTGGCCTGATGGACCCTTACATGGCCTTTAGGTCCTAACCCAGCCTGTAGGACCCTTAGATGGCCTTTGGGCCCTAACCCAGCCTGTAGGACCCTTACATGGCCTTTGGGCCCTAACCCAGCCTGTAGGACCCTTACATGGCCTTTGGGCCCTAACCCAGCCTGTGGGACCCTTACATGGCCTTTGGGAAGGAAGGAAGGAGAAGGAAGGAGAAGGGAAGGGAAGGGAAGGGAGGGGAAGGGGCCCCATCCTCGCCGCCAACAGTGATGACCATCATTTTGCTTTGCCATCTCCTTTAGGGAAGGGAAGGACAGGGAAGGGAAGGGAAGGACAGGGAAGGGAAGGACGGGGAAGGGAATAATTATAAATTTGTATTGGCATTTAAATTTCAAATAGATTTAGAATATGTAGAATACATTTTTATGTAAATTTTTTTATAGGATGGAGAGTCAAATGAGCCAGTCCAGTTTCGGCCCTTGACATCCATAGGGATCCATAACAAATACCCAAGGCCTCTTCAGCAGAGAGGTACCATAAAGAATCCAACAAAATAAATGTATGAAAATGTTTCTATGTATTTACCGAAACTTAGCCTATAGTGATATATTGACATTAAATATCCTGTTCTAGGACCCTCCACTGGCCTGATGGACCCTTACATGGCCTTTAGGTCCTAACCCAGCCTGTAGGACCCTTACATGGCCTTTGGGCCCTAACCCAGCCTGTAGGACCCTTACATGGCCTTTGGGCCCTAACCCAGCCTGTAGGACCCTTACATGGCCTTTGGGCCCTAACCCAGCCTGTGGGACCCTTACATGGCCTTTGGGAAGGAAGGAAGGAGAAGGAAGGAGAAGGGAAGGGAAGGGAAGGGAGGGGAAGGGGCCCCGTCCTCGCCGCCAACAGTGATGACCATCCTTTTGCTTTGCCATCTCCTTTAGGGAAGGGAAGGACAGGGAAGGGAAGGGAAGGACAGGGAAGGGAAGGACGGGGAAGGGAATAATTATAAATTTGTATTGGCATTTAAATTTCAAATAGATTTAGAATATGTAGAATACATTTTTATGTAAATTTTTTATAGGATGGAGAGTCAAATGAGCCAGTCCAGTTTCGGCCCTTGACATCCATAGGGATCCATAACAAATACCCAAGGCCTCTTCAGCAGAGAGGTACCATAAAGAATCCAACAAAATAAATGTATGAAAATGTTTCTATGTATTCACCGAAACTTAGCCTATAGTGATATATTGACATTAAATATCCTGTTCTAGGACCCTCCACTGGCCTGATGGACCCTTACATGGCCTTTAGGTCCTAACCCAGCCTGTAGGACCCTTACATGGCCTTTGGGCCCTAACCCAGCCTGTAGGACCCTTACATGGCCTTTGGGCCCTAACCCAGCCTGTAGGACCCTTACATGGCCTTTGGGCCCTAACCCAGCCTGTGGGACCCTTACATGGCCTTTGGGAAGGAAGGAAGGAGGAGGAAGGAGAAGGGAAGGGAAGGGAAGGGAGGGGAAGGGGCCCCGTCCTCGCCGCCAACAGTGATGACCATCCTTTTGCTTTGCCATCTCCTTTAGGGAAGGGAAGGACAGGGAAGGGAAGGGAAGGACAGGGAAGGGAAGGACGGGGAAGGGAATAATTATAAATTTGTATTGGCATTTAAATTTCAAATAGATTTAGAATATGTAGAATACATTTTTATGTAAATTTTTTTATAGGATGGAGAGTCAAATGAGCCAGTCCAGTTTCGGCCCTTGACATCCATAGGGATCCATAACAAATACCCAAGGCCTCCTCAGCAGAGAGGTACCATAAAGAATCCAACAAAATAAATGTATGAAAATGTTTCTAAGTATTCACCGAAATTTAGCCTATAGTGATATATTGACATTAAATATCCTGTTCTAGGACCCTCCACTGGCCTGATGGACCCTTACATGGCCTTTAGGTCCTAACCCAGCCTGTAGGACCCTTACATGGCCTTTGGGCCCTAACCCAGCCTGTAGGACCCTTACATGGCCTTTGGGCCCTAACCCAGCCTGTAGGACCCTTACATGGCCTTTGGGCCCTAACCCAGCCTGTGGGACCCTTACATGGCCTTTGGGAAGGAAGGAAGGAGAAGGAAGGAGAAGGGAAGGGAAGGGAAGGGAGGGGAAGGGGCCCCGTCCTTGCCGCCAACAGTGATGACCATCCTTTTGCTTTGCCATCTCCTTTAGGGAAGGGAAGGACAGGGAAGGGAAGGGAAGGACAGGGAAGGGAAGGACGGGGAAGGGAATAATTATAAATTTGTATTGGCATTTAAATTTCAAATAGATTTAGAATATGTAGAATACATTTTTATGTAAATTTCTTTATAGGATGGAGAGTCAAATGAGCCAGTCCAGTTTCAGCCCTTGACATCCATAGGGATCCATAACAAATACCCAAGGCCTCTTCAGCAGAGAGGAACCATAAAGAATCCAACAAAATAAATGTATGAAAATGTTTCTATGTATTCACCGAAATTTAGCCTATAGTGATATATTGACATTAAATATCCTGTTCTAGGACCCTCCACTGGCCTGATGGACCCTTACATGGCCTTTAGGTCCTAACCCAGCCTGTAGGACCCTTACATGGCCTTTGGGCCCTAACCCAGCCTGTAGGACCCTTACATGGCCTTTGGGCCCTAACCCAGCCTGTAGGACCCTTACATGGCCTTTGGGCCCTAACCCAGCCTGTGGGACCCTTACATGGCCTTTGGGAAGGAAGGAAGGAGAAGGAAGGAGAAGGGAAGGGAAGGGAAGGGAGGGGAAGGGGCCCCGTCCTCGCCGCCAACAGTGATGACCATCCTTTTGCTTTGCCATCTCCTTTAGGGAAGGGAAGGACAGGGAAGGGAAGGGAAGGACAGGGAAGGGAAGGACGGGGAAGGGAATAATTATAAATTTGTATTGGCATTTAAATTTCAAATAGATTTAGAATATGTAGAATACATTTTTATGTAAATTTTTTTATAGGATGGAGAGTCAAATGAGCCAGTCCAGTTTCGGCCCTTGACATCCATAGGGATCCATAACAAATACCCAAGGCCTCTTCAGCAGAGAGGTACCATAAAGAATCCAACAAAATAAATGTATGAAAATGTTTCTATGTATTCACCGAAACTTAGCCTATAGTGATATATTGACATTAAATATCCTGTTCTAGGACCCTCCACTGGCCTGATGGACCCTTACATGGCCTTTAGGTCCTAACCCAGCCTGTAGGACCCTTACATGGCCTTTGGGCCCTAACCCAGCCTGTAGGACCCTTACATGGCCTTTGGGCCCTAACCCAGCCTGTAGGACCCTTACATGGCCTTTGGGCCCTAACCCAGCCTGTGGGACCCTTACATGGCCTTTGGGAAGGAAGGAGGAAGGAGAAGGGAAGGGAAGGGAAGGGAGGGGAAGGGGCCCCATCCTCGCCGCCAACAGTGATGACCATCCTTTTGCTTTGCCATCTCCTTTAGGGAAGGGAAGGACAGGGAAGGGAAGGGAAGGACAGGGAAGGGAAGGACGGGGAAGGGAATAATTATAAATTTGTATTGGCATTTAAATTTCAAATAGATTTAGAATATGTAGAATACATTTTTATGTAAATTTCTTTATAGGATGGAGAGTCAAATGAGCCAGTCCAGTTTCGGCCCTTGACATCCATAGGGATCCATAACTAATACCCAAGGCCTCTTCAGCAGAGAGGTACCATAAAGAATCCAACAAAATAAATGTATGAAAATGTTTCTATGTATTTACCGAAACTTAGCCTATAGTGATATATTGACATTAAATATCCTGTTCTAGGACCCTCCACTGGCCTGATGGACCCTTACATGGCCTTTAGGTCCTAACCCAGCCTGTAGGACCCTTACATGGCCTTTGGGCCCTAACCCAGCCTGTAGGACCCTTACATGGCCTTTGGGCCCTAACCCAGCCTGTAGGACCCTTACATGGCCTTTGGGCCCTAACCCAGCCTGTGGGACCCTTACATGGCCTTTGGGAAGGAAGGAAGGAGAAGGAAGGAGAAGGGAAGGGAAGGGAGGGGAAGGGGCCCCGTCCTCGCCGCCAACAGTGATGACCATCCTTTTGCTTTGCCATCTCCTTTAGGGAAGGGAAGGACAGGGAAGGGAAGGGAAGGACAGGGAAGGGAAGGACGGGGAAGGGAATAATTATAAATTTGTATTGGCATTTAAATTTCAAATAGATTTAGAATATGTAGAATACATTTTTATGTAAATTTTTTTATAGGATGGAGAGTCAAATGAGCCAGTCCAGTTTCGGCCCTTGACATCCATAGGGATCCATAACAAATACCCAAGGCCTCCTCAGCAGAGAGGTACCATAAAGAATCCAACAAAATAAATGTATGAAAATGTTTCTATGTATTCACCGAAACTTAGCCTATAGTGATATATTGACATTAAATATCCTGTTCTAGGACCCTCCACTGGCCTGATGGACCCTTACATGGCCTTTAGGTCCTAACCCAGCCTGTAGGACCCTTACATGGCCTTTGGGCCCTAACCCAGCCTGTAGGACCCTTACATGGCCTTTGGGCCCTAACCCAGCCTGTAGGACCCTTACATGGCCTTTGGGCCCTAACCCAGCCTGTGGGACCCTTACATGGCCTTTGGGAAGGAAGGAAGGAAAAGGAAGGAGAAGGGAAGGGAAGGGAAGGGAGGGGAAGGGGCCCCGTCCTCGCCGCCAACAGTGATGACCATCCTTTTGCTTTGCCATCTCCTTTAGGGAAGGGAAGGACAGGGAAGGGAAGGGAAGGACAGGGAAGGGAAGGACGGGGAAGGGAATAATTATAAATTTGTATTGGCATTTAAATTTCAAATAGATTTAGAATATGTAGAATACATTTTTATGTAAATTTCTTTATAGGATGGAGAGTCAAATGAGCCAGTCCAGTTTCAGCCCTTGACATCCATAGGGATCCATAACAAATACCCAAGGCCTCTTCAGCAGAGAGGAACCATAAAGAATCCAACAAAATAAATGTATGAAAATGTTTCTATGTATTCACCGAAATTTAGCCTATAGTGATATATTGACATTAAATATCCTGTTCTAGGACCCTCCACTGGCCTGATGGACCCTTACATGGCCTTTAGGTCCTAACCCAGCCTGTAGGACCCTTACATGGCCTTTGGGCCCTAACCCAGCCTGTAGGACCCTTACATGGCCTTTGGGCCCTAACCCAGCCTGTAGGACCCTTACATGGCCTTTGGGAAGGAAGGAAGGAGAAGGAAGGAGAAGGGAAGGGAAGGGAAGGGAAGGGAGGGGAAGGGGCCCCATCCTCGCCGCCAACAGTGATGACCATCCTTTTGCTTTGCCATCTCCATTAGGGAAGGGAAGGACAGGGAAGGGAAGGGAAGGACAGGGAAGGGAAGGACGGGGAAGGGAATAATTATAAATTTGTATTGGCATTTAAATTTCAAATAGATTTAGAATATGTAGAATACATTTTTATGTAAATTTTTTTATAGGATGGAGAGTCAAATGAGCCAGTCCAGTTTCGGCCCTTGACATCCATAGGGATCCATAACAAATACCCAAGGCCTCTTCAGCAGAGAGGTACCATAAAGAATCCAACAAAATAAATGTATGAAAATGTTTATATGTATTCACCGAAACTTAGCCTATAGTGATATATTGACATTAAATATCCTGTTCTAGGACCCTCCACTGGCCTGATGGACCCTTACATGGCCTTTAGGTCCTAACCCAGCCTGTAGGACCCTTACATGGCCTTTGGGCCCTAACCCAGCCTGTAGGACCCTTACATGGCCTTTGGGCCCTAACCCAGCCTGTAGGACCCTTACATGGCCTTTGGGCCCTAACCCAGCCTGTGGGACCCTTACATGGCCTTTGGGAAGGAAGGAAGGAGAAGGAAGGAGAAGGGAAGGGAAGGGAAGGGAGGGGAAGGGGCCCCATCCTCGCCGCCAACAGTGATGACCATCCTTTTGCTTTGCCATCTCCTTTAGGGAAGGGAAGGACAGGGAAGGGAAGGGAAGGACAGGGAAGGGAAGGACGGGGAAGGGAATAATTATAAATTTGTATTGGCATTTAAATTTCAAATAGATTTAGAATATGTAGAATACATTTTTATGTAAATTTTTTTATAGGATGGAGAGTCAAATGAGCCAGTCCAGTTTCGGCCCTTGACATCCATAGGGATCCATAACAAATACCCAAGGCCTCTTCAGCAGAGAGGTACCATAAAGAATCCAACAAAATAAATGTATGAAAATGTTTATATGTATTCACCGAAACTTAGCCTATAGTGATATATTGACATTAAATATCCTGTTCTAGGACCCTCCACTGGCCTGATGGACCCTTACATGGCCTTTAGGTCCTAACCCAGCCTGTAGGACCCTTACATGGCCTTTGGGCCCTAACCCAGCCTTTAGGACCCTTACATGGCCTTTGGGCCCTAACCCAGCCTGTAGGACCCTTACATGGCCTTTGGGCCCTAACCCGGCCTGTTGGGTTTAATTTTTTCCAAAATTATCAAATTTGAGCCTTTGTATTAGTCTAAAAAAGCCCCAAAAAGAGGGGAGCGCTTATAAGGGGGAGGGCGCTCATTACGTCGAATATGCTATAACTGAATTATTTGTCCAACCTTTACGATATGCGTCTCCATTACTGTCACCAAAGCCGTCCCCAACGCTGGCACCCGGTCCAAGACAATCACACTTCGTCTGCTCATGCCAAGGGGCCGTTACGGGATGCGTCTCCATCGCTGTCACCAACGCGTAGAGGCTCCAACCAGTTTGTTATTGCATAGTGAAAAGTAGTCTAAATTCTAACTTTGTATTCTAATTTTATGATTCTAATCTAGTACTATAGATTCTAGTCTACTGTTCTACTCGACACTCTTACAGCTTTTACTACAGGCACTTGCTGGATGTGATAACTGAATTGTTTATCCAACCTTAAATGTCTGCAACTACCCGGTATTTTGTAGTGTTGTCTCCAACGCCGTCACCAACGCCATTTTCAACGCCATTTCCAACGCCGTCACCAACGCCATTTTCAACGCCATCAACAACGCTGTCTCCAACGCGTTCAGGCACCATCAGGTCGTTTTCTGCATAGTGAAAAATAAGTTATTGACAATATTTAGGAGAAATATGGTAACAAGCTATTTCCAGAACTAGTTTTGAGTAGAAGGGTAGACTAGAATCTATAATACTAGATTAGAATCATGAAATAAAGTTAGAATTTACACTCTTACTGCTTTTACTACAGGCACTTCATTACTGGGTTTTATAACTGAATCGTTTGTCCAACCTTAAATATCTACAACTACCCGGTATTTTGTAGTGTTGTTTGCGGTATGCGTCTCCATCGCTGTCACCAACGTGTAGAGGCACCCTACCGGATAAAACTGAGCGTCTGTGACGTCACTCCTTGCGTCTTCGTCTTCCTCGGACTAGAAAGGTGTTACCTTACCATGCCTACAAATAGGAAGGCCCTGGTGGGCGCAGCTAATGCTGTTCCCAGAGCATCAGGAACATCAGGAAACCGAAGAAGCCATCGGCAAAAGCGGCAGCGGCAGGAAAAAAGACAGTTGAATCCGAGCCCGTCCCGATGCCGGCCTCTCCAATGGCGGGCCGTGTCTCTGCCGTTGAGACGCAGGTTGGTGAAACTCACCGTCCTTGTCCCGGACAAACCTGTGACATCGGTTACGCCTTTTACACCTGTACAAGTCGTCCCCATCCCGGCTGTCACAACGCCCGCGCTGACCGCCACCCCGGCTGTCACTACTGTCACGCAAGTAAACAACACGGTCGTCCCGTCCCTTGCCCCAGCTGTCACAACTGCTGTCAACCCGCAGATTGTTGTCCTTCGCCCCGCTGGCGGGGGAAAGGCAAAGACGGTCTGTGCAGCGCCCGGCTGCTGCTGCTGCTGCTGCGGCGAGGTATGCTCCATACGCCCCGCACCAAGTCTACGATCACCAGCCAAGCTACACGCCAGCGTAAAACCCGGTGTGTCCTTCAGCGTCTCTGCCTCCTCCTGCCTCGTCCGAGGCTGACCTCTGCGCCATCTTACAGGCGGTCAAAGCTGGCACCCAGTCAAAGCTGGCACCCGGTCAAAGCTGGCACCCGGTCAAAGCTGGCACCCGGTCAAAGCTGGCACCCGGTCAAAGCTGGCACCCGGTCAAAGCTGGCACCTGGCTTTGACTGCGTGCCAGCTTTTATTATTTAGGGCATTTGAAGATAAAAATTGGCTGAAAAGGTTAATGGATGTTACAACACTTTACATTAGTAGTTAGTAGCCCATTTATATCTCAATCTGCCCTAAATAAACCCTTTTCTATCAAGCCGGTCAAAGCCGGAACCAGGTCAAAGCTGGCACCCAGTCAAAGCTGGCACCAGGTCAAAGACGTTCACACTTGGCCCCATCTCATGAGACACAGCCTAATACTACTACTACTTAGCACCTAACGACTTTAAGTGGCCTAACTACGCTCCCAACGATCCTCATATGATTAGCCTTGGACCAAAAGATCCAAGTTACCGTGCGACACCAACGTGGAGGTTCAATATGAGGTCTTGGTCCTTTGAGGCCATAACCAGCAGAGGAAGAGTGATGCCACAGGGGCTCACCCATTCACCACATGGGCTAGCTGGCGGAAGCGAGAAATGCTTCCAGATGACCTCTGTAGACCCTGGTGCTATTCACCTCAGCCGCACATCAATTTCGAATTGGATTCGCCCCTCTCGCCCGCCTCGCCTGTCTCACCCATCTCGTCCGTCCGCGCAAAGTTAACAAGCAGACAAGTAAACAAGCAACCTCAGCCGCACAACAATTTTGAATGAGAAGCTTTAAAATTTTGAACAATAACATTTAAATAATTCACAATTTAGCCATCAGAACCTTCATAGCCAACTATATGGATAAAGGATGGCATATATACTGGTATATGATTCAGAGGACAGTGCATACGGAGCATTTTTTGGCCGGAAGGTGTAGGTTATCTAATACATACAGTCTTATATCACGTACACTGTGGGAGGTGTAGGTTATCTAATACAGTGTTATATCACGTAGACTGTGGGAGGTGTAGTTTATCTTATAAATACAGTGTTATATCACGTAGACTGTGGGGGTGTAGGTTATCTAATACATACATGCAAATTTTACGGTGGGTCCTTCCTAGACCCACAATGTGACTACGGCCGCCGCTAGCGGGTTTACTATGGGCACTGGGTGGCAGGTAGGGATGTCATTGATACCCCTACATCGATACATCGACATTTTGAGAATTTGAAATACCCTTATTTTTAGCAGATATAAACTGTATTCTTAATATCGGAATTACTTGATATAATCGAAAAATCAGCTTTGCGGACACTTTTTGGAAAAAATTGGTGAGGGAGGGAGGCTTTTTTTTAATATCTTATGCATAAATTGATGGTCTGCAAATATAAATAAGGTCTAAAATGCCCTTTAAACGTTGTTTCTACCCCTATTATCAGCTGAGATATTCATATTTTTGCAACATGTATTCTGATGTTTTTTTAGATGCGCCCTTTTTTTACCTGATAGCCAATTTATTCCGATTGCGATTAGGCTTAAAATTGATTGTCAATGACATCCCTAGTAGTAGGAGAGCTACTACTTTTAGCACACATTTATCGGCGAGTACGGAATTTATTCTTTCAGCTCACTTATCGGGATATTGTACTTACCCCTGCTTTCCGCATGCTGCTCCTGAACCCGAGCCGCCAGCTGGTCTTACTTCTGTCAGTCCATCCGTCTGTCCCGTCCGCACCGCTCTGAAGCAGAGAAGACGTAACAATATATTTCTGTTTATATCAGAGCATTAGTTCAATTCGTTCAACGCGACGTGCGTATGCTGTACAGGCTAGGGATGTCAATGCTATCAAATTTTATAGATTATGAACTATTCACTATTTTGGTATCTTTCATTGTTAGATAGCTGAGATTTATGGGGTTATCTGTTACCTTACAAGTTGTGGATATGTCGATACCTATGTTACCAATGACATCCCTATGGCCCTAGACCCCTAAATTCGACATGGCGACATGGGCATTTCTTAAATTGGACATGCGACATGAGGCCTAGTGACATGCAACATGAGGCTTAAAAAGATAGTGACATGGGACATGGGCATTTTTAAGCGACATAGACATGCGAAATGGCCTTTTCTTAAAACCGACATGCGACCCGACTGTGGCAGGTTTATTAGCGTCCCCCTGTAAAATGTAAAATGCTAATACGGGTGCCGCTAGCGGGTTTACTATCAGTCTCGGGCCCCGACTGTATATATACAGTCTGGGAGAGTCCTTATGTACTGACCTGTACTGGATATCAGCAATCTGGAAAACCTCGGGGTTAAGCTCGCGGAGGGGGGGGGGCGACTAGACAGACAAAAGACCAGGGGTTTGTTATATCAGCAATCTGGACATCATGGGTTCAGTCCCACCTTGGCACAATTGGTAGGACTTTTGATATCTGTATAATGCACCTCTATTACACTATTGTCCCTATCCAAATATGTAATAGGTAATATTACTATGCCAGTATAGTGGTATTTATGCTTCAAATAGGCCAAATAAAGAATGTAAAAAAACGAACCTATGGTTTGCCAAAGGTGGGATTCGAACCCATGAGGCCAAACACAACATATCTATGTCATTCATGACCATGTGACCATGGCTGACCAATCAGTGGTTGAGCTATCTCATTAAGAAATGATCCAGGATCCAGGATCATTTTCTAACTAGGTTACAGTTATCAGATACAAAATTGTCCAGGCTGCAATGGGCCTGGAGGGCTCGAGGCTGGTTTACTATGGGCGTTCTTTATAGAATTGAAATCAGAGCAATTTTGGCTGAGCTAGAAATTATTAAGTGCTTGTCCGGCACTGTACAAATACGGGCGCCGCTAGCGGATTTACTATAGGGCCCCAGACAGGTAAAATGGACAAATCGACATGACCCTCACAATCGAGAAATGACATAGGCATTCTTTAAAATCGACAAGTGACATGGGGGCTAGTGACATTTTTTCGGTGCCATTGACAAGGGACATGACCCTTTTCTTAAAATCGACAAGTGACACAGCATCCCCCTGTCCAGGGCCCTAATACGGGCGCCGCTAGCAGATTTACTATGGGCGCTGGGTGAGAGATGACAAGGATGACGAATTTTAAAGATAACAGACACCTGAAGAGTTTGCATGTATTCTTTAACATCATAATGACGACACATTTAGAAACTATTGAGGACAAATAGTGTATTCTGGTGCGCTTTGAGAATACATCACAACTCCGGTTCTAGTTGGAATATTTGAATAATTCTTTCACTGTTGGCGCACCTATATGGTTTACAATGCATCCAGGATTTTAATGCGCCTATGGCGCGACCCTATCAATATCCCTGAATTAGTTACATATTAACCAGTCATTAATGCACTCTGTGGATGATAGAGGAAAGTGGTATCGTCAGAGACGAGAGAGGCAGACGTTTATGATATCAGGTGGCTCCAGAGGGGTAAAAGGCGACCTGGCGACCTGGGCCGTTTTCCAGGCGACTTTTCGACCTGTACCATTAATTTTTGTGACCTGCGACCTACTGTTCTCAAATGGCCATACTGATATATAAGCCAACCTCCCTTATAAGCCGACCCCCTTGATTAAAAACCCCTAAAAAAGCGACTTTGCGACCTGGACCCCTTAATTTCGGCAACTTTCCGACTTCAGGGGGGGGGGGGACCCCTCTGCACCCACTGTATATGCCGACTTTATGGGAATCAGGGGGTGACGAATATCATTATTTGAAATATTGGCAAATCATCCGCGATTATGATGATACTATCACCAGGAGTGACGTCACTTGCTGGTGTAGGGGAACAGATCGAGCCCACATCTGTCCCTGTGCCCTGGCCCTGGCTTAGCCACCTAGGGTAATCACTGTTCCCCCTCATACCAATCCAGATGTATGTGTTAGGCGAGAATGGCAGGCAAGGTTTCGTGGTCAAGTGGTTATGACGCTCACTCCGGATGCGGGAGGTCCCAGGTTCAAACCCTGGTGAAACCAATTATCCATTTTCGCTGGACCACTACACTGGTGGTTTCACCAGCCATCCCGGTGCCTGGGAATATGTTGGCTGGACTGGATAGGTACGGTATGATACGGTTGGGTATGCTTCAACACCTGGTGGCTGGTTGTGGGTCCGACGTGGCGCAGTAGCGAAAGCTAGAGTGGCGCAGTCATCTAGCAAGCTGGTAAAAAAGGGTGAGTACACATGAGGCGGGAAAGCGCTAGTAGGGCTAGTGCCACAGGATCCCACAACTAAGTGCCAGGTATGTCCAAGGTTACCACCGGTTGGGTAGCCGGTTGGGATAGTTGAAGCTGGATGGGAGGAGTGTAGGGGAACAGATCGAGCCCACATCTGTCCCTGCGCCCTGGCCCTGGCTTAGCCACCTAGGGTAATCACTGTTCCCCCTCATACCAATCCAGATGTATGTGTTAGGCGAGAATGGCAGGCAAGGTTTCGTGGTCAAGTGGTTATGACGCTCACCCCGGATGCGGGAGGTCCCAGGTTCAAACCCTGGTGAAACCAATTATCCATTTTCACTGGACCACTACACTGGGAATTCATGTTGTTTTGATTTTGTTTGAGACACAGTGTTGCCGTGATAATTAGCTTCAGCTTACCGCGATCAAAGGCTACAGTCTACCACTGCTACCCTGTAGTCTCCACTGCTACCCTGTAGTTGCTACTATAAATGCTGTAGTTTCTGCAATAACCCCGTAGTCGCTACTGTGACTATACATGGGTAGCCAGAATTATAGCCGTGTCGCCGTGTCGTTTTTTAGCTAAGGTGCCGTGTCGCAGTGTCGATTTTTATTCTACCCTGTAGTCGCCACTGCTACCCTGTAGTCGCCGCTGCTACCCTGTAGTCGCCGCTGCTACCCTGTAGTCGCCGCTGCTACCCTGTAGTCGCCGCTGCTACCCTGTAGTCGCCGCTGCTACCCTGTAGTCGCCGCTGCTACCCTGTAGTCACCGCTGCTACCCTGTAGTCGCTGCTACTACCCTGTAGTCGCCACTGCTACCCTGTAGTCGCCACTGCTACCCTGTAGTCGCCACTGCTACCCTGTAGTCGCCACTGCTACCCTGTAGTCGCCACTGCTACCCTGTAGTCGCCACTGCTACCCTGTAGTCGATGCTACTACCTTGTAGTCGCCGCTGCTACCCTGTAGTCGCCACTGCTACCCTGTAGTCGCCACTGCTACCCTGTAGTCGCCACTGCTACCCTGTAGTCGCCACTGCTACCCTGTAGTCGCCACTGCTACCCTGTAGTCGCCACTGCTACCCTGTAGTCGCCACTGCTACCCTGTAGTCGCTACTACTACCCTGTAGTCGCCACTGCTACCCTGTAGTCGCCACTGCTACCCTGTAGTCGGCACTGCTACCCTGTAGTCGCCACTGCTACCCTGTAGTCGCCACTGCTACCCTGTAGTCGCCACTGCTACCCTGTAGTCGATGCTACTACCCTGTAGTCGCCACTGCTACCCTGTAGTCGCCACTGCTACCCTGTAGTCGCTGCTACTACCCTGTAGTCGCTGCTACTACCCTGTAGTCGCTGCTACTACCCTGTAGTCGCCAATGCTACCCTGTAGTTGCCACTACTACCCTGTAGTCGCCACTGCTACCCTGTAGTTGCCACTGCTACCCTGTAGTCGATGCTACTACCCTGTAGTCGCTGCTACTACCCTGTAGTCGCCAATGCTACCCTGTAGTTGCCACTACTACCCTGTAGTCGCCACTGCTACCCTGTAGTTGCCACTACTACCCTGTAGTCGCCACTGCTACCCTGTAGTCGCCACTGCTACCTTGTAGTCACCACTGCTACCCTGTCTCCACTACTACCCTGTAGTCGCTACTACAGTAAAATCTCGTTATAAGGAGCACCTTTTGGCAAGGGAAATTTGCTCCCTTATAACCGATTTTGGTCATTGACAAGTCATTACAAAGTCTCCCCCCCCCCTTGTCACCTCACCTCTCAAAGGTCCATACCTACACCCTTGTAGGCCGCTCATATCACAGGAGAAGTCCTGACAAAGCCCCGCCCTCCCCCTGCCCCCCCCCCTGACAGGTCCATACCTACACCATTGTAGGCCGCTCATATCACAGGAGAAGTCCTGACAAAGCCCCGGCCACCCCCTGCCCCCCCTCACAGGTCCATACCTACACCCTTGTAGGCCGCTCATATCACAGGAGAAGTCCTGACAAAGCCCCGGCCTCCCCCTGCCCCCCCTCACAGGTCCATACCTACACCATTGTAGGCCGCTCATATCACAGGAGAAGTCCTGACAAAGCCCCGGCCTCCCCCTGCCCCCCCCCCTGACAGGTCCATACCTACACCATTGTAGGCCGCCTACATGACAGGGGAAGCCCTAACCAAGCCCCCCCCTCTGACAACAGAAGTCCTGACAAAGACTAGTAAACACAGTATCACACCTTATTTCAATTTAAAAAAAAGAGTTACTATCTTGAAAATATTTGCTCCTTATAAACGTTTTTTGGCTAAAAATGCTCGTTCTTATGCAGATCAATTGTGCTCCTTATAACCGTCCTCCTTATAACTGTACTACCCTGTAGTCATATTAATTTTTCAATTCAATTTCAATTTCAAAAAGTTTTTATTTTGCCTAGATTTGGGTACAATCGTCGTGTATCGGCGGTCTTTCTCCATAGCACGTCTAGGAGGGTATATCATTTAGCGTACAAAGTGAAGACCCTTCTGTATTAGCAATCGCTGCGCTTTAACATTATATTTATGACATGATAATACCTTGTACGCCCCCTATCTTATTTCTTCTTCTTATTATTATTAATATACAAATCATAGACTAGCTAATAACACATGTGTCCGAGGGGTGGGTAAGCTTACTGAGGTAGGAAGATTGGGGGAGAAGGAGAGGTAACCGACAGGTAGGTTACTTTACATAACATACAGGGATAAATCCTAGTACAATGTATCACTATGACATACAGGAATAAATCCTAGCACAATGTATCACTATGACGTCATGGGCGAGGTGGAACAGGGTCGGATATTACACTCTTACCGTTATATAATAAATTTAGCGCGTCAGGTCTCCAGTGTAGATTGAAATAGTGGAAAAGTCTGTGTTTAACTTGGTTTTTAAAGGGGGTTCTCTTTTCCCAGCTAAGAGACGGGTCAAGGTCATTCCACTGGGAAAAGGCTTGATAAATAGGGTCTTTAACACGAGCCGCTGATTTAGGCATTGTTCTTTCTATGGAGGGAGCGTCAGTAGCCCGTGTGCCTGAATAAGGCTTAATAACTAACTTTCATTTAGCCTTATCTTTGTACTACTAAAACTATATATATATATATATATATATATATATATATATATATATATATATATATATATATATATATACCATAAACCTCGCGTATAAGCCGCGGCTTGTACAGGAATCAGATCGCCGGTGTGGCTTATAGGATCGGCACAGAGTCAGGAGGCGGCTTATACGCGAGTTTTTGCTCCTATAGTACAGTATAAAAGTCACCAGAATCAGATCGCTGGTGCGACTTATAGGATCGGCCCGACGTCGGGGTGCGGCTTATACACGAGGTTTTACGGTGTGCATATATATATATATACTTATATATATATTCATATATATATTTATATATATACTAATATATATATATATATGGGGGGGCTAATCCCCCCTGCGGAAATATTACCCTCTCATTTTTTTAGCTTGATATCTATAATAATACATATCAGATCTTAAAGTCGCTAACCATGAAAGTCGTTAAGAGAAGCTAGGTGGCGCAGCCTTATTCATACTAGCTACATAGAGAATAGCCTATCTAGCGACTCCTATGGTTAGCAACTTGAAAATAGAGCATATATAGGGTATGTCGACTTGGTGATATCTGATGATGTGGCAGGGTGTACATGCACACTTTATGCGCTTATACAAGACGAGCACTAAATATAGATCTCGAATAGACGCCTAAGAATTATTTCAAGACCCCCATACCCCCGGCGCTTATACAAGACCGACAGTTATTCAAAACCTGGCACTTAAACGCGACGGTATGGTATGTCGACCACATTCCACAGTTGACAGACTATGCCATTTAGTGACATTAGGCACATTCTCATTGTTGGACTTTCATTGTTTGATGCGCACAAGCCGGATGCGCTCTAAGCAGTAATGCACATACTCGTGCGGCAGAGGCTCAAGATATCAGGGGTAAATGACGACTGGAGGAAATCAGGGGGTGTGCGTAATGTGTGCGCCATGTGCATCATGTGTGCGCCATGTGTGCATCATGTGTGCGTAATGTGTGCGTCATGTGTGCATCATGTGTGCGTCATGTGTGCGCCATGTGTGCATCATGTGCATCATGTGTGCACCATGTGTGCATCATGTGTGCGTAATGTGTGCATCATGTGTGCGTAATGTGTGCGTAATGTGTGCATCATGTGTGCGTCATGTGCATCATGTGTGTGTCATGTGCATCAATTCTGGCCAAAAACACATTTTCTAGACTTGTGCATCATATGTGCGTCATGTGTGCATCATGTGTGCGTCATGTGCGTATTATGTGCATCAGTTCTGCCCCAAAACACATTATCTGCGCCCTAGAATTTAGGTCAAGGGAATGCTGCTATAAGATGAAAAATTTGCGGGTTTTCCAGCCTGACCTAGATAATATGTGCATTTATTTACATTCACCAAAAAGGTTGGCAACAGCAGCAAATACATTGATGTAGCAAGCCTAATGTTTGCCATGCAGGGAGAGGGTTATGTCTATGTCATTACTCAGTCAGTTATGCACGTAATATAATAATTGGTCTTTTATCTCATAAGAATAGCATTATTTTCCGACAATATTTTCTCTATCAAAATTGTCTGGGAATTGCCACGGCTATCATAGGTTAGCTTGGTAATATACCCACGCGAAATAAGTGATAGTAATGCATCCGGGTATTGGTATATATATTCACCACACTAGTGTCTCAGGTGGCGGGTGCTAGATAAAATCTATTTTTCTTATAAATAGGGCCGCCTGAGCTGGATGTAAGTTATTAACCCTTTAAGGTCAGATGTCGCTAAAAGATGACTTTTGTCGTCATGGTGCACCAATGGAGCCCCGGCGAGTAACTCGCCAGGGCTGCACTGGTGCATATATGCCGACCCTTCGGGAGTGTCTCAAACTCGTAAGGTTAGCATGATGCTTGAATGCAGCCCTGGCGAGTTACTCGCCAAGGCTGCATTCATGTATCATGACGAGCTAGGGCATGATGTCGCTAAAAGATCACGTTTGTCATCATGGTGCACCAATGCAGCTCCAGCGAGTAACTCGCCTTGGCTGCATTGGTGCATCATGCCCACCCTTTGTGAGCGTCCCAAACTCATAACGTTAGCATGATGCTTGAATGCATCATGACGACCAAGGGCAGGATGCATTAATGCATGATGCCGCCCTTAAAGGGTTAATGCATTCTATTTCTTTGGATACAAGCCGCCTTGAGTGAATCAGGGGCTGTGGCAGGGTGTACATGCCGGCTTGGTGATGTATTTATAAGCGTATAAGCCGCCCCTGGCTTTGGGCCGACCCTCTACACCGCACTGGCGATCTGATTATGGCAACTCTTGTACTCTACAATGTGTCTCCAGACAAAAAGCGACCTGACGACCTGGGCTGTTTTCCAGGCGACCTGGCGACCTGGTACACTAATTCAAACGACCTGGCGACTTTTGAACAACTTTTGCTGTAGTAAAAATGGTCTAAAACAGCGATTTTGTGACATGGGGCCTTTAATTTCGGCGACTACCCGACCTGAGGGGGGACTCCTCTGCACCTCTTATCATAGTGGCTAAAACTCACGACCCGACCCTGGGCCGATCCTATTAGCCGCACTGGCGATCTGACCCTCGTACTAGCCGCGAGAATTTACGGTAGTCATATCAGGGGGCGTGGCAGGGTGAACATGCCGGCTTGGTGATATCATTTAGTCTAATGACATTAGGATGTACAATCTCTAATCTTAAATCTCAATGTATGATCTGATAACTTCCCTTGTATCTGCCATCTATACTATGGCTGTGGACCACTAAATTCGACATGGCGACATGACTGTTTTTAAGCCTAGTGACATGCGACATGAGGAACATCAAAGATAGTGACATGGGACATGGGAATTTCTTCAAATCGACATGGTGACATGGCCATTTCTTAAAATCGACATGGGAAATTTGGACCCCCCATCCAGACCCCCTATACTACCTGAGGTTTGCCTTGATAGTATCTGCCCTACACTCAGTGGAGGCCGACTTGAGCATATCAGGTAGGCATGTCATTGGTATCCAATTTATTTCGATTTCGATTATCACTATTTTGGTCTCGAATTCTCGATTATATCGATTTATCTTGATATTACTAAAACAGTGAATATCTACTTAATAGACGGGTATCTTCATCTATTTTATTTCCCATCCTCTTACTGGAATATACATGAATAGAGATTTGGTAGCACTTTGAGCATAATCTGAATACCATTTCACTAGAATATTTAAGGTGTACAAAGTATACATATATATATGGAATATAAATATTCTAGTGAAATGGTATTCAGATTATGCTCAAAGTACATCATTTTCACACTGAATAATAAGTTACTTCTAGATGGAATATTTACACAAACTTTGCATTTTTAGAAAGGTAAATTCCGGGACTACCGTAAAACCTCGCGTATAAGCCTAACTCGCGTATAAGCCGCACCCCTAACCTTGACAGAGGGGGTCTGAAAATTGTTAATTTGGTACTGTAGTATACTTATAAAAACTCTCGTATAAGCCGCACCCTATATAGGCATGTTTGGTATCAAAAGAAAGCTGAGTCTGACTCGCGTACTAGCCGCGGCTTATACGCGAGGATTTACGGTACGTGTGACTAGAAGGATGTATCGATATAACGGGTTTGTCGATGCGATAATTGGAATTTAAGAAATGTCGGTGTATCGATTCTGGGGGTATCGATGACATCCCTAATATCAGGGGGTTTAACCCTTTAAGGAGGAATGTAGCTACAAGATGACATTTGTCGTCATGATGCACCAATGCAGCCCGGGTGATTATATCGCTGGTGCTACATTGGTGCATCATATACATCAACGTGTAGGGTCGGCATGACGCATTCAATGGGAAATAACTGGCTGTGTCTCACGACCTTGGGCCAATGTTTTTGTCTCTGACCGGGTGCCAGCTTTGACCGGGTGCCAGCTCTGACCGGCCTGAATAAAATCGGGTTATTTAGGGCAGATGTAGATAGAATTTGTCTGAAAAGGTTAATGGATGTTATAATGCTCTAAACTAGTCATTAGTTGTCCGTTTTTATTCAGGCCGGTCAGAGCTGGCACCCGGTCAGAGCTGGCACCCGGTCAGAGCTGGCACCCGGTCAGAGCTGGCACCCGGTCAGAGCTGGCACCCGGTCAGAGCTGGCACCCGGTCAGAGCTGGCACCTGGTCAGAGCTGGCACCCAGTCAGAGACAAAAACATTGGCCCAAGGTCGTGAGACACAGCCAACTATTGTGGCTGCACATGGGTCAAAAGCCACCTGGCGACCTGGGCTGTTTTGGAGGCGACTTTCGACCTAAGGCAATAATAAAAGCGACCTGGCGACTTTTGCACAATATTGGCAATAGGTTAAAGGGTCCAAAGAAACGACTTTTCTACCTGTACCCCTTAATTTCGGCGAATTTCCGACCTCAGGGGGGGACCCATGTGCAACCCCACTATTCACTCTTGGGGCCCTTGATGGGGGGGGGGGGTCCCCATGTCGCATGTCGATTTTATGAAATGGCCATGTCGCATGTCTATGTCGCTTAAAAATGCTCATGTCCCATGTCGATTTTAAGAACTGTCCATGTCCCATGTCACTATCTTTTTAAGCCTCATGTCGCATGTCACTAGGCCTCATGTCGCATGTCGAATTTAAGAAATGCCCATGTCGCCATGTCGAATTTAGGGGTCTAGGGCCATACTCTTTAATATTCGGGCTTCAAACCACAGCACTGTCAGAACAATGGGTGTTACACCGGGGTGTCACATTCAAAATTCATTTTCTCATAAACTATCAGACCAAATAGGATCTAAACTGGCTCCCAATTTGTCGGTCTTTGTTAGCGAAATTTTGATTGAAATTGAAAAGAGCGACTTTGTGACCTGGCTGCCTTAATTTCGGCGACTTTCCGACCGCCAAAGCTGGCCTGTCTCGTATGTGTGTGTAACGTCATCTCAGAGAATCAATCTCTAGTCACAGAGTTCCACTATTAAATTGAGGTTATATGTTGTGGAAATCGTGGAAATTGCAGCATTTTAAGGGGGGGGGGAGGATAATAAATCAAAAACCTTTTAAATGACACGCGTGGAATCTGCCAGATGCCACTTGTGGAAGCTGCATGTAGTTATGCCCACTGTGTTATGTTTTGGTAAAATATGAGAATTATAAGAGATAATGACATGGGACATGGCCATTTCTTAAAATCGACAGGGCGACATGGCCATTTCTTAAAATCGACAGGGAAAATCGGGACCCCCCATCCAGACTCCCAGGGGATGTGGCAGGCTGTATGTTTACTGTAGGCATTTATGGCGCTATAAATTCCATGACACCAAGCTATAGTTCAGGACTGGATCACCAGGTGGGGTGTAAGTACCACGCTGGTGGCGCCCCCTTCCCCCTGGAGGGAGAATCATGGACCATACACTAAGGGGCGTCATTGGCAACCCCACTACCTCGGGATAAACACTGTTTGAATTTGTTTTTTCTAGCTTGAATTTATTTTTTCTAGCCACTCAATGTGTTAAGGAGGGAACCCTGGCCAACTAATATTATATCATATCATTGATACAATTCAAGTAAATATGCTGATTGATATCAAGAACTTGGGGGACTGGAAGAGCATGTCGGTCCTCTACTATCTCTCAAGGACAATGGAGGCAAAGGTCAAACTGGAGAGGGAGATGGTTGACGTCTGGACGTGACCATTACCTACACCCCGACGTGTGGGACGTGATGCTCACGTCTGCTATGTAGGATTTGGTATATATTGCTTATTTTCAACTGTATCTCCTCTAAAATGTATCAGAAAATGTTAGCTATGCTGAGAGAACAATCATTCACAATTTCAATCAAAAGAAATACTAAATTATTTTTTTCATTTAGGTTGCTGATATTTGCTACTTGGAGATTTTAGGTGTAAGTTCCAAACGTGGACAAAACGTGGACAAACGTGGACAAAACGTGATGGACACGTTTGAAACGTGATTTTTTTATGGGTAGCTAAATTCTCACGTTCCAAACGTGAAATTTTTTATGGTTCGGCCGTGCACGTGTATTCTTTCACTCGTGAAAACCGGAAGTACATTAGAAAAGGCACAAGTATGTGCGACACAACAACAGTTCACAGATGGACGGATAGGCGGCGTACACGCGCTGCGTCGGCGACTATTCCCGCGCTCAAACACCACAGGCCCCCAGATATATTCACGACTGACTTTCCTTCGGTTGTACATGCCGACTTTAGGATGTCAGGGGGTGTGGCAGGGTGTACATGCCGACTTTAGGATGTCAGGGGGTGTGGCAGGGTGTACATGCCGACTTTAGGATGTCAGGGGGTGTGGCAGGGTGTACATGCCGACTTTAGGATGTCAGGGGGTGTGGCAGGGTAGTAGTATAGTATGTATCGGAACGGGACTATAGTTAAGTACTGTTTATTACTCAATCGATATGCAGCCAATCAGAGGCCGCCATTTGGTCACGTGACCCGTTGCCATGGTAACGTGACCTACTTAGGGCTCTCAGCCAATCAGAAGCCAGCATTCTGGGTGACCTACTGACCTACTTAGAAGCTCTCAGCCAATCAGAGGCTGGCATTCTGGTAACCATGGTAACGTGACCTACTTACGTCACGTGACCTACTTAGGCTCAGCCAATCAGAAGCCGGCATTCTGGTAACTAGGGTAACGTGATCTACTTAGGGTTTGTTTGTAAACAACACCACGTGACACGTGACTGTTTGTAAACAAACAAACAAAAAAAAGTTATGTAACTTATATATAGAAATAAAAACACAACAAGATAATTTCTTTTCTTTTCATTTTATTCTTTATTTTCATTTCAATCAGAAAAAACACACAAGTTTATGCTTTTTTAGCTTGCTTCTTCGATTTGCAGCAACTCAACAGGCCGCAAAGTCTCACGCCGCCGTCACTCGCACCACCACACCCCGGACGACTTCTCTCCAATAGACATTGCACGACTTTGGATAAATCCAACACCATTTCGGCAAGGCAGAGAATCTTTGCCTCCATGAAACGGCCGCCATCGCAACAACCCGTCACAACAGCATCATCGATAGCTTCTGACTCACGGCCCGGTCGCTCAGCTTTGGGATTTTGCTCATGCGCATGACGCACTTCTTGGGGTTTCTTGTTCGACATGCTTCAATTAGGAAATGAACGCAATGAGGTCCACAGGTGTCAGCAGAAGTGTCTTGTAGTTGAATGCGGTTTCTTTGCCACTTGAACGGAGCAGAGCGTTCCACGAAAGACAAGAACTCCGCACTCAGCGGCGGTAAGCCGAAGGAATCAAAGTAGTACACTTCACCCGTGCTCGACACGTAAAACGCCACCCAATGCTGACCTGGTAAATGTTGCGGATCTGTGTTGCTCACGAAACAAGTGTCTTTGATAGGGTGCTTCGGAATAGTGTCACAAGAGAAAACGCCCAGGAAACGATGTTTTGTGTGAACGTTTTCCTTCAACACTCTGCTTATTTCAAGCGTGTTCATACGATACGCCAAGTACCGCCGTCTTGTCTTCAGTTCATGTGGTAGTCGGTGATGGGGTGTCGATCTCGGGTCAGCTCGACGACGTTGTCGTACACCAAGTAGAGTAGCACCGTTGTTGTCGCTTGTAGCGCCGAGCGGAAACTGACTTCCACCCTCAGCTGACCCGCTCTTATAAGGTTCACGCGACACCCGTCGTGCGATCTGTCTGGGGTTAAGTCGAGGGGGAACACCGTGTAACCATTCAGGAATTGATCGTATGAAATACCGCAGGAGCGCGCGCCCTCGTACATCCCCGTTTCCGTGTGTAGCGCCAAGTACTCTCTCACGGCCGCTTTGGTCTTAAAGTCGGGCACGTAGGCGTCGTTCGGCACTTTCTGATCGTTCACTATCACTTGAAGCGAGCTGATGTCGTAATGCTTCATCTCGAACGGGTTCTTGGTGTAGCTACCGTTGAAGGCGTCGTGGTCCAGGAAGCAAATCATCATCGACTTGGGAAGCTGGCCTGTGTTGGAGTGCGTGTAGCTGTGATCTCTGTTACCTTGAGGGATGGCGTACGTCGTCACCTCCACTCTGTTCACCGGGTAGTCGAAGGGCCCGTGTTCTATCACCGCTCTCTCGTGCGTTTCCGCTACAGCGTCCGCCACCAGCACGCGTCGCACGTAGAGCTTTGCTTTGTAGATCTTCAAGCTGTAGCCTCCGTCAGCGGCGCACATCAGATAGAAAGAGGGCGCTGCCTGTTTCAGAGTGAGATTGATTTCTGTCTCTCCAACGATGAGCTTCGGTTGATGAGCCAGGTCAAAGTGCAGTCGCGCCATCAGCGAAAAGCGCTTGTTGGAGATTAGCTTCTTGCGCGCTTTGTACCCCGCATTCGCGTCAGTCAACGTGTCAAACTGACCGGGCGTATCTTCATGCCACCCCTGGGCGCTCATGACGCCGTCCTTCACGTCTTTGTTGTAGTTGAGTAACCCTTCCAAGTAAGCTCGGTAAGGGTAGGTCTCGTGTTGCCAGACACTTTGAAACCGCCGATGGAGACTTGGACGTCTTTGAAGAGCGAGTGAGCCAAGTTGTTCACCGGAGCTACCGCGTCGGTGTCCTCGATCGCCGCTCCGTTCGCTTTCAGCACTTGACATTCCAGATGAAGGTAATTCTCGTTCAGGTCTGTGTACTCTTGCGACTTGTTGATGGTGAAATTTATGTTACCTCCATCCTCTAAAGAGTTTTTTGTTTCTATCCCCAGGAAAGACGACTTTAAGATAGTAGTCTGAGTCGGCGCTACGGTGTGCAGGTCGAGCTCAGAGAGCGCGCACTCGTTACTGCTCTCGTGTACGTAAGCCATTGTGTTCTCTCTTCACGCGGCCGACAGACTGACGCCGGCCGCCTCCAGTCTTTTTATTTATACCTGAACGCCTAGGCGCTTACCGGTCGAATACATCCCCTCTACGTCTCTTGCAAGAGCCACCGCCCGTCTGAGGAGAATGCCGGCGACGTTTCGACCCTTTCTTAGACGCGACAGTCGTCTTTCCTCCCGAGAACGCCGTACTCGCCAGTCTCTTCAGAGCGCCTGCGCCTCGGTCTTTCACGCTGCTCTTTAAAGTCTGACCCGCCAGCACATCTTTAGCTACGCCCACACCGGCGCGGAGCAGCGTTTTTCCCACCGACTTCAATAGCGGGGTAGCCGAGCGCATCAGACCTAACAGAGCGCCGCCCAAACCGTGCCCGCTCTGGAAAGAGCGCCCGCTGTACACGTTGATGCCGTTGCCCAGCTGCGCGTTGTAGTAATCGCTGTACCCTCTGCCGACGGTGCGCCTGGGTGGAAAGTACGGAACGCGTTGACGCATCATTTTTCTCTCTTTCAGCGCTCAATAGGTCTCAGATGAAGTGTCACGGTCACCTCGCCTCTACCGAATGGGATGGAATGACCGGATCGGTCTCTTAAATAGATGCCGACCTCGGTAAACCTCTTGGATTTCAAGGGGAAATAATCCGAATGGGGAAAACTGATAGCTTGCACGCTACTTCGACGCTTTCCGCCTCTGTCCACCGCGACGCAGCGCAACAGCGGCACTTGCATGTCGCCCACACGTCTCTCCTGGATCATGTCGGTGTATATGTACACAGAGTGCACGTCCCCGTAAACATCCATCGAGTAGGCGCCGGTAGTCGGCGACGCGAAACACGTCTTCTCTCCGAAGCCTAGAACGCATGCGAGATGCTGAGTCAGCAGGACAGCGCAGTGTCTCGGCGGTTTGATGGTGACGCGTTTCGTGTTGGCGTCGTACGATAAGATCCGCATCGGTTTGAGCAAGAAGCTGGAGCCCTCTAGTCTGTCATCTCGCATCGTCTCACTCAAGCGCTCGACTAGGGTGTGGTTGCTTCCGGTGAAAATAGGAGGTATCTGGAATATGTTTGGCATGAAACTGCGCACTCCCATGTCTTTCTCCATCTCTTCGATCATCTGTCTTGCTTGATCGCTGATCGCCTTCTTCTTCACCGCCGGGGACAAGAACTGCTTGTATACGGCATTCGTCTGTCTCAAGTCGACCTCTCTCTTGAACCTTTTTGTTTCCGGTTTCAATCGCTGCTCTTCCGACGTGTCTGATATCTCTTCCACCGTTACATAGCTCGCTTCCTTCCAGCTCAGCGGGTATTTTGAGCTGAACGTCAGCTTGCTCAGACCGTTCGCGTTTTTCATTCCCCTCCAGTGTACCTGTGGTTTTCTTCCTTCGGCGAATTTAGTTTCTTTCAAAACGTTGATCGCCTCCTCTAGCGAACCCTTGGTGCGCAGAGGAACAACGATGATCAAGTTGTCGTCGTGCACGTTAGTCCATTCTGTAGGGAGGATGATCTCAGTCAGAGCCGCTTCGTACGCTTCGGGCAGAAGGAGCGGCGAGTCGAAGTGAGTTCGGAAAGACGTCAAGCTGTTGTCAGGATAATACTCCATAGAGCTGTTGCTAGGTAGAGTGATGTTCATTTTTTTTTTTTTTTTTTTTTTTCTACGTTATTTTTTTGACGGGGATCCACTCGTTGAACTTGTCGTCGTAACCTAACCAACGTACGAAAGCTAACTCTTTACTGTCGACGGTCTTGCGGCGCAACACCTCGTCTATCAGGTAGTTGTTGTCGTAACGACTCTTGTACACCTTCTGAACCTCTTCCGGGTAGAAGACGCCTTTTATCTCCTCGCCCTTGTCGTCTTTCAGCTCGAACCCTCTGCTTCCCAACGTCTTAGCAACGTCGACCACTTCCTCGCGCCAGTTTCCCTCGTACCCTTTGTCGAAGGCGCCTTTAGTTCTCAACATCCTCACTCTGTCACCCGGAGCGATGACATCGACGGCGGACGTCTTTGTTTTTTTCTTCTTTTTCCATATTTCGTCGATTTGTTTGTTAGTTGGGAGATCTTGTCGGTAGAAAACTGTTTCGCTGTTTTCTGAGCTGACTTGAGCTGGCGCCATTTTCAACGTCTTGTGGTGAGTGCGATTGTCAGAAGACACTACATGGTGCAGTACGTCTACGTAGCGATACGTGCGCTTGTGTGTGAAATAACGCCACAGCTTCTCCTTCAGACTGCGGTTCAAGCGCTCCACTAGACTAGCTTTGATGTCGTCGTTCTCGCCAGTGAAGAACTCTATGCCCTCGCTCTTCAAGTGTTCAAAAACTCTTTCCCCTTGTCTGTCTGAACAGTGCGCGGTCGTCTCTCGCCAGTGCCTGTCATCTCTCGGAAGGCCTCGGTGACATCAGCGCCGCTCTTGGATTTAATGGGAACGGCCCACGCGTACCTAGAGAAAACGTCGATCGCCGTCACCACGTACCGAAAGCGGTCGTTGTGAGACGCCAAAGCTTGCATGTCCATCAGATCTATCTGCCACTGCTGATCGATTGCGCCGGTTATAGTCTTGTTCCTTGCGAATTTTCTCCGAATGGGTTTATGTTTAGTGTAGGCGTCCAGCAACACTAAAGCATCTCGGATGACGGCCGGGTTTAGGTGGCGAAAATGATGTTTCTGGAGTTTAGTCACGCTAGTGAAACTGGAGGGCGCTTTGACGTCGGTATATCTAGCTACTACGCGCTTCTTTTCTTTTTCCTTCTTGGTCAGTCTCTTCACTGGTTTGCCCATGGTGGGCCTGTTGAGGGCGTGAACGACGACCTCGCCGCTAGGCGGTTGCGCCCTTTCCTTTTCTTACTCGCCACGCTCCTATAGGAAGTCGGAGTTTGGAAAAGTTCACTGTCCTCCTCGTCGTCAGAGGATGGATCGTCCACCTGGAGAGAAGAGTCTGCTGCTGCTACTGCTGCTGCTGCTGCTGCTTCTCCTTCTTCCGAGTGGAAGCTCGGTCGTTTCCGACCTCTGTCAGCGAGCCGTGTGTCTAAGCTTTGGCCAGGTCCGCTCGCTTTATACAGATGGTTTCCGATCAAGGAGTCTGTGGGAACTGCTTCGCGCAGCGCTTTCGTGAACGGAGAGTAGCCCGCCGGTCTGGGCGCCGTCTTCCTGAACCTGGCGGCGTCGTTCAGTAAGTCCACTATGTTGATGCGATGCTCAGGTGGTATTCTCCGACCCGACATCTCGCGCACCGCACCGTCCTCGTTCCACTTGATCACACCGGATTTCTCCAATTGTTTGTACAGCGCCACGGTCCGGGTGCGATTCCTCTTGGGAACTTGGTTCGCCAACCGCTCAAGTAGGGACGCGCTGGCCTCTTCAGCAGACTGACGGAGGTGAGCCGGGGGCGAAGAAGAGTAGGACGAAGAGATGTTGCTGTTGTGGGGATTCGCGAGAAAAAATTGCAATCTATTCAACAACCTTCGGTATTTCAACATTTTCTCGCGCGATTCCAAAGTGGGATCGTTCAACACTAAGTCCAAGTCCCTGTAGATAAACTGTAGCACCTGGTGCAAGGCCGCGTCGGGATGAAGGGACTGTTCTGCCTGCTTGTGGTAATAGGCCATGTCGGCAGGTAGGCGGGCGGCGGTGGCAGGAGCGGAACTCTCGTTCTTTTCAGTGCGCTCATCAGGAAGAGGAGGAAGGTTTGGAGCAGTAGAAGTACTAGCAGCAGCGACTGCAGTAGTAGCAGCGCTAGTAGTAGCAGCAGCGGGCACATGATGAAGTAGACCTGCTCGTGATGATTTGTAGAGCGTCTCAGGATCCACGAGCGCTAATCGTTTGTAGTGTTGTTGCTGCTCTGAGTCCGTCATGGGGACGACGGTGGCAATGACGCTGGTGGTGGCGGTAGTGGTGGTGGTGCTGTCGGCGAGTAGGTGTCGAATGAGGTGTCTCATATACGGAGAATGCTCTTTATAAGCGGTAAGGCCATCCCTATGAGAGCCGGAATGAGGAAACCTCCCTCTTGTACCAAGACGCGTCTCTTTTTTTTGATGGGCGTAGATTTTTTGCCGACCTCCCTCAACACGTCAGCCGATTCTCGAAGCTTGTCCAGTTGTTTGTCGCTGAGCGGGATGTTCCCTACCAGTAAATTGTGACAGATCTCACTTAACGCTGCGATCAGATCGTCGCTTCCAGAGTCTATTAGATGCGAGCAGTCCTTTGGCGAGCACTTAGCTAAGTGCTTGAGAGTACCAAAGTGTCTTTCGAGTAGATGAGAAGACATTTTTGCTACTGCTTTCTCTTGTTCTTTTTTTTGTCTAGCGGTACGAACACTAGCTGAGAGTGTATGTACGTCAAAGAGGAGCGTATTCTCAGATCGTCAGGTGTTGACTGCTTGAAGTCCAGAAGGAGGTATGAGTGAGGTCGCTTGAGTTCATGGGTAAATATACTAGAGAGGGCCGCCGCGTTGGACGGAAACACCTGGCGAGACAGACTAGCTATTTGCCCCATGTCGCGCGGGTTCTTGAAAACGATCATGTAGTGAGCGTTCAGACTCATAGTTCGAAAGTCGGGTGATTTCTGGAATAGGTTCTGAGTGATGTATATGACGCTCACGTTCCAGTGATGCGAGTATTTAGTAAAGATGTCGGCTACCACTTGCTGATTGGAACTGCTCATCAGATCGTCCAATATCAGTAGAGTGTGGGGTCGTAAGGCGTCTTCTGCTACTTCCACGTCTCCCGCTATAGTCTCTTTGCTAGGAAGACCTTCTCTGAATTCCACACCGTACTGATTTTGCATTTTTTCAAACAGAGGTTGCCACTCGCCGTAATGGTAAAAAGTCTTTTCCACCGGCGGCGTGACCAAATTGTTCACGTCGCTCAGAAATTGATCCACCAAGCGCGATTTTCCACAACCCGACGGACCGCTAATGATACAACTAAAGGGTCCTTGTAGTCGAGCGTCGAAATGAATTTCTGTGAAAAGTTTGCTTCTACTGCTCGACATTTTTTTTTTTTTTTTTCAGCACGCGTGAGAGAGCGGTTGTGTGTCTGACTGTCTGCTGTGTTTCTCACTCGAACGGTCGGTAGTGAATGGTTGTGGAGAAAAGTCCGCCGACCTTTTTATTGATTCCGGCCGGTGTCACAGTAGCGGCGGCAGAAGTGTCTTTTTTTTTCTTTTTATTTTTTGCGATAAAATTCTATTTTCACTCAATAGTCATAAATGTTTTGTATCAGACTCCAGAGGAGTCTGATACAAATATTTATTTTTTTTTTTTAAAAGAAGAGGGAGAGGAGGAGGAGGAGGAGGAGGAGGAGGAGGAGGAGGAGGAGATTAATTTTTATTTTATTTTATTTTTTTTGATCATTTAGGCAAAGCTCGTCGCTTTGCTGCTTTTTTTTCTATTTCTGTGTTGTGACACGATCGTCTCGAAAAAGCAATAAGGCGTGTGAGCGCGGCGGTGACAAATACATATTGGAGCGTATGGTTTAAAATGGTGCGTCCCTATCTTCTTCAATTCGGCTGCGTTGCAATATGCGGGATAACAAGTGACGACGTCGAAACGTTTAGAGACCGTGTTCACGTCGGCCACAACGCGCGCCCACCGAGTGGGAGCTGCAGTCGCTCCCAAGAAACCGATTGGCTTGTCGAATCGTTTCATAGCGCTTATTCTCACTTTATAAGAGGAGGCAGGGTGAGGAGAGTAGCGGCGCTCTTTCTTTTCATGAAACGCCCAACGAGTGGGGGCGCTGAGAGCGGCTGTTATGCAATGGTAGAGTAAATACTGTTCTGAGAAGACGGCTCTCGGCCATGTCGCTACGTTTTCCTTTTCCGCTCTTGTATAACGACGATGGCGCTCAGCTTTGCATTTCTCGAGAATTCGGTACGCTTCAAGAGATGCGTGAACCTCAACTACGTGACGCTCTCTCCTTTGAGATAAAAAAATAGCCGGGCAGTTGAGGAGGGCACTTTGTTCGCGCGACCGTCTTTTAGAAACTCGCGCCCTCTGCAGCGCCATGTTTCTTTCCTCCGAAACAAAAAAGACTGAGTGAAAATAAAAATTTAAAAAAACAAAAAGCTCAAAGAAAAAAAATAAGCAATAAGCAGACTCAGCTCGAAATTCCCTGCTGGCGTGATGGCGGTGACTGCAGGCGGTGGCGGCGGTCGGCTGGCCGGCGGTGGCGGTGTCGGCGGCGATGGTAGAAGGGTGTGTGGAAAGAGAGACGCATCTCAGTCTTTTATAGGAGCGGCGAGTCTGACATTTTCAGCTGTCGCATGCTGACCTGCTGCTATCATAAGAGAAACAAAAGCCCTAATCACGCTTTTCAGCTGGATCCTTCCACCCCGCCAGACATGGATCCAGATGGGAAGGTGGTTTAAAATTAAATCCGTGTACCGACTGTCATACAATAGAGTAATTAGTTGAACGCGTGTTACCTGTATAAAGGATTAGCGGGTCATGGGCTCAGCGTGTGTATAGAAAAACAACTACAGGTAGCGTGAACAAAGCGACCCCCTCCCTTTCTGTCACTCTGTCTGTGACTAGAGGGTGCGCGTGTGGTAAGCGGCTTAAATCTAAAGAAAAACAAATCACCCTCTCCTGTCGTCAGCAGTCAGCCGGCCGGCGGCTGGAAAATGCGATTAGAGGGATGATGAGCCGCGTAGTAAGCGACTTAAGGCTGATCTAAAGACCTGCCGTGAGGGGGCAGCTGGCCGGTGGCTTGAAAAAAAGGGGGGAGTAAGGGTATATAAGGGGGAGTGAAACCGTATTCGGCATCGTCATCATCGTTCACGCTACTACTACTACTACTACTACTACTACTACCACCACCAGCACCGCGCCTCAATTTGCAGATCCCCATGATGGAAAGTTGCTACCGTGACATGAAGCGGAATGACGAAGCGGCGCGCGAATGTGAAGCTGATGCTGTAGCCTCTGCTACTGCTGCTGCTAGTGCTGCTCAGCGTGCTACTGCTGCATTTACTGCGGCTGTTAGTGACGCTGGTTGTGATGACGTTGTTGTTGTTGCCGCTGCGGCTGTGACTGCTGCTGTTGCTGCCGCCGATGCAGCTACTCATGCCACCGATGCCGACGCTGCTGCTGCTGATGCTGTTGCGGCTGCCGATGTCGCCGCTGATAACGCTGCTAGTGCCCGCTCTGCCGCCCTTGCTACTGTCGCTGCTGCTGTTGTTGCTAATGCTCACGCTACTGCTGCTACCGCTGCTGCTGCTGCTGCTACCGCTGCTGCCGAGGCTGCTGCCGAGGCTGCTGCCGATGCTGCTGCCGATGCTGCTGATGCTGCTGATGTTAGCAGTCGCGTCAACAAAGAATCGTCATTTGTCACTCTTAAACCTCCAGTTGAACGCGCGACGAGTAGTAGGGCTACCAACGCGACGGCCGGATGGTGCAAATGGTGTCGTCGCTTCTGCTCGTGCGCTTGCTTTTCTTCCAGTCCTACCTGCTGCTGCTACGGTATGATAGTGTTATAGTGTTTGAATGAGAACGCGCGTAGTTACACATAGACGCTGTAACAGATGTGCTTTTTTTTTAAAATATAATTTTAACATAACATGGAACTTGTTGTGTTTATTTTCTATATATAAGTTGTTTGTTTACAAACAGTCACGTGTCACGTGGTGTTGTTTACAAACAAGAGAGCCACATGGTGTTGTTTACAAACAAAACCCTAAGTAGGTCACGTTACCCTAGTTACCAGAATGCCGGCTTCTGATTGGCTGAGCCTAAGTAGGTCACGTGACGTAAGTAGGTCACGTTACCATGGTTACCAGAATGCCAGCCTCTGATTGGCTGAGAGCTTCTAAGTAGGTCAGTAGGTCACCCAGAATGCTGGCTTCTGATTGGCTGAGAGCCCTAAGTAGGTCACGTTACCATGGCAACGGGTCACGTGACCAAATGGCGGCCTCTGATTGGCTGCATATCGATTGAGTAATAAACAGTACTTAACTATAGTCCCGTTCCGATACATACTATACTACTCAGGGTGTACATGCCGACTTTAGGATGTCAGGGGGTGTGGCAGGGTGTACATGCTGACTTTAGGATGTCAGGGGGTGTGGCAGGGTGTACATGCCGACTTTAGGATGTCAGGGGGTGTGGCAGGGTGTACATGCCGACTTTATGATGTCAGGGGGTGTGGCAGGGTGTTTGTTTGTTTGTTTGTATTTCATTTATTTATCCTGGCAGGAATGATTGACCTGGTAGGTCGTATTACTCATACACCAGCAAGTGTTCCGATATGCGGAGATTAATAAGGCAAATAAGCCTTTTATATATATGTTTATAGCAAGAAAACTCCCATACTGGGGAGTGTTCCTGCTATGTATAACTTACCTATGAGGTCGTTATAACTGATATGGTGTTAGAATTTATTACAAAGGCTAATGATCTAATAGACCATGAATAGGTTAGTAAACATGAGATATACAGTTTATCTTCTTCTGTTAGAAGAAAATAGAAGAGCAAAGGGATAGAACCCATGCTATGTAATAGCAAATGGGTAGAGGAGTAGAGAAAAAGGGGGATTGCAGTGTTGTTATATTGCAATCCATGTGTCTCTTGGCAAATTTTGCCAGAGATAATTTTGAAAATAATCAATCCCAATATATGCTGATGTGTTTCATCTAAAACACATCCCCATATAGTTGGGCCTATGTGTGTAAAGGCCTTTTAGGCAAGTTGGTGTTCTTCTTATAGTATTTGGGTGGGGTGTACCGGGGATAATCATTGCAATTAAAGTAGTGTGAATGGGGGGGGGGGCAGGGGCGGCCGGCAGGGGGGAGGGGGGGGGGGGGGGCTCAACGCTCAACCCTGGGGATATCTGGAAAGGCCTTGATTTTGTCTTTGTAAATGTTGTCATTCCATTGTTTGAACTGCTGCTCATCTTGTATGGCCCTAGTTTCTATTTCAAATGAGTTCCATCTGGTGGCTAGCCTATATTCCAGACTCTTTCTGTAGGCAGGGTTTAAAGGCCTATTAACCTTCATGAGTCTTTCGTCACGGGCCCTAGTCCTTATGGGCCTTCTGTCTATACGGGTGATATTTAATGACTCAATGAATGATTTATGAGATAGGTGTTGCTCCCTTCTGTCTTCCATATAATTAAGATCTGCCACTTTTAGCAACTTTTCTGTATTAATAGTACCTCGGTGACAGAGAGCAGTCCTTAACCCTTTGTTTATGGCATTTTGCAATTTTAGTATATGAGTTTTGTTAGCAACCATGTAGCAGATGTCCCCATAATCTGGAACAGGGAGAATCATTGTTTTTAGGACGTCTACTGCTGCTTTCTCCGTCATATTCTTCCTAGCATGCCTGAACAGGTATGTCTTATAATCCAGATTTCTCTCTAGAATATCAATATGTTTCTTAAAATTGAGTTTATTATCTAGCGTCATTCCAAGGTATTTGTATGTAGGGGCAAATTCTACCATGTCATTATCTATCTTTAGTGTGGGTTTGGTCCAGACATTGTCTAGGGATTTTGTTGAAAAGTTCATGGCTTTAGTTTTTTTAGTATTCAATGAAAGTTTATTGTCAAGACACCATTTGGAGATTTTTGTGAGGTCAGAATTTATTTTTCTTTCTATTGAGTTTTTTTTCATGCCGACTTTAGGATGTCAGGGGGTGTGGCAGGGTGTACTTGCCGACTTTAGGATGTCAGGGGGTGTGGCAGGGTGTACATGGCGACTAGAGGATATCAGGGGGTGTGGCAGGGTGTATATGCCGGCTTTAGGATGTCAGAGGGTGTGGCAGGGTGTACATGCCGACTTTAGGATGTCAGGGGGTGTGGCAGGGTGTACTTGCCGACTTTAGGATGTCAGGGGGTGTGGCAGGGTGTACATGCCGACTTTAGGATGTCAGGGGGTGTGGCAGGGTGTATATGCCGGCTTTAGGATGTCAGAGGGTGTGGCAGGGTTACATGCCGACTTTAGGATGTCAGGGGGTGTGGCAGGGTGTACATGCCGACTTTAGGATGTCAGAGGGTGTGGCAGGGTGTACATGCCGACTTTAGGATGTCAGGGGGTGTGGCAGGGTGTACATGCCGACTTTAGGATGTCAGGGGTGTGGCAGGGTGTACATGCCGACTTTAGGATGTCAGGGGGTGTTGCAGGGTGTACATGCCGACTTTAGGATGTCAGAGGGTGTGGCAGGGTGTACATTTTGTATTATTCAACACAATCATGCAAATATCAATACACTTTATGATAAGGCCAAAAAAAAAAAAAGGTGTGTTTCAGGCAACATGGTCCAAAAATTTAGGGTAGGTAGGTCGGATTTAATTTTTTTTTTTTTTTTTTTTGAATGTTGGAGGTACCTTGAATGAGTCGCGGACTGCCATATCGACTCGCGGGTCATCAAGACGACTCACCGGTTCTTACTATAACTAGGAGTATCATGAAATTATTGGACATTCTTGTTAATAAGCAATTTCCTGAGGCTGGACAGTTAATTAGGCATGTGATCTGTTCTTCCTGACCAAAAATTTGCTAAAATTTCCGAAAAAATATGAATATTTTGCAAAAAAAAAAAAATAATCTCCAAAATCGGAAAAAAATGCTAGGGTCGGCCCTTTTTTGAAACTAGGGTCGGGTTGCCTGAAACACCTTTTTTTTTTTTTGGCCTAACTGCATTCAGTCTCTCTCATCCATTCTTATTTTACAATGTCTTGAGAGTTTGTGAGGCTTCATTTGACTCGGGAAAGGGTTGGGTGGAATAATTAATACAGAAATGGTCTACTGCTGCCACCTAGCGGCGGAAATCTACAGCACAATGTACTGTAAATGTACAGCAACATTGCCGGAGACCCAATTTACAGTACATAATGCTGTAATTATACAGCAAATAGTGCTGTAATACCAACTACAGCAAAAAGTGCTGTAAATGTACAGCACATTGTGCTGTTTAAATGCAGTAACTTCTTACAGTGTACCCTGTAGTCGCTACTACAACCCACAGGGGAGGATCCAGGGGGGGGGGGGGGGGGACCTGGGGCTCCAGGCCCCCCCCCCCCCCTTTTGGAAACAAATTAAGATTTTTTTAATGATAATTTGATCCGCCATGAGTCACGGCGTGTCACTTTTCGGTACTTTGGTGTCTTTTGGACCCCCCCCTTTTCAAATTCCTTGGTCCGTCCCTGAATTACCCTGTAGTCGCCACTGCTACCCTGTAGTCGCCTATGCTACCCTGTAGTCGCTGCTACTACCCTGTAGTCGCCACTGCTACCCTGTAGTCGCCACTACTACCCTGTAGTCGCCACTGCTACCCTGTAGTCGCTGCTACTACCCTGTAGTCGCCACTGCTACCCTGTAGTCGCCACTGCTACCCTGTAGTCGATGCTACTACCCTGTAGTCGCTGCTACTACCCTGTAGTCGCCACTGCTACCCTGTAGTCGCCACTGCTACCCTGTAGTCGATGCTACTACCCTGTAGTCGCCACTGCTACCCTGTAGTCGATGCTACTACCCTGTAGTCGCCACTGCTACCCTGTAGTCGCCACTGCTACCCTGTAGTCGCCACTGCTACCCTGTAGTCGCCACTGCTACCCTGTAGTCGCTGCTACTACCCTGTAGTCGCCACTGCTACCCTGTAGTCGCCACTGCTACCCTGTAGTCGATGCTACTACCCTGTAGTCGATGCTACTACCCTGTAGTCGCCACTGCTACCCTGTAGTCGATGCTACTACCCTGTAGTCGCCACTGCTACCCTGTAGTCGCCACTGCTACCCTGTAGTCGCCACTGCTACCCTGTAGTCGCCACTGCTACCCTGTAGTCGCCACTGCTACCCTGTAGTCGATGCTACTACCCTGTAGTCGCTGCTACTACCCTGTAGTCGCTGCTGCTACCCTGTAGTCGCTACTGCTACTACCCTGTAGTCGCCTATGCTACCCTGTAGTCACCACTACTACCCTGTAGTCGCCACTGCTACCCTGTCTCCACTACTACCCTGTAGTCGATGCTACTACCCTGTAGTCGCCACTGCTACCCTGTAGTCGCCACTGCTACCCTGTAGTCGCCACTGCTACCCTGTAGTCGCCACTGCTACCCTGTCTCCACTGCTACCCTGTAGTCGATGCTACTACCCTGTAGTCACCACTGCTACCCTGTAGTCGCCTATGCTACCCTGTAGTCGATGCTACTACCCTGTAGTCGCCACTGCTACCCTGTAGTCGCCACTGCTACCCTGTAGTCGCTACTGCTACCCTGTAGTCGCTGCTACTACCCTGTAGTCGCCACTGCTACCCTGTAGTCGCCGCTGCTACCCTGTAGTCGCCACTGCTACCCTGTAGTCGATGCTACTACCCTGTAGTCGCCACTGCTACCCTGTAGTCGCTGCTGCTACCCTGTAGTCGGTACTGCTACTACCCTGTAGTCGCCTATGCTACCCTGTAGTCACCACTACTACCCTGTAGTCGCCACTGCTACCCTGTAGTCGATGCTACTACCCTGTAGTCACCACTGCTACCCTGTAGTCGCCACTGCTACCCTGTAGTCGATGCTACTACCCTGTAGTCGCCACTGCTACCCTGTAGTCACCACTGCTACCCTGTAGTCGCCACTGCTACCCTGTAGTCGCTGCTACTACCCTGTAGTCGCCACTGCTACCCTGTAGTCGCCACTGCTACCCTGTAGTCGCCACTGCTACCCTGTAGTCGATGCTACTACCCTGTAGTCGCCACTGCTACCCTGTAGTCGCCACTGCTACCCTGTAGTCGCCACTGCTACCCTGTAGTCGATGCTACTACCCTGTAGTCGCCACTGCTACCCTGTAGTCGCTACTGCTACCCTGTAGTCGATGCTACTACCCTGTAGTCGATGCTACTACCCTGTAGTCGCCACTGCTACCCTGTAGTCACCACTGCTACCCTGTAGTCGCCACTGCTACCCTGTAGTTGCCACTGCTACCCTGTAGTCGATGCTACTACCCTGTACTGCTAATAAGGGCATAATGCATTAAGAAATCATGCCGTCCTTAAAGCATATCCCGCCTTGAGGATATCAGGGGGTTGGCAAGGTGCATATGCCGACATGGATGGGTCCTATTTCTCCAAAAAATTGCGGACCCCTGTATTTATTTGCGGAGCTCCGCAAATTTATCGAATATGTATTCAGCAAATTTGTGGATCTCCGCTAATTTCGTTTTCTAGTACTTAAGCATACAAATACAGACCTCTGTATAGATCTGCGGAAGTCCGCAAATTTGTGGAGAAACAGCACCCAGGAGCTAAATTGGGACTGGCTGTAGCCAAGACACGGACAAATGATGCATGACAAATGGAAAAATCCCCCCCCCCCTCACTCCCTCCTTGAAGATTTTCTCAAATTATCTAAATGTAGGCCTAGCTAGTTGTGGCCCATGTTACCAGGCCGCTTTTGACCCAATTTCCGACCTAAGGCAATAATATAAGCGACTTTTGAAAAATATTTACAATAGATTAGAGGGTCCAAAAAGTGACTTTTCGACCTGGACCACTTAATTTCGGCGACTTTCCGACCTCAGTTGGTGGCTGTTATGTGTCGGACTGTGGACCCCATATTACAGGCATGCTAATACGGCTAATACATCGTATGTCTATGCTAATACACATAATATTTGGTCATCATGATAGGCCTACGTGGTACTTATTTGTAGTTTTCTTCAAAAACATAGAGTACCCCCAGCCTTCAAAACGACTCTATGGTTCTACTTTGATGTTTCAAAATTATTTTAATTTCAGTAAGCTTGAGTACAGGAGTCAAAATCCTCGATTTACTTAGTTGTTACTGTAGGGACAGCAAGCATTTTGCCTTCAAAAATTGGGGAATTGTCGCCAATTCAATGCCTAGCGTCGCCACCTTTTAGGCTTTTGGCGACATGGCTACAGCTGCCCACCCCTGTTGTGTCTGTTTAAAAAGTCACTTAAATTTGTTTAAAATTGGTCCGGGGGGTCAGATGAGGACTAAAGGGCCCCAAGATCCCAAAAGTAGGGAGTCGGCTTATAGGCGGGGTTCTTCAAATTGTCAAAAGTATTTCCTATAAGCCGATTTTTTGTTCTTAAACTCACTTTCGGCTTAAACTCACTTTCGGCTTAAACTCACTTTCGGCTTATAGGCGGGGTCGGCTTATAGGCGGGGTCGGCATATAGGCGGGGTCGGCATATAGGCGGGGGTCGGCATATAGGCGGGGTCGGCATATAGGCGGGGTCGGCTTATAGGCGGGGGTCGGCTCATAGGCGGGGGTCGGCTCATAGGCGGGGGTCGGCTTATAGTCATCAATGCATTATCTCTGAGGATAACAAAAACACAAGATAAGTCTTGTACAGTAAATTCCCGCGTATAACCCGCGGGTTATACGCGAACCAAACCTCTAGTGCGGGTTATACATTGTTCTCAAAGTCTAGGTGCGGGTAATACGAGGGTAAGTCTTGTAGTATCAACAGAGAGGTCCGCCATGCGCATGTGCATTAAAGATGGCTTACGAGCTAATTTGGGGTCGATTTTTATTTTGTATTTAAAGGATTTAATTGTGTTCATAGTGTCCATATGCATTAAATGTCATCAGAATGATTTAGAGGATACCAGGTCAGGGGACCCCTCTGTCCGTGGTTTGCTCCATATTTTATGGGTTTTATAAGTATCAGAATGATTTAAAAAGCTACATACATCCTTATATGAACACGATGAACTCATCTAAGTTGTTTAAATGAAAAATAAAAATCTACCCCAAATTAGTTCCTAATTCAAGCAGTAGCGCGCAAACTTGGGGCCAGATGTTATGATATCAGGGGGTGTTTCCCCGGTCCCCGCACTCAGTAACTAAAGGGGGACGTCACCTGCGTTTTCCATCTTAAAAAACACCCCCTATTCCACAAACTTTTTTTCTCAAAACAAGGGTATTTGGGAGTCTAAAAATACCCCCTTTTTAAAAAAAGACAGGGAGTTTTAGTAGCATTCCCCTTTCTCTATGAATGACGGATATTCGATAGTAAAGAGTGTACTATAGGGTCAGTGGAATGCAACAATATTCCCAGTATAATGCCAGCTGAGGTCACCCCTTTTGTTGGGAAGTACAGGGATTTATTTTTTTAAATACCCCCTTTTCTTAAAATCCACAGGGATTATTTGAGAAAAGCAACCCCTTTTTCTGGAAATTCAGGGGCCATTGGAAATGCTAGAAAATGGACCGTTTTCCTGTGTTTTTAGGACGCAGGTGACGTACATTATATACATTAAGTGCGGGGACCGGGGGTGTTGCACAGTGTACATGCCGACTTGAGGATCTCAGTGGCGGTGGCACCCTTATATGGGACGCTGCTGCGCCGGGGTCGTGGTAGTTCATATTCTCCACACCAGGGGTGTGTGGTGGTTACCAGGGACGCTACTGAGCCCGCCACAGTTTGATTTCAAGATTTACTGTGTATCTATGTTAACAAAAAGGGCAGGTTAATCCAGCCATACGCTATAAGCACCCATTACTATACTGTCTTGTCATATGTTATTACAGATTACTATTCCCTAAGGCCAAAAAAAAAGAAGTTTGTTTCCGGTAACCCGACCGGGTCTAGCAAAACAGGGCCGGGTCCCCCTCTTTTTCTCTCCTTTTCAAATTTTTCCCTACATGCCAGTTTTTACGGTTTGTAAATCGGATAATTTTTAAGGATTTTAGTGGAAAAACGCTTAAAAAATAGGCTTAAAATTGGAAAATTGGAAAAAAAAATTGAAAAGAAAAAAAAATCCGACCGGCCGGGTCTGGGTTGTCTGACCATGTTACCGGAAACCAACCTTTTTTTATAATTTGGCCTAATTGTATACGTCAGAGTAATATATCCTGCACGTACAATAGAGCCAGGCTCTGTTCCTATCATGCAGCTCATGATTAGTGATGTTTCTTATAAGGCCAAATAAAAAAAAAAGTTTTGTTTCAGGTAACATGGGAAGAAACTCTAGGGTCGGTAGGTCGGATTTTTTTTTTTCCTTTTTTTTGGCCTAATAAGATTATATTCAATGTCCTTAATAAAAGAAAACCCAGCCTAATGCTATGTGGTTTTCTATCAGTGGTGTTGAGTAGCAATATTCTGACATGCAAACTATCGAAATATTGTGAATGTATCCATCATCTATATCAAATATTTATAACCCATTTTCTCTTTCTAATTTATAAAAAGAGTTATTAAGAAGAAGGCTACAAGAGCCCATGTAAATTTAGCTAATTTATTATCATTTGGCGATGGTGATACATTAGAACAAAGGGGAACGGCATACAAGGGTGATAAATATTCCTGTATTCACCCTGTCCAGTGGAAGAAAAGTAGTCCGCCCTAATTATCAACGAATCAGAGGAGAGGGCATTGACACATATAGTGGCACAGGGGGGGTGGGCACTCTCTATATTTTCAATATCAACCATGTGTGCCTAATGTCCTAAATGTAACACCCTTATACATGTACAGGTAACAGGAACTAAATTGAGAGCAAAAACATATATCTTGTTCCCTTCAAAGGGACTCCTCAGCAGAAATGTGAAAGGGGGGGGGGGCTTCCATTGAGCTTGTGTACGCATATGATAGCCAATGACTTTTTTTACTTTTTTTTTTTTTACATCGCCTAAAATTGCCCCCAAAAAAGTGTAAAAATGGGAAGATTTTTTTCAAAATTTTTGTAAACCAAAATTTGACCCCAAAAAAGTGTAAAAATATTCAAATTTCTCCAAAAGTGCATAAAAAAACATAGGGTCGGCCCTGTTTACATAGGGTCGGTCGGGTGACCTGAAACAAACCTTTTTTTTTTGGCCTTATTGTTACAGGTGGGCAGGCACAGTGCTAGTGCTGCAGAGAGGTGGCAATCACCAGGTGCTATAACAACTGAGGGTACTTAGAGGCCTAGACACCTACGTTGCAGAGGAGTATGCCTTGGTATAAACACACCTTGAGAAGTAGTCCTCCAATTCTAGCCAAATAACCTCCCAAATTAAATGTTGGGTAGCCAAATGATAATAAATCCACTAGGGATGTCATTGGTATAGAATTTTATATAGGGAAGGGCTCTGCTGATAATATCCCTACACCCTTCATAAAGGAGTCTGATAAATATAGTTGTATTGGAGACTCGTATGTTAGTGTGTATTTAAAACACAAAGTTGTTAATATTTCAAAAAATAATTTCTAGGAATAATGTTGTGAATTGACTTGATATTGTAAGCAACATGACCAGATTTATTGTCAAAATGGTACTAGTATACGTTCATAATAATCATGTATGGATACCCGATCAAAGATCCAAGGGCTAATGTAACAGTTTATAACAAAAATGTCAAATTGTTACAACAAAAAGAGGTCTGCACCTGCACTGTACTGTTCTGCACTGGCCCTTAGTATCCGTTCAGGCAGCCTCAGATTGGCGTAGATCCAGACGTGGGGTTGGAGGAGGGGGGCGCGGTGTTCACTCGGCCACTACTCTACAAGCACTCAATCACGTTCCCGCCGTCACAGGGCGTTCAGGGTGACGTGACCTCAACATGTCAGGAGGCCGTTTGATTGGTCAATGGCAGAATGCAGGTCACATCCTGGCATTGTGGGAACTATCATTCTTATTGGGCCGTTCTTCTGCCCTAATTACATGTATACATGTTCTCATTACAATAATTACATGCCGACTTGAGGATATCAGCGGGTGTGACACAGTCTACATGCCGACTTGAGAATATAGCATTCTTATTGGGCCGTTCATGTGCCCAGAAGTTGATGGAACTTTGCTCATTACAATAATTAGATGCCGACTTGAGGATATATCAGGGGGTGTGGGCTGTGGCAGATTGTATTCGCCGGCTCCAGGATATCAGGGGGTGTGGGGGTCTGGATGGGGGGTCCCAATTCCCCATGACGAATTTTAGAAATGACCATGTCGCCCTGTCGATTTTAAGAAATAGCCATGTCACCATGTCGATTTTAAGAAATGTCCATGTCCCATGTCGCTATCTCTAATATTCCTCATGTCGCATGTCACTAGGCCCAAAAACTGCCATGTCGCCATGTCGAATTTAGTGGTCCACACCCATGGGTGTGGCAGGGTGATGTTGCCGTGTCGAATTTAAGGGCCTAGGGCCATGGACCTTTTTGGGCCCTAGTGACATGGGACATGGGGAACAAATAGATAGTGACATGGGACAGAAGGAAAAAATAGATAGTGACATGGGACATGGGGGATTTCTTAAGATCGATATGGACCATTTGGCGACATGAGCATTTCTTAAGATCGACACGGGACATGGGGACCCCCCCATCAAGGGCCCAAAGTGCCAAAGGTGTACATGGTACCCCGGGGGGGGGGGATGGGGGGGCACTCCCTCAGATTTGGTTACATATGTGTGAACATGATTTCAAGGGAAAGGGTCCGTTTTGGGGTCCTAGGCACGGACCCGCGAGGGTCCTTGATAAGGCCATTCAAAAAAAATTGTTTCTCATCACCAAGCAATGAAAAATATGACGAGGGCGTTTTTTATTTAATTTTTTTTTATTTTTTTACTTGGGGCAATTTACAATTTGGACATTTCGCGATCAATTTTCACATTTTCTTAATTTGGAGTTTATTGATCAGGAAAAGTTGTAACAATGCAAGTTACACTTAGCTGATTGCATTGCTGACAGCATAAGCTTTAATTTGATACCAAATTTGCCAATATTTTGGCAATTTTAGCATATTTTTCATCAAAAATGTAAAAAAAAAAAAAAAGTTTTCCCCAAATCATGATTTTTATGATGCGCGCGGTGATGAGAAACAACTCTTTTTTTTGAGTGGCCTAAGGGGTGCTTTTTAAGCAAATTGGGGGAGAAAGGGGTGCATTTTCAGACCTTAAAGGCCCAGCGCCCCTATATATATAGAGCTGAGTACCTGTTCCGACTGCCCTCTGACTGTTACTGGACGTGCAGTAAGAACTGCGGGTTTAACAGCTTTTTAAAAGGTATTTTTCACTTTATTTTCCTACAATATATCTTGGTCACCCTTGATTCAGATATTTTCTCAATGTCACCCTGTGATTAGGGTATATTTTTCAGGGCCATTCATGATTAGGGTCCGTTTTTCTGGTAAGTTTACCTTGAAAAGGGTATGCTTTTTAAAACTTTCGCCCCTTACCAAGTTAAGGGTGATGTTCGCTCATAGTCATAGTGACTATAAAAAAGATAGTGAGTGCCCCTCCCCCCGGGCCTGGTACCACAATTTAAGCGACCTTGCGACTTTTGGACAAATTTGACTATGGTAGAAATGGTCTCAAAGGCGACTTTATTACCTTGGGCCCTTAATTTCGGCGACTTTCCGACCTGAGAGAGGGGACCCCTCTGCACCCCCTAGTCGCAGAAAAGTCCCAGTCTACGTGATATAGCGCTGTAAAATAACAATGTATTAGATAACCTACACCTCCCACAGTCTACGTGATATAACACTGTATTAGATAACCTACAGCCCCACAGTCTAAGTGATATTACATTGTGTTAGATAACCTACCCCTCCCACAGTCTACGTGATATAACACTGTATTGGATATAAGTATGTATTGGATAACCTACACCCCCCACAGTCTACGTGATATAACACTGTATTGGATAACCTACACCGAAATTAAGGGCCCCAGGTCACAAAGTCGCTTTTTTTAGACCATTTTTGCTATAGACATATTTTTCCAAAAGTCGCCAGGTCGCTTAAATTAATGTACCAGTCGCCAGGTCGCTTTTTACCCCTCTGGAGCCACTCATATCTTTCTGTAATTTTTAAGAGACATTTTAGTCAGGTATTTGCCAATTTGGATGAGCATTTGGAGGAGTCATTTTTTAGCGATGGGTGGTAGGGGGGGGGGGTTTGGTATCAGGGGGGGGGGGGGGATGCCTACCTACTGCAATCTAATGTGTAAATAGTTGGTGTAGGTACACAGTAGAATCTACAATAGATTTACGTAATACTGTAAACGTATGTTATTTCGCGCTGTACTTATTTTCGCGATTTTTCGCGGATTTTCAAATTCGCGAATATATGTACAGCGCAAATATTTATCCAATATAGTCCTGTAACTAACATATGCCAAAATGCGCGAATTCAAGTACATGTGAACATGTACTTTTTAGCCAAATCGCGAAAATATTCATGCGCGAAAATACATACGTTTAGAGTATAACACTATGTATTAGATAACCTACACCCCAAACAGTCTACGTGATATAACACTGTATTAGATAACCTGCACCCCCACAGTCTACGTGATATAACACTGTATGTATTAGATAACCTACACCCCCCACAGTCTACGTGATATAACACTGTATTAGATAACCTACACCCCCACAGTCTACGTGATATAACACTGTATTAGATAACCTACACCCCCCCACAGTCTACGTGATATAACACTGTATTAGATAACCTACACCCCACAGTCTATGTGATATAACACTGTATTGGATAACCTACACCTCTCACAGTCTACGCCATATAACACTTTATTTCATGGTAAATACGGCCGTCCCATTGACTTAACCAAGGAAGGCCGTATTTCACACCCCCTGTTAAATAATCCTCTCCTGTATTTCACGGCCTTTTAAATCATTAAAATTGATGATTTAAACACTGTGAAATAGCATTTTTAGATCAATTAAGTGAAGTTTTGAGGAACATAGTTAATAATAACATGAAATAAACACAAAGGAGCACTTGTTTAGTTCCCCACTGAGGGTTATTTCACTCGGCTCTGCCTCGTGAAATAACCCTCAGTGGGGAACTATACTCGTGAACCTTTGTCTATGTATTAGATAACCTACACCAACCACAGTCTACGTGATAAAACACTGTATGTATTAGATAACCTACACCACCCAAAGTCTACCTGATATAACACTGTATGTATTAGATAATCTACATCCCCCACAGTCTACGCGATATAACACTGTATTAGATAACCTATACCCCCACAGTCTACGCGATATAACACTGTATTAGATAACCTACACCTCCCAGAGTCTATGTAACAAATGCCTCCCTATCACAGACAAGGTATGGAATTGGACCTTCCCACCACCCAGATAACAAAGACTAAGTGAGTGAGTGAGTAATGGATGTTTAACGCCATTTCGACAACTAAGGTCATATTCATGGCGAGAAACTTAAATTAGAAAACAAATTGGTTCAATGGAAAATTCAATTCTTGATACATACAGTTGAGGTAGAACAAATGCTATTGCTGGGAGAATGAGATGGAAGATAAAATCATGTCAGTGCCTTATAAAACAATGAGTGTGCAGGGTAAAAATCATAAAAGTTGATGCAGTCCAGCTGCTTTCAAGAAGTCGATGATAAGATCGGGTTTGACGGTGTTAAAAAGCTCTTGTAGACCAGCTACCTTGTAGAAACGTTGTCGGATGAGCGTAAAATCTATACAATCCAAGAGGATGTGTTTGATCGATAGAACCGTATTGCACGCTACACAAAAAGGTTCGTCTTCTCTCTTCAGAAGGTATGCATGGGTCAATCGAGTGTGACCGATGCGACACCGAGTGAAAACTGTTTGGTCTCTTCTGTTTGTGAAAACAGGACGATTTGTTTCGTTGACAGTTTTGCAGAACTCATAGAGCTTCCGGCCAGGATTTTCAACCCAGTCCTTCTGCCACAGCTGGTCTATATACTTCTTCACCACTGGTTTGAAGTCTGAAGGTGGGAGCAGGCATTTTTGTTGTGTGTCAAAGCTAAGGCCATGCTTAGCAGATCTATCTGCCTTTTCATTGCCCTCTATGCCTACGTGACTTGGTAGCCAACAGAAACGAATGTCATAACCAAGTTCCTTAGATTTGATAAACGCTTTTAAAATCATAATTATCACTGGATGATTCAAGTTCAAATTTTGAATGTCTTGCAAACATGACTTTGAATCACTAAAGATGATAAACTTCTTTCCTGGTAAACTTCTCATGCGCTGCAATGCCAGCACTATGGCAATTGCTTCGGCAGAGAAAATAGAGCTGTGGTTTGGCAAGCGAGAAGCAAGCCTCTTGCCTCCACCAACCGCTGCCGCAGCCACTCTCTCCGCTTCCTTTGATCCGTCAGTGTAGAACGCTTCATGCTCTGGAAGTTCACTTTTAATTTCAAAAAATTTCATTCTAAATTCCATTGGGTTTGTCATAGCTTTTTTAGAGACGGCAAGACTGAAGTTCACATCTGGAGTTTTCAGTTTCCAGGGGGGAATATCTGGGATGTGAGTTTGTCCCAGTACTCCCAGATCCACATCAAGGTCTTTCAAATGCGGTGCAATCCTTAGACCAAAAGGTCTGGACGCTTTCGGTTTCTTTTCGTATAGTAGCCTATTTTCTGGTTGGAAAACGCATTTATGAGATGGATTGTCGGGATTTGCCAAAGTCAGGGAGAGATCTCTGTCAGCAGGGCAACTCATTCAACCACCTGGAGGTGGACATGGATGAGGATGATGGTACGTATTATCGTCGTCGTAGTCCATCTCCAAATGTCAAAGTAAGGCCACGTTCCCCTGTTAGCCATCCCAAGAAGTGATGGCAGGGGGTTCCATCATTCAGTGGAACTGTCGAGGTTTTCGAGCCAATTTTAATGAATTGAAGATCTTATGTCAACATTTTAATGCATTAGCTTTTTGTTTACAAGAAACTTATCTTAAAGACACTGATGTTGTTTCCCTTAAGAACTATAAAATGTACAACACTTGCGGACCAAATGAAGAAAGGGCCTCTGGTGGCTCTTCGATTTTGGTACGCCAAGATGTTCTCCATAGCCCTCTACCTTTAAATACAGACCTTCAAGCTACAGCGATAAGAATAACTTTACATAAAACAATAACACTATGTTCACTGTATCTTCCCCCGAAATGTGGTTTCACTTTGCAAGATTTAGTCCGTCTTACGGACCAACTTCCGTCTCCTTATATGATCGTAGGAGACTTGAACGGTCATAACCCCCTATGGGGTGGTGACACTGCAGATCCAGAAGGAAACACTATCGAAAACTTTCTAACCCAAAAAGCTCTATGTATTCTTAATGACGGCTCGGATACCTACCTACACCCAGGACATGGTACATATACTGCAATTGACTTGTCAATAGTAGAACCCCAGCTACTACTAGACTTTTCTTGGAGAGTCCTGGAAGACCTCCATGGAAGTGACCATTTCCCCATCCTACTACAAACAGAAGAGCGTTGTGTTGACAAGAGAGACACACGTTGGAGGTTGGATAGAGCTGACTGGGAGAAATTCCGGTCCCTATGCCATGAAAGGTTCAACACAGAGAATTCTGATATTGAAGGGGACATTGAAAGCTTCACCGAAACTTTGATATCAATTGCAGAGGATACAGTGCCAAAAACCTCGACAGTTCCAAAACACCCTAGAAACCCATGGTTTGATGAAAACTGCAAGAAAGCCATCAAAGAGCGGAAAAAGGCATTGCGAAAATTCAATAGAAGTCCAACAGCAGAAAATTTAACAATCTTTAAAATAAAAAGGGCCAAAGCCCGTCGCATAATTAAGGAAGCAAAGCGGAGTTGCTGGAAAAGGTATGTCTCAGGTGTATCCTCACGGACTCCCATAAAAAAAGTTTGGAGCATGATAAGAAAGATCAAAGGGAGAGGTGATAGCTCGAGGGTCCAGCATCTCATTGATGGAGATCAGCTGTTGACCAGTTCAGCTGATATTGCCACCAAATTGGCTGAAACATTTCAACACTACTCTTCTTCCAACAATTGCTTGCCGGCTTTTGTACCAATTAAGAACAGAGAGGAAAGAAAGAGACTAAAGTTTCAATCTTCCAATGCAGAGGGTTATAATCAGTTTTTTACACTAGAAGAAATAAGAAAGTCCCTTGGGAAGTCTCACAACACTGCTGTTGGACCGGATAAAGTTCATTATGAATTTCTGAAACGCCTACCTGAACCTGTACTCAAATTGCTCTTACATCATTTTAATACCGTCTGGGAAAATGGACGGCTGCCGCCTTCATGGCAGGAGGCCACCATCATTCCCATTCCAAAGCCAGGCAAAGAGCACTCAAATCCAACAAACTATAGGCCCATAGCTCTGACTAGTTGCATCTGTAAGACCATGGAAAGGATGATCAACGAGAGACTTGTTTGGCTACTCGAGTCTGAACATCATATCTCTGACTATCAGAGTGGCTTCAGACGAGGGAGAAGCACTCTTGATCATTTAATTAGACTAGAACATTTTATTCGCGATGCCTTTATCAAAAAAGAACATGTCGTTGCCATATTTTTTGATCTGGAAAAAGCATACGACACAACATGGAAGCATGGCATTATGAAAGATTTACATGACATGGGATTTCGTGGACGTTTACCCATCTTTATTTCTGACTTTCTATCCAATAGACACTTTAGAGTGCGATTGGGTGCTACACTTTCTGGGGAGCATGAGCAGGAGCTCGGAGTTCCTCAGGGTAGCATTCTTTCTGTCACTCTCTTCAGTATTAAAATGAACAGTGTCGTGAAAGCTATTACAAAGGACATGTCATGTAGCTTATATGTTGATGATCTTCTCATTTGCTACAGTGCAAAGTTCATGCAATCTATTGAACGGCAACTCCAACTCTGCCTGAATAAAGTCCACACTTGGTCGGTTGAGAACGGCTTTAAATTCTCCCGATCGAAAACTACTGCGGTACATTTCTGTAATCAGCTAAGATGTCATCTTGAACCAGATCTGACCCTTGGTGGGGATCCTATCAAGGTGGCAGAGCAAACCAAATTCCTCGGCCTTTTGTTTGACAAGCGACTGAGCTTTGTTCCTCACATAAAATCCCTGAAGACAAGATGCTCAAAATCGCTTGATTTGCTGAAAGTACTATCCAACACTGACTGGGGTGCTGACAGCAAGGTGCTTTTACATCTGTATCGAGCGCTTATAAGATCGAAACTGGATTATGGTTCTCAAGTATATGGTGGAGCTAAGCCATCTTACATTGCAATGTTGGACCCCGTACATCGACAAGGTCTAAGATTGGCATTGGGAGCTTTCAGAACCTCACCCTATCCAAGTCTGTATGTCGAGGCTAAGGAACCATCACTAAACAACAGGCGCCTCAAGCTGTCGCTGCAGTATGCCCTGCGTGTCAAAGACAAAGACTAAGTACATGGCATACAAAGGGGGCAAGGGGTACATAGGCCCATGTGCATGGAAAATGTGGAAAATGGCTTCCACGTTCACCTACTTTGGGATCCGGCTCTCTCGACATCCTCCAGCGCTGGCGATGTAGAGTACCCAGAATTTTATAGCCTCCACGGCCTTATTCCAACTTTGAAGACGGGTCAACACGACTGAGTCATGGGACTAGAGGCAGGGGGGGGGGACGTAGCACTGTCCTTGTGCTAGGCCGGTCAGGGAGTGTGGGAAGGGGTAGCCATGCCCTCTTAGAGAACAGTCTCTGAACAGTCCATAAATGTGATTATCTGGCCAGAACATCACATGCACATACATCCCATGTGTCCTGATCCTGTGTTTGCAGATGCCCGTGAGTCAATCCTACATATTGTTGTGCCAGGCGGGAAAGGTGATGCCAGTGCGAGTACGCCGGTCAATAAATACATCATGTCTACGACGGCACTTCCTGATATGACATCAACAGCGGTGTCTGCAGTGCTCTCCAGAACTGGGGAAGGGATCCACCTGAGGAAAGAAAGGAAATACTGTTTGAGTTACATGGTTGGAGTCGGTGTGGTTTGGCTGGATTGGGAGTTTGGGGTAGAGGGAGTTGCCCGGGAGGGGGGGGGGGGATGTTGACATCCTTCGCTCGATCTGGCCTTGTATACGTCTTGAGATAGAGTTTGTAGGGTGCATGGGGACCAGTGCAGAGCGCCGGTCCATGCATGTGTGTGCTTGTTCCTGTATTGCATGCTTAAACTGCACATGGCAGCGCAGCCAGGAACTCCTACACATCTATGACAAGGGGCTATAGTACCAGGGGGTGGGGTTCTGCCATCGAGGGGGGGATGTGGAGGACATGTGGGGGGGTTGACATCCTTCGCACGCACCGGAGCTTGTACTTGTTCGTTAATGCACGTTAGTAGTGGCAGTTTGATCCCACATGGAATCTCATGCAACAAACCGTGTCTAGTCATTGTTCAGCAGTGGCAGATTTAGGAGGTTGGCTACTGCCCCCTCCTTCCACAGGTTATTAGTATATCCATAGGACATGGGATATACACTTCCTGAATGCACCACTGTTCATCCTGAACTCCTAACACTTGCAACAGAAGTCTGTAGTATCCGGTGTGGGACGGGAGGGGCCTTAATTTTGTCGCCGTCGTGTGGGGTGGGGGGGGTGAGTAGGATATGTGAAGCTTCAGGTACATATTGAAAACATATTCTCATATCATGAACTTAAAACTGCACATTACGACAGGTGCCATCACTGATTGAATTGAGACTTTCTTGTTCAGGGGTCGATAGTACCATTTACATTATTCTGATAAGCTGACAGATGATTAAATAAAAAAAATTAAAAACTTAGCGTTCATGTGGTAGCATCTGTAGGGGCTAGGGTTATACGGGGTTGTTATATGACGAGTGCTGTTGGATGCTGTGTTGCGAGCTCAGTCCGAACCCTTCAGTCCGACGGTAGGTGGCGACACCTACCCCGGGCTTGGGGTATGGACAGAGGTCGCTATAGGCTTCCGGTCTGCGTGTGCGCGCGCAGGCTGGCTGCCTATATATACCCGGCATCTGACGGTACTCGTCGGTTACTCTGAGCCACGCTGGCAGAGGAGACCCTGTGATCATATCGGCTGCTTAGCCTACTGACCCGTTCCGAACTCTATAGGGAGTTCGCACACTTAGTGACTGCTTGTCTAGGTTCTCTGAATAAACCTGATATTGCAACCTGTAACACTTGATCCGAACTGTGTCGACTTTGTTCTTTAATTGATACTCTACCAATATCATAAAGATACAAAGTATCGTTTATTACACTGGTGCCGTGACCAGTTCTGAGTGAAACGCAGGTTAGCCTGTGCAGTAGCACAGACCTCGGGCTCTGGACGGAGCAGCGAGGTCTCCTGATGAGGCAGCAGCCTTGTCCCCGGAGGGGCTAGATGCCAGTTATGAGGCAGATACCCACAGTAGGGCGAATGTTCCATCCGGAACAGACGCAGCACGAGGACCCAGGGGTCCTACCATCATGAGCCGCTCATTGGAAGAAATGAACTTGTCCTTGTTCAACGTTGGTGGGTCAAGGTCAGCCGCGCCGACTCCGAGGAGGTTTGCCCTGTTGGAGGAGCGTCGCTTTGACGACATGAGAGAAGCCCGAGTGCAGGAACGTGTACAGATGGCTCAAATGGAATTGTTGACCATTCAGAAGCAATCCAATGAATGGAAAAGCAGTCTGATTGCATTGGAAGGTGCAGTCACACACAGAGCTTCCAAGATCAAGGAAAAGGACGCAAGGCTGTCTACCTTGTTGGAGGAGAATGAAAAGCTGGTACAATCCCTCAGCAGAGTCCGAGCGGAATACGATCAGAAAGAAGCGGACCTACGAGGGATCCGGTCCGAGTTTGTCGAGGCAAACACGGAGCTGAACCATATTTGCGCAGCTCGAGACGCTGTAATGCATGAAGCAGAAGGGGCCCGAACAGCTATTGTTCAGGACACAGAGGACTTACAGGAGGTCCGCCGAAGTCTAGTGACGGAGTGCGACATTCTGAAAGCAAAAAGAGCTGCTTTACAACAGTTTTTATCGGAGACGCGAGAAAGTATGCACGACAGCAGTACCTCATTCGCATCTGCAGACAATGGTAGTCCGGAAGGCCTCCATTACATGAGCTTTACAGACACTCCCAATCAGCCTATGGGACGTGGAGTAACCATTGAACCGGCCTTGTCAACCTCGACACCGGGACGACCACTCCGAGTGGGACGATCCAGGGGCAGAGGCAGGGGGGGTGATTCCTCACCGAGGGTAGGGATCAGTGGTATCCGTCCGATACCAAAACAGGTATTTACAGCCCCGACCGGTCTAGCCTCAGTAGGCAGGGGAAGACCATTGTCGGAGTTGGTTCGGAGTCCACGATCGCAGTTGAGAGTGGACGAGCAAGAACTAGACGCGGTATGCTTAAAAAAAGCGGCCGAACAGGATAAGGCGGCGAAAACCGACCTGACTCCTTCGAGTTTGTTGCAATGGCGAGAATGCCAAGCAAACATATTGTTCCAGGAGCAGAAAAACTTGGAAATAGAAAGGCGAGACGTGTATCGCAAACAGCAGGCTGCTTTAGAGCAGCAACAGAAACGAATGAAGGAAAACGCTGCTCTCGCAGAGGAGTTAGCGGAGCAGGAAGCGGCGGTTCTGAGGGCTCGAAAGGAAGGGCTCCGAGCTGCCGGAGAGGCTGCTAAAGCTAAACTGGAAAAAGCTCAGCAGGAGGAGGAGGCTGAGAAGCAGGCCAAGGAGTTGGAGAAAGAGAAGTCAGAACATCAACGATTGCTTGCTCTGGCCCAGCAGTGTCAGTATATGACTGATCAGGAGAAGAACTGGTGGTTCGGACAGGGCGTGGACCCCACTACGGACATAGTGTCGTATGGGACCTACCAGGCTTTTCTGGATAGACAGAATAGTGTGCCAACCACGGGTGCTACTCCGGGGGCGACTCCTGGTACGAAGAGTCCGAGGAAGGCTCCCAGGAGAACAATGCTGAGTACAGAATTGCAAGAATTGTACGATACGAATCCCGCAATAGCGGGGATCGGATTGCACAATGTAGGTGCGGAAAAGGACGCGTCAGCATCCATTTCTAAATGTCTGGCGATAACCTCTAAAATTAGAGGTTCGTCCAATGCTGCTAGACGCATAGCTAGCGAGCCATTTCCCTACTGGCAGAAGAATTCTTGGGAAGATTGGTTGGGAGCCACCGTTGAGGATATAAACCTCAGCGGGTGGGACCAACAGGATGCAATCCCGTACGTTTGTAAGGGATTACGCATGGGAGATGGTCTCATGGCAGTTGAGCAGTGGAAAGAGGAATGCGGACCCCGCGGAACTTTCAAACAGCTCGTTGAAATCGGAACCATCCTGTACGGAGATTCCGCACGGATCGATCCGATGGTCGCTTTTAAGAAGCGTGTGCAAGGCAAGAACGAAGCTCCAAGGGTTTTCGGACTTGCATTGATGAGACTCCTGAAGAAGGTACACCCTGCTTCAGGAATCCATGATGCCTTATTTTCTAAGGAATTGTTCTCTCAGTTCGTTGCCGGACTGAGAGACCCAGACATACAACAAACGGTGTATGACACGTGGAGAGCAGATACGTCACTAGATGACCTTTTTAAGGCCATCGACATACATGCTCTCAAAAAGTCACTGTTAGGGGACCGGATGCCTACCCGGGCCTCGGCCATTATAGAATGTTCTCCGGAACAGTCTGATGGTTCGGGCAGTGATGAGGAGGGGGCGATAGCTTCAGCGGCTCAGTTCAAGAGGAATGGAAATTCCTCTAAACCGCCGTGGAAGAGTAAGAAGCCGGAAGGGGGTGGAAACCCCCCTCCAAAAAGGGAGTCATCAGAACCGAAGGCTCCGGTGATGGACGCAGCGTTTTTCACAGCGCTGTTTGAGAAGATGACGACTTCCATTCAGGGGGCTACACAGCCTAACAGAAGGAAGATCAATCGGAGAACCGCTAAGTGCTATAGGTGCTTAGAGATCGGTCACTTTGCCGCGGAGTGTACGGCTCCGAGTCCGAAAGTTCCCGGAAAGGAGGGAAACTAGAGGGGGTAGTCCGAGAAGGCGAGCGGACAACCCCTGGAGATGAAGTACGCCAACATACCAGAGAGGTAGAGCCTAGTGAAATTCAGAAGACAGGAAGGGAATCAGGGGTGGCTTCGAGTCTGAGGGGCTCGGATGCCGGCCTGATTAACATTCCAGTCCATCAGTTGCCCGGCAATGAGGCAGGGAGGCCCATTACGGATAGGAACGAGGAAGTTGCGGCTGTCACAGACACCGTGTGGGTAGGGAGTACCCAGCTTTCCCCGGATCATCCATGTTTCGACCATTTGAAGAAACATGGCCTTGATCTGGCTGCTCCGAAGGATTTCAAACGCTTCACTGTAAACCCGTCTCCGCTGGGGGGGAGGCGGTGGTATGTGTCTGTTACTGTGGCCGGTAGGGCGGGCGAATTTTTAGTAGATACGGGAGCCAGCCACTCCTTTATCTCCTCCAAATTCTATGCTCTTATGCCGGACAGTCGTGATAACTTCAAAACGAGGGTAAACGCCTGTTCGGCCGATGGGTCAAGTATGCAGACGTATGGGCGCGCGTTCATACCGGTCCGGATTGGAGGGAAGGAGTATGTGGCTTCTCCCACAATTGCGGATATTGCAGACGACGGTATACTGGGGTTGGATTTTTCGGCGTTGTATGACGCGGTCCTGAATCCTGGTACAGGGGTACTCCGAATAGAGCACCCGTACCGTGCGGTGGAGCAATGTGTGCTCCGACAAGTATCGACAGTGGCAACGGTGGTCCAAACTGTTAAGATTCCTCCCGGACAGACGTGTGACGTGCTGGTCCGAAGCAAGGGGCTTAGGAGAGAGGAAGAAGCAGTTGTGGAACCGGATGTGGCCATGTTGGGAAGCATCGGTCTGACGGGCATGGATACCCTGGTGGGGGATGGTGCTTGGACCGTAGTGCCGGTTTCCAACCCCGGGTTGGAACCACAGTATCTTAAGAAAGATACAGTGTTGGGGAAGGTGTTCACCAGTGAGGCCATAGTGTCCGCTGGACAGGTGAGCATGAAGGGTGACCCTTCTCCGACCCCGTTGAGTGAGGGACTCGAGAAAATGATATCCGAAACGGATCTGACGGATCGGATGGATCTCGATTCTCTAAGGAGGCTGGTAGTGAAGTATCAGGATGCATGGCAAGTGGAGGGGGAGCCGTTAGGCCGAACCGACAAAGTGTTGCATTCTATCAATACTGGAGATGCACAGCCTTTCAAAATGCCTTACCGACGTTTGCCGTTGGGTAAGAAAGCTGTTGTTGAAGAACAAGTGAAAACCATGCTGGAACAGAAGGTGATAGTGCCTAGCACTAGTCCCTGGTCCAGTCCGGTTCAGATGGTTACTAAGAAGGATGGGTCTATCCGATTTTGTATCGATTATAGGCGCCTGAATGGGGTAACCAAGAAGAATGCATATCCTCTCCCCCGAATTGATGAGACTCTGGACTCGTTGGGTGGGAACCAATGGTTCTGCACCCTTGATCTGCAGTCCGGGTATTGGCAGATCGGGATGAAGGAGGAGGATAAAGAGAAAACGGCTTTTACGAGTCACATTGGACTGTATCAGTTTGAACTGATGCCTTTCGGGTTATGCAACGCCCCGGCCACATTTGAAGCTATGATGGAAACTCTGTTGAGTGATCTACTGTGGCGCAAGTGCTTGGTATACTTGGATGATGTCATTGTTTTCGGCAAGACGTTTGAAGAGTGTGCGTTGAACCTCGGAGAGGTGTTGGAACGAATTCGGTCCAATGGCTTGACATTAAAGCCAAAGAAGTGTGAACTTTTTCGGAAGTCCATGGTCTATTTGGGCCGGATCATCTCCACCGAGGGTGTGCAGGCTGATCCGACTAAACTGGAGACTGTGGAGACTTGGGAAGTTCCAAAAGGACCAAAGGATGTCAGATCCTTTCTAGGGTTCTGTTCCTATTACAGGGACTTCATCCCCGGATTCTCTAGGGTGTCTCAGCCACTCCAACGGTTGAGCCATTGGACTCCGGGGAGGAAAAAGGAACCCTTCCCATGGGGGATGGAACAGAATGAAGCCTTCAAAGAGATTAAGGCGTTGTTCCGGACCACCCCAGTGCTGAGATACCCTACGGAGAAGGGGCATTTCATCCTTGACACTGATGCGAGCAATGAGAGCATCGGGGCCGCATTGTCCCAAATCCAGGACGGAGTAGAGGTCCCGTTGGCGTTCGCTAGTAACAGTATGAACAAGGCACAGAGAAATTATTGTACTACCAAGCGAGAGTTGCTCGCAGTGGTGGTATACACGAAGAAGTTTCGGCACTTCTTATATGGAGGGAATTTCACACTTCGCACTGATCATTCGGCCCTCAGGTGGCTCCTTAACTTTAAGGATGCGGAGGGAATGATTGGTCGATGGTTGAACCACCTCAGCGAGTTCGGACTGGAGAACTCTCATATCCAGCACCGAGCGGGCACAAAGCATATTAATGCTGACTGCCTGAGTAGACGTCCGGTACGCCGTTGTGTGCGTCCGGAATGTGGGGATTGTGGTGCTCACAATGCTGTGGTAGCGAGTGTGCGTTTGCCTTATGATGGGTTGTTGCAAAACCTGTTGGATTGGTCCACCGACACTATAAGGACGTACCAGATGGCCGATCCTACCATAGCACGACTGAGGGAGCTTGTCCCTACTGGGGTCTGTCCAGTGAGACCCGAAATATCGCTGGAAAACCGTGAAATGCGACGTTTCTTGGCACAGTTCCATGAACTGGAGGTCCGAGACTCGTTGTTGTGCAGGTGGAAGACTTGTCCAGGAAAGCGGAGGGTATTACAAATGGTAATCCCTGCTGCTATGAGGAAAGACATCCTGTACTACTGCCACGGCCATTCCACTAGTGGGCATTTCGGCAAGAAACGCTCTTTGGAACGGCTGAGTCGGAGGTATTACTGGCCCGGAATGTCTGGCGACCTTTTGAGGTGGATCGAGACATGTCCGGCATGTTGTTTAGGCAAACCTGGTCCTGGATTAGGAAAATTGCCACTGCAGCAGGAACTATTCGGGGTGAGATTTGCTCGAATAGCCGTGGATATTATCAGTGGAGTGAAACCCACTCCTAAGGGTAATACGTGTATGATGGTGGTCTCGGACTACTATACGAAATACACCCGAGTGTACCCACTAGAGGATCATACTGCTGCTACTTGTGCGGAAGCACTAGTAAAGGGGTGGATCCTCCATCTGGGGGCTCCCTTGATGTTACATAGCGATCAAGGGAGAGAATTTGAGTCCAAGCTTTGGGCAGCTATGTGTCATCAGTTGGCTATATGCAAAACTCGGACCAATCCGTACCGACCACAGTCCGACGGGCAGGTGGAACGGTTCAATCGGACCTTGATCCAGGTTTTGAAGCCGTTAGTGAACTCCCATATGGATGATTGGGATGATCAGTGCGAATTTGTGGTACATGCGTATAACAATACGGTCCACACTTCGACAAATTGCACACCAAACCTCTTGGTGTTCGGAGAGGACTTGATCATGCCGGCGGATTTAGTATTCGGGGTGGTAGGGATCAGTCCGGAAGCACCATGTACGGTGCTATTTGTAGAATCTCTACGAGAGAGGTTCAAATTTGCCTACGAAACAGTTAGGGCGCATTTGCTCAAAGCTGCGAATTGGCAGAAGGTAGGTTATGACACTGGATTGAAGTTGCGACGCTTCGTAGTAGGGGATAGAGTGATCCGCCTGCACGAACCGCTCTGCAACGTCAAGCTGGCAAATAACTGGGATGGACCACACACCGTGGTTAAATGTATCAGTCAGACGACTGTGTTGATTCAGTCCGAAGCAGGGCGCATCCGGACGAGCCATGTGGCTCGGTTGCGTGCTTGGGCTGGAAGGGAGCTCACCCCGGAAACGGAGGTGGAAAAGGGAACTTCGGAGGCTAAATTTGTACCTTTGGAAGGGGTGTCAGCGGATACCCCTAAGAGAGTGGTACGAAAGAAGCCCCAGAAGACCGTGAAAAAGAAAGTCTCGGCAGGCGAAGGAAGAAGGGCACGGAAAACTAAAATCAAGGCTGGAGTTTTAGTTAAGAACGAGAGTCCTTCGGCCAGGTTACGAGAGGTGAACGGGAAACCCGTTCGACGAAGCCCAAGGCTGGTGGCCAGAGGGGCGGTAACCTAGCTTGTTTACACAACGAGTGTGGTGTCCTGTGTTGTTTTATATGTTATATGTGTGCTACCAACAGGGGCGCTCAGAGTCAAATAGAAAAGAATGTTGGAGTGCTCCCGAGGGTGGTGGACGGATAATCCGGTGGGGTAATCTTCGATTTCCCATATTAATCCACTAATACTCCTGATGAACTCTTTATTCGAAGTATATTTTGACTTTTGCGAGCCGCCTACGTGGCAGTGTGATCCCCCGAGCCCGAGCTGCGGGCGGGAAAGGTCGTGACCTGATTAAGCGATAATTGGGTCACACCGGGTAACGGGATCGCGTCCAATCACGCGAGACGCTGCGCATGCGCTTTGTTTTAAAAACAAAAGCGAGGGAACCGCCATATTGATTTTGGGGCTCTCCCGGATCAATCGTGCGTGTGTCGGCAGCGGAGAAGTCGGTGTTTTTGGGCAGCTAGAGGAGTAGAAAAGGCATACAAAGAGTAGGAACTGTGAGTACTCTTTGCTGGTCCGTCTAAGACAATAGAGGGAGACGGGGAACTAAGTGTTTCCCCGTCAAACTCCCGTCGCAAGACACTTGAAGAAGTGAGGATGGCCGAGCAGCAGCTCCGCCAGTCCGAACTCTCCGGTCACTCCGAGGTGGCATCCGCCACCGAGGAGCACATGGATGCTCAGAGCCCCAGTGGTGATGAGCTGAGCCAGACTCTGTCGGAACTACGTGTGGATCCGATCGTGTCACCGATTCGGAAGTCTCCGTCACCCGATGGCAGCGAGGACTCCGGAATGTTGCGAGGGATCGCCTACAGTGCAGTAGAGCCGAACCCCTCCGAGTCGACTGGACATCTGTCTCGGATGTGCAGTCTGAGCATTTCGCCCAGCCTCAAGAAGACAGTTACAAGGAAACTGTCTATGGGAGGCGACAGCGACTCCGACACTTCACGTCCGAGGACGCGCGGTGGTAAGGGTGCTACCCGAGATCGGTCCCGGTCGGCCGATGGTAAGGTTAGTACCAAGGCTCTTAAACACGTAGGTGTTGGAAAGAAGCCTCTGGGAAAGGACGAGCCTAAAAAGCCCGATCCGAAGAAGCCTAGTACCCAGGGTACTAAGAAAGCGGATCCGAAGGTTGCCACTGCCACGGTAACCAAGGATCCGAAGACGGTCACTCCCAAGGCTCCGACTCCAAAGGTGCCAAAGGATCAAAAGAAAACTGATCCGAAGCCAGGGGCTAAGGACCAGAAGAAGAAGGGACAGACGTCCGGCAGCTCTCAGGCTGTCAAGACTCCGGGCCCTATCAAGTCAAACATCCCCATCCCTAGCAAGGAAAAGGATGCCAGTAAAGCAGCTGGAACGTCAGCTGCTCCGACGTCAGCCGTGGATGTGTTGTCCTTCTCGCGAGAGTTGGACAACAGCTCTGCAGTGGCCGCTACGGCCGCAGCCATGGCTGGTACGTCCGGGCACGGGGGAGCTCGTCCGAAAACGACAACTCACCCAACAGAAACTAGGACCGAGGAGACTATGGATACGGCATCCGCAGCTCATACGGTCAAAGTTGTGCAGGAGGTGCTGTCCGGCATCACCTTCCAGCTACCGGCTCCAGTGGAGCCAAGAAGAGAAGTACCCGCTCGGGTGGAGAGGCCTCCTGCAGGAGCAACCCCCGTCCAAGTGGAGACTCCTCACCAGCCTGCCGAGCCCCGTCTGGAGCCATCCAATATGGATACTTCGGATGAGGCCGGTAAACTGGACCAAGCTGCAGGCGGTGGTTCAGGTGGATCGGGGGTACCGATAATCCCCCCAGTCCAACATGAAGTATGGGATAAGGAGGACGCCGACGTCCCATCCCTGCTACGAGGAGCCATCATCGCACAGATGAGCAAGGAGGAGGTCAGGTCGTTTGACTTGGTCCAGATGAGAACCTTCCGGGGCCTGGACATTCTGTCCGACCGGTTTCCGACCTGGTTCCCGGCCTACGTGACGGCTGCAATGCAAGGCCTCAGTGAATCGGCGGCTACAGCTCGCTTGGTTGCTGAGTCAGAAGGACGCCCCGAACTTATCGCGGCCCTTGAGTACGAAATGCTACTCGCAGACGAATTCAAGGTCGTGCATAATAGAAGGGAGAAAAGGCGACAGCTGACGCCCGCCATGAGGCTGGCCCGGAACATGGAGAAAAAGACTAACGAGTCTATTCTTAATGATACTCTGGAGGAAGAGATTGTCCAACAGAGCACCGCTGCGACTAGGTCTGCTGACACTAGTCGGATGGAGAAGGCCAGTCGTAGGCATCAATACCTACGGGAGACTATCCGGTTGACATCTCTGAATGCGGGTCAGTCCCCTGAGGAGGTAGATGAAGTTTTGAAGGGATTGGACAAGAACACAATCCCGGATAACGAACTGCAGGAATTGGTCCGGACTGCACTCCGAGCCAATGCCGCTGGTGGGTTTCAGTTCTTTAAACCCATGTGTGTAAATGACTGTGTTAAAGATAAGCGGTCATCCAAGGTTCCGGAGGAAGTGGGTCCTGACGGTCTCTCGGACGACGAAGAATGGATCAAACCTGGTCCCCTAGACAAGTCGGTACAGCTGTACCACTATGAATTGCTGGAGAAGGTCCGAACTGGTAGCACCAAATACCATTCGCTCCTTCAAAAGACGAAGTTGGCATGGGCAATGTTTAGATGGCATTCATTTAGTAAGTGCCCATTCAAAGCTTGTCGAGACATCGATGAGACCCTGGAGAAACCCCGAACTTGGCCTACCAAGGTTCGGTATGCAAGGCATGTTACCCGCCATCATTTACGTCATTTCATGCGATATGACTGCCTGAGTGTGGGTTCGAAGCAGAGCAAGGGTTGTCCGAATGGTGGTCTGTTCTACACCAGAGCAGACATCATTCGACACCTTGCCAAGTTCCATAGCTTGGCTCTGGAGACTGCAGCGGAACGTATTCAGACCGCTCACGCAGAAGTCTACTCCCATTTTGGGACCCTAGTAGACAAGAATGACAATCTCGAGGTGGATTTTGGCTCCAACGAGAAAGGGAAGGTGCGGGTCTTCTACAAGGTGAACCCGGATCGCACGTATCTCCATATTCCGGAGGGCGAACTCTACGATGAGTTCGAAGAGTACCAGCAGCGTACCAGTACACGGAAGCGGCGAGCTCCGAAACGATCCGATGGGTCCTCGGAGCCCACCGACCCGAAGAAACAGAAAACGGATGAAAGGCAATCCGTTATGGAGAAGGCAGATCCGGGGTACAAAGGACCGGCATTTACCTCTCGCACGACCGACTGGAAGTCGGGTCCTCAGGGCAGGCCACCTCGACCTAGTCTGGAGGATCCGAACTCCAGTACGGGGGGATCGTTCGTTGACGAATTCCCCAATCTGGATTTGGTTCCGGGAGGGGAGTCACAGACTCTCACCCAGACCGGGAAGGACAAGGCTTCGGTGAAGCAAAAGCCGAAACCAAAACAGACTCCGGATCCCCCACAGGAGACTCCGGAGGAGGGGCACTTAGTCTTGCGACTAAGGGGCCCTCCCACGTTTCCTCCCGCTGACTTCAAGTCCTACGAAGCCGGACAGGAGGCCTTCGACCGGTGGCAGGATAACTTCCACCGATTGCTTACTGGCTTAAGTCAGGAGGTGGCGATGTTGTCCCTGGACACGGTGCATCATCTCCACCGGAGTGAAGTCGCTACTCAGAAAGCAGCGGCCCTGGAGTCGGTTCAGGAGGAGCGTGAAAATGCTCGGACTGAGCGAGTTGCTGCTAAATCCGAAAGGAAAAAGCAGAAGCTGGCAGTCAAGAACGCCGAGGAAAAACTGGACCACGAACGTCGGAGGTTCAGAGACTGTTTCGCGCACGAGATGCACGAATGGGATGGGACTCGGGCTCAAATCGAGCTCTGGCTCCAGGAGCTGACTCTGGCGGAAGCTGAGTCAGACTCTGAGGATGAGGAGGCTGCGGCCAAGTCGAGCCCTAAAGACGACTCGGAATCCGGATAGGATTATCCTATCTTAGGATCCGATCAAGGAGAAGGGGGGGTATTTTAAGGATACCACCCCTACAGGCTAAAAACACCCTGCTTTAGGGTGTACAAGTATCCGGACGAAAAGAAGCGGCGGGCTGGCTACGCAAGGAGGCAGTCTGCCAGGCAGAACGGACGGAGGAGGACGAGGAGATCCGGAGAGAGATCAAAGCTCGGGACAGGAGTACGCTACCACCATGGATCCGATACGAGATGTTTTTTTATATAAACTATATATATCAGGACCGAGTGCTCCTAGTTATAAGTCCGAAGATCGCCTGGAGGCAGGACTTGGAATATTTTTTTTTATACTACTATAAGCTCCCGAGCATGAGCTATGAACTTTCTCGTTCCGGTGAGTAAGAGCTGAATGAAGTAGGTTCTGAAAGCCGGGCGGAATGCAACATCATCAACAGAGGATCCGGATCTTCGTTATAAAAACACGTATGATGTCTTTTTGTAATAATACTTTAATATGTTTCTAAAACCTTAAAGGAAGTGATACTGTTCATCACTTATAAGTATTATTCATTACGAGTATAATTAGCTCGGGGTCCTGAAGGGACGAAATTTTTTTACTGTGATATTGTACTTTTTCAAGTGTTGTGTATACTATATGTATAGATTAACTCCATCTATCCTAGGGAATGGGGCGTAATTTTAATTACGGTCTATATATGTAGATACCAGAGTAGGGGCAGTGTAGGGGCACGGATTACTCGCGCCTCGGTGATAACTCCGCAGGGAGGTATCACTTGGGTAATCCTACACCCCTATGTAAGGACCATGCCGATTCAGTAACGTACGGTGCGGTTAAGTTGTCAGCAGGGGAAGTAGCTCAGGGGTAGAGCACTTGGCTCCGGAGTCATGAGGTCGTGGGTTCGAATCCCGCTTTCTCCAAGATGAATTTTCCGCGACCGTTACACTGGTGGAGAAAGCGCGTGATACGCGAACGGTGACACGTTGGCACGTCAGTTGGTAAGCGTTACAAATTTGCTAGGGGCTCGGTGACCTTGGAAACAGGGTCAGCCCCCAGTGGGTCCCAGGAATGGGACCCGTTGGAGACTGGGAGCAACCAAGTCGTAGAAGGGTATGTTGGAAGTTAGTAACGCAGTTGGAGACGTGTCAACAGGTCGGTTGGATTGGCTGAATCGGTATGGTGTGGAAAGCTTACATCATTGGTGCCAGGGTATCTCAGCAACTGCTTGATAAAGCCCCATTGAGACCTTCGGTCTTCAGTGGGTGAGCATCCCTGATGTTGGAGGACCACTAGATTTCCGGGGGCTGGGACTCTCTATCACTGCTTGATAAAGCCCCTTCTAGGAGGGAGAGAAAGCCCAGTCCCGGAGAATCCGAGTCTAGAATGGTTGATGTAAGCTGAGTAGGGGCAGTGTAGGGGCACGGATTACTCGCGCCTCGGTGATAACTCCGCAGGGAGGTGTCACTTGGGTAATCCTACACCCCTATGTAAGGACCATGCCGATTCAGTAACGTACGGTGCGGTTAAGTTGTCAGCAGGGGAAGTAGCTCAGGGGTAGAGCACTTGGCTCCGGAGTCATGAGGTCGTGGGTTCGAATCCCGCTTTCTCCAAGATGACTTTTCCGCGACCGTTACACATCCATTGTTCTTGAAAACCGCAGATTCACCCTCAGTCACGATTACTGACGCTCAGGCTGCATGTCACTGAAATAATGAGTACAGCTTGATAAGGGTCCGGCTATTATAGTAACAATAATACAGCGTCATTTTACATAGACTAGAAGGTGTAGGTTATCTAATACATGTGATATAACACTGTATTAGATACCCTACACCTCCCACAGTCTACGTGATATAACACTGTATTAGATAACCTACACCTGCCACAGTCTACGTGATATAACACTGTATTAGATAACCTACACCTCCCACAGTCTACGTGATATAACACTGTATTAGATAACCTATACCTCCCGCAGTCTATTTGATATAACACTGTATGTATTAGATAACCTACACCTCCCACAGTCTACGTGATATAACACTGTATTAGATAACCTACACCCCAACAGTCTACGTGATATAACACTGTATTAAATAACCTACTGCTCCCCCAGTCTACGTGATATAACACTTTATTAGATACCCTACACCTCCCACAGTCTACGTGATATAACACTGTATTAGATAACCTACACCTCCCACAGTCTTCATGATATAAAACTGTATTAGATAACATACACCTCCCACAGTCTATGTGATATAACACTGCTTCAGATAACCTACATCTCCCCCAGTCTACGTGATATAACGCTGTATGTATTAGATAACCTACACATCCCACAGTCTACGTGATATAACACTGTATTAGATAACCTACACCTCCTCCAGTCTATGTAAAGTAACACTGTATTAGATAACCTACATCTCCCACCGTTTACATGATATGACACTGTATGTATTAGATAACCTACAACTCCCACAGTCTATGTGATATAACGATTTATTATATGATATCTAAGACATTTCACCTACCTCCGCCAGCCGCGCAATCTTATTTTCACGCAGCTGCAATCAGGTGATGTTATAGCTACATGTCAGTTTTCACGGTTTTTCAATCGGACAATTATTAAGGGTTTCACAGCATGAAAATATGTACTGAGCGAAAATTAATACGTTTACTGTAGCTAAGGCTACATAAAAACGATTATCAGCTTTGCGGATACCGCCCGCCCCCTTATAACTTTTCTATGGTTTTAGTAAAAATATGTCCAAAAATGGCGCATGAAGGAAAACAACAGCAAAACAATTGCAATATTATCAATATCAATTAGGGTAGAAACGCAATTTACACAGCGTTTCAGACAAGAGAGGAGACTAAAGAGGGGACAGTAAAGCAGATTAAGATCCCTTTAAAGATGGGCTAGGGAAGCCCTTTTCTAAAAAAAGTGTCCGCAAAGCTTATAATTGACTTTAAGTGGCCTAACTACGCTCCCAACGATCCTCATATGATCAGCCTTGGACTGAAAGATCCAAGTTACCGTGCGACACCAACGTGGAGGTTCTATATGAGGTCTTGTTCCTTCGACCAGCAGAGGAAGAGTAACGCCACAGGGGCAGCTCGCCGTTTCACCACAGGGGCATCTCGTCGTTTCACCACAGGGGCAGCTTTCACCACAGGGGCAGCTTTCACCACAGGGGCAGCTGTTTCACCACAGGGGCAGCTTTCACCACAGGGGCAGCCGTTTCACCACAGGGGCAGCTTTCACCACAGGGGCAGCTGTTTCACCACAGGGGCAGCTTTCACCACAGGGGCAGCTGTTTCACCACAGGGGCAGCTTTCACCACAGGGGCAGCTGTTTCACCACAGGGGCAGCTGTTTCACCACAGGGGCAGCTTTCACCACAGGGGCAGCTCACCGTTTCACCACAGGGGCAGCTTTCACCACAGGGGCAGCTGTTTCACCACAGGGGCAGCTTTCACCACAGGGGCAGCTTTCACCACAGGGGCAGCTGTTTCACCACAGGGGCAGCTTTCACCACAGGGGCAGCTTTCACCACAGGGGCAGCTGTTTCACCACAGGGGCAGCTGTTTCACCACAGGGGCAGCTTTCACCACAGGGGCAGCCGTTTCACCACAGGGGCAGCTTTCACCACAGGGGCAGCTGTTTCACCACAGGGGCAGCCGTTTCACCACAGGGGCAGCCGTTTCACCACAGGGGCAGCTTTCACCACAGGGGCAGCTTTCACCACAGGGGCAGCTCGCCCTTTCACCACAGGGGCAGCTTTCACCACAGGGGCAGCTTTCACCACAGGGGCAGCTGTTTCACCACAGGAGCAGCTTTCACCACAGGGGCAGCACATGGTTTCACCACAGGGGCAGCTTTCACCACAGGGGCAGCTTTCACCGCAGGGGCAGCTCTCCGTTTCACCACATGGGCTAGCTGGCGGAAGCGAGAGATGGGGCCCTTGAACGGGGGGTCCCCATGTCGCATGTTAGGACTTAAGGCCGTATGTCCCATGTCACTACCCAGTAAACACCCTACGTAGTTCCAACGTAGCTCAGAGGTTTCTCTAGGTAGATGTCCAACCAAAAGGTTTGAGATTGGTAATTTTGGAAGGTTTGTAGACGTCAAAACGTTAAGGTTTATTTACGTTCAACAGATGTAGACGTCTGATTTACGTTGATCTACCTCATTCAGACGTAAAAATTCTACATAGATCTACGTTAAAAGACGTAACTTTTCAACTTCAATTGGGTAGATGACTTTTCTGTGTCATACTAGGTGGCAGCACTATCAATTATGGAGAGAATATTACAGCTCTTTAACAAATCAACCACATTCAAGCAGTAAATTCTCATTAATTATGAATTCAATATCATGCAAATAAACTGTATTCAATCTGCCTGGGTATACTGGTATATAAAGGACAGGTGATTAAAGTATTGTGCATGAATAGGTGCTTTGAGGCACTTAACTTTGAGGACACCACATTGGTGGTAATGGAAGAAATACAAAGCCTCTCTGAAGCCAAAACTATTCAACAGATCTATACTGTCAGGCTGTTTAATTGAACTACAAGAATATACTATGTAGAATGAGATGAGATTGGAAATTATAGTAGTTACTTTGTATGAATATTGTTTGTAAATGTAAATTTGTCTGCAATATATTACAAGTCTTTGTCTGAGTCCCACTATGTAGAATTATATGTAATGTGTTAAACATAGATTTACGTCTTCAGGAGCTACGTAAATCAGACCTGCAGGTTTGAGATTGGTAAATAAACCTTAACGTTTTGACGTTGATAAACCTACTAAAATTACGTAGTTCAGACCAAAATTGAACGTAGATTTACGTCTGACCAACGTCGTTGTGTTTACTGGGTAGAGAAAACTACATGTCGCTAGTGTCACTAACTAACTGACCATTAAGACTATTAAATAATCATAATATTAATGAGAAAATCGTACTAGGCTAGTTGGCAGCCCTGGTCATGTACACATGGAGAATTTTTGAAATTCTTCAGAATAAAATTCTGCATTTTGGTAAGTTTTGAGAGCATTATAACATATGTTGCAAGCTATGAGGCTATTCTCATTCATGTCACTAAGGCCAATGTCGCATGTCGGACTTAAGAAATGCCCCATGTCCCATGTCACTGGTATGGCCATGTCCAATGTCGATTTTAAGAAATATCGAATTGAGGGGTCTAGGGCCATAGATGCTTCCACATGACCTCAGTAGACTCTGGTGCCAAAGAAAAGGTTTGTTGCAAGTAACATGGAAGGAAAATTTAGGTTCTTTTTTAGGCCTAATCACCTTAGCTGCACAACAATTTTGAATTAGAAAAGGAACAATTCGAAAGTTCTAGAATTTTGAACAATAACATTTACCCCCTGTAAAACTCCGCCTTTATTTTGGGATTTATTTTCTCTACAAGACGGATTAATATCTAGAACTAGGGGGTCGTATTAAAGGCGGGGTTTTTATACATTATATAATGGTGAAGAGGATTTTAAAGGTATTTTGTACAAGACTAATTATTTCCCAAAGATAGGGAGTTGTCTTAAAGGTGGGGTTTTAACATTATTCACAAGTTAGCCATCAGAGCCGAATGTATGAACAAAGGAGTGAGTGAGTAATGGATGTTGGGCCAATGTTTTTGTCTCTGACCGGGTGCAGTCTCTGACCGGGTGCAGTCTCTGACCGGGTGCAGTCTCTGACCGGGTGCAGTCTCTGACCGGGTGCAGTCTCTGACCGGGTGCAGTCTCTGACCGGGTGCCGTCTCTGACCGGGTGCCGTGTCTGACCGGGTGCCGTGTCTGACCGGGTGCCGTCTCTGACCGGGTGCCGCCTCTGACCGGGTGCCGCCTCTGACCGGGTGCCGCCTCTGACCGGGTGCAGTCTCTGACCGGGTGCCGCCTCTGACCGGGTGCCGTCTCTGACCGGGTGCCGTGTCTGACCGGTTGCCGTCTCTGACCGGGTGCCGCGTCTGACCGGGTGCCGCCTCTGACCGGGTGCCGTCTCTGATCGGGTGCCGTCTCTGATCGGGTGTTAAAAAAAGATTATATTCATATAAATAAGGATTTGTAAAAACTTCATGGCGTTTGTTATATAATTATAATCATAATTAGCAGGGCCTCCTGCTGTTGGTATTTTAACCTTATCGTGCCAAACTGGTCAGCGACGGCACCTGGTCAGAGACGGCACCTGGTCAGAGACGGCACCTGGTCAGAGACGGCACCTGGTCAGAGACGGCACCTGGTCAGAGACAAAAACATTGGCCTAGGTTCGTGAGACACAGCCTGAACGCCATTTCGATAACTAAGGTCATATTCATGGCAAGAAACTTTACGTTTACGTTTACATGACTTTAGAGAACAAATTGGTTCAATTGAAAAATGGCAAGTTTCTTGGATTTCGCAAAGCCTTTGAGAATCTTTCCCATGACTGCATGATCCAAATTCAATTTATTTTTATCTTATATATAGAGAGGATTTTGAATCGCTGAAATTAATAAACTTCTTTCCTGGTAAAACCTTGATGGCATCACGCAGACAGCTGAATAATAATATCCTAAGTACAACCATACAAAAAACGTTATACATTTATATAACGTTAAATAACGTTTCTCTAAGGCTCCTTACTATGGCATAACGTTATATGACATTTTATAACGTTATTTTGACTGAAATAACGTTTTTTGTTAGCTGGGTAGTGTATTGATGCGGGCTGTAGAAACGGCCCTCAAAACGTCAGTACTTTCTGTTAGGGACTGAGGGGACCGCCAGAACGTACCAGATTCTGCATAAATTAGCCAAATTATCTAATAGAAAATTATATCAATTTTGATTAGCCAAATCAAATATCAAATAGCCAAACATTTTCTGCCGTGAAATTTACTCATACATGACCAAACATGTGATTAAATCTACGTGTTAAATTCACAGGTAGTTCACAGAGATCTTTAAATGGGTTCTCAGCACAAAACCACTGTACCATAACAACACTGAGAAATAAATGTAATAACCAGGTTCTTTTATTCTGTCCATGCTAATACCACAACTCCCACTCCTGCCGTGGGCCTCACATCTCCCTGGCCTCCAGCCACCAGGCCTCCTCCTGCCCACCCCAGCCCTCTGGTCCCGGCGCTGACTCTCCGTCCCTCCGAGTCTCAGGCCGTGTGATCTAAGTCTCAGTGACTACTCCTCTGTGGTGCCTTGTGAACAACGTATTATAGATTTTATCGAGGTATCATGCAGATAAAGACAAAGGGCTAACTCCTGCTTCCATCGTGACAAGGAAGACGCCAACTAGTGACGTCACATTTATTTACGGAAGTGAACTAGACGCTGGTACCCGGCAGCATATTTTCCCACGTCGTCAAATAATCTCAACACATACTAGTACCTCTTTCTCCAGGGCTGGAGGGAGCGCCTGAGCTGGTGGCCGTTACCTCATGCACCGAAATAGCCATTCTCTCAAACTGACATCACGTCACATACAATCACCCCACATCGGACCACATCCAACCTCCCATACCCCCGTCTGGAACAAATTCCAAGAAGTTGAGAGGTGAGGGTGAGTAGTATTGTATGTATCGGAACGGGACTATGGTTAACTACTGTTTATTACTTAATCGACCTGCAGCCAATCAGAGGCCTCCATTTGGTCACGTGACCGGAAGTGACGTCATATGACCTACTTATGGACCGGAAGTGACGTCATATGACCTACTTAGGGGACCGGAAGTGACGTCATATGACCTAATTTAGGATCACGTGACCGGAAGTGACCTGATGAGTCACGTGACCGGAAGTGACGTCACATGACCTAATGGCCAACCGGAAGTGAGTGACCTCATTGAGGATCACGTGACCGGAAGTGACCTGATTGATCACGTGACCGGAAGAAGAAGAAGAAGAAGAAGAAGAAGAAGAAGAAAATGTGATATATATATTTATTTTTTTTTTGGAGGAGGAGGAGGAGGAGGAGGAGGAGGAGGAGGAGGATAAGGAGAGGAGGAGAAGGAGAGGAGGAGGAGAAGGAGGAGGAGGCGAGTCTCTTATTTTTTTCGGTAAACTAATAAAAAACACTACGATATAAGTTTTTTTTTCATTTTTATTGTTTTACGAGCGACTGGAAGTGACTTATTGAACTAGGTAGAAGCGTTCTTTAGAGTGTATAAGGGGGGAGGGGAGGGGAGGGGAGGGGAGGGGAGGGGAGGGGGGGGGGGGAGGGGGGCCCCTTTAAGATGCATGGGGAGGGGGGCGCTTTTAGGATGCATGGGGCGGGTGGGGGGGGGAGGGGGGGAGGGGGGAGGGGGGCACTCTAGGGGGGTGGGGGGGCACTCTAAGGGGCGTTTGTCTCTTTTAAGAAAAAAAGAAAAGAAAAGATTTCAATCGAGAGACACGCTTCTTCCTCTCGAGAGGAAGAAGCGTGTCTCTTCATTTTTTTTTGTTTAGGAAGTGAGGGTCTTTAGGATCACGTGACTGGAAGCGACTTGATGAAGCATGTGACTAGAAGTGACGACGTCACATGCTTTAATGAGGCGATCAGCTGTGACTGGCGGCGGCGGCGGTGGCGGCGGCGGTGGTGCTGGCGGTGGTGGTAGTAGACGTTACTGTGGTCAGAGGTGATATGGTTTTTTTCCAACAGAAATCAGAGCTTTTATACAGAAGGAGTTTAATCCTATTTCCAACAGCACCCCAGCTGTCTAGCAGCCGCTCCGCTCCTTAAGAGCTTCTTAAGAGCTTAGATGACGAGGGGTATGTCATCGCCATCTGTGGAGGCCAGCTGAAAATTGTGTTTTTTCCTTATCCATAGCCTTACCTCCTACCCCCCACCTGAGGACGACTCTCTCCCCCTTTGGCATTCATTGTAACAAACGTCAGAGGTCAGGTGAAAATCGGATTTTCATGCACAGCCTTAGTCAGCTGTCACCCCTATTGAACTAGCCGGCCGCCGCCGGCCGGTCTACTCACCACGGCAGGAGGCGGTGATTTTTTTTGTATTACACTTAAGTCGCTCACCACATGCACACGACTCTACTCACAGACAGACACACCCGTCTTAGGGGGTCCTGCTTCACACCACACGCCTCCTGTAGTTTTTTGTATACACACTCTAAGCTCATGACTGCTTAATCCTTTATACAGCTAATGCGCGTTGAATTAGCACAGTCGGTACACCGCCCGCTCATGGCAGTCGATCTCTCAAAAAAGGGGGGAAAGAGATCCAGCTGAAAACGTCATGACTTATGTCTTTTGTTTCTCTTTGTGAATGTCCGCCGGTCAGCCGGCGGCAGCAACTGCTTAATCCTTTATACAGCTAACGCACGTTGAATTGCTGAACAAGGCAGTAAGTAGCTTAGCTCATGTCAGTCGATCTCTCAAAGGGGAGGGGGAAAGGGATCCAGCTGAAAACGTCATGCCTTATGTCTTTTTGTTTCTCTTTGTGAATGGCCGCCGGTCAGCCGGCGGCAGCTGAACAGGGCCGTAAGTAGCTTAGCTCTAGAAGCGAGAAGGAGTATATAAGGGGGCTGGAAACACCCATTCACTCACTCAGTCTTTTGCTGCTCTCTACAGTCACCACCATGAGCAAAACACAACAACTAGTGTCGTCCAAGGATCTAATCGAGTTCAAGAACAAGAAGAGTACGCAGAACGGTGATCGTTTAGCGTCAGCGTCTCCTCTTGCTACTGAAATTGAGACTACCGCCGCAACCGCTTGGTCTTATCACCCTCCCGCTGTAGCGAGCGCACGCAGCAGTAGTAGTGGTAGTAGTAGTCGTCGTGGTAGCGACGTTGTTACACTCGCGACGGTTGTTGCTGCTAAGCACGCTGCTGCTGCTACTGCTGCGCCTGCTGCGGCTGCTGGTGATCCTCGTGCTGCTAGTGCTGCTGCTGCTGCTGCTGCTGCTGCTGCGCCTGCTACTGCTGCGCCTGCTACTGCTGTGCCTGCTGAGGCTGCTGCGCCTGCTGCTGCTGTGCCTGCTACTGCTGCGCCTGCTATTGCTGCACCTGCTAGCGCTGCTGCTGCTGCTGCTGCTACACCTCTTGCTGCGACTGCCGCTACTAGTACTGACACGCAGCACGTTGCACAGAACCTCTCCACCGCTACATCAACCGACGCCATCAACGCCGCTCACGCTGAGACTTACAGCTATTCGGACACTCAGCCCCAGCAGCGCGTAGTAGACATACATGCCCTAAAGCAACAGGGTGAGACAGAGAACGACGCTGACGACGAGGCGTACGAGGAACCCGAAGGGCTACGGGCGCACAGTCCGTTTTTCGACCTCATTTCCACTGGTAGCGCGTCCGGTCCGTGGCGACTGCCCTCACCACCACCTTACGAAGTCGTGTGGTTGCCCTGTTCCGACAACGAGTCGTCGGACACCAGCGCAGACGCTGCTCCTGTTATTGGTTCTGCTGCAGTAGTACCTGTATCATCATACTTCAAAGCAGAGCCGTTAGGATACTTGTCAGACGCTATGCTACTGAAAATAAGTAGTAAGTTGCCGACATCAGATTACATACGGTTAGGTTCATACCTTGAAGTGAACTTGAAGGATATGGGATATCTCAGTTGTGAGACAAGTGTCATAACTCAAGCTAGAGAAATGTTCACTACTTGGTACCAGAAAAGTTGTACTACTAGGTGGAAGGACCTAGCCGCCGCCTTGGAAGAATCTTACCGTATGGACCTCATCAAATTCTCACGTGAGTACATGGACAAGCATGACATGTGGGATGGCTTAGAGAGTGGAGACATGGAGTGGAAAGTGCAGAAATATTTCTCTCTTTTAGCTGAGCTCTGCCCTAGAGACTGGAAGACCATAGGGATCTACTTAGGGTTGACTTCTCATGAAGTAGCTTTCATCTCTCAACCTGTGCCTTCTGACAGGACTGTGAAGAACCCTGTCTATGAAGTGCTGAGAGCTTGGAAGTACAACGAGACGTCTGAGCCTATGGCTCTGATGAAAGTGTTGCAAGACGACATGGGTCGCAGCGACGTCGCAATGTATGTTCAAGGGTTGTATGCAGCTGTACCCAAAGACATAAAAGTGAGCTGTGACACTCCAGTGTTGACCACTCTCGTCTGATCCCTGCAGTAAGATGGACATCTGTTGAATTCGATCCTAGACTACAGTCACCTTTCACTATGCTAATAGTATCGTGTGGTAAGAGGCGTCTAGTATTCAAAGTGATAAATAATGTTGTTTTTTTTTCTAAATAATTGGTAAATAAGTAAAAAAAAAAACAAAAAAAAAACATGACGCAGGACGTTTGCGAAAAGTGTTTCAAAATTTTTAAAAGACCGTACAATCACGAGTGACCCGTAGAAAAATGAAGAACAATACCTAAGTTTTGCCCTCTATGCGGCGATGTCGATTGCTGAAAAGATCACCTGTCGACGCGAATCTCTGGACGAGGTGACTATCCCTCCACGTACATGCGCTGTACCAAACGGTGAGGAAACGTTCACGGCGAATTGGCCTGCAATACGAACGAGTGTCAGGATGCACGGGACTCGCGTGAGTGTAACAAACGTCAAACTACCAACCGGCGAGTTGAGTGACGCTGTAGATACTATGCGACGCAATCCGCTTCACACAATGATAAAAGTGGGTTTCTCGGTAGGCTTACTCTTACAACACAGAGAAGACAAGAGCATACTGCGCTACTTTCACGTCTCCCAGAACAACGCAACTCTCATTACAACCGCTCCCTACTATAACTAATTCAGAAACTTTGGAAGAGCTCCTCTCAAAGATGGAAAACACCGTCGCTTGCGAGGAAGTACGGAAACTTTGCGACGCTGACACCAAGCGGTGCGCTCTTTTTCCTACTAATTTTGAACATTTGCGTTTACATGGGACTGGGGGGTTTTCCCATAGGCGGTAGGAACAGTCAGGACGGTCGAGTTGGAAAGAGAAGCCGTGTGTTAGATTTTCCCAACAAGGACAACCTCTGCGTCTTCCGCCACATTTCCTTTCACTTATACAACACCAGCAAGCGCGCTTCAAATTTGTTACGTCAGTTCTGTCCTGCTGCCACACGTGAAACTTTTCCTCCCAAAGGACATTCCAGAATCTACCCTTACAACATTACCTTCGATTTCGAGGCTTTCTTCAGACCGTGCAGAGAACCGTCGACCGAACACGTGTCCCTGCTGTGGGATCACGTCCCTTTGTCGGCTAGCGTCGCATCCGACTTTCCGGGGTAGGAGGGGTCGGTGTACGTCAGAGAATCCGACGCAGATTCCGACCCCTTGTTAGACCGAGTTTAAAATCACATAAACGAGAACGCCGAAGTCATCGAGAAAGCTGTGCTAGAACTTTACCGACCAACGTTAGCGAAGTTACATGTGGCGATAGGTGAAGCTCTCCTGCTGGAGGAAGCGACATTCACCCCTTCTCCAGGCGGCTTCGCTGCAGCTCACACCAGACAACCGTTAGTTCAACTGAAGAAGCGGCTTCTGAGATACATCCGTCAAGCTCCAGTCGTGGGCTTCAACACGGAGCGTTACGACTTGAACCTGATCAAAAATACGCCTTCACTCGTTCTTTGCCTCCGGAGACCGAAGAAACCAACAATTCAGCGTCATAAAGAGAAGCAATCAATACTTGACGGTTTACACACAGTTTTCTTGGACGTAGTAGTCAACTATTTGGCACTTGGTTACAGCTACGCGAATTATTTGCGAGCTTTCACCAGAAACAAAGAGAAAGGTCGCTTTCCTTACGAATGGATGACGTATACCAAGAAACTGGTAAACAGAACCCTGCCACCGAGATCGGCTTTTGACAGCGAACTGACGGGCGTCAAAATGGCCGAAATCCGACTACGCCACATGTCAGAAAGTTTAGTACGACAAGAAGATGCAAACTATGAGAGATTACTTGATCCACTACAACAACGAAGACGTCAAACCTTTCATAGAAGCTTTTTGAAAAAATCACGCTAATTTTTTCCAAGATCGCAGCATTGTCATGTTGAAAGACGAGATCTCTCTCGCCAGTTTGACTTTACAGGTCCTCTTCCAAAACCTATAAGCTGTGTTCTCAACGTTCCCTCCGTTCGACGCCGTCCTCCACGCTCTGATCAAAGAAAATCTAGTCGGTGGTCCTTCCATCATCTTCCATAGATTTCACGAGAAGGAGTGTATAGGTGTCTTATAAGTCGGCAGAGGGTGAATACTAGTGAAAAGGGAAGGCAGGTGTGCAAGTAGCTTTTCTAACAGACACGTGTGTGAAGTAAGCTGCTTAAGTCTAAACCCACCTGCGGTAGAAGCTCTGTACTGAGAGAGTCTTTTCAGCCGTTTAAGAGGCTTATCTAGGACAGGGTACATAAGGAGTGAAACGCCACTCTCACCCGTCGCACTTTCTCCACCCGCCCTTCATCTTCGTAGCATCGTCCACTCTACGCTCGCTCAGCACGTTACCATGATTAGTTCTGCTATTTTCTTTATTTATGAAAGTGTTGACGCTACAGAGCATTGAAACCCTCTCGAAATGAGTCCAAGAAAGAAAAAGCAACTCCCACTTGAAGCAAGAAGAGAAACAGTGCCCTATGATGCATGTGAGGTAAAGAAACATTGGAAGGACGTCACCAAGGAGCAATGGATAGAAGCATGCTTCAACTTCATCGGAACAGTAGTTTCATTTGGACAGAGGGAGAAGATTTTGTTAGAGCTATTCTTCTTAGCTCCGTATACTTGGCCTGACTGTGGTGAAATTCCTTCAAGTTTGTCAGTCTTCGCCATACAAGTTATCAACTCCTTGAAGGAGCTTCGATATATGCAAGGCACTCAGGAGGAGATTGTCAAGAAAATGACGGAATTCGAAACAGGCGAAGACACAATATGGTGCGAGGAGACGACATATGCGGACGATGATCTGGAGTCCATCATTTGTAGCCCGTTGGAACATTATGTTAAAGACTTTGAGGACATGCTAGACAGCACTGAGATGAACCCGAAAGAGAGATCCCTTACTGCACAGAAAGAGGCCAAAGCTGTGTTGGAAAAGCACAAGTTTGGTCAAGGATTCACTCTTCAAAGCAGCTGTGTGAGTGTGATAAAAAGTCTTGTGTTGAAACATTCAGACATGAAGTTTTCGCGTGCTGTCGACACACTTCCTTTGCCTGAACTGATGATGAACATGATCGACCCCATGGTACCAACACGTTTCAACTCTGCCAATTGTCCCATGTACAAAATGGTTTCAAGTTTTGCCCGTGGCCGATGGCTAAACGATCCACTGAAGTCAGAAAACCTCCTTGATTTAATCAACTGACTAAATGTATTTTCTCATACTAGTATTAGTAGCATTAGTAATAGCGGCTACTCAGTCTCGTGCAGCACAAGCAGCAGCATCTGTCAGCAGCATCCGTGACATCGTCAGCAGCAGCAGCAGCTGCACAAGCAGCACAAGCAGCCACATCTGTCAACAGTATCCGTGACATCGTCAGCAGCTGCAGCAGCTGCACGAGCAGCGCAAGCAGCACAAGCGGTAGCATCTGTCAGCGGAATCCGTGACAACGTCAGCAGCAGCAGCAGCTGCACGAGCGGCACAAGCAGCAGCATCTGTCAACAGCATCCGTGACAGCGTCAGCAACTACAGCAGCTGCAGCTGCAGCAGCTGCACGAGCTGCACAAGCAGCAGCAGCAACAGCAGCGGTAGTGTAGACCGCTAAATTCGAGATGACGTCATGTCTGTTTCTTAGCATCGACATTCGACATGAGACCTAGTGACATTTGACATGAAGCTTGAAAAACATAGTGACAGGTGACATGAGCAATTCTTACAATCGCCATGAGATATGAGCATAATTAAGCGACATCGACATGTGCCATGACTATTTTTTTTTAAAGACAAACGCCGCTAGTAGCGCTCTATAAGCGCAAGCTGTGGCTGTGAACCCCCTCCTCCCACCGTACACACGGGTAAATATCAGAGTCGGACAATGTCGCCAATACTACTCTCATACAAGGGTCAGGCGCTGCTGGACTATAATAGATGGGTCAAGGACTATTCTACTGAGGGTCAGGGTACGCCCGACATTCAATAACAAGCTGGACTTTGGCAAATTTGCTTGAAAGTCTGGCCAGCAAGAGTCCAGCATACTCTCCCAAGAGTTCAGCATTGCCAGACTATGGCATGAGGATCCCGCATGGTCAGACTTTCAAGCAAGTTTGCCAAAGTCCAGCTTGTTATTGAATGTCCGGCGTAGCCTGACCCTCACTAGAATAGCCCTTGACCCATCTATTATAGTCCAGCAGTGCCTGACCCTTGTCTGAGAGTAGAATTAGCGCTATTGGGTGCCTCTGATATTTGCCTCTGTGTAGTCAAACCTCGCCTGAGAGAGACATACTTCAGAAAGAAACGAAAGCGGATTCCGACATCGGTGTGTGACAATCACTTAGAGCTTTTCGTGAAGATAAAAACGGAAAAAAGTGTGAAAATGGTGTCCGCCGCCCGGCGGATGTTGTGAGAGACGTTACCTTCACGATCTGAGAACTTCCGGGCTTATGAAAGCGGCGTGGGAAGGTGACGGGATCCTAAGTCTCAACCCTAAGACTTACATTTGCTACGATCGAGTCAGCGGCACCGGTGAAAGAAAATCCAAAAAAAAAGATGGCGTGCAAAAAGTGTACAGAAGTAACAAACCCCTAAAGAACCAGTCGTCTTCTTAGATGTTTTCGCAAACGAAAAACTCTCCTTGCGGTAAATAGAAATTTCAAAGTGGTACGAACCAAAAATGGACACTTACACCATAGAGAAAGATGACGTGCGCTACTTGTATTATAAGCGTCACGTGCATTCTAACGGTGTGACAACGAGTCCTTTAAAAATATGAAAAAAAGTGTGTTATTGATTGATTGAGCGCATCTTTTCTAAAATAGCGTGTTTATTAGAATTGAAAAAAAGAAAATAAAAAAAATAAATAAAATTATTGTTGTGTTTTATTTTCATACGTCTTCTTTTATTAGTAAGTAAAAAAAATTATAACAATTAACTAGCGTGTCCTCTTAAAGTGACACTTCCTCCGGTCGCTGCTGATCGCCTAATTAAGGCATGTGTCGTCGTCACTTCTAGTCACGTGACTCATCAGGTCACTACCGGTCACGTGATCCTAAAGTCGATCACTTCCTAAACAAAAAAAATTAAGAGACACATTTCTTCATGACCCAACCAATCAGGGGTCTCCATTTGACCGGAAGTAGTCCCCTCATTTGCATAATGGGTCACTTCCGGTGTACCAGCCAATCAGAAGCCTCTAACTAAGTCAAGGTCACGTGACGTCACTTCTGGTATGCCCTTATATGGACATGTGAAGGTCACATGACGTCACTTCCGGTATGCCCTTATATGGGCGTGTGACGTCACTTCCGGTCAAATGGAAGCCTCTGATTGGCTGCGTCATGACCTTGACCTCTAACTAGGTCAAGGTCACGTGACGTCACTTCCGGTATGCCCTTATATGGGCATGTGACGTCACTTCCGGTCAAATGGAGGCTTCTGATTGGCTGCAGGTCGATTGAGTAATAAACAGTAGTTAACTATAGTCCCGTTCCGATACATACTATACTACTAGGGTGGTGGAAGAAGCAATGAACACAAACTATGGATTAAATGCAATTACATAGTGAATAATAATATGTTTAACAAAGGCTATACATGGTTATATTGCACCACAATTAGCCAATTTGGCGAATCCTCAGTGGGTAGAATTAGCCAAAATGAACTTTGATTCGCTATTGGCGATTTGGCGAGTGGCTAGCGGAATGTGGGGTCTAAACGGGGCCTTCAAACGCCAGGATTCTGGGAGTTAGATGACCCCAAACGCCAGGGGTTTTAGAACTTTTCTCAGTTTTTAACACGGAATATTTTCATTTATATACAACTTACTATCAATATAACGATTTGTCATATTAAAATTGCACATACATAATGTTCACATTAGCAAAATAAAGGGTTGGTGCATTTGATATTGTACCCTATAAGGACGGCATAATACTGTAATGCATCCTTGGTCGTCATGATGCATGAATGCAGCCCTGGCGAGTAACTCACCAATGCTCCATCCAAGCATCATGGCGAACCTATGGGGTCCAGGATATTAGTACTAATAGTGTGACTGCAGAGGGGTCAACAGCGACCTGGCGACCTGCGCTGTTTTCCAGGCGACCTGGTGACCTGGTGCAGTAATTTAAGCGACTTGGCGCCTTTTGGACAAATTTGGTTATTGTAAAAATAACCCTTAATTTCGGCGACTTTCTGACCTCAAGGGGGGACCCCTCTGCACCCCCAATAGTGGGGGTGCAGAGGGGTGGGGGTCTGGATGGGGGGTCCCCATGTCGCATGTCGATTTTAAGAAATAGCCATGTCACCTGTCACTTAAATTCCCATCTCCCATGTCGCTGATAAGAACATGTCATGTCCCATGTCGATTTTAAGAAACACCCTGTGTCATGTCACTTATTTTTTTCCTCATGTCACTAAGCTCCATGTCGAATGTCGATTTTAAGAAAAGGCCATGTCGCCATGTCGAATTTAGTGGTCCATACCCATAGGGGTCCCCCCTGAGGTCGGAAAGTCGCCGAAATTAAGGGGTCCAGGTCGGAAAGTCGCTTTTTTGGACCCTCTAATGTATTGTCAATTTTGTTCAAAGGTCGCCAGGTCGCTTTTATTATTACTTTAGGTTGAAAGTCGCCTCCAGAACAGCCCAGGTCGCCAGGTCGCTTTTGACCCATCTGTAGCCACAATAGTACCAGTGACTCCCATAGGGTCGGCATGACGCACCAATGTAGCACCAGTGAAGTGTTCTTTTTTTCACACTATCTCCTCTGAAGCAAGCGAGTTACTCGCTGGGGCTGCATTGGTGCATCATGACGACATATTCCATTGTTTAGCGACATCTGATAACAGGTGACGAGCAAACAGTTGAACAAGACAGTACAATAATATGACACCAGGTGGCTCGCAAGCACTGTAGTTCAGTCCCTACCCACTAGGGGTGGCAGGTGCACTGGTATCGACGGGGAACAACTGGGTTTGTTCATCTCCATAAGTAAAATACGTTTTAGCAGGATCTGGATGTTGCTCCTGAAACATTTTGTTGGTTTGGCAAGTTTGCCACTCGGCCAAGCTTCCAGGAGTCAGGTAGCTTTTGGCTGCCTCTTCCTGACCGGACGCCTTTTTCCGGCGTTCCGCATCCAGTCGTTGCTCCTCCTGGTGCAACTGCTCCTGTTGGGTAAGTACCCGCTCCGACAATGGTCTTCCTCTCCCCAAGGGAGCAACCCCCGGTGTCACCAAAAATACCTCTTTCGGTATTGGACGGATGCCCATGATACCAACTCGCTAGCCATTCCTCTACCCCTTGCTCGGCCGATCCTAAGGGGTCGACCTGGCGTTGAGGCAGACAAAGCCGATTCTATAGTCACTCCACGCCCACATGGTAGGTTCGGAGTGTCCGTAAAACTCATGTAATGACCAGCCGTCGGGCTCTCATTCTCAGCTGAAGCGTACGAGGTGCTACTGTCCTGCATACTGTGTCGGGCCTCCAACAAAAATTGCTGTATCTCGAACAAGTTCGGAACGTAATCCCTCCGTTTCAGCTACCAAGGCATCCCTGGCAACACAAATCTGGTTAAGCTCCGTGTTTGCAGAGACAAACTCGGATCGGACCGCCTCCAGGTTGGCCGTCTTGTGGTTAAACTCCGACCGGACCATACTTAAAGACTGTGCCAACAAGGTGGACAGCCTCGCATCCTTCTCCTTGATTTTGGAAGTTCGGTGTGTGACTGCGCCTTCCAACGCAATCAAGCTGTTCTTCCATTGGACTGTGCCTGAATGGTCAGCAATTCCCTTTGGGCTACCTGCAGACGTTCCTGCACCCTAGCTTCTCGCATGTCGTTGAAGCGAAGCTCCTCCGAAATGCCATACCTCCGGGGTGTCGGAGCGGCTGCCCGTGATCCGCCGATGTTAAACATCGACGGATTCATCTCCTCTAATGAGCGACTCATTATCTCCGGACCTCTTGGTCCCGTTAGCACGCCTGCTCCTGGTAGAACATTCGCGCTCCGTGTGGGGGTATCTGCCTCATCGCCGGCACATAACCCCTCCAAGGACAAGGCTAATGCCTCATCAGGAGACCTCGCTGCTATATATATATATATATATATATATATATATATATGGCAGGATGATGTATAAAGTGTTCTTTTTTTCACATTATCTCCTCTAAAGCAAGCGCGTAAGGAACCAGGGTATTAGCACAACTCAGTACCAGATTATGACACCAGGGGTAGCAGCAGAGTCCCACTAGTGGCTAATACCTAGTTCATCAACTCTCCACAGGGTGGCATCGCGGTCTCCTGGACCAATACCAGGAACAAACACGTTATTATTATACTACAACTTGAAAGAAAAATGTTTTAGAACATTATGGCAGAATCTACAGAGCTCTTACATTACAATTGACTTGAAATTAAAACGTTTTAGTGAGTGAGTAATGGATGTTTAACGCCATTTCGTTTATGGCACGATGATATCTAAGATTTTCCTAAACTACAACCCGGATGTAAAACATTTTAGAATGTTATGGCAGGATGATATCTATAGTACTCCTTCACTAAAACTTTAAATGTTTTAGAACGTTATGTCGGAACTATATCTATATTACTTTTAAACTGTGTCCTGTGTAGTGCCATCTACAGTGAGGCCGCGATAATCCGCTACATTTAAGAACCGCCAGAATGTCACTGGGGACACTAATGTCCAAACACAGGCTACACTAACGTCCAGACACACACCATACTAACGTCCAAACACAGGCCACACTCCGCATAGATATTAACATCCGAGCATAGACCATACTAAGTTCCGAGTATAGACCATACTAACGTCCGAGTATAAGCCATATTAAAGTCCATGTATACAGCAAACTAATGTCCGAGTACATATGCCTAATCAGACGTCCGAGTATATACCCAGTCAACAAATAACATTTTACATCTGTACACCATTTTATAACGTTATATGTCAACGTTTTTCTAAGGCTCTTTAGTATGACATAACGTTATGTAAAATTTACGTTATTTTGACGTAAAATGACGTTTTTTTGTTAGTTGGGTATGCCTTATCAGACGTTATATAGGTACATGCTTGGACGTTAGCATCTTCTATATTCGGACGTTAGTATCATCTATACTCAGACTTCTTTTTATTATTTTAGTTTGAGAAGATGAAAACACATCGTTTCCGTTCATTTATCCTGGCAACATACAGAACTTTCACAGCTCGAAAATATATTTCACCAGCAATAGTATATGGATTCACGTAGCTGATCTATTATATGGTATAAGCAAGATGGATTTAAACATGGAGTGTAGAGCCATCTCGTCCTTAGCTGTCGTGCAATCCTAATATATTTAATATTTAAAGTGGGCATTTCCGATTTTTCTTCAAATTCGAAATTTTACTCAAATGTCTTCCCAATATTGTAAAAGTAAAACATCTAGAGAATAGAGGCCAATTAAATGTCATGAATAGGTGTTAATAAGTCACAAATAGTGTAGGCTGTAAGTGTTATTTCATGAAAAAGCTTGTTAATTCATTCTACCAAAGTTATTTCTTATCCTTGGAACATCAGGATTTGGAAAAATGTGGGTGTGAATTTTTTCGTAAAGGTTAAAGGTCATCTAGGGGTCATTGAACAAATATAATAAAAATTGCATTTATATTTGGAAAGCCTGTATTTATGGTAGTTCTAATGATAATTTAGCACCCAGATCTTTGGGAAATATGGACTATGACCCACTACTGGAGTCTGAATGGTTGATGAGAAAATATTGTTTAAATCTTTTTTTCTTTTCGAGAAATTATTGATATGATTTATTAAATAATAAAAAAACTTGTGTTAGTTATCTTTATCAAGTGTACGTTAATCCTTGGAGTAAGAGAATTATGGAAAATGTGGGTGTGAATATTTTCGTAAGGGTTAAAGGTCATTTAGGGGTCATTGAATAAAAAGTGAATTTAAAATTGCACTTTATTATGGAAAACATATATTCATAGTAATTCTAATGATAACTAAGCCCCCACACATTGTGGGGATATTAACTATGCCCCACTTCTTGGGTGTAAAAGGCTGGGGAGAAAATATTACGTACAAATTAATGTTTTTAATCAGCTGTTTTTAGAATAATCTGTGCACATCAAATTGTCCTTCTTACAGGAACATTTCCTTGTTGTACAATTGCCTTCCAAGCAATTGCACATCGTGAGCTGTATTGGTTGCATGAAGGATAATAATTTGATGTGCTTCAGTATTTGTTGTTTCTAGACAAGACATGTCACTTTTAGTGGATAGCACTCCCTGACTTGTAGACAAAACTAAATGAAAAGTACTGACCAAAATCACTTGGACTTTAGTTCTCTCTCTCTGTAATATCAAACTATATATATATATATATATATATATATATATATATATATATATATATATATATATATATATATATATATATATATAAATATATATATATATATACATATATTTCCTGACTTGAGCCGACAAAATAAGCAATATGGGTTCAATAAGAATAGTTATGAATGGAAATATTTAACCAATATTGTATGGCTAACGCCCTCACAAGGGGTTGTATGGCTCAATATCGGCACGAGTTCGTAGCACGAGTGACGATATTGAGCCATACAACCCCGAGTGAGGCCGTTAGCCATACAATATTAGGTTTATTATACGATTTTTCGATTCATATGTCCTTATTTACCTTTAAAACGTCCTAATTTCGCCATTTTGAAGGATATATACGCAGATTGTATCGAGCAAGGTGGGCGCCATGTTGGTTTTGACATCCCACCAACCCTACTCGTTGATTGGTGGAGCCTGGCCACGTCATGCTTTCAATCTCCAACACTGAGTCCAACATAGAATTTGTAAGGGGGCCAGCTTGGGGCGCGGGCAGCCTAAGTTATAGCCAGCGTTTCCCTCAGCATTGACCATGGCCTACTGTGGCCGAGCGGTTAGCGCGTCTGGCTAACACGCAAGGGATCCCCGGTTCGAGTGGAAACGTATCAATTTTAAAGGGCCTATATGTATGTGAAAAAAAAAACCTAGAATTATTTTAACGACTAGGTAAATAAAGTCCAACTACTACCTTTATAGTAAAAAAAAATTATAAAAATTTTTGATTTAAGGAGAAGTTATAACAAAAAGTGTAAAAGTTGCTGTATCTCTGTTAATATAAGAGCTAGAGGGCTGAGAATAAGAGTATAGACTTCTTGTTTTATCCCCTTCTTCTGTATGGCCGGATTGGCAAGGCGCGTAGAGGCTTCGGCTTCTAGTCTTGGGGTCCTGAGTTCGAATCTCCATGAAACTGCGGATTTTATGTGTGACGAAATTTCGGAATTGCTCAGTCCTAACGGAAGAGTGCCGATATCCACCGGAAGAGTGCCGATATCCACCGGAAGAGTGCCGATATCACTAGATATCAGCACGGGGATATCACGTAAAAAGCACGATGAGTGGCCCAATCGTATGATAACAATAGATATATGCATTTGGTAATCATATACCTTAATGATCTGTCTGCTATATGTGACCACTCATTACAAATCATATAAGATAAACAGCTTTCATACATGATTCTATGTTCATTTAGTATGTCCTATGTACATAGTTATGCCCCTTTTGATGGATATAATAAGATATAACTCTGTACAAGTATGCCATGATGCTAAGAAATAGACACCAATCAGGTATTATTGGAACCATATCCAGACAGGCCATTCTAAAGAAGTGACTCACCCAAATGATGAACTATGATACAGTGTGTATTTTGACAGAGGCCTAGTGAGACACACACTAAAGGAGTTTCTTAGTTCAGTACAAACTAAGCACCAACCACATATCTGACAGAGAAGCTGATTAGGGCTAAGTCATTTATTGCCAGTTGGGGGGGAGGGGCGGGGCTTGGTGGATATAGGGAGGGGGGTTCATAATAGAAAACAGTTCCTTGGTGGGGGGGGGGGGCAAAACTGGAAAAGCGTCAATGCTGGGAGGGGGATCATAATAAAATAGGTCCATTTAGATACTCATGACCACACTTGATTCCACAGGAGCATGCAATTTTCTTTTGTGGGGGGGGGGGGGGCATTTCTCAAAATCCGAATGTAGTGGGGTGGGGGGGGTCGAGATAACTTTTGCCTAATTGGTGGGGGGTTTGGAAAAAATGTTGCCATTTTGGGAAACCCCACCAAGCCCCCCAGCTAGTAATGACTCGGTAAGTGACTCAGCCCTTAATCCAATAGATATTTCAGCAACCACATTTGTTGTGTCTACAAGTCAGGGTGGGCTATCCACTGACATGTCTTGTTTCGAAACACATGAGGAGGTAGATCAAATCATGATCCTTCATGCAACCAATACAGCTCACGATACACAATTGCTTGAAAGGCAATTGTACAACAAGGAAGTGTTCCTGTGAGAAGAACAACTCGATATGCACAGATTATTCTAAAAATAGTTAATTAAAAACATTAATTATAACATAATATTTTCTGTCCAACCATTATACTCAAGTAGTGGAGCATAGTTAATATCCCTACAATGTGTGGGTGCTTAGTAATAATTAGAATTACCATGAATATATGTTTTCCATAATATAGTGCAATTCTAAATTCACTTTTTATTCAATGACCCCTAAATGACCTTTAACCCTTACGAAAATATTCACACCCACATTTTCCATAATTCTCTTACTCCAAGGATTTACTTGCACTTGATAAAGATAACTAACACAAGTTTTTTTTATTATATAATAAATCATATCAATAATTTCTTGAAATAAATATATAAGACAAAAGTTTAAATTATATTTTCTCATCAACCATTCAGACTCATGTAGTAGGTCATAGTCCATATTTCACAAAGATCTGGGTGCTTAATTATCATTAGAACTACCCTAAATGCACATTTTCCACATTTAAACCCATTTTTTATTTAGTTTTTTCCATGACCCCTAGATGACCTTTAACCATTACGAAAAAATTCACACCCATGTTTTTCTAAATCTGTATGTTTCAAAGTTCCTGAAAAAAAAGTCTCAATGAATTAACATGGATTTCACAAAATCCTGTGATTCTTACATTTACAGCCTACACTAAAAGGGATGTCCCTCAACCATGGGCCTTTCTAGTGTATTTTCAATGGGGGTAATTAAAGCGTGCACGCTTTTATTCCAAAATGACCATATAATGGGCAATACAATTGAATTAGAGCAAAATCGGAGGGAATTAGGGGGAATGGAACTGATAGTAAGTCAAAAATATTATTTGCGAACATTTTGACCCATTTTTAGAGAAATCAATTTTTTTGTTCCACCCATCGGATGTACTATAAATTTTAATGTGAGAGCGCCCCTGCCACTGTAAAATGGCTCCCAGCCACACAGGTGACGGGGTTCTTATAAGACTTTCATTTCGTGCAATAAGGAAATATATATGATATGCAGCACTGGGGCTGCATCAATTGGTGCATTATGCCGTCAAATGTCATCTTTAAGCGACATCCGTCCTTAACGCCTCATGAGACTCCTCGATACAAAAGACATTTCTTTGGTGGTTTTATTCTTTAGTTTAATAGTTATGAATAGTATTGCGTCGTGAGCTCTGGTGAAAACTTCCCTTCCATTAATCATCATTATAGGATTAACATATAAGTTATATGACAAGCGTGAGCGGCTAACACAACCAACCTCTCTGGACGGCGTCCAAGCAAGCAAAAAACTGTAGTTCCAAAATATCCCACCAGATGTGGTGACCCATTGATTGATTGATTGATTGGATTGTTTTACGTCCAAGTGTGCTATGACGCCTGGGACTTACTCAAGAGTTTATCGGACTCTCGGTCCGTTCTTTTCTCATTTAGGTTGCGTTTAAGTGTGTGAGTGCATGTACTTGTGACCCAGACCAGTGTTGAAGCAGTCCAAGCTCGGAGTAGTAATTCCCCAATATACCGCGAGGGGGAAACAGTCTACATATGAATACTGAGTCAATACACCAAACAAGGGTTGTTTCTAACCATTATCTCTCTGTTTATACATGAAATTAACAACATGCCTTTGTCGACGAGCAGCCAGAGATGAAATCTCTGCCTCTTGGTGGACACGAATGGTAGGGATCCTAGCATCTACTCCCAAGTGCATGCTTTATTTGTTGCTATCTGCATCTTATCTAGAATATCCCTGCCAGCAATAGAGTAAATAACATCAGCATAAGGCCACTTTAAAAAAATAAAATGGTTTCTCATCACCGCGCGCATAATACAAATCAGGTTTTGAGGAAAACCTTTTTTTTCTTTTTTTTCAAATTCTGATGAAAAATATGATAAAATGGACAAATATTGGCATATTTGGTTTCGAATTAGAGCCTCCCTCGTCACATTTTTCAGACCTTGGTGATGAGAAATCACTTTTTTTTTGGAGTGGCCTAATCTAGATGTGGCAGAATCATTGTCTTATACCATGGGGTATAGTACTTTATATCCCTGCTTATACATTTTGTGTCTATGTTAATGGGGAGGGTCTAACATTGTGCATATTGGGCAGGCAAGTCCCTCCGCCTTGGTTGGCCGCTGCTACACCAGGGGGGGCTACAGTGCTGTGTATAATGTAGTTCCTGTGGGTCCTGTTAGGTGGCGTCCTGCTGGTCGCCAGGCGCTGTAGGGTGTGGACAACAGTGGATTTTTGAGATCTGGGCCAGTAATGGATATTACTTCTTTTTTTTAAAACCTAGAGTGAGTGAGTGAGTGAGTGAGTTCAATGGGAAATTCAATTCTTGATACATACAGTTGAGGTAGAACAAATGCTACTGGTGTGAAAATGAGATGAACCGCATTACCGATATGATTATGGTGACGTTTGTAATTGTCTGTATAGCAAAAACTTTTGTATAAGCCGCAGCCGTACGGTAGATGTGGCAAAATCATTGTCTTGTACATAGACCCTATGGGACTTCTCAGGTTTGATCGGACAATAGGTCTTTTCTCATCTTAAAGTTACGCATAAGTGTGTGGGTGTTTGTGAGTCTGCTCGTAGCAGTGGAACACGGCTCGTAGCAGTGGAACACGGCTCGTAGCATTGAGATACTGCTGCAAATCAGAATAGTCATACATTCCTTCAGAAAAGCTAGCTGGTAGATCTTAAATACAATTTTCCTGAAAGCACTCTCGGCATGCATGTTAAAATTTAATACTGGGTCTAACACAATACCAAGTACTTTACACCCTGTTGTAGTTGGTCTAGCTCTACTAGTGTGAACGCATGAGAACAAAATACCAGACAAGGTAAAATTAGACTTTAATATATAGCAACTTTATTGAAAGGAAAATGCTCAGGTATTATTTACTGGTATAATGCTCAGTCATACAGTGATCAGAACAGGATCTCAAATAATACAGGGAAATAACCCTACATCATAGAGTTAAACCCGGAGTGCAGGGTGGTGTTGCCTCAGCAGTCCCAAACCTGACTGCCTTCACTGGGGAAGGAGTCTACCTTATATACAGGCTTGCGGGGGTCACCTGACCGCACATACAGCGCCACCTGGTGTATATGATTACGTAACATGTTATGAAAGCATTACTGAGATCTAACCGCAGGTTGTTCCGGTAACTACCGTATACAACTGAACTAGGATAACGACGGTATATGAAACGGACATCTTGCAATAATAAAATGAATACAATAATAAAACCCATGTCGTTTTACATCATAACAACATACAATAGATATACCACACATAACAGTTAGCAGCATAGCTACCCGTTACACTGTACTCAATATATATCGCTAGCGATATTCCCACAAGCTCCTCGTGTGAATGGCGTCTGCTTCCATCTCGTGCAGGTCGCCTCTCTCACTGGTTCCTTTTACTGGTCGCATCTCTCGCCGGCTCCTCCTGTGAATAGGCCTGTGTCCACTAGCATATATGAGGCCGTTCGTCGTCCTTCAAAACGTGAATTTGAATACAAATATGAAATGTATGTTTTGTCTCCCTGTGGACACAGGTGGACGACCAAATTCTCAAATACAACAGTGGGATAGCAATTTGGGGGTGCCAAAACTGGACGACAAAAGGGAGAATTTAGAAATCTAACATGTTTGATTTTTTCAGTGCAGAAATTGGGCGATATGCTCTTTATTCTATTATAATAAGTCGTCCATGTTTGCAAACAATCTTAAATTGAAGATTCTAAACACTAGATGGCACCACTGTTGTCCATAGTTGTGTTTGATATTAGGTTTGAATAAAGAAAAAAAGAAAGAAAGAAAAGATGTGGCTCCAGATGGGTCAAGGGCAACCTGGCGACCTGGGCTGTTTTCCAGGCCACCTGGCGACCTGGTGCAATAATAAAAGCGACCTGGCGACTTTTGGAAATGTTTGATAATAACCTATATGGTCTAAAAAAGGGCTTTGTGACCTGGGGCCCTTAATTTCGGCGACTTTCCGACCATACAGGCTAAAACAGGACGTTGTTCCCTTGTTATCTGGGGTTATCCAACTGGTAATATTACTACCGTAAATTCTCGCGTAGGAGCCGCGGCTTGTACGCGAGTCAGACTCAGCTTTCTTTTGATACCAAACATGCCTATATAGGGTGCGGCTTATAAGAGAGTTTTTATTAGTATACTAGAGTACCAAAATCGCAATATTCAGACCCCCCTCTGCGGCTTATATAATTTGTCAAAGTTAGGGGTGCGGCTTATACGCGAGTTAGGCTTATACGCGAGAATTTACGGTAAGCTTACTCCATGTGAGTACTTCCACTCGTGCATTTCCCGCCAGTTCTTCATGCAGAATGCCTCTCTCGCCCATCGCCTCTCCCAGCGATTCCCTGTGCGTATAGCAGCCGTTATCCGCACGAGGAGCTCGTGCGGCTATCATCGGCCGGACTGGACCAGTGCAGAGCAGTTCTGGTACAAAACACTATGTATAACAACAACAAGTATATTGCGAATGAAATTATGTTGTGTAAAGATGGTTAAGCTGTGCCTCTACATGGGTCCCAGAATTTTTGACCATGTCGCCGTGTCGATTTTTAGCAAAAGGGCTGTGTCGGTTTGTTGATTTTTATGTATATAAGGACTTATAGAGAGATAACTGCAGGTCGATTTTTATTCTTTATTTTTCTGTGTCCATCGATTTTTAAATGGGCTAAAACGGCCGTGTCGCTGTGTCGATTTTTATCCATGTAGAGACACTAAGCTGCAAAGAGACTGTCTTAAATCAAGATTTCAAAGCAAGAAAAAACTAGGAAAAGGTTCTACTTCATGGCAGAGAGAAATTTGTGTAAAATGAAGATCTGGGGGAGCGCCTCAAAGCCGCTAAGGGGACAAAGCATTAATTTATTTCACGACCTAACAATATCAATAGGATCCTGTGTTTGTTTCAGCAATAATGCTGTAAAATACAACAAGAATACTGTCTATAAGGTTATGTATCTCCTCAGGATGAAGAATAAACGAATTAACAACTACAACAACGAATTAACAACAGCGACAACAACAACATTAACACATTAACAAATTAACAACAACAACGAATTAACAACAACAAATTAACAACATCAACAACGAATTAACAACGAGTTAACAACAACGATAACAAACATGTAACACTCAGTACTGATGTTTATGGCTAAGGTCAAAATAAAAAAAAAGGTTGGTTTCCAGTAACATGGTCTTACAAACCAAACGCGGCTGGCCGATTTTTTTTTTTTAATTTTTCTTTGCATTTCTTTATTTTAGGGCTAGTTTTAGCATTTTTCCTCTAAAATCCTTGAAAATTGTCCGATTTACAAACCATAAAAACTAACATGTAGCAAAAAAAAAGGGGGAAAGTGAAAAAAGAGGGTGACCCAACACTTTTTTTTGCTAGGCCCGGTCAGGTGACCGGAAACAAACCTTTCTTTTAATTTGGCCTAAGAATGGTCACATACCGGTCTAGCCAATATTGGCATTCTGCCGTGCAATTTGTAAATAGTGCAGGATCAGCGCCGCACAGAATGCCAACATACCCTGAATAGAAATACCAGGGAAGATACGAGCACCTGTTTCATTTGTAACTATCTGAGTCAATTTAACCCAAATTAATTGAAAAACAACAGTGGAGTGAGTGAGTAATGGATGTTTAACGCCATTTCGACAACTAAGGTCATATTCACGGTGAGAAACTTAAATTAGAAAACAAATTGGCTCAATGGTTTGATTGATTGATTGATTGATTTGTTTAACGTCCAGACGTACATCAAGTACCTCACGGGACATCTCAAGTTGGCAAGGAGTCATCCACATATAGTGGTAGTCTGCCTTGCAGTAGTAGGACAGGTATTTATATGCTGCTTGCCCAAGACAGCAGTGACCTCATCTATGGATGATTGAATCTATGAAAGGAATGACCGCATCTATGAGGTGAGGGAGAAAACCGCTACCGGGGCACGTCCCCTACTCTTTTCGAAGGATAGCAAGTGTTCTTTTATTTGCCTGGTCCTACCTACCTGGGCTAGTACCATAGTAGGCAGGGTCAGACAAACCACGGCCTTTGATATCTCAGACGTGGTTCACTGAGGAGGAATCCCATGCCAGACCACCAGCAAGAAGGCCCGGGCCCGCGCATATGGGCAGCGGTTGCCAAACAGCTTACGTGACTGATCACAGCAGTAAGGCACGAGACCCCTCAAGTTTTGTCGCCTTTTACGAATCCGGTATGCCCATTGGTATTGTGGAAGGCTCCCGATGTAGTTATTCTACTCCTTCGTGCCCCCATCATGAAGGTCCCCACTAACTCAATGGAAAATTCAATTCTTGATACATACAGTTGAGGTAGAACAAATGCTATTGCTGGGAGAATGAGATGGAGGATATAATCATGTCAGTGCCTTATAAAACAATGAGTGTGCAGAGTAAAATTCATAAAAGTTGATGCAGTCCAGCTGCTTTCAAGAAGTCGATGATAAGATCGGGTTTGACGGTGTTAAAAAGCTCTTGTAGACCAGCTACCTTGTAGAAACGTTGTCGAATGAGCGTAAAATCTATACAATCCAAGAGGATGTGTTTGATCGATAGAAACTTATTGCACGCTACACAAAAAGGTTCGCCTTCTCTCCTCAAAAGGTATGCATGGGTCAATGTAGGAAATGTACTAAAAACTAATTTTCTCAAAAACTGTTCAGTAGGATTTTTTCTAACTGAGGTTCCAGTGTTTTCTACCCTCATATTACACATTGGCATAGAGAATATATTGACACCTAGTCAGGATTTTGCGCTAGGAGCAATCTGTGAGGCAAAAAACAGCCAAAATGAGCCACTGGTCTGAAGTATAAAACTGGGCATCTATCACTATTCTATAGAGCTACAAAGAGAAAGAGAATCGATGTCCAGTAATAAAGAAACCTGGACTTAGGTAACTCAGGTAAGAATAAAAAAGAGAAGCAATGTAGCCCTGCCGTGACCCACATTTGGGCTTTGAATTCCAATAATTTGAATTCTAGGGCTGTAACTTGCTCAATCAGGACATTTCTCACCTGACCGACCCTATCTAAACAGGGCCAACCCTACGTTTTTTTATGCAATTTTTGAAGACATTTTTATATCTTTATACTTTTTTGGGGTCAATTTTAGGTTTACAAAATTTTGGAAAAAAAATCTCCCCATTTTTTTACTTTTTGGGGTCAATTTTAGAGGGGATGGATCCATCCAATATGTGTTATACAGGATTGGCTGGGGTATTGACGGAAGAACTCCCCAGGTGGCCCCACTCTCACCTCCTACCTGGGTCACCTGGCCACCTACCCCAGCCAGTGCCTCATGTCCACCCACCTGGGTGCCAGGACAGACTCAGTTTACCCTGAGCTATTTGCATTTTAATCATGGTTCAATGCCAGAACTGTGGCCATGGTTTCCATGGTAATTGCAAGAACTGCCCTGGATGTGGTCAACCCGCTCCTGAGCATAAGTCTAGTTCACAGGAGGAGGCACAGGACACTTTACCTGGAGACACCTCAGGCCAGGCCATGGACACCGGTGGCCATGGTGGTGAGGGGGGGGGAGGGGGTGACCGACAACAACAGTCCAGCCTGTCACCCACCCCTCCTGATCACAGGGAGCCTGAACAGGTCCTAGAGGATAGGATCACTGCAGCCAGAGAGAGGAACGACCTATTACGGCGGAAGAGAGACCTAATCGACCTAAACAAGAGGTTAGCAGAGATTGAGCTTGACAATGCGGCCTTAGAGGAGGAGTACAGGCAATCTATGCGGATGATCTATGCCTCCCAGCAGTCGGCCATTGCTCAACGTCAACAAGGTATGTCCGCATTCGGAAGCGCCCAAACATCCCCTCCCACCGCCCATACAGCCTCTCAATCCGCCTACACAGCCGCCCCAGGGGCATTAGCGAACGCGGACGGCAGCAGCACCCGCCTCGCGGACGCGTTCGGAAACGCTCGGACATCAGCAGTCGGCGGTAATAAAGAAACCTGGACTTAGGTAACTCAGGTAAGAATAAAAAAGAGAAGCAATGTAGCCCTGCCGTGACCCACATTTGGGCTTTGAATTCCAATAATTTGAATTCTAGGGCTGTAACTTGCTCAATCAGGACATTTCTCACCTGACCGACCCTATCTAAACAGGGCCAACCCTACGTTTTTTTATGCAATTTTTGAAGACATTTTTATATCTTTATACTTTTTTGGGGTCAATTTTAGGTTTACAAAATTTTGGAAAAAAAATCTCCCCATTTTTTTACTTTTTGGGGTCAATTTTAGAGGGGATGTAGAAAAAAGAAAAAGTAAAAAAATCAAAAAAATCCGACCTACCGACCCTAGAGTTTCTTCCCATGTTACCTGAAACAAAACTTTTTTAAATTCGACCTTACTGTAAACACATAGATTCTAGAGTTTTGATTCTCTAGTAACGGTAGCGTTCTTGATGTAATGATCGCACAACACACTTAACAAGTGTTTAAGAACACATTTTTAGTAATTAAGAGTCTCAAAAATGAGCTTAAAAAATGGGGGTAATTTGGGTTACTTGTAGTCTAAAAGTCTGCCTAAAAAAAGTCGGGGGGATGCGCTTATTAGGGGACGTGTGCTAATTATATTGCACACAGTATTCACTCTTCATCAAACTAAAAAAGTACAATATTTTCAACTGGTCCCTGTTAGACCCATCCACTGGATCTAGTGAATCATTTTGCCCAACTTTGCACAGCACCAGCCATGTTGTCCCAATTCAGATCATTTTTGTCATCCTGTAGCACGATATAAGGTGAGTGGATTTTACTTTTCCTTCTGATGGAATAAAGGACTGTGAAATACTGTTAACCCGCTTAACCCGCATAGGCAGACCTTTTCGTTGTTGATTGATTGATTGATTGATTTGCTTAACCCAGCGTACATAGACCCTGTGGGACTTCTCAGATTTGATTGGACAGTAGGTCCTTTCTTTAGTACCGTTATAGCCATGTCCGGAGTACACGGACGAGAGCGTACATGGTATGGAGGGGGCCGCTATATTCTGAGTGCATAGTGGGTAAATTTTAACAAGTAGGAAATATGGCCATAAATAACACTGAGTTGCATGCATCATTTGTATCACGTTTATCTCCTCCTCATTCTCTCCCTTTGCTCACATTCAATATTTTTTCTTCAGAGACAATGGACCCCACAATGGATTACAGTGACTTTCTAAACTTTAGAGGGAAACGAGAGCGGGAAGGCAAGTATAATATCCTACTTCCGTACAAGCTCGCGTATAACCCTAACTCTTATATACCGCACCCCGAATTGGGCCCGATTTTATAAGCTGCACGGGCGATCTGACTCGCGTACTAGCCGCGGCTTATACCCGAGGTTTTACCGTTGTCACATTTGTACAATAAGAGGGTAAGTTCCACCTTCTATAATGCAGACACTGATTCAATTATACCCTTAACTCTTTTGAATGAGATATAATTACCATCTTTTCCTTTGAACAGATGATGAGGATGAAGTAACAGAGCTCCCCCGCCCTTACAAGAGACGCAGGAGTGGTGGACTAGAAGAACAATTTGCATGGGAGCACTACGGAAGAGCCGTGAGTTAAAATGACATTTTATCTTGTCACACCCCATGTCGTGCACCATCTTATCCCATTTCAGTGAAAAAAGATAGTGCACATATCTGCACGTGTTGGTATATATCAGTCAATATCGATCAGATTGCCACTTCCACCAGAAAGCAGGTATAGACCTAGGCCTGTTATTATTCAAAGGCAGGGCGGCAGTAGCATATGGAGGGGTTGTCAGTGATTGATTTTTTGCACTCTTGTTTTATTGTGACGCTTCTTCTTTCAACAGGAAATGACTGATGAGGAAGTGGACGGTATGAACCAAGATTACATGCATAATGTTGTTACAATGTTTTATATGTCATAGTTACCAATTAATTTTTGTGTTTAGTTCCCCATGTTCGCCCACTTCTTCTCCCCTTCTTGCGCTATCCTGTGCAGTGCATTGTACTGTAAATTTAATTTTTTCCAGCTAAATTCTTGCCTCCTTTTGATGTCGAAGGGTTGTGCTGTAGCCAAAAGGTGAATTTTATTTTGTTGTTTCATTTCTGTCATACGTATCCACATATAAAGCAGGGTTTCATCTTTTTCTTCCTGAAAAGTATTATGTAACTGGTATCTCTATAGAAGAATGGCTTAGGAGACGAGAAAGACAAAGCGGCAGTATTACATTGATATAAAAACTTTTTTGGCCGTTGTTAGCCCAATGTATTTACCTCTACACGGCTCTCTTCATGCACGTAGTTGAAATAAATCATGCTCAAATAATCGAAACAAGATACATTAGCTGCAAATCAGTTTGAATACGCCAGTTATTATATCTTATATTTTATTTCTCTTTACAACTACTGCAGTACCCTAAAACCCACAAACAGCACGATGAGTTAATGGAGACATTGCAGGTGAGCATGGTATTACCTTAAACATAGCATACCTTAAGAGATTCAATGAAATACAGTACTCAGGATATATATTTATATAAGAAGCATGGGTAGATACTAAAATGTTCTACTCTGTAGAAACCTTAATGATGGTCCGATTCACAAGCCGTTAAAAATGGTATGTAGAGCAGACTTATGCCCTTGCTACGGGTTAATAGTCTGAAAAGTACGGGCCCGGGCCCAAAACTACGGGCAATTGGCTCCCGGGCCAGCTTTAGTGTCTACCCCTGAGAAGAAAAAAAACATTTCCTTTTCTCTATCCATTTTAACATAATAAAATACGGTATATAAGAAGATGCCCATCATGTAAGCGCCCGTTTAACCAAAATAATATATATTTTTTGCAGCCAACCACTGTCAGTGAAAGACTCGACGCAATGATAGAAGAAAAAATCGTAAGTTCTGCTTCTTTTGCTTACTACTTCGGCCATGAATAACACTGTGTACACACCCAAGAACGACAGTTATTGTTGCATGAACTCTTCTGTGGGGGGAGATTCAGACTTAAGGTGGGGGATGAAATTTGCTAGACAAGATGCATGACACACAGGGGGATGTATTCTGAGACTGGTACATGTATTTTGGTGTCGATTTCATTTGGCTTCTTTGTGATATAAAAAGGGGAGGCCTCGTATAGTCTAAGCAAGAGACTTGCAAGTTGGCGCTAGTGCATGATTGTGCCTCTAGATGGGTAAAAATGGACACGGTCGAGACGGCGACATGGCCGTTTTAGGCCCTATTAAAAAAAGAGGGACATAGACAAATTTGGGACTAAAATAGAGCTACAAAGATTTTTATATGAGTTCCTATATACATAAAAAGTGACACAGAAACACACCATACACCCCTAGAAAGTGACGCAGTTACAGGCTCAAAGTTGAAAGGACCAATGTAGAGGCACATGATTCTATGGCAGTAGCTGAGTATGATATATTAGGAAAAACTGAAAAAATACCATCAATATTGCGAGTTTTACGCAAAACCAAACACGGCAGGGTCACATGACATGTCCTGGTGTATTATAATACTTCAATCTTGTGCCTTTTTTTCAGGAGACGAACAAAAGGATGGCCCAGCAGGCAAGGGAAACAGAAGAACTAAGGGCGGGTTGGTTGATTGGTTGATTGGATTGTTTTACGTCCAAGTGTGCTATGACGCCTGGGACTTACTCATGAGTTTATCGGACTCTCGGTCCGCTCTTTTCTCATCTAACAAAAGGATGGCCCAGCAGGCAAGGGAAACAGAAGAACTAAGGGCGGGTTGGTTGATTGGTTGATTGGATTGTTTTACGTCCAAGTGTGCTATGATGCCTGGGACTTACTCATAGGCCATTGGGTGGGTCTCAAAAAAGAGATTAGAAATGAAGTTCCGTTCCAATGAAAGGGGCACTAAAATTCGAAGGTGGTTTCATACAGCTATTACCCCTACCAATCTTAGAAAAAAAGTTCTCCGCATAAAATTGCACCGTTTGCCCGTGGGGCAAGGTCAAAGGTCAAGGTCATTCAAAAATAGGGCGAGGCCAGAAAATTTACTTATTTTTGAACTGCTCTGTAAGTATTAACAGGGCAGGTCCAAAATTTTATGTCAAGGTAGGGTGATGTAAGACCTTTATCCATGAGAAATTGAAATGACCTTGGCCAAGGTCAAGGTCACTGTTTTCAAGGTCAAATATTGAAATTTGGCCCAAAATAGCTATTATCCTTGGTTTCAATAGCTCTGGTGGTCAGGAATATCATCATAAGTATGACCTATGCTGCTCAAATGATGAGGACATGTCATAGGGACAATTTCTCCTTGAAATTCCCAAGAAATGGCTGCAGTTTCCATGGCAACCAGTACCTATTTTAATGTTTGATATAATAAATAGCTGTAATGAGAAAGTCCTCATGGTGACCTCTAGAGCTTAATTTGTATTGAATCACTTAGATATCTGGCATGGATAAAGAACATGATGACTGCCTTGTGTCAATTTCTTAATATGACCTCTATTAAGGTCAAGGTCATAGGAGCAAGGTCAAATATAGGAATTTCTGTCATTTTGGCCGTGTTTGCTATATTTAAAGGGTAATCCAGTAAGAATACAATGATGTCTCTGGGCATTATATTTGGGGCTTTGTGTTTTTGTATAGCCAATGGCCCTAATAAACCTAGGCCAAAAGTTCTCCACTCAAGGTCATGCAGTTTTCTTGCAGGATGAGGTCAAAGGTCAAGGTCACTCAAAAAGCAAAGAGAGTCATGCCAGAAAACATACTCATCTTTGAACTGCCTTTTCAATTTCAACAAGAAGGGGCTAAGATTGCATGTCAAGATAGAGTTGTATAAGACCTTTGTCCATGAGGAATTGAAATGACCTTGGCCAAGGTCAAGGTCACTCTTTTCAAGGTCAAATATTGAAATATGGCCCAAAATGGCTATCATCCTCCGTTTCAATAGCTCTGGTGGTCAGGAATATCATCATTAGTATGACATATGCTGCTCAAATGATGAAGAGATGTCATAGGGACAATTTCTTCTTAAAATTCCCAAGAAATGGCTGCAGTTTCCATGGCAACCAGTACCTATTTCAATGTTTGATATATGATAAATAGCTGCAATAAGAAAGTTCTCATGGTGACCTCTAGAGCTTAATTTGTATTGAATCACCTAGATGCCCTGCATAGATATAGAACAGGATCACTGCTTTATATTAATTCCGTAAAATGACCTCCTTTGAGGTCAAGGTCATAGGAGCAAGGTCAAATACAGGAATTCCTGCATTTTTGGCCATGTTTACTGTATTTAGACATAATCAACTAAGAATACAATGTTGTTCATGGGAATTATTTCTTAGGTATTTGTGTTTTTGTATAGCTAATGGCCCTAAGAAACATAGGCCAAAAGTTCTCCACTCAAGTTCATGTAGTTTTCTTGCAGGATGAGGTTTAAGGTCAAGGTCACTCAAAGAGAGTCAAGCCATGATCACATATCAAGATTGAGTTATATAAGAAATCGAAAATGACCTTGGCCAAGGTCAAGGTCGATCTTTTCAGGGACAGATCTTGGAAAACAGTTTCCTATTATGCTATGTTCCAATAGGTCTGCTGATCTGGAAAATTAACATAAGTATGAACATTAATGTTAAAATGATGCTGAAAAGACTATTTTTATTCGGAATTGTCTCCTGTTTCCATGGTAACCTGTAGCTAAATCAATAATTTAAATGAAGAAAGTGTGCATGCCGACTTCTAGAGGTCAAATTTTGTATGGATATATAACATAATGACTGCCTTCTGATTACTTCTCAATAAGACCTCTAACAATGTCATGGCCATAGAAGCAAGGTCAAATGTAGGAATTTCAGCTTTTCTTGGCCATATTTGCTATGTTTAGACATAATCCAGTAAGAATGCAATCTTGTGTATGGGCACTACTTTCTGAAAGTGCTTTTGTATCAGTTCAGAAGTTTTCCACTTTTGGCCTGCAGGAGGCATCAGAATGGCAGTATAGTGGAAAATAGACCTAAAAGTGCTTTTTGTGGGGAATACTGAGAATTTTTCTATATTGGATGCTATCATTCTTAGATAGGAATGTGAATGGATTTTTTTCTAGGGACAATTTGCACATATGCCACTTTCTGGTTGCCATGAAAACCATCAATCATTATAAATAGAACATTTTGGTTCTCATCTCTAGGGAATTACATCAATTATTTTGTGGGACAGAGCGCATTTAAAGCTTATTTTCAGTTTTACATAACAACCCATCTTCAATATATATATGATTCCTGCATGACTACAAGTAGTATCTTGGCGTATAATATCTCATGTTAAAGATCTCGACACAAGCTTTTATTATTCCCCCCTAGATACCCCTTTCCACTTGCCTGGATGTCAAGATAGAACCATATAACACTTACATACAAGACAAATTAGAATGACCTTGACCAAGCTCAAGGCCACTCTTTTGAAGTCAAAATTGAAAAAGAAATGACAAAAGCTGCCATAATGCTTTGTTTCAGTAGCTTCAATGATTAGAAATATCACTGCCTTTCATGCTCAATAGATAATAGGTTATATGGACAATCTTTGTATGAAATCTGTAAGAAATGGCAACTGTTTCCATGGTAACGAGTAATAATTAATAAATTGTAATATGTGTAATGGATTTTTTCCTCCATGTAGTTATGATGCGCAGGATAGAACTTATTTCTCTCTTTTTTAAAATATAAATTCCCTTCTAATACACATCAGGCTTTGTCTCACCAGATCAAGCAGAAGAATACATTGGTGGTGTAAAAGTTCAAAGGATAAAGCAAGGGAAATCCATGACTACCTGTTTTTGTAAAGCCCATCCCTTGAGTACATTGTAAGCTTTATCCAAAGAATTCAAAACTTGCATGTAAACCACACTCTGACTCTGGGCCAATCCTATGAGTCCCAATGGTGATCTGACTTGCATACTAGCCACAGTTTCTGGCTATTTTTGGCCATATTTCAGTATTTAACCATGAGAAAAATGAATGACCTTGATCTTCGTCAAGGTCATATTAATTTCTCATGAACAAAGGTCTTATACAACGTGTATCTCTTCTGAGTATTTCAAGAATAAAATCATTGTCATTGAAATCTTAATGAGCCCTATATTGTTGATGTTGAAATAGCAGCTCTAATTTGAGAAGTATGCTTTCTGGTAAGACTCTCTCTTTAAGTGACCTTGACCTTTGACCTCATTATGCAAGGAAAGTACATGACTTTGAGTGGAGAACTTTTGGCCTACGGTTCTTAGCTATACAAAAGCACAATGCCCAAGGCATAATGCCCATGGATAACATTGTTTTCTTACTGGAGTATGTCTAGATATAGCAAACATAGCCAAAAATGCAGAAATTCCTGTATTTGACCTTGCAGCTATGACCTTGACCTTGGTAGAGGTAATATTGAGGAATTAATATAAGGCAGTCATCATGTTCTATATCAATGCCAGATAATAACATGATTCAATACAAATTAAGATCTAGGGGTCACCATGATTACTTTCTCAATGTAGCTATCTGTCATATCAAACATTAAAATAATCATCTGTTGCCATGGAAACTGCATCTATTTCTTGAGAATTCCAAACAGAAATTGTCCCTATGACATCTCCTCATCATTTGAGCAGCATAAGTTATACTTATGATGATATTCCTGATCACCAGAGCTATTGAAACCAAGGATGATAGCCATTTTGGGCCATATTTCAATATTTGACCTTAAACAGAGTGACCTTGACCTTGGCTAAGGTAATTTCAATTTCTCATGGACAAAGGGCTTATACAACTCTATCTTGACATGCAATCTTAGCCCCTTCTTGTTGATATTGAAAAGGCAGTTCAAAGATGAGTATATTTACTGGCATGACTCTTTTCACTTTTTGAGTGACCTTGACCTTTGACCTCATCCTGCAAGAAAACTACTTGAACTTGAGTGGAGAACTTTTGGCCAAGGTGTCTTAGGGTCATTAGCTATACAAAAACACAAATACCTAAGAAATAATTCCCATGAACAACATTGTATTCTTAGTTGATTATGTCTAAATACAGTAAACATGGCCAAAAATGCAGGAATTCCTGTATTTGACCTTGCTCCTATGACCTTGACCTTAAAGGAAGTCATTTTACGGAATTAATATAAAGCAGTGATCCTGTTCTATATCTATGCAGGACATCTAGGTGATTCAATACAAATTAACCTCTAGAGGTCACCATGAGAACTTTCTTATTGCAGCTATTTATCATATCAAACATTGAAATAGGTACTGGTTGCCATGGAAACTGCAGCCATTTCTTGGGAATTTTAAGAAGAAATTGTCCCTATGACATCTCCTCATCATTTGAGCAGCATATGTCATACTAATGATGATATTCCTGACCACCAGAGCTATTGAAACGGAGGATGATAGCCATTTTGGGCCATATTTCAATATTTGACCTTGAAAAGAGTGACCTTGACCTTGGCCAAGGTCATTTCAATTCCTCATGGACAAAGGTCTTACATCACCCTACCTTGACATAAAATTTTGGACCTGCCCTGTTAATACTTACAGAGCAGTTCAAAAATAAGTAAATTTTCTGGCCTCGCCCTATTTTTGAATGACCTTGACCTTTGACCTTGCCCCACGGGCAAACGGTGCAATTTTATGCGGAGAACTTTTTTTCTAAGATTGGTAGGGGTAATAGCTGTATGAAACCACCTTCGAATTTTAGTGCCCCTTTCATTGGAACGGAACTTCATTTCTAATCTCTTTTTTGAGACCCACCCAATGGCCTATGAGTAAGTCCCAGGCATCATAGCACACTTGGACGTAAAACAATCCAATCAACCAATCAACCAACCCGCCCTTAGTTCTTCTGTTTCCCTTGCCTGCTGGGCCATCCTTTTGTTTTGAGATGGACAGGCCTTCGATGTGCTGTAAGTCTACCACAGCATGGGAAAGTGTGGCCATAAACCTTTAAAAAAGTAGAATTGCAGCTCATCAATATGCCATGACATGGACTGATGAACTGAGGTAAGAGAATCAGCCCTGCATGCACAATGACACCAGAACATTACCCTTAAAGACCTACAGAAACGTAATAAGCCGACCCTGGAGGATAAAGACCTCCCGGTTCCCATGTATCTCCATGTAAGGCATCACAACACTAATTCTCCTCTGACAGAATTCTTTGATGACCTCCTGCTGTGCGGTGTAGTCGAGTTGATGGATGGCGGCTCATGCCATAGATTGATGAACCAAGGTAAGGTACTCAGCACTGCATGGACAATCAACTGATTCATTTGTTTAACGTTCAAGTGTACTATGACACCTGGGACTTACTCAAGAATTAATCAGACCTTTGGTCGTTCCTTTTCACACAAGTCACCTATCATCGGCTCTGTAATGAATTCCAAATATGCGGCTTGCTACAGTCCATGTTTTAACCCGCAATGGGAGGGGGACCACTGCATGGGCAGCAGGTGATCCCAAGTAAGTGTTAACATACGCAATCTAATTCAAAACTAGCAATTCACACTCAGTTCATGTCATTACCTCCATTTTAAACTTTCTCAAAGTATTTCAATACTAACACTTCAATAGAGTTTACTAGAGAATGCTATCAATATCAGCTCAGCCATGTTCGTCACATCCGCTGCTGTGTATAGAACGCCTGCACATCAAGACATTTATCAAAAGTCAATCTGCTATGTATTATGACTTGAGGCAGGTCAGAATAGAAGAGGCACATTTGGTAAATAGCCACCATAATAAAAGACAGCCCTGACCATGCAGAGCATCAATGTCATTGTGTTAGAATAAACGGCCTCAGGTCACAACGTCAGTCTGCTGTGTGTCATGTGTTGAGACAGCACATACTCTGCTATGGAAGAAGGAGTTGCAGCTGATGGTGGATGACCTGAGGTCAGATAATCAGCCCTGCATTCATCAACTCAGCATGTGTCAACACAACCACCTGACAGTGTCCATGGATGGTGTCTAAAATGGTACTTATTCTTATAACCATTCTATGCCATTTCTACCTGAAACCTTGCAACTCAACACACTCCTGACTTTCCTCTTTTACAGCCCGCAGCGATGTTGGATGAGGCGTCAATCAGGTTTAGCTCATCATGGATGAACCAAGGTAAGATAATTAGTACCACATTGGACGCACCAGTCTCAACAAAACAAATATGGCTGTTCTGTATACGGAGTAAAACAAGTCGTAGTCGTAAAAGTTGCCACCTAAAGAATTATAGCTGACTTGGATAAGTATCAAGAGATGCCGACTGTGCCGCCCTAGCACCAGTCTCAACAAAACCATTATGGCCGTGCTGTACAGAGTAAAACAAGTCATAGTTGTAAAAATTGGCAAATAAAGAGTTATAGCTACACTTCCTACTTTCCATGCTATCACTTGACAAAAGATTATAACAGATTGGCATGGCTTGCACTTATCTCCCCCTTTGTTGTACATCCGTTGCTGACCGTAGTTCCCATGCTAATCCTACTGTTCAACATAATATGCTAATCCTACTGTTCAACATAATATGCTAATCCTACTGTTCAACATAATATGCTAATCCTACTGTTCAACATAATATGCTAATCCTACTGTTCAACATAATATGCTAATCCTACTGTTCAACATAATATGCTAATCCTACTGTTCAACATGATATGCTAATCCTACTGTTCAACATGATATGCTCTGCATTTGCCTTCATGAGGTCGGTAAGAATAGATGAGGGATGTACAAATACAAATATCGCGACTGTCCAGACCAAAGAGACCTTACAGAAAATACAGATGTTTTCTGGGGCCACAAAGACCTGTTCAGAGTGACCTTACTGAAATTAATTCTGCTCTGACAGGATTCTTTGATGACCTTTTTTAGGTGGTTCAGATTAAAATAGTGGCATGACAACACTTCTTTTCAGTTATTTCTGACAGAATGCTTGACTCTATATCAGGATGGAGTTGGTGATGCGCTATGCGACCAGAAAGTTTGCCGAGAGAGCTATCAATATGTCACGACATGGCTTGGTGAGCTGAGGTAAGATAATCTTGACAAGGAATTGATTGATTAACGTCCGGGTGTACTATGACGCCCAGGACTTACTCAGATACAATCAGACCGTCCCACGACTTGTGCTGCCACCTCACGGCTCAAATGGGCATCACTTCTAGCGCCTCCTAGTGGATGGGGGCGGAACGAGGGAATCTTTTGCCATAGCCCTGACCACGCAGAGATGGTCATGAGTGCTACATGTGGATGTTGATGGCTACTCCGGGGAGCTTTGACTTGAAGATTAATTGATTGATTTGTTTAACGTCCAAGTGTACATAGACCCTATTGACTTGAATACCATTCACTGTGAGCCAAGTTCCTACAAGATCATGTTGCAGTCAGAATTATTTGGGGGACCCTAGTACCCCCGGCTCCTATTCAAAACACCTATATGCGACAATACGGTATCTCAAATCACGTTCAATCACAGGAAGCTGAGGCACCTTATGGCTGGGACTGAGCAGAGGAGGTTATGGACACTGTCCAAGATAACAAGTACAAAGTTGATGAAAGACGTGTTCAAAGAATAATTTCTTTTTCAATAAGTATTTCATCTATTCTGGTAAAAAGTCTGGTAACATGTGTGTATCCCAGAATTCACGGGGAAGAATGGGGCGAATGTTCCGCTTTGGACTGCAGCTCATCAATATACCATGACATGGAATGATGAACCAAGGTAAGATTATTAGCACCACATTGGATGCACCAGTGTTAACACAGCCAACATGGCCGTTCTATACAGAGTAAAACAAGTCGTAGTGTTAAAAGTTACCACATAAAGAAGCTGATTTGTTTGGAAGATTAACTCTTTGGTGGTTTAAACCATGATTCCCAGCATTTTTGGAACTTCAAGCGATCACATGTGAAACTTTTTGTCTTTGCCTACATAAATATCTGCCTTTCTACTTTTAAAATGAGACAGCCACACATTGGAATATGCGGCTTGCTATCGTACTTGCTCCAGTCCTCAACGGGACACAATGGCATGGCTTGCAGGCGGACCAGGCCCCAGACGCAAACATGCAAACACTTCTAGGGCAGTTTGCGCCTTCTTGGGGCAGGTAAGAATAGAAGAGGCACATTTGGTTAATAGCCACAATGATAAAAGACAGCCCTGACCATGCAGAGCATCAATGTCATTGTGTTAGAATAAAGACGTGTTCGCAAAGATGGAAGAAGGAGTTGCAGCTCATCATTTCTTGTTTCACGTTGCAAAAGGTTGATATTACTTTTGAGGAATGGATTTTTCTAACTTAAGATATGATGGTGCAAGTAACATTGGACACATATTTTGCATTTATAAAGTGGGTGTTTGTAGATTTATTTGTAGAAGTTGATGGATACAAATTGTCTTAACCACGGCCAAGAGACAACTTCCTACACTCTGGGGTACACCCGGAGTTTGTCAGAGATTCATTCATTTTCATGTCTTTAGTCACATGGGTTTCCCATTTGTCTCTTGACCTAGGGATCAGAGATCATTGACGATATGAACGCCTTAAATATGGCTATTCACTTCTACAAACGATCCTACCAGTGTGTAGGTAAGTGGAGTTTAAGCAGGACAAGCTTCAACATTGCTTTTCCAGTGGAGGACCTTGTCCGGGAGATTGATTTTGGGATGACCATAGCCACAATCATTTGGAACACATTATATACCCATTTTATGAAATGATGACCGCTGACATATAGACAATAGCGACTAAACGCACATACACCAGCCTCACACATCTTTACGTGCCAGAGACTTCTATCGGAATGCGCTCCCATCAGGAAAAAGTTACAGCTCATCATTGATGAACCAAGATAATTAGCACCACATTGCATGTACTAGTCTCAACAAAACCAATATGGCCGTGCTGTACAGAGTAAAACAAGTCATAGTTGTAAAAGTTGGCAAATAAAGAGTTATAGCTACTTGTTTGTTTGTTTGTGTAGTTTAACGCCCCACTGACTATGCAGGTGAGACTTACTCAAGTTTCATTTTTTCACAAGTTAAAAGGTAGGCCAAAGGCCTACCTTGGATGATCGTATCTAGGATGATCGAATCTATGAGATGAGCCAAAAGATAGAAATCCCGCTCCTACACATTTACCGAAGCAAGGGTTCTTTAGCCTCCGACACCACAGTAGCGGTGGAACAATGCTCGTGGCATCGGGCCCCTCTTTATTGTGCTGCCTCACACAGATGCTGTGCCGCAGACTGTTGACACAACACCTGGCCGGTCCATTATCCTGACACCGGCGGGCCAGTCGCAGCTCCATACCAATCGGGCCAGCAGATCAGGCATCACAACACTAATTCTCCTCTGACAGAATTCTTTGATGACCTCCTGCTGTGCGGTGTAGTCGAGCTGATGGATGGCGGCTCATGCCATAGATTGATGAACCAAGGTAAGGTACTCAGCACTGCATGGACAATCAACTGATTGATTTGTTTAACGTTCAAGAGGACCTGATTCATTTGTTAAATGTCCAAGTGTACTATGACACCTGGGACTTACTCAAGAATTAATCAGACCTTTGGTCGTTCCTTTTCACACAAGTCACCTATCATCGGCTCTGTAATGAATTCCAAATATGCGGCTTGCTACAGTCCATGTTTTAACCCTCAATGGGAGGGAGACCACTGCATGGGCAGCAGGTGATCCCAAGTAAGTGTTAACATACGCAATCTAATTCAAAACTGTCAATTCACACTCAGTTCATGTCATTACTCCCATTTTAAACTTTCTCAAAGTATTTCAATACTAACACTTCAATAGAGCTTACTAGAGGATGTCAGCTCGGCCATGTTCATCACATCCGCTGCTGTGTATAGAACGCCTGCACATCAAGACATCTATCAAAAGTCAATCTGCTATGTGTCATGTCTTGAGGCGGGTCAGAATAGAAGAGGCACATTTGGTAAATAGCCATGATAATAAAAGACAGCCCTGATCATGCAGAGCATCAATGTCATTGTGTTAGAATAAACCGGCTCAGGCCACAACGTCAATCTGCTGTGTATCATGTGTTGAGACAGCTTGATTGATTGATTGATTGATTGATTGGATTGTCTTACGTCCAAGTGTGCTATGACGCCTGGGACTTGCAGCTGGACGCAATGGAGGAGGGAGCTGCAGCTCATCGTGTATTTTGCATTTATCAAATGGGTGTTTGTAGATTTATTTGTAGAAGTTGATGGATACAAATTGTCTTAACCACGGCCAAGAGGCAACTTCCTACACTCTGGGGTACACCCGAAGTTTGTCAGACATTCATTCATTTTCATGTCTTTAGTCACATGGGTTTCCCATTTGTCTCTTGATCTAGGGATCAGAGATTATTGACGCTATGAACGCCTTAAATATGGCTATTCACTTCTACAATCGATCCTACCAGTGTGTAGGTAAGTGTAGTTTAAGCAGAACAAGCTTCAACATTGCTTTTCCAGTGGAGGACCTCGTCCGGGAGATTGATTTTGGGATGACCATAGCCACAATCATTTGGAACACATTATATACCCATTTTATGAAATGATGACCGCTGACATATAGACAATAGCGACTAAACGTATTGACACATACACCAGTCTCACCCATCTTTACGTGCCAGAGACACTCCTATCGGAATGCGCTCCCATCAGGAAAAAGTTACAGCTCATCATTGATGAACCAAGATAATTAGCACCACATTGGATGTACTAGTCTCAACAAAACCAATATGGCCGTGCTGTACAGAGTAAAACAAGTCATAGTTGTAAAGGTTTGATAGATAAAGAGTTATAGCTGAAGTGCTACACTTCCTACTTTCCATGCTATCACTTGACAAAAGTTTATAACAGGTTGGCATGGCTTGCACTTCTCTCCCCCTTTGTTGTACATCCGTTGTTGACCGTAGTTCCCGTGCTAATCCTACTGTTCAACATGATATGCTCTGTATTTGCCCTCTTGAGGTCGGTAAGAATAGACAAGGGATGTACAAATACAAATATCCAGGAGATTGATTTTGGGGTGACCATAGCCACAATCATTTGGACCATATTATATGCCATGACATGCGCCACAACATGGATTGATGAGCGGAGGTCGGATAATTGACAATGAATTGATTGATTTGTTTAACGTCCGGGTGTACTATGACGCCCGGGACTTACTCAGATACAATCAGACCGTCCCACGACTTGTGCTGCCACCTCACGGCTCAAATGGGCATCACTTCTAGCGCCTCCTAGTGGATGGGGGCTGAACGAGGGTATCCCTAGGGCTCTATATCGTTGCCCAAATCCTCCTACCATTATAAGAGCAAGTGGAGAACTTAAATTGGAGAGGAACTTTTTTAGAGAACAGATTGGTCGTGGTATGCAGGATGTGAAGGGTGTAGCAGCTCATGGATGAATGAACTGAGGTAAGGGACCAAATGAAGAGCAAAGAGAATAAAACGCAAACAAGCCCTACTGCTGATCAATTCAGAAAAATGGCCGGTAAAGACTAATAGCCTCGTAAAAAAAACTTTGTCAAATTGAACAAAATCATTTTGGTAAAGCAAGATGATGCAAACAAGGCTGAGGCTAAACGCAAATCGGACCCTTGTCCTGGGCCTCCCAAATTCACTAGCCCTCCTGCAAATCGCACTCAGGCATTGCACAAACTGTAGCGGGACCCAGTATAAAACAAGGTACAACTGCAACTGAAGGGGCAGCCAGAACTAACTCAACACAACACAACACAACCCTCAAGGTACCCAGCCCTGCATTCAGGCTGACAACACAACATGACCCTCAAGGTACCCAGCCCTGCATTCAGGCTGACAACACAACATGACCCTCAAGGTACCCAGCCCTGCATTCAGGCTGACAACACAACATGACCCTCAAGGTACCCAGCCCTGCATTCAGGCTGACAACACAACATGACCCTAAAGGGCTGAGTGAGTGAGTAATGGAGGTTTAACGCCGTTTCCACAACTAAGGTCATATTCATGATGAGAAAGTATAAGTGTCGACACATACACCAGTCTCATGTGTCTTTACATGCCAGTAACACTCCTTTCAGAATGCATCCTTATCAGAAGGGTACAAGTGAACATGCACTTCTAGTTCAGTGGAGCATAGCAACAATTGTTTGGAATACCCCAAGTAAGTATTAACATATGCAATTTAATTCAGTTCATATCATTACCCCCATTTCAAACTTTCTCAAAGTGTTTCAATACAAACACTTCAATAGAGTATACTAGAGTATGCCACGAATATTGGCATCAAGAGAAGTCACTTTTTCTGTCATTTGTTTCAGGTCCATTTTTAATGTGTTTATTGGGTGAATAATTAGATGAAATTATATTGATTCGGCCCATTGCCGTTCTTCAATCAAGACCCCTTTCTTTTTGTTTTTGTTTGTTTGTTTGTTTGGTAGTTTAATGTCAGGAGGGCAAGTTGCATTTTGCATTCCAGACTGCCATTAGTTTAAGTTTTTTATAAGTGAAGGGTGATCTTATCCAGGATGATCGAATCTATGAGATGAGCAAAGAGATAGAAATCCTGCTCCTACACATTTACCGGAGCAAGCGTTCTTTAACCTCTGACACCACATAGACATGGTGTGAGAGGGACAGGCCTTTGATATGCTGTAAGTCTACCACAGCATGGGAGATGGCAGCCAAAGATGAACTCACCAGGCAATCTTTTGTCAGATCTTGATGTAGAAGGTAGTTGCGTGTCATGTCGAGCTTGTATGTATATCAATCAGAAAGTATAAATAAAAAATTGATTGGCTGATTTGTTTGACATTGATTGACGTCCATTGATTGGCTGATTGATTTGGTTAACGTCCAAGTGTACAAAGACACTTGGGACTTACTCAGATTTACTCGGACCTCTGGTCCTTCCTTTTCTCATCTAGGCTCATGTGGTCAAGATATCCAAATTAACGATTGAAATAGTACTCCTGCTACTGGCATTCTTGCTTCTAATGCAGGTAAGATAAGTGAGTAACGGATACTTCACACCATTCACACAACTAAGGTCATATTCATGGCGAGAAACTGAGAGAACCATAACAGGTTGGCATGGCTTGCACTTCTTTCACTTTGTTTGGCAGTTGTACATTAGTTGCTGACCATAGTTCCAGTGCGAGATACTTATAGAACCATAATAGGTTTGTTTTGGAGTTGATCAGTTACTGATGATATTTCCAGTGCTACTGTTGCAGCGTGCAGCTCATCAATATGCATTTATAAGATGGGTGTTTGTAGATTTATTTGTAGAAGTTGATGGATACAAATTGTCTTAACCACGGCCAAGAGGTAACTTCCTACACTCTGGGGTACACCCGGAGTTTGTCAGAGATTCATTCATTTTCATGTCTTTAGTCACATGGGTTTCCCATTTGTCCCTTGATCTAGGGATCAGAGATCATTGACGATATGAACACCTTAAATATGGCTATTCACTTCTACAAACGATCCTACCAGTGGGTAGGTAAGTGTAGTTTAAGCAGAACAAGCTTCAACATTGCTTTTCCAGTGTAGGACCTTGTCCGGGAGATTGATTTTGGGATGACCATAGCCACAATCATTTGGAACACATTATATGCCATGACATGCGCCTAGTGGATGGGGGCGGAACGAGGGTATCCCTAGGAATCAGAATGGAAAGTGGGACAAAAATTTACAGCTCATCATTGATGAACCAAGGTAAGATAATCAGCACTGCATGCATTAAATCCAGGAATCCAATCAAACTCCAGGATGGACGTCAAACTCTAAACGTCCGTGACCATCTAGGCCACTATTCACGGTCACTATTTGTGCCACAGACCCTCCCTTCAGAATGCATCCCTTACAGTTACAGCTCAATATCGAAGTCCAGTTCTGGTGCAGTGGAGCATATCAACAACTGTTTGGAATACCCCAAGTAAGTATCAACAGACGCAATTTAATTGAAAACTAGCAATTCAGACTCAGTTCATATCATTACCCCCATTTTGAACTTTCTCAAAGTATTTCAATACTAACACTTCAATAGAGTTTACTAGAGGATGCCATCAATATCAGCTTAGCCATGTTTGTCACATCCGCTGCTGTGTATAGAACGCCTGCACATCAAGACTTTTATCAAAAGTGCTTTACAATAAAGTAGTGACATATAAATCAGAGCATCAATGTCATTGTGTTAGAATAAACCGCTTCAGGTCACAACGCTATGTATCATGCTTTGAGGCAGGTCAGAATAGAAGAGGCACATTTGGTAAATAGCCACCATAATAAAAGACAGCCCTGACCATGCACAGCATCAATGTCATTGTGTTAGAATAAAGACGTGTTCGCAAAGATGGAAGAAGGAGTTGCAGCTCATCATTTCTTGTTTCACGTTGCAAAAGGTTGACATTTCTTAAGAGGAATGGATTTTTCTAACTTAAGATATGATGGTGCAAGTAACATTGGACAAATATTTTGCATTTATCAAATGGGTGTTTGTAGATTTATTTGTAGAAGTTGATGGATACAAATTGTCTTAACCACGGCCAAGAGGCAACTTCCTAAACTCTGGGGTACACCCGGAGTTTGTCAGAGATTCATTCATTTTCATGTCTTTAGTCACATGGGTTTCCCATTTGTCTCTTGATCTAGGGATCAGAGATCATTGACGCTATGAACGCCTTAAATATGGCTATTCACTTCTACAATCGATCCTACCTGTTTGTAGGTAAGTAAAGTTAAAGCCGAACAAGCTTCAACATTGCTTTTCCAGTGGAGGACCTCGTCCGGGAGATTGATTTTGGGATGACCATAGCCACAATCATTTGGAACACATTATATACCCATTTTATGAAATGATGACCGCTCACATATAGACAATAGCGACTAAACGTATTGACACATACACCAGTCTCCCACATCTTTACGTGCCAGAGACTTCTATCGGAATGCGCTCCCATCAGGAAAAAGTTAGAGCTCATCATTGATGAACCAAGATAATTAGCACCACATTGCATGTACTAATCTCAACAGAACCAATATGGCCGTGCTGTACGGAGTAAAACAAGTGAGTGAGTGAGTAATGGATGTTTAACGCCATTTCGACAACTAAGGTCATATTCATGGCGAGAAACTTAAATTAGAAAACAAATTGGTTCAATGGAAAATTCAATTCTTGATACATACAGTTGAGGTAGAACAAATGCTATTGCTGGGAGAGTGAGATGGAAGATAAAATCATGTCAGTGCCTTATAAAACAATGAGTGTGCAGGGTAAAAATCATAAAAGTTGATGCAGTCCAGCTGCTTTCAAGAAGTCGATGATAAGATCGGGTTTGACGGTGTTAAAAAGCTCTTGTAGACCAGCTACCTTGTAGAAACGTTGTCGGATGAGCGTAAAATCTATACAATCCAAGAGGATGTGTTTGATCGATAGAACCGTATTGCACGCTACACAAAAAGGTTCGTCTTCTCTCTTCAGAAGGTATGCATGGGTCAATCGAGTGTGACCGATGCGACACCGAGTGAAAACTGTTTGGTCTCTTCTGAGTAAAACAAGTCATAGTTGTAAAAGTTGGCAAATAAAGAGTAATAGCTACACTTCCTACTTTCCATGCTATCACTTGACAAAAGTTTATAACAGGTTGGCATGGCTTGCAGTTCTCTCCCCCTTTGTTGTACATCCGTTGCTGACCGTAGTTCCGGTCTTAATCCTACTGTTCAATATAATATGCTCTGCATTTGCCTTCATGAGGTTGGTAAGAATAGAAGAGGGATGTACAAATACAAATATCGTGACTGTCCAGACCAAAGAGACCTTACAGAAAATACAGATGTTTTTTGGGGCCACAAAGACCTGTTCAGAGTGACCTTACTGAAATTAATTCTGCTCTGACAGGATTCTTTGATGACCTTTTTTAGGTGGTTCAGATTAAAATAGTGGCATGACAACACTTCTTTTCAGTTATTTCTGACAGAATGCTTGACTCTATATCAGGATGGAGTTGGTGATGCGCTATGCGACCAGACAGTTTGCAGAGAGAGCTATCAATATGTCACGACATGGCTTGATGAGCTGAGGTAAGATAATCTTGACAAGAAATTGATTGATTAACGTCCGGGTGTACTATGACGCCCAGGACTTACTCAGATACAATCAGACCGTCCCAGGGCTTGTGCTGCCACCTCACGGCTCAAATGGGCATCACTTCTAGCACCTCCTAGTGGATGGGGGCGGAACGAGGGTATCTTCTGCCATAGCCCTGACCATGCAGATGGTCATGAGTGCTACATGTGGATGTTGATGGCTACTCCGGGGAGCTTTGACTTGAAGATTAATTGATTGATTTGTTTAACGTCCAAGTGTACATAGACCCTATTGACTTGAATACCATTCACTGTGAGCCAAGTTCCTACAAGATCATGTTGCAGTCAGAATTATTTGGGGGACCCTAGTACCCCGGGCTCCTATTCAAAACACCTATATGCGACAATACGGTATCTCAAATCACGTTCAATCACAGGAAGCTGAGGCACCTTATGGCTGGGACTGAACAGAGGAGGTTATGGACACTGTCCAAGCTAACAAGTACAAAGTTGATGTAAGACGTTTTTTGTTTGTTTGTTTGTGTAGTTTGTGGATGAAGCTATGGCACCCAAACAGGAGTAAACGTGTGTGCGCGGCGCCCCCGGTATTTTTGCTTCTCGTCGGTGTTAAAAGCACAGGAGGATATCCAGCTTCAGCAGAAGACTGCATGAACCTCTTGTGATCACATATGGAGTAAAAGTCAAACAACCAGCTCATTAATTTAACTTATTGAGCGAAATTGGTATATTGACCACCGGTAAGGAGCCTGTACACAACAACACACAACATGGCGGAGGCTATGGACCGTGACTCGATGCAGGTATTATTAGCTGACCTGTCCAAAGAACCCAAGGTGCTACGCTCTAATACTGGAGAGGTTAGTGGTGCTAAAGTCGGCCAAGCTATTACATTCTTGATGAAGGGACATGAATCTGTTGCTGAGTCTGTAGGCTTTGCACACGATGCCATTGCCGACATTAAGAGGGAGAAGGGCATACTGGAGTCTGAAGTCAAAGCGCTACGAACCAGGCTGTCACTGACCGAGCGACAGGTGCGTGTTAATACTATAGACATAGAAGAACTCGGTGTGACCCTTGCAATACAGGACCAACAGTCAAGACGCAAGAACCTGATCATAGAAGGACTCCCTTTTGTTCAAGGTGAAAACACTGAAGAAGTGTCATACAGTCTACTAAAAAAGGTTGAAAAAGAGTTAGATATGTATGAAATAGACTTTGCTTATCGTCAGGGCCCTCCCACCTCACCAAGACGCTCTATAATGGTTGTCTTCTTAAAGGCATCAACCAGAGATAGAATTATGTCAAATAAGAAGACGCTGCGCGGTACTGAACATGGGAGTGTGTATCTAAGTGAGGATACCAACCAGGTGATCAGGCGCCAGAAAGCTGAAATCTCGACAGTGGTCAAGCTAGCGGGGGAGGCAGGACTAGAAGTCAAGCAGAGGGGACGAGGCATCTTGTTTAAGGGGCGCTACTACCCTCATACCAACCTGCAAGAACTACCTGAGCAACTCCAACTGGCAAACGCAAGAACGATTGTTACTGATCATTATGTAGCATATAATTCCAGCCTGGCACCTCTCAGCAATTTCTTCCAATGCAACATCAACTTTGAAGGGCATACATACAGCTCTGTGGAGCAAGGTCTGTCGCACAGGAAGGCTCTGTTTGCAAGGAAGAAGGACAAGGCAGGAGAGATCATGGACTCCTTCACAGCCATGAGGGCCATGAAGATAGCTAAGGCCATAGACGCCCCGGAATGGCGTAACCACGACGAGAACCTGCTAAAAGAATTAAATATAGCTAAATACGTCCAAAATGAGGAGCTCAGGGAGATCCTAAGAGCTACACAGAACAGATTGCTTTTAGAGACCACCGGATCGCGACACTGGGGGATAGGTGCAGGGATTCAAAGCAAAGCCCTGGAGAAAGGCACTTGGAGAGGCAAGAACAGGGGGGGGTACATACTCATGGAAGTGAGGAAGGACCTCTTTGGCATTGAAAACCCATCAGCAAAAAAGCAAGTCAACCCCCCCCCCTGCTATCCCTACCCCTACCCCTACTCAACAAGATGAAGATGACGTGGTTAATGCAACCCCGCAGGCACCAACTCAGCAGCCCTCAACACCAGTCCCTACTACAGCGGCAGTGGAAGAAACCATAGCGGCAGCGACAGTGACCACGAGTGCACAAACCCCAACCCCTACAGCCACTGCTACGGCCGCCACCAAAAAACATGCACCACCACCTCCAGGGTCTGTACCACCGCAGGACGCCAGGCTTGACCAGGACTTAATCAATATGATTGCCAAATCAGCATCATCGGCCTACGCACAAGCCGCAGCGGGTTATAGGACGGGTGGTGGTATACCGTTCAAGCTGGCCCCACTCTCCCCACATGTCGTCACCCCACCAAGAACTCAAATTGCAAGCACGAGCCTAACCCAAAGTAGCAGCATCCAGTCCTCCTCCAGGGCAGACGCTGGTGGCTCTCACAACAAGGTCCACAAGCAAGGCAAAGTGGATCCACACAAGAGGAATAAGGACAGTAGCCATCAGCTGCAAGATAGAATTAAAGGTTTCCTATCTGGCAAAAAAACACCAACAAAGTAATATGTATACGCTATGCACTAAGGCTCTATATAGAAATGTGTAATGTCCAACAGAAATATACATTAGAATAGTGTATTTAGGGAACAGGGTCAACATCCCGCTATGTAAGACAGTAGGAGCTATAAATACTCTGTTATGTGGTATAGGAGTACAGCGGGCAGTCCCAGCGCTGGCGCTGACCCAGTGGCGAATTGATGACGTAACCGATCAGCTGAGAGCCGAGCAGAGTGCTGTGTATATATATATACTATAGCGTATAAGCTCTTTGAGACATTATAATGTAAACATATTCATGTAAGTTCTTTTCACATGCAATTATACACATCTCAGGCCTTAATAATATATTCTTTTTCATAAATCTGTATTTCCCTATGTATAACAACTGTAATACCGGGGCGCATAGCTTCTTTTGTCTGCCATAGCCATGACACTGTATAATGTAAGATATGATCACCAACATATATCACCCTCATTTCACCTCATCAAAATATACTACAGACCTTGTCGATTGATGTTCAATGGTATTTCTACATAACATTTGTAAAGCCAAAGGTCTTCTCTTCACATGTATTAATGCGAGATCAGCCTATCCCAAGAGGGTTAATATCAAAAAGTTTATTTCCCATACTGATATTACTGGAGTAGTTGAAACGTGGTTAAATCCTACAATAAATGATGCCATGATGTCTCTCCCAGGCTATCAATTTTTCCGCCTTGACAGATATCCTGTTCTAGATAAGACAGCGGGTGGTTTAATGCTTTATATGAGGGATACCTATACTGCCATGTTGGATGAAGCCTCCAGTTGTATAACGCCTGATTATGAGATCTTATGTGTGGATATAGAAATTGGAAAAATTAAATATAAAATATATGTATGTTACAGGCCACCCAAAAAGGACAAAAATAGTCTCCAATCGCTCTATAAGAAACTGACTGAATTGAAGTCAACTGTTACAAAGAACCGAAAAATAATATGCTTTGGTGATTTTAATATTGACCTGTTATCCCGCAAAGAGATTGAAGACTCAGAGGTCTCGCAATTTTGTACTGATAATGATATGTGCCAGCTAATTAATGAAATTACCAGACCAGCATCAGGTACCCTTTTGGACCACATATATATTAATGAACGTATACATAATGTCTGTGAATTTGGAACTGTTGACTACCATATAGCAGACCACACGCCTATTTTCATTTTAATTAAATGTGAGCGTACAAAGATAAAGAAAAAAGTGGTTAAAGCCAGATCCTATAAATACTATGATATGTTAGCTTTTAAGAATATGTTGCTTGATGTTAAATGGGATGACATTGTTATAATTGATAATCCTGATGCTCTCTGGAGTAAAGTTATTTCTGTGATACGTGCATGCCTTGATGCTATATGTCCCATAAGGACCCTTGTACTACCGGTATATACACCAGAATGGCTAACACCTGCAATTATACGCGAAATGCAGCATAGAGACGCACTATATAGGGATGCGAGGCGTACTAATAGTGTTGACGACCGTCGTATTGCTGATTTCTTTAGAAATAGAGTAGAAAGCCTTATTTTTTATAGTAGAAAAGAAAAAATAGACAGCCTTTTATTACATAGGAAAAATGACCCAGCGAAATTTTGGGAGGGGATAAGAAAATTATTACCGGTAAAAACCAAATCAACCTTTTTGAAGCTGAGAAATAGTTTAACTAACCAAATCATACCCCCCAATGAATGTTGTGATTTTATTAATACGTTCTTTGCAGGAGTGGGACAAAAGCTAGCAGCAGCGCTGCCCCCTATTGATCCACACACGCACTATAAGAACCCGGTTAATGTCCCCGAGTACTCGACAGATTTACTTTACCCCTTAAGCTATGTGGAGACTATTAAGTTAATTAAGTCTATTAAGAATAATAAACCCTCAAGCATTAAGCACATAAAGTCCTATGTACTAAAGGATGCCTTTTTAAGCATACCTGATGTTATCATGTTGGTATATAACAAATGTATGAGCGCGTGTCACTTCCCTAAAGACTGGAAAACTGCAACCGTTGTACCCATCCCTAAGAAAAGCAACTCATTAGATGTTAGTGATTTGAGACCAATTAGTCTCCTCCCCCTCCCTGGTAAACTATATGAAAAAATAATATGCTCTAGGCTACAAAAATACATGGAGACGCACGGACTTCTGACTAAATTTCAACATGGATATAGATCTGGTCACTCTACTATTACTGCTATTACAGCTCACCTTAATAATATAATAGAGAACATAATTAATAACAAATCAACCCTATCTCTTTATCTCGATTATAAAAAAGCTTTTGATACTGTTTCCCACCCTATTCTTCTAAAAAAACTTGCAGGTTTTGGTCTTAGCGAAAGGACATGCAGATGGTTTGATAGCTACCTAACTGATAGGTCACAATGTACGGTAGCTAATGATTGTATTTCATCCTTTAAACCTGTTTCATATGGCGTTCCACAGGGTTCAGTCTGTGGTCCTATATTGTTCTCTATTTATATTAATTCCTTGCCTGATATTGATAAATTTGATATAACTCTGTATGCAGACGATGCTGTAATTTCGGTGCATACGCCTGAAAAAATGCAAGTCTGTTTAAAGGCATTAGCCACGTGGTGTAAAGAAAAACAGCCTTACAGTTAATGAAAAGAAGACTAAATGGATGTATTATAATAATTTTAGAAATCTTAACCCTGTATTAACCCTTAATAATATACCATTAGAAAAGGTAGAAACCTTCCCTTATTTAGGTGTAACCCTGGATCCGGACCTGAAATTCTTAGCACACCGGAAAAAAGTATTGGCTAATAGTCGACATAAGTTAAGGCAGCTGGGAAAAATAAGGTACCACACAGACACTGATACTGCCTTAACAATTTACACCGCCATGGTCTTACCAACCATGGACTATGCAGATTTTATTTGGGATAGGGATAATAAGGGAGAGTCTGAAGAAATACAAGGCCTGCAAAACAAGGGCTTACGCACTGTTTATAATGTCAAATTAGAAAAAAAACCACTTATGAATACTCATCAGATGCATATGAAGAGCAAATGTGATTGGCTCATCCAACGGCGAGATAAGCATTTACTGTTTTACGCATACACCCTCGCTCAATGTGATAAATATGTTGATAAAAGGCCTATCAATACCAGGTTTCATAATGGCAAACGATTAATTGTGTTAAGATCGCTTAAACCGATTGTTATAAGAAGCTGCTTGTATCGAGCCATTGATAGATGGAACTGCCTTAAACCAATGTATACTATGATAGAGACCCTTTGGCAATTTAAAATAGCCATCAATAAGGACTATCCTAACTGTTTCATAAATGCTGCCTAATCTCATTATATAACATACTACCAAAACCCATCTCATCTCATCTCATCCTTTGAATGATCACATACTACGGTGTGCCTGTGAAGTTTTTTATAATATAATATACATGTAAAGACAAATGTGAACGCAATAATAATTGGAGTCATAGCATAACATATACAAGACCGCTAAATCAAAATGTAATAGTCAGGGGTGCTGGCGGCAGAAGGGCAATGCGCCCGAGCTAGTTTTTGGCCTAAAAAACCAATTAGATCCAATAAATCTACTTCAAAAAAAAAGAAGTTTAACGTCCCACTGACTATGCAGGTGAGACTTACTCAAGTTTCATTTTTTCACAAGTTAAAAGGTAGGCCAAAGGCCTACCTTGGATGATCGTATCCAGGATGATCGAATCTATGAGATGAGCCAAAAGATAGAAATCCAGCTCCTACACATTTACCGAAGCAAGGGTTCTTTAACCTCCGACACCACATAGGCATGGTGAGAGAGGGACAGGCCTTTGTTATGCTGTAAGTCTACCACAGCATGGGAAAGCGCAGCCATAGGTGAAGTTGGGAAGCAGTGAAAACTCCAGGCTCATACAACTGTGTGCCATCAGTCTGGAGTAATACATCCCAGCCCGCCAGACTACTCTCCCCCATTTTTTTGTGTTTTTGTTTCTTTTTGTGGTTTTTTTTTGTGGTTTTTCTTTTTTAATCTTTATATATATTTTTGTTGTTGAATTTCTTTTTCATATTTTGTCCCATAGTTGGGTTTCCTTTAAGAATTTGAGAATATTTTCGTCATCAGTGGTGTTGAAAACACTGTACATGGATGTTGCGTTTGCAAGGTGTTTCCTTCTGCCCTCAGCAGTTCTTCTACAGTGGAGTAGTAGATGCTCCACTGTTAGACGGGTACTGCAATCTTGACATGTTGGTTCATATTCCCCATTCAGCCTGTACTCGTGTGTTAGTTTGGTATGGCCGATCCTTAGACGGTTTAATTTCACTTGTTCTGCACGCTTAAGCATTTTCCTCATTGTCACTCCTTTTAGCTTTGGTTGAATCAGATAAATTGTATTATGGCCTTTTTCTTTGTTCCATGCTGATTGCCATTTTGCTTTTATGATGTAAGACGTGTTCAAAGAATAATTTCTTTTTCAATAAGTATTTCATCTATTCTGGTAAAAAGTCTGGTAACATGTGTGTATCCCAGAATTCACGGGGAAGAATGGGGAGAATGTTCGGATACAGACTGCAGCTCATCAATATACCATGACATGGTTGATGAACCAAGGTAAGATTATTAGCATCACACTGGATGTACTGGTCTCAAAAGAACCAACATGGCCGTTCTATACAGAGTAAAACAAGTCGTAGTGGTACAAGCTACCACATAAAGACTTATAGCTGACTTGTTTTGAAGATTAACTCTTTTGGTGGTTTAAACCATGATTCCCAGCATTTTTGGAACTTCAAGCGATCACATGTGAAACTTTTTGTCTTTGCCTACATAAATATCTGCCTTTCTACTTTTAAAATGAGACAGCCACACATTGGAATTACGGCTTGCTATCGTACTTGCTCCAGTCCTCAACGGGACACAATGGCATGGCTTGCAGGCGGACCAGGCCCCAGACGCAAACATGCAAACACTTCTAGGGCAGTTTGCGCCTTCTTGGGGCAGGTAAGAATAGAAGAGGCACATTTGGTTAATAGCCACAATGATAAAAGACAGCCCTGACCATGCAGAGCATCAATGTCATTGTGTTAGAATAAAGACGTGTTCGCAAAGATGGAAGAAGGAGTTGCAGCTCATCATTTCTTGTTTCACGTTGCAAAAGGTTGATATTACTTTTGAGGAATGGATTTTTCTAACTTAAGATATGATGGTGCAAGTAACATTAGACAAATATTTTGCATTTATAAAGTGGGTGTTTGTAGATTTATTTGTAGAAGTTGATGGATACAAATTGTCTTAACCATGGCCAAGAGACAACTTCCTACACTCTGGGGTACACCCGAAGTTTGTCAGAGATTCATTCATTTTCATGTCTTTAGTCACATGGGTTTCCCATTTGTGTCTTGATCTAGGGATCAGAGATCATTGACGATATGAACGCCTTAAATATGGCTATTCACTTCTACAATCGATCCTACCAAGTGTAGTTTAAGCAGAACAAGCTTTAACATTGCTTTTCCAGTGGAGGACCTCGTCCGGGAGATTTTGGGATGACTATAGCCACAATCATTTGGAACACATTATATACCCATTTCATGAAATGATGACCGCTGACATATAGACAATAGCGACAATAGCGACAGGAGATGTCGGCGCAAGAGGGTTTCGAGATAATGGTGGCCATGTCGCGTCGAATAAAGAAGGTGGGAGGGAGACCACTGCATGGGCAGCAGGTGATCCCAAGTAAGTATTAACATACGCAATCTAATTCAAAACTAGCAATCCACACTCAGTTCATGTCATTACCCCCATTTTAAACTTTCTCAAAGTATTTCAATACAAACACTTCAATACAGTTTACTAGCGGATGCCATCAATATCAGCTTAGCCATGTTCGTCACATCCACTGCTGTGTATAGAACGCCTGCACATCAAGACATTTATCAAAAGTGCTTTACAATAAAGTAGTGACATATAAATCAGAGCATCAATGTCATTGTGTTAGAATAAACCGCCTCAGGCCACAACATCAATCTGCTGTGTGTCATGTCTTGAGGCAGGTAAGAATAGAAGAGGCACATTTGGTAAATAGCCACCATAATAAAAGACAGTCCTGACCATGCAGAGCATCAATGTCATTGTGTTAGAATAAACCACTTCAGGTCACAACGCTATGTATCATGCTTTGAGGCAGCTCAGAATAGAAGTTGATGGATACTAATTGTCTTAACCACGGCCAAGAGGCAACTTCCTACACTCTGGGGTACACCCGGAGTTTGTCAGAGATTCATTCATTTTCATGTCTTTAGTCACATGGGTTTCCCATTTGTCTCTTGATCTAGCGATCAGAGATCATTGACGATATGAACGCCTTAAATATGGCTATTCACTTTTACAATCGATCCTACCAGTGTGTAGGTAGGTGTAGTTTAAGCAGGACAAGCTTCAACATTGCTTTTCCAGTGGAGGACCTCGTCCGGAAGATTGATTTTGGGATGACCATAGCCACAATCATTTGGAACACATTATATACCCATTTCATGAAATGATGACCGCTGACATATAGACAATAGCGACTAAACGCACATACACCAGTCTCACCCATCTTCATGTGCCAGAGACACTCCTATCGGGATGCGCTCCCATCAGGAAAAAGTTACAGCTCATCATTGATGAACCAAGATAATTAGCACCACATCGGAATGCACCAGTCTCAACAAAACCAACACACTTTGGAATATGCGGCTTGCTTTCCTACTTACTTCAATCCTCAACAGTTAGCCAATCACTATTTTTAAGTTTTTCACAAGTAGAGAGTGAGTAATGGATGTTTAACGCCATTTCGACAACTAAGGTCATATTCATGGCGAGAAACTTAAATTAGGAAACAAATTGCTTCAATGGGAAATTCAATTATTGATACATACAGTTGAGGTAGAACAAATACCCTGGAGGATAAAGGCCTCCTGGTTCCCAGGTATCTCCATGTAACGCATCACAACACTAATTCTCCTCTGACAGAATTCTTTGATGACCTCCTGCTGTGCGGTGTAGTCGAGTTGATGGATGGCGGCTCATGCCATAGATTGATGAACCAAGGTAAGGTACTCAGCACTGCATGGACAATCAACTGATTGATTTGTTTAACGTTCAAGAGGACCTCCTCCGGGAGATTGATTTTGGGGTGACCATAGCCATCAAACATTTGGAACACATTAAATGCCATGACATGCGCCACAACATGGCTTGATGAGCTGAGGTCGGATAATTGACAAGGAATTGATAGACTTGTGCTGCAACCTCACAGCTAAAAGGGGCATCACTTCTAGTGCCTCTTAGTGGATGGGGGCGGAACGAGGGTATCCCTAGGAAACAGAATGGAAAATGGGACTAACTATTACAGCTCATCATTGATGAACCAAGGTAAGATAATCAGCACTGCATGCATTAAATCCAGGAATCCAATCAAACTCCAGGATGGACGTCAAACTCTAAACGTCCGCGACCATCTAGGCCACTATTCACGGTCACTATTTGTGCCACAGACCCTCCCTTCAGAATGCATCCCTTACAGTTACCGCTCAATATCGAAGTACAGTTCTGGTGCAGTGGAGCATATCAACAACTGTTTGGAATACCCCAAGTAAGTATCAACAGACGCAATTTAATTGAAAACTAGCAATTCAGACTCAGTTCATATCATTACCTCCATTTTAAACTTTCTCAAAGTATTTCAATACAAACACTTCAATAGAGTTTACTAGAGGATGCCATCAATATCAGCTTAGCCATGTTTGTCACATCCGCTGCTGTGTATAGAACGCCTGCACATCAAGACATCTATCAAAAGTGCTTTACAATAAAGTAGTGACATATAAATCAGAGCATCGATGTCATTGTGTTAGAATAAACCGCTTCAGGTCACAACGCTATGTATCATGCTTTGAGGCAGGTCAGAATAGAAGAGGCACATTTGGTAAATAGCCACCGTAATAAAAGACAGCCCTGACCATGTAGAGCATCAATGTCATTGTGTTAGAATAAAGACGTGTTCGCAAAGATGGAAGAAGGAGTTGCAGCTCATCATTTCTTGTTTCACGTTGCAAAAGGTTGACATTTCTTTGGAGGAATGGATTTTTCTAACTTAAGAAATGATGGTGCAAGTAACATTGGACACATATTTTGCATTTATAAAGTGGGTGTTTGTAGATTTATTTGTAGAAGTTGATGGATACAAATTGTCTTAACCACATCCAAGAGACAACTTCCTACACTCTGGGGTACACCCGGAGTTTGTCAGAGATTCATTCATTTTCATGTCTTTAGTCACATGGGTTTCCCATTTGTCTCTTGATCTAGGGATCAGAGATCATTGACGATATGAACGCCTTAAATATGGCTATTCACTTCTACAAATGATCCTACCAGTGTGTAGGTAAGTGGAGTTTAAGCAGAACAAGCTTCAACATTGCTTTTCCAGTGGAGGACCTCGTCCGGGAGATTGATTTTGGGATAACCATAGCCACAATCATTTGGAACACATTATATACCCATTTTATGAAATGATGACTGCTGACATATAGACAATAGCGACTAAACATATTGACACATACACCAGTCTCCCACATCTTTACGTGCCAGAGACTTCTATCGGAATGCGCTCCCATCAGGAAAAAGTTACAGCTCATCATTGATAAACCAAGATAATTAGCACCACATTGGATGTACTTGTCTAAAAAAAAACAATATTGGATGTACCAGTCTTAACGGAGCCAACACGGCTGTTCTATACAGAGTAAAACAAGTCGTAGTGTTACAAGTTACCACATAAAGAGTTATAGCTGACTTGTTTCGAAGATTAAATCTTTGGTGGTTTAAACCATGATTCCCAGCATTTTTGGAACTTCAAGCGATCACATGTGAAACTTTTTGTCTTTGCCTACATAAATATCTGCCTTTCTACTTTTAAAATGAGACAGCCACACATTGGAATATGCGGCTTGCTATCGTACTTGCTCCAATCCTCAACGGGACACAATGGCATGCCTAGCAGGCGGACCAGGCCCCAGACGCAAACATGCAAACACTTCTAGGGCAGTTTGCGCCTTCTTGGGGCAGGTAAGAATGGAAGAGGCACATTTGGTTAATAGCCACCATAATAAAAGACAGCCCTGACCATGCAGAGCATCAATGTCATTGTGTTAGAATTATAAACCGCCTCAGGTCACAACGTCAATCTGCTATGTGTCATGTCTTGAGGCCGGTCAGAATAGAAGGGGCACATTTGGTAAATAGCCACCATAATAAAAGACAGCCCTGACCATGCAGAGCATCAATGTCATTGTGTTAGAATAAAGACGTGTTCGCAAAGATGGAAGAAGGAGTTGCAGCTCATCATTTCTTATTTCACGTTGCAAAAGGTTGACATTTCTTTGGAGGAATGGAGTTTTCTAACTTAAGATATGATGGTGCAAGTAACATTGGACACATATTTTGCATTTATCAAATGGGTGTTTGTAGATTTATTTGTAGAAGTTGATGGATACAAATTGTCTTAACCACGGCCAAGAGGCAACTTCCTACTCTCTGGGGTACACCCGGAGTTTGTCAGAGATTCATTCATTTTCATGTCTTTAGTCACATGGGTTTCCCATTTGTCTCTTGATCTAGGGATCAGAGATCATTGACGATATGAACGCCTTAAATATGGCTATTCACTTCTACAAACGATCCTACCAGTGTGTAGGTAAGTAAAGTTTAAGCAGGACAAGCTTCAACATTGTTTTCCAGTGGAGGACCTCGTCCGGGAGATTGATTTTGGGATGACCATAGCCACAATCATTTGGAACACATTATATACCCATTTTATGAAATGATGACCGCTGACATATAGACAGTAGCGACTAAACATATTAACACATACACCAGTCTCACCCATCTTTATGTGCCAGAGACACTCCTATCGGAATGCGCTCCCATCAGGAAAAAGTTACAGCTCATCATTGATGAACCAAGGTAAAATAATCAGCACTGATTGATTGATTGATTGGATTGTTTTACGTCCAAGTGTGCTATGACGCCTGGGACTTACTCAGAAGTTTATCGGACTCTCGGTCCGCTCTTTTTTCATCTAGGTTGCGCGTTTAAGTGTGTGAGCGTGCATGTGTTTATGAGTCTACTTGTAGCCGTGGGACACGGCTCGTAGCGGTGGAACAATGCTCGTGGCATCGGGCCCCTCTTTATTGTGCTGCCTAACACAGATGCTGTGCCGCAGACTGTTGACACAACACCTGGCCGGTCCATTATCCTGACACCGGCGGGCCAGTCGCAGCTCCATACCAATCGGGCCAGCAGATCAGGCATCACAACACTAATTCTCCTCTGACAGACTTCTTTGATGACCTCCTGCTGTGCGGTGTAGTCGAGTTGATGGATGGCGGCTCATGCCATAGATTGATGAACCAAGGTAAGGTACTCAGCACTGCATGGACAAGGAACTGATCCATTTGTTAAATGTCCAAGTGTACTATGACACCTGGGACTTACTCAAGAATTAATCAGACCTTTGGTCGTTCCTTTTCACACGAGTCACCTATCATCGGCTCTGTAATGAATTCCAAATATGCGGCTTGCTACAGTCCATGTTTTAACCCGCAATGGGAGGGAGACCACTGCATGGGCAGCAGGTGATCCCAAGTAAGTGTTAACATACGCAATCTAATTCAAAACTGTCAATTCACACTCAGTTCATATCATTACCCCCATTTTAAACTTTCTCAAAGTATTTCAATACTAACACTTCAATAGAGTTTACTAGAGGATGCCATCAATATCAGCTCAGCCATGTTCGTCACATCCGCTGCTGTGTATAGAACGCCTGCACATCAAGACATTTATCAAAAGTGCTTCACAATAAAGTAGTGACGTATAAATCAGAGCATCGATGTCATTGTGTTAGAATAAACCGCTTCAGGTCACAACGCTATGTATCATGCTTTGAGGCAGGTCAGAATAGAAGAGGCACATTTGGTAAATAGCCACCATAATAAAAGACAGCCCTGACCATGCCGGAGTTTGTCAGACATTCATTCATTTTCATGTCTTTAGTCACATGGGTTTCCCATTTGTCTCTTGATCTAGAGATCAGAGATCATTGACGATATGAACGCCTTAAATATGGCTATTCACTTCTACAAACGATCCTACCAGTGTGTAGGTAAGTGTAGTTTAAGCAGAACAAGCTTCAACATTGCTTTTCCAGTGGAGGACCTCGTCCGGGAGATTGATTTTGGGACAAGTGCTATAAGTAACATTGGACACATATTTTGCATTTATAAAATGGGTGTTTGTAGATTCATTTCTGTGAGAAGTTGATGGACGCAATTTATATCAACTACGGCCAAGAGACAACTTACTTGACACGGGTACACCCAAAGTTTTTCAGAGATTCAATCATTTTAATGTGTTTAGTGACATGGGTTTCCCATCTTTTCAGCGTCTCTTGTTGCGTTCTTTTTTCTACAAAAAACACGGGCCATCTCGGCAATGGAAAGAGGTTTTAATTACATCTCATCATGGATGAACCAAGGTAAGATAATTAGCACCATATTGGATGCACCTCTACAAAACCAATATGTTTCAGTTGTACTGATTCTGATGATAAATCAATGACTATAAATGACGTCAATGAGAATAAAGAAACCTGGACTTTCTAGGGCTGTAACAGGATCAAACATCAAAAAATACAAGATTGAAGTTGAGATAATACAGAATCCTTTATGTACCGTAAATTCCCGCGTACTACCCGCATCTCGCTTATAAGCCGCACCCCCAACTCAGGAGAATGCTATAACCTGTTTTTGGATCTGAAAATTCATATTTTAGTACTGTTCTTTATTGATAAAAACCCTCGTATAACCCGCACCCTATATAGGCATGTTTGGGAACAAATGAAATTTATGGTAGGTCCAAACACCTGCTGCTGGCTGAGGGTGCCAGTGTAGATCTGCAAAGGGCGAGAATGACGTAAAATATTAAAGCAGCCATAAACAACAGGATACAACTTAAGGTATGACTGGTATGAATCTGCATGGTGCATCATTGTATGGAAGTATATCATATTGACACTTCAGAGTTTGAGAAATGGGACAGTCAAAGGACTGAAGCTCAAAACTTAAACAACAGGATACAATTTTATCTGGCATCGCATTAGCCAAATATATATCCAAAATTGTATATTCAAGGAGATTGAATCCTACTAGCTACAAAATATGTAGGGTCAGTATCCCGACCGACCCTACATTTTTGGGGCCGACCCCAATTTTTTTTTAATTTTTGAGGAAATTTATGACATTTTAGGCATTTTTACTACTAAAATTGACATTTTTGACCAAAAGAAAATGTAAATAAAAAAAAAAGCACACCTACAGACCCTGTTTATTTTTGGCCATGTTACCGGAACACAACTTTTTTTTTTTCAGGCCTTATTATGAGAACACCTTGTACGCCCCTATTCCATGCCACATGGTGTCAGATTTCTTCATCCATGCCTACAGCAGCAAAGAAGCCAAGTTTGAAGTGAGCCACTCCAAGTTTGGTGATGAAAATAGTAGATGACTGACACAAGAATCTGTAAGTAGGAAACTTTTATACAAGTTCCAGAAGTATATGGCCAATACCCAAGCTGTTGTGTGATAATATTGACTGTCAATATATTAAAAGCAGTGACAATGTTAGATACTGCCAACAGTGTGAAACCGCTAGAACTCCTTAGAATCCAGGATGCCACAGTATAACTGAACCGACAGGCGCCATTTTGTATCTCATCGCGCATCGCTGCCTGGGATGGCGCTAGGATGTTTTATTGGTCTGGCGAATTTGACCCAAAGTTGATTACCGTAAAACCTCGCGTACTAGCCGCGGCTAGTACGCGAATCAGATCGCTAGTGCGGCTAATAGAATAGGCTCAAACTCAAGGTGCGGCTTATACGCGAGTTTTTCCAATGAAGTATTCATAAAATCAACTTGAAATGACCACAGGCTGGGATAACAGTGGGGGCGGGGAGTGGGGGGGGGGGGGGGGGGGGGGAGTCAAGTGCATGACTAGACAAAGCCAAACGTGAGTGGGCCGTGTCAAAGCCTGCTATTCGCACCTGCCTTAAGACAAAGGGGAGGGAGATGGGTGGGATGACCGCCACATACTTGTACATGTACTAGTACCGTACCGTCGCGAATTAGCGCCGGGGCGCTCTTCAATTTGGTGGGGTCATTAAACACAAGACAGGCGCTTATACGAGATCCTATTTTAGTGCTTAAGGACCATTTCAAGACCCCTGTACCCCCGGCGCTTATACAAGACCGGCGCTCTTTCGAAACAGGCGGTTATTCGCGACGGTACGGTAATACAGGTCGAGGGGGGGGGGGGGTTGGGGTGAGAAAAACACAGAAAGCTGGGCGGCGGGGAGGCGCTATGGGCCGCCAGGAGGCCCCACAGGGCCACCAGGAGGACTCTCACCCTATGTTTGCCTCACAGACTTCGGCTGAAGTTGGGGGTGCGGCTTATACGCGGGTTTTTCTTAGGACTCATTCAGAATCCCTCTGCGGCTAATAGGATCGGCCCAAAGTCGGGGTGCGGCTTATACGCGAGTTAGGCTTATACGCGAGGTTTTAGGGTAGCCAGATTGGTCATGAATTCGCCAAATTGAGTACTCTTCCTCAATAGAAACAACCACTCTCTAATAGGCCAGACAGAGACCAAAGTTTCGTGCACCTTACTTTTGGAAATGCCACTCATAGATACTTTGACTCTGAAAGAAGTGGGTTAACAGTTAAGCATAGCTTGAAAAATGTGCTTCTTGTTGGTATCCATCTGCCAATACATGTAAACTGATTCTGCAACAGTTTAATATAACTGTGTGGTCAATGAGCTGTAAATGTCAATTTTAGCATGCTTATTGAAAGATGTGGAGAGAATGACTGAGAGTAACTAAATGAACAAAGTTTGGTTATAATCGAATCATAATTGGTAAGTCACTGGTCATAAATAGCAGAATGAAATGCTGGTACCTTTACTATTTTGCTTAAGAAAATTGGGAAATTTTAGCATCTTAAAATGTATCAATATGAGTTACATGGCTGTTCCTCCCTTGATCTCAGCTTTCCAATGATATATTAAACATGCTGTCCCCAATAGTGACTAGGACATTCTAGTGAGTAATTCGCCAGTCTGGTGAATTCAGTGAGGCATGGGATCGCCAGATTGAGTTATGATTCGCCAATGGCGATCTGGCGAACGCCTAGCGCGAACCCTGGCTGCATACGGGCATCTCGTTGCATGGTTACCGCGACGCCATTGTCTGTTTTGAACTTCCAATGTTGTGAATTGTGTCTGCTAAACTCTCAAAATGATTGATATTTTAAACTAAACAGGTTTATTGTTCAATCCAAAAGACTCAAGTGTTAGTGTGATGTTACGCATTTAAGTGCCCGTTGTAGTACAAGTTGCTACGCCTCGCAGAGATGTTCTAAATCACCAGAGAGACTGACCAAGATGCCACTCAAAAAGACAAGCCAGGTTGGTAAAATGGCCTCCAAGACTCCTGACCTTGCTAGTGTATTCAAAATGTTTGGTCATCGTATGAGTCATATGGAGCTAGACCATTGTACAGTCCACTGCTCTCGATATCTGGCTGGAGCTGGGGACCATGACAGAGTAACCTCTGTATAGCCGCTGATTGGCCGCAAATTTTGGCGCCATTATGACGTCATATAAGAAACGTATGGCGTGCGGGGCATCCTGGGTAAACTAAGACCGTCAACTTTCCCCGGGCTGTAATGGGCCCTCGCTCCAGCCAGATATCAATAGAGGGGCCGCTTATATGGGCTACATATGGAGCAAGCCATGCGGTGTTAAACTCAGAACCTGGTGTGTTTTACAGTGGAGGTGAGGCCAGCTTGGCACAGTCCGGTCGTGTTAACAATGTACACGGAAGAACGCCGTCATAATGGCCAGGGATGAAAGTGACCAAAAAACTTGAAACTTTCAAATTGAAGCCCCTGAATAAGGTCCTCAATACTTAAGTAGTTTAGTACAGTTAAGTCTTCGCAGCATAAAAAATAATTGAAATCAGGGAAAAATTTGAAGACTTTCATCCCTGAACGGTGATTCCGTACAATAAAATGTATCAATCAATCAACAATAGTGTATCCAGGTCTTTGATTTGAATCATAATTTTCATCAACATCGAAAATTTACATATTATGAAAATGCAGATTGGAAAATGTGAAATCCAGTAACACAATTTTGAAAAAAGCATCTTGCCTGATGAAGGGTTATAAAAGAACCCAAAACATTGCATAAAAGATCACCATCAAAACTCCAAATACCGGTAATTGTCAAACCTCAAAAAGACTAATAAAAGATAAGCTCCATAACTTATTACAAGTGTCTGGTTTTGTGTGTTCTAAAGATTTCTTCAAACAATTTTGAATTTAAAGTCAGTCCCCTACGTCCAGTCGGCCATTGAAATACAGTCGAAATGTACCGCTGTCACAATGTACCATTGTCACAATGTAACACCCCTAGTCAGAATGTTCCACCTCTAAAGTCGAAATGTCCCACCTCTAAAGTCGAAATGTACCACCTCTAAAGTCGAAATGTACCACCTCTAAAGTCGAAATGTACCACCTCTAAAGTCGAAATGTACCACCTCTAAAGAAAATATGTTCAATACATTAAGTCGTAATGTACCACTATATATTGAATTAAGGTGGGTCGCTACCCGTTGATCAAAGTTGATCTCTAAAAATGAGAAAAAAGTGTTCTTTGAATTGTGGAAAAGATCTTGGAAAAATATGTTTTTTCCCTGGGAATTCTCTACACCATATCTATACATCATATATGATGAATAGGAAAATGTGTAGAATATAATAATGATTTGTGTGTTTCTTCTTTAAAATGACCAATAGTCCAAAACCATTGTTATGTATTACTAGTATCATGAGTATAATAGTTGGACCTAGATGTAAATCATAATATGGGACATTATAACTTCACAGGCGGAACATTACGACTAAAAGAGAGGGGCATTATGACTAAAACTGTGGGACATTATGACTAAAACGGTGGGACATTACGACTAAAGCTGCGGTACATTCTGGTTACCATGGTGGCACATTCTGACTAGGCCAGTGGTACATTTCGACCGGGACATTCTGACAGTGGTACATTTCGACTAGCATTCCGGCCATTCCTGACACCGAGAATACATCATTACATTATGATGTCACGTAAAAGTGCCAGGTTTCCAGAGTTTTTCTCTCTTTATGAAGTCTATTTCAATCTCGATTTCCTCAGCAATTTCACAAGTTTGAATGAAAAGGAAGGTGTAAATCAATGGAACGCAGTCACACATATCCATCGCTCCTCTCGTTTTCATTCAATCAGGTAAAAAAGTTGAGAAAATGGAGATTGAAATAGATCTGGACTTCAGAAAGAGAATCACTGGGAACCTGGCACGAAGAGGACATAGGGCCAGACCAAAAAAGAAATTGGTCAATGGATTTCGCGCACCTTATTTTCGGAAATGGAAATTGTTTTTTTTTTGAAAAAAAATTGTCAATGGATTTCGCTCGCCTCATTTTTTTCAAAATTTGAGAATTTTTAATTTTTTTTTTCAAATTTTTCTTCCAGTAATTCCCCCAGATCAACCAATAAATTTTATGTTAGGGGACTTTAGTCAGAGGCTGGGTAAAAAAAAATTAAATTGTCGCTCGCTCCACTTTTCCACCAACAAAATCCATCGACAAAAAAAATTCTTTGAAAAAAAATATATCTTCAGCTCGCTCGCACCATTTTTTGAAAAGTGAAATCCATTGACCAACTTTTTTTTTTGGTGTGGCCTAGAGGTGGCTGGCGCGAGAGTCTGTACATGAATTGCAAGAAAATACATGAAAAAATAAGTGGCCAGGACAACAACTGATTCACGTACTACCGGTAATTGTACCTATAAAGTCGGTCTGACTGATCTCATATCTGTTGTTACGTCATGTCCTGACTATGTACCCAGTAGCGGATCCAGGGGGTGGCCTGGGGGGCACGTGCCCCCCCTAGACCCCCTGAAAATGGCCCTTGGTATGACTCTTAACTATAGGAAATGTGGTCCTGAACCCTGCCTGTGCCCCCCCTAGACCAAATTTTCTTGGCTGTGCCCCCCCTAGACCACCCCTTCTGGATCCGCCCCTGGTACCAAAGACACAGTGACACTGGTCATGACAATGACAAGTCTGCACAGAAGCAGCATCTGACGACAAAACACTCCCGAAATGCCTGGAAAATCAGTCCAATAATTACTGACGGAGTGACACAGATAGATCTCATGTAACATCTGTTATTGCGTCACCTCCTGATATTGGGGGTGCAGAGGGGTCCCCCCTGGAGGTCGGAAAGTCGCGGAAATTAAGGGGCCCAGGTCACAAAGTCACATTTTTAGACCATCTTTTACTATATCCAAATATCTCCAAAAGTCGCCAGGTCGCTTAAATTATTGCACCAGGTCGCCTGGAAAACAGCCCAGGTCGCCAGGTCGCTTTTGACCCCTCTGGAGCCACGATATTGGTGTTAAGCTTTATGTACGATACCGATAGTTGAGCTTTCCCAACCTACTACAGGCGTGGCCTCAGTGGGTTACATCGGAACTAGATACCGAGTCCTGGCAAGTCTGCACAGAACTTGTGTCAGAAGCGGCACCCGACGACCGACCATAAAACATGGGCTACACCGAGACCCGACACAGTAAATTATCAGTGTGAAGAAACCAGTTTCTGCACACTGACAGGGAATATGGTAGAAGTCGGTCTGTCTGAACCCATCTGGCGTTACATCATCCCATAAAGTCACGAGTCACAAATGGAGTCTGCACAGAAGCAGACCCAGACGACAAAATACACAAAGGCTTCACCGAGCCAGACCTAAACAAACAACCTCAAACTGATCAACGCGATCTGAACTCCAGAAACAACAACAACCGAGCAACGCCCGAATACACAAAGCATAAACAACCAAAATGGCGCAGTCGGATAGCTGCTAAACAAACTATCCGCCGGACAGCCCTGACTGACTCACTCACTGGTGCTACCCGCACGAGGGCAGCCCGGAGAGCCAGCAACACAAAAAAACAATTCCCGACCCCCAGAAATAAACCCCACGGTCAATACCGCATACTTACCGAGGTTGCAGCGGTGCTGCACCTTTAGGCCTCCTTTTCCGTTTCTTTTTTTTCTCCTCAGTGTCGGCACCACAGAGATATCTTTTCAGATATTCCTCCTTGCTCACAGACGCCGCCATGATGGCGGAGGGACTGCTGGTTGCCGAGTGTGAACCAGCGGCCAGGTGCGCGTCAGCCCTGCGTCTCTGTGAACTTTCCCGCCACCCCCCGCCGCGCCCTGGGGTGGATTAGTGTTGGTTTCCCGACAGTTGGCGGGGAGTGAATGGATGGGTGTGTATTGGGATGTGTATTCTATTAGACAGTCCCACAGGAATAGAATACACACCCGACACTTATTCTCGAGAGCAGAACCTACGTCACACAGTGCAGTGTGGCCCTTTTCAGGCTTATCTCCTCTAAGATAACACCCCCTTTAAAGTGGTCTAGATACGTAGGCAATGTACAAGGAAAAGGTGTTAAAATCCTTATCACACGAGATATAGTTTACATACAACATCTAAAAAGATATTCATAATATCCATTAGAATTGAGATGCACTTTTAATATTCTAATGCCATGCATTAGCCCTCCCCCCCCCCGGAGAAAATAGCAAAAAAAAGACTTTTCCTAGTACATTGACTAGGTAGCAAGACCCTTTGCCTCTCCCTAGCAACCAGAGTTCCTGCGCCCCAGAATATGATGCATATATCTTAAAACCTCGCGTATAAGCCTAACTTGCGTATAACTAAGCCGCACTCCGAGGTTAGGGAGTGTTCATTTATTAACTACAGGGGGGGGTGGTGAGATTTCGCGCGGAGGGGCGAAATTTTTTTACGCCCCCCCCCTCGAGAGCGCGTGGAACGTTTTTTCGCCCCCCCCCTCGCCGAAGGCGGCGAAAAATTTTTGCCCCCCCCCCTTTGAACTATAGTAACGCGCGGGCTTTTTTGCTAAAAAGGGGCTTAAATTTCTACGCCCCCCCCTCAAGAGGGGTCAGAATTTTTTACGCCCCCCCCTCAGGAGGGGTCGGAAATTTTTACGCCCCCCCCCCAACCCACCACCCCCCCCTGTAACTAATAAATGAACACTCCCTTAGTGCGATCCTATAAACCACAGAGGCCGTCTGAGAATTCTTAATTTGGTACTGTAGTATACTTATAAAAACTCTCGTATAAGTTGCACCCTATATAGGCATGTTTGATATCAAAAGAAAGCTGAGTCTTATACGTGAGGTGTTACGGTAGTCTATATTGGCCTACTGCAAATACCCGGACCCCCCTGTTGACTTTGATTGGTGCCGGGATTGATGCCGGGATTGATGCCGGGATTGATGCTGGGATTGATGCCGGGATTGATGCCGGGATTGATGCCGGGATTGATGCCGGGATTGATGCCGGGATTGATGCCAGGATTGATGCCGGGATTGATGCCGGGATTGATGCCGGGATTGATGCCAGGATTGATGCCGGGATTGATGCCGGGATTGATGCCGGGATTGATGCCGGGATTGATGCCGGGATTGATGTCGGGATTGATGCCGGGATTGATGTGGTCCGCCATGTGGTGAGGTACAGTGTATAGTGGATGCCGGGGTTGATGCCGGGATTGATGCCAGGATTGATGCCGGGATTGATGCCAGGATTGATGCCAGGATTGATGCCGGGATTGATGCCAGGATTGATGCCGGGATTGATGCCAGGATTGATGCCGGGATTGATGCCGGGATTGATGCCAGAATTGATGCCGGGATTGATGCCGGGATTGATGCCGGGATTGATGTCGGGATTGATGCCGGGATTGATGCGGTCCGCCATGTAGTGGGGTACAGTGTATAGTGGATGCCGGCATTGATGCGGTCCGCCATGTGGTGAGGTACAGTGTATAGTGGATGTCGGCATTGATGCGGTCCGCCATGTGGTGAGGTACAGTGTATAGTGGATGCCGGGGTTGATGCGGTCCGCCATGTGGTGAGGTACAGTGTATAGTGGATGTCGGCATTGATGCGGTCCGCCATGTGGTGAGGTACAGTGTATAGTGGATGTCGGCATTGATGCGGTCCGCCATGTGGTGAGGTACAGTGTATAGTGGATGTCGGCATTGATGCGGTCCGCCATGTGGTGAGGTACAGTGTATAGTGGATGCCGGGGTTGATGCGGTCCGCCATGTGGTGAGGTACAGTGTATAGTGGACACCTGGCGCACACTTCACAGGTCACGTGGCCGAACCTACCACGGGGAGGGGGGGCGTAGGGTGAGGGGTGGAGTGCGGGGGGAGGGGAGGGGTGGAGCCGGGGGAGGGGGAGGGGTGGAGGGTGAGGGGTGGAGTGGGGGGGGGGGGGGACGTTCCCGGGACGTTCATAAATGGGGCCCTTGATGGCGGGGGGTCCCCATGTCGCATTTCGATTTTAAGAAATGCCCATGTCTCATGTCAACAAGGAAGAACCCGTGTCGCTAGTGTCACCAAAAGATGATAAATCATTGAATATCAATCATTAACAAACTGTTAAAGTCTAGATTTCAAATGGTGTCTTTTCATGGGCGGTGGGTGTTGGTTGGAAGGAGTCATATATTGAAATATAATTCTGCATTCTGGCGAGTTTTGAGAGCAACATAATATTCTGCAAGCCATGATGTTATTCAATCCATGTCACTAAGGCCAATGTCCCATGTCGGAGTTAAGAACTGCCCCATGTCCCATGTCACTAGTGTGGCCATCATGTCCAGTGTCCATTTTTTTGAGATCGACATTCGACATGGGGACCCCCATCCAGACCCCCAAATAACGTCAGCACGCGGGGGTTGGAAAGTGTGTGTCACTGTGTGTGGGGTGGGGAGGGGCTGACATGAATGACCCTAGACCCTAAAATCCGACATGGCGACATGGACCATTTTGAGACTTAGTGACATGGGACAGGGGGAAAAATTTGATGGTGACATGGGACATTGGGAATATCTTGAAATCGGTATGGCGACTTGGGCATGTCTTAAATCGACATGGGCTTTTATGCTAAAAAGGGGCTTAACTTTTTATGCCCCCCCTCTCAAGAGGAGTCAGAATTTTTTACGCCCCCCCCCCCCCCTGTAACTAATAAATGAACACTCCCTAAGACAATGTAGGCAACTCGCACCTCAGCTCAAAGACAATGCCTGCCAGCCCTAATCCATGTCAGCTTCTAAACGGGAACAATGTGCCGGCCTGCTCCCTACGTTATATATGGGTCCCGGGATATGGGTGTGGACCACTAAATTCGACATGGCGACATGGGCATTTTTGGGCTTAGTGACATGCGACATGAGGAATTTAAGAGTTAGTGACATGGGACATGGCCTTTTCTTAAAATCGACAAGGTGACATGGCCATTTCTTAAAATCGACAGGGCGACATGGCCATTTCTTAAAATCGACAGGGCGACATGGCCATTTCTTAAAATCGACAGGGCGACATGGCCATTTCTTAAAATCGACAGGGGAAATTGGGACCCCCCATCCAGACCCCCTTATATGTGTGTGTGTGTGGGGGGGGGGGGTGAGATAATGTGATTCGTTTAGACTTGCGACCATGCATGATTCCACAGGGGGGGGGGGGTCTCAAAATCTCAAAATCTCAAAATCCAAACGTAGTTGGGAGGGGGGGGGGGGGTCGAGATAACTGTCGCCTAAATGATGGGGGGTCTCGGGAAAAAAATTGCCCCAAGTCCCCCCCCCCCCCCACCTCCTCCCAGCTAGTGATAAATGACTCCCCCCTAAAGCCTGCTGCTGTCGTGGCACCTCAGCCCTAAGAGTTACTAAGACAAATGGGTGTGGACCACCAAATTCGACATGGCGACATGGTCATTTCTTAAAATCGACATTTGACATGGCTGTTTCTTAAAATCGACATTTGACATGGCAACCTAAGCGACATATGACATGGCCAAACCTTAGAATCGACATGTGACATAAAGCCTAGTGACATGACATCAAGCTTAGTGACAAGGAAATAATTTCAACTGAAATCTGGATTGTTACAGTGTGCATTATGATTCATATTCACATATATAACTTGCTCATTTTTACTTCATCAAAAAGTAGGATAACTACATTTTAAGTGGGTTTAGGTGTCTCTATCTCTATAGAATACCCAACAATTGAATTGGGTTAGTGACATAAGTGACACAGGTTTTTGCTTAGTGACATGGGACATGGGCATTTCTTATAATCGACAGGGTGTAGAATAGGATTGACTATTCTAGGTGGATATAGGTTGATTACGTGATAAGCATTGTTATATTGTGATATAATTGATATAATAATTATGTATGCATAATTGGTGTCGGATATTAATTATATGTTCAATTATAAATGGATAATGTCACATAATACTTAGCATGGGTAAGGACAGGTGCAATATGCCTGGTGGCCTCCTTATCTAGATTATGGTGACCCAGATTACACAACCTGTGCTATACTGATTGTACTGATAAAAGGACTTATGAATATTGATGAGATGGCTGGAGCTGGCTTGCCCCACAGCAACTAATAAACAGTTATTATTTTGGATTCAATCAGAAAGGACGTGTGTGTTATTCCTTCCTATATGAAACTATCTCATCTACTTAGTTTTATAATGGCGACCACGACACAGTCTACTTAGGGTTACACCCTAACGACCGCACAACAAACCCGGGAGGAATTAACAAGAAATTTAGAGGAAAAGAGACAATTGGAGTATCATAATGGCGGAGCAAATGAACCTTATGAATCAAATAAATGACCAAAGGAGGGTCATAGAACACATGGATCAGATCAAGAAACGACTTAAAGACTTTTCAACAGGAATACCTCGGTGCACAGGAGATGACAGGGACAAACTACGCCGGTGGTTAGGTCAAATTGACGATGTCAGACAATGGACGGGGGCTCCAGATTCATTGATAATTGACCAGGCCGGGCAGTTGTCGTCAGGAGCATTACTAAAAGCACTACTTAGAGCTCGTGATGGATTAAACGGTCCTCAAGTAACATGGCCTAACGTAAGGGCATTAGTCTCAACACAATTCTTGGATGCAGATGAGGCTCAGTTTCTACAAACAAGATTGGACAAGTGTATACAGCAACCATTTGAAGATGTGGGTGCTTACACAAGAAGATTTCAGAACCAGGTGGATATGGCATATACCGAGGACGAAGTAGAAGTGCCATGTGTTAGGAACAGATTAATAACCCTATTCATAGGTGGGTTGAAGGACCAGGCATTGAGACAACAGGTATGTGTAGTAAGACACAATACACTACTACAAGCACAAACATCAGCGGCGGATGTGGAGCGTTCATTCAGAGTAGCAGTGTCCGAGGCCAGGGGCACACAGCACCAGCCCATCCCACAGCGACAAGAGGAGCCAATGGACATTTCTGCTGTCACAGCTACACTACAGCAGTCAGTACAGCAGACACTGGATAAGGCCGTCAAACAATTGGCACAACAAATGGGTACAGTACAAGGAGAACTAAAGTCGTTAAGAAAATTGTCTGCACCAGCCATGGGGCCTGGGGGTAGTAGCATAGGAAATGAGCACCAACACCAGGCTAATGCTCAGACACCGTATGCACCACCCCCACAGCCCACCGGGGCACAACAGCCTCCATGGTGGTACAGTCAGCCACCAGCATGGTTTACACAGCAACATCAGCCTCAACAGCATCATCAGGCTCACCAGGCTCAGTCTACAATGCTACAACCCCAGCCTCCACCACACCCACAGTATAACACACAGAGGCCTAGGCGCAGGTGTTATGAGTGTGGGTCTTTCGACCACATGATTAGGGATTGCCAACAGAGGAGTACATCTATTCAAGCAGCAGTACAGGCTGTCTTGGACCAACGTTTTGGTCGTCAGCCTACAAACCAGGGAAACTAGACACTGCACCGGATCAGAGACTGAGTATCAATCTAAATCTTATAGATGTTAGTGTGATTTCTTTAGTAGATACCGGTGCAGCGAGGTCAATGATGCGCGAGGATGTATGGAGAACTATATGTAACGCTAGAATGCAGCCAATGGTAACGTTCCCGGGATTGAGATTGAGAGCATTATCGGGACACGAAATAGAAACATTGGGTACAGCACATGTTATGGTACAGAATAGGAAATGTCAATTCTACATAGTAAAAGAATTACTGCACGATGCCCTTTTGGGTGATGATGTATTGAACCTGTTACAGGCCAAAATATCTTATCAACAAAAACAGGTGGAACTGCTGGGAACTTCTTATCCTGCTGTGTGGAACACATGCATACAGCCTACTATGGCGGGTATACATACTGACGTAGACTATTGGAAAGCCCAGTACCCACAGGTTTTTCCTGAAGAAGACAGATTAGATGGCCACTCTGATACTGTCTTCATGAAAATAGAAACAGGAAACGCCATGCCCATAAGGCAGAGAGCATATAGGTTGCCATTACTGAAGAGGAAGTTTGTGGACAAAGAAATCGATAAAATGTTGAAAGCAGGAGTCATAGAACCATCAAAGAGTCCTTGGGCGAGTCCAATAACCATTGCTAATAAAGGGGGAAAACAAAGGTTCTGCGTTGACTATAGAAAGCTTAATGCTGTCACAACCAAGGATGCATATCCTTTGCCTCTAATACAAGACATTTTTGACTCCCTACAGGGATCAGAGGTGTTCTCAACAGTCGATTTAGCATCAGGTTATTGGCAGATACCAATGGATCCAGACTGCATAGAAAAGACAGCAATAGCCACACACAGAGGGCTGTTCCAATTCAAAGTGATGCCATTTGGATTAGCCAATGGACCAGCCACATTCCAGAGGGTAATGAATGACATTCTAGCACCCTATATCGGAGTCTTTTGTATGGTTTATATCGACGACATAGTAATATTCTCAAAGACACAAGAGGAACACAAAGAACATGTCAGATTGGTAATGGAGGCGCTGAAAGCACACAAATTGGTTGTCAGAGCAGAAAAATGCCACTTTTCCCTAGAGGAGGTAAAGCTACTAGGGTACATTGTGTCAGCAGATGGTATAAAATCAGACCCCGAGAAGGTCAAGGCCATCAAAGAAATGTCACCACCCAAGGACCTGCGAGGGGTGAGAGCATTTTTGGGCATGAGTGGATACTACAGACAATTGATTCCATCCTACGCTGAAGTAGCAATTCCGCTCACGCTACTAACCAAACAATATGCAAGATTCAAATGGACAGATGACTGTCACAAGGCGTGGGAATACATCAGAGACATGCTAGCGTCTGACACAGTGTTGGCTTATCCACAATTAGATAAGCCATACAAGTTGATGACAGACGCATCTAAATATTGCATAGGCGCAATATTATTACAAGACCAACCAGATGGGACAGAGAGGCCGGTACAATACATCTCCAAGCAGCTGTCAGAAGCTCAACAAAGGTGGCCAGTTGTAGAAAGAGAGGCATATGCTGTTATCTATGCCCTCAGGAAATTGCGCCCATATCTACATGGTGCACAATTTACCATCTACACTGACCACAAACCTTTGAAGTGTCTCTTCCAAAACGAGATAAAGAACTCAAAGGTTCAGTGTTGGGCTGTCACATTGGCAGAGTATGCGGCTCCCATTGAGTACAGGCCTGGGAAACTACACGTACGTCCGGACATGCTGAGCAGGATAAGAACTGATAATCCAGAAACAGCTCCCCTTGATCCTACTATGGCTGCAGCTATATTGGGGGACCACTTCAATGAAGGATTATTGGCCATTGATGACATCACAGTCCCAGGCCTGTTAAGATTACAGCGACAAATGCCAGAGTATGAGTCAGGACAAGATCAAGAGGACGACTACTATGTGTCAGAGGGCCTCTTATTCACACTCAAAACACCACCTGGTCAGTTGGAGTACCCTAGGCTAGTACTGCCCTCACCTTATCGCCAACAGGTGATAACACGGGCACACAAAGAGGTAGGCCACATGGGTATTGCCAAGACACTTCAACGTATTCAAGAGGCATATAAATGGACGAAAATGGCAAAAGATGTTACAATGTTTGTGAGAAAATGCCCGTCTTGTGTGGTGAATGTAGACAGAACAGAGAGAGTGTTTCCAGATCCTATGCCCATAGCTGAATACCCAAACCATGTAGTTGCTATGGACATAACAGGACCATTCACAGCATCACAAACAAAGAACAAGTACCTATTTACACTTATTGATCATGCAACGGGATTTGCAGAGGCATTTCCCATCCCAGACAAAACAGCATTGTCAGTGTACAGATGTCTAAAAAGGGAGTTCATTCCAAGGAACACACCGATGGACATATGTATAACAGACAATGGAATGGAGTTCCGCTCACTTTTGGTGCAAGATTATTTAAAGGAGATAGGTGTAGAGGTCAGAAGAACAAACCCATGGACGCCAAGGTCAAATGCTAAGATTGAAAGGTTCCATAGAAGCTTGAAGGACATGCTAAGAAAGCTGGTTAACGCCAGGCCTGCTGAATGGGAAGATTGTTTAGGGGATGCACTACTGGCTCATAGAACCACAGTCTCCTGTGTGTAGGGGTTCACTCCTTACAGTATGGCAGACATCCATCCAATACCTTCTACAATTTGCTAAACAGGCAAAAAGGTCAACAAAAGACTAGAATGGCGCAAACAGTGGACGAATTGGCAACAGCATTACAAGTGGCCACAAGAAATGCATATGTGAACAGAGAATACAATATGCATAGATTAACATCAGAGGCCAACGCTAAACCTTTATCAGTGGGTGACACGGTAATCCTACTAGTACAGGACGGAGTTAAGCTAGATCCTAAGTGGGATCATGGTTTTATGGTCACGAGGATAAGGGGCAATGTTGTAACGGTCGTTGGCCCTAGTGGAGTGCGAAGGCAGGTGGCGAGAGACAAGGTAAGACAGGTGGAGGCAGATATAGATTGGGCTAATCTACGGCCTAAGCAGACACGGGCACAGAGGAGGGCGACAGCAGATAGTAATCTACAGAAAGATAACACCCAAGTAGCCGGTGATAAACGTCAGCAACGGCCAATGCCACCACCTGCCCACCAACAGGTTCAAACAGAACAGGTCCCACCACTCACAACACCCCTCCTTGACCACGCCCCCCTGCCCAGGGGACCGGCACCCACGCGCAAGAGAAAAGCACCCACTGGAGGAGAGGAGAGGGACACAGGGCCCTGCACACGCAGTAGGAGTACCAACGCCAAGAGAGTACAGTTATATGCACCAGATGCAGCATATTGCTCAGAAGCCAAGAAGCTGTGCATTGATGCTGTAAGAGTATTTTGTAACACACAACATGAAGCTGTGTCTACTGATCATGTGGATATGGCCACTGTGGTTCTATGTAGGAGCCAGCCCCATATTTGAAGAAGATGGGATTTACGTACAGGATGTTGGAGAGATCAGGAGAGTGGGGGCTGCATGGTCACTAGTAGTAATACTACAACAGCCCCAGACCCTGGTCACGACACTATTGGACTCACAGATGACAGCAGCCCTACACATAGCTGCTAAGAAACTGGGAGAGAAAGGAGTCAAACACATACGCCATCAGTGGAAGTCATTAATGGAGGATTTATCAAAGGAAAAAGAGGGTATTAATATGCCCACAACAGAAGACGCTGCACTAAACAGGAGGAGAATAAGAAGAGGCCTATTTAATATTATAGGAAGATGGGTCCGGCCTCTATTTAATATACCTGACTTTACAGACATTGAAGCCCTTAGGAAACTTATTGTGAACAATAGTAATCATCATGAACAATTACGACACCACATGGACCAAATGATAACAATGATAAATAATACAAGAAACATGGTACAGGAAAATGCTGATCATATTGAACTAGTGAGTAACCAAACAAACACTGTAATTAAAGCCTTGTCGAGTAATGCAAAGACTGACCATAACTCTATAAAAGCACTACAGGTCTATAGAACATTGAACGACGCACTAACTCAGGCTGAAAGAATAGTTAAGGATCATATTCATGAGTTAAGACATTATTACAAACAGAAAATGGACATAGAAAGAGGATGGTTGACCGAGTTCATTCTTGAAAAGAAACAACTGGCTTCAATATTGTATCAAATAGAAAATAAGGGATTCAGTGTATTACCCATGAACTGGTATTATCAGTATATTTCTATAGACCCTATATGGGAAGGAGAGGACCACCTGGCGTTCAGGGCAATGTTGCCTGCTATGGACGACCAAGTGTTCATTCAATATTCACTGAACTATATTCCAGTTCCCTTTGGTAAGGAACATATGAGATTGGTCAATGGTAAAAGTAAAATTGCAATTCATACAATGACAAAGGCCTCCTTCATACCACGGGAATGTGTAGGTAAAGACCCAGTGGTATGTTGGCCGGATGTAGAAATTCTAGTAAATTCTTGTGAAAGCCAATTGGTAAGAGGAAATTTGCCAGAATCATGTATGGTAAGGATTACAGAAACTAGAAACAGTACATCATCTGTAGTAAAGGTACAGAAGGGAGACGCGGTAGTATTAGTTGCACCAACACAGGTCAAAGAATCAACAACATTAAGGTGTCCCAGTAAAATTCCGGTGGTGTATAAATTCATAAAACCAACCCAATTCGAAATTCCTGATGAATGTATTCTAGAAACTAACAAATGGAGAATTGTTAATGTGCAACATGTACATGTATCAATTAGACGTAAAATAAGAAAACCGGTATTTATTCCAAGTATTAACATCTCATGGCCGGAGGAACCACATGTCAACATTACCAATGCATTGAAATTCATAAAACATGTACATGTACCCATGATTGATATACCGAAATGGAATGAGGAATCAAATAGACAAATTGACATTGAAGAATTTATGACACATCCTTATATTGCGTCAGGATCAGGCAGTATGGCGTTGATAATATCCTTAGGGGTGTTGGCATTTAATGTGTATATGTATTGTGTGAAAGGCCGTAGACAGACGGGTAATTGTAAAAGTGAGAATGATTCTGGGGAAAAAGGTAACAACACAACCATAGTGACGGTTCCAGCCCAACCCACAGCACCCATTGGCCCTACAACACAACAGATCACCCCATTATTGCCTCCAGTACAGCCACCCCCGACATATACATTTGCCCAACAGAACCCTAGAGAAATGACAGTTACAGTGACCCCGGAACAAATTGCGGAAATAATGGGTATGAGCAGACAAGAAACACGACCTAGAGCAACGTTTAGTATACAAGATGATATGTTTTAAGCAAAGGAGGAGTAATGTGGAAATGGAGGATTAGAGATGTCGAGTGAAAAAAATAGTGTTGAAAGTATACATGCTTGTTAACTAAAGCGTATAAGTACATTCGTAGGACATTTAAATGTGTTTTTGTAATTTGGATGAATATTTGTGAAGAATTCCCAAAGATTCATAAAAGAAAGGGGGGGGCATATGTAGAATAGGATTGACTATTCTAGGTGGATATAGGTTGATTACGTGATAAGCATTGTTATATTGTGATATAATTGATATAATAATTATGTATGCATAATTGGTGTCGGATATTAATTATATGTTCAATTATAAATGGATAATGTCACATAATACTTAGCATGGGTAAGGACAGGTGCAATATGCCTGGTGGCCTCCTTATCTAGATTATGGTGACCCAGATTACACAACCTGTGCTATACTGATTGTACTGATAAAAGGACTTATGAATATTGATGAGATGGCTGGAGCTGGCTTGCCCCACAGCAACTAATAAACAGTTATTAATTTGGATTCAATCAGAAAGGACGTGTGTGTTATTCCTTCCTATATGAAACTATCTCATCTACTTAGTTTTATAAGGGGACATGGGACGCCCCCATCCAGAGCCCCAGACAACGCCTGCCGGTGTTAATCCCTGTCAGCTTCTGAAGAGGAACAACGTGACCGGCTGGTGGGGGAGGTAGGGGGGGGGGGGGGGGGTCAGCCGTGACATTTCACTGGGGACAGAAGAGATTCAAATTGTGCCCAATTTAGGGAGTGATCATTTTTTATCAACAGGGGGGGGGGGGGTTGGTTTGGGGGGGGGGGGGCAAAAAAATTTGGACCCCTTGACCGGGGGGGGGTGTAAAAAATTTGGACCCCTCTTGGGGGGGGGTCAAAAAAATTTAACCTGTTTTGGGCCAAAAAGCCCGCGCATTACTATGCTTCAAAGGGCCTGCGCGCGCGCCGATTTCCGACCCGTAGGGGGGGGGGTAAAAAAATTTGACCTGTTGACCGGGGGGGGGTGAAAAAAATTTCGCGCGCTCGGCGCGGAAAACCACCCCCCCCCCTGTTGTTAAAAAATGATCACTCCCTTAAACAGTTGCCAATGGAAATGGTTAATGTTAAAGGGGCAACATTCAATCAGGGGCGTGGCAACCGGGGGGACGGGGGGAACATGTCCCCCCCCCCCGCCCCCACTTTTGACCAACCCCGAAAAAGGTCAAACCAAAAAGGTCAAGTAAAAGGGGTCAAAAATGGTCAAAATACCCCTCAGTCCACCCTACTTTGAAACTGCTGGCCACGCCCCTGATCATTCGCCAGTCACCTAGCGAACCCCACCCTGCTGAGCACATCCCAGATATCCTCATATCTGTTGTTTGTATTAATTAGTGTCAAGACCATTGTGGGTGTGGTGGAATATGAACTGAGATTGAAATGGTGGAGTAGGTAGATATATAAAGATATAATCTGACTTGGCCAGGATATGTCACCATACACTACATCGGATTAACAGTGGGGTTTCTAATTAATGGGCGGTATTGATGTGTTAATACAAGTATTACGGTGGTTCAGCCACTTGCTCCCAGGGGGCGCTCTCACCCACCTCAGCGCCACCTACCGGTCCCGGCTACCCTATGACGTCACAGCCCGGGGACGGCGTTCCTGATGGTGGCTGCTACAGACTGAACTTGAATAATTTTTTCTGGCATCGTTAAGTCGGTAGCTCAATGAGTTAAAAGTGTCAGCCGACGATGGTACTATGCTGGAAATGTGCCACTGATCACCAGGAACCCGCAGGTCATCTTTGTCCCCGTCCAAGCAGCGGCGCCCGGGATATACGGGCTAATAAGAGAAAGGACGGAGTGACAGACGAACTGACTGACCAGCAGCGGTCAAACAACATGGCCACCAACCAAGGTCAGGTGGGCGATAAAGAGGAGGACGACAGTTCCGTACAGATCTTGGTGGAACCAGACGAGGAGGAGAAGGCCCTCTTAGCGGAATACGCCGAGGAAGAGAGGAAAAGTAGGAAATTACGCCTCAAAGCCAAGATCGCGTTGATGAAGTCCAAAAACGAGGACTTGGAGGCTGGCCGCGGCGCTCAGCCGCAACATCAGCCAGCGCAGCCGCCTCCGCAGCCCCCGCAGGGCCCCCCGTCTGTTGTTCTCCCGCCGGGGGCCCCCAACCTACAGGAGGAAAGAGAGAGTAAGTACGCCATTCACCGCTTCCTCCCGAAACTTGATAAAATACGTGAGGCCAACTTTAATGAACTTATGTTTGGTGCGCTGGAGTGGGCGGTATGCTCCGGTATGGCCGAGGGGCCCATGAAGGGGTACCTTCAACACCTTGCCTACATGTGCTTTATGACTGCCTCCAACATCTACCCTCCCCTAGCCTCAGTGGAGTATGATCTGGGGGTCCGGGCTAACGCTGATACTGTTGGGATGGACGCCTTCGGCCCCTCTGACAGCAATCTGACTATGCGTCACTACGGGATGCGGTCCACATATGAAGGGCTGCGCATGGCACAGGGCCAGGGCGGCCCCTCCCAGTCTCAGCCCGCCAAGAAAAAGAGCTCAGGTGGGGGTGCCGCTAAAGCCCAACCACCCCTCACTGGAGCCGACAACGCTTGTATCCTATGGAATTACGAGTCTTCATGCCCCAAGGCGCAGAAGTGCCGCTTCCCCCACATCTGTAGGACCTGCGGCGGGGATCACAAGGCCCCCAAGTGCTCGAAAGGGAAATAGGATGAGGTGGGGCCCCCGGCGGGGGATGCTACCGTTACCCGGTGTGAGCGTCTTTCCCCGGCCGACGGCCCCCCTTCAGCGCCCCTCCGCCCCTCCCGCGCCGCGTCTGTGGCGGTGAGGCGGGAAACTGAGACGCCCGACGAGAGGCCCCGGGTGGGGATTCCCCCGGCGCCTGCACGTGGCGCGTCCCTCCAATCCGGGTACCCCCGCTGGGGCCCCCCGTCCATCGCGAGGCTGGAATCTACTGTCAAGGACTGTGATTGGCTGCGCGTGTCGCCAGGCGGCCGGAGCCACCCAATCAGAGGCCGGCTTCTATGCAGCTGGCATTACGGCGTCCAAGATGGCGGCGCTGCTCCACAACAAGGCAGGATCGATGTGTTTGATGATTGTGTTTCGGGTTCCTGCGCTTGTGTACATTATGTGGGCGGCTGTAGGACTCAACTACGCCCGTGCAGGTTTATAACCAAAGCCCTCATGCAGGGGGACCCCGACCCGGATTGGGTTTACGTGATACACGGGGTCCTGTTTGGATTCAGTGTGATGGATCCTTCGTGCACGTCCCAATACACATGCCCCAACTACGGCGAGGTTACCTCGGAGGCCAACTACCCCCTTATGAACGCCAAGCTTGTGAAGGAACTGGGTAAGGAATGTATCTCTGTTGTTGACACTCCCATGCTGTGCACCCATGCCCTCGGATGCGTCCCCAAGGGGGAGGGCATCAGGGGCATTGTGGACTGTTCCCGCCCCCCGGTCTTAGCCGTGAATAATTTCACAGACGGGGTTGCGGAGAAGTTTAAGTACAAAAGCGTCCATGACGTAACCAACATGGTAACCGGGGGGGAGGCCCTGTGTACCGTAGATATTTCAGATGCCTTCAGGGCGGTCCACACTCACCCCGACTCCAGACTACGCCAGGGCCTGACCTGGGACTTCGGCGCAGGCCAGGTTTTTCTGAAGGACAACAGACTGTGTATGGGGCTCAGCTCCGCCCCCTACTGCTTCAACAAGCTGTCTGACTTTGTGGTCCGTGTTCTGGGGGCCGAGGGGGTCCCCCGCTGTGTCAATTACCTGGATGACTTCTGCCTGGTGTCAGATTCCAAGGCCCAAGGCAGAGAGCACCAATGCCACCTGGTCAGGATACTCCGTCACCTGGGCTTCGACATCAGCTTCAAAAAGCTCACTGATCCGGCAACCACCACCAGGTTCCTGGGCATAGACATTGACACAATGGACATGTGCCTCAGACTCCCAGAGGACAAGTTATCCCGCCTAGCATCCACAGTGGAGGGTTACTCCTCTAAATCCAGTGCAACTAAGCAGGAGCTAGATGAACTAGCAGGCCTGCTGGCCCACTGCAGCACAGTGATCAGGGGGGGTAACACCTTTACCCGGCGCATCTATGACTTATGTGCCTCGGAGTCCCGTCCCTACATGCACATCTCCCTCACAGAGGAGTTCCATGAGGATATAGAATGGTGGTCGGGGTTCGCCGCCTTCTTCAATGGGTCAGCTAAGATAAAGAGTCCCAACACGCCCACCCTCGGCCTATACAGTGACTCCTCCTTCTGGGGGTATGGTGCCTACTCTGATTATGACTGGCTAGCCGGCCCCTGGGACACTTCCAACAAGTGGGCCCTCAAACTGGGTCACCACTATGAGGGGTCCACTGATGTGGCTACAGATGAGAACATCAACGTGCTGGAACTCTTTCCCATCCTGAAAGCTATCCAGAGGTGGGGGGACAAGTGGCAGGACTCCAAAGTGTGTTGCGTCACTGACAACACCCAGGTTATGTGGGCCCTCCGCAAAGGTCGCAGCAAAAATAAGTTCTCAATGTGTTGGCTTCGCGAGATCTTCTGGCTCTCTGTCCATTATAACATCACTCTCTCGTCAGTATATATAGCCAGTGAGGATAATGTTTTGTGTGACAGCCTCAGCAGGTTAGACCTGCCTGAGTCAATCAGTAGAATAAGGAATCTCATGACAAAAGACAGTATGTGCTGCTATGATCTATTCTGTGATGGCTCTTCTTGCAGTTAAACTGAGGCAGCTGGTGAAGGAGTGCCAGGCCCTCCAGAGGCGCTACATCTCTGAGGAGTCAGCAAAGACCCGTTCTTCCCAGATGAACAAGTACTACAAATTCTGTCATGAGTTCCTCCTGGACCCGGTGCCGTGCCCCTCCCACCAGGTGGCGTGGTACGTCACCTTTATGGCCCGTACCCTCAGGCCAGTGTCGATCAGGAACTATGTCACCGCCCTGTCGGATTACCTCAAGACGGAGGGTGCCCCCCCCGTGGATTACGGCAACGTGGGGGTAAGCAGGGCCCTATCCGGGGCTAGTAGGCTGTTAGGGGAGGAGGTTCGTCGGGCGGCGCCCATACTACCATCCCTCCTCCTGACCATGTTCTCATACTTCACTGAGCAGCCTATACACAACGCCCTTCGGGCCGCCATCCTTACCTCATTCAGGGCCCTCCTGAGGAAGCAGAACGTGACCATGTCCCCTGCGGTCCTGCGGCGACGCAACTTTACTTTTCTCCCATGGGGAATGCTAGTGGAGGTGGAGAAAACAAAGACGATCCAGAAGAGGGAGAAGGTGCTCAGGATCCCTGTGGCCTTCTGCCCGGACCCCCAGCTATGTGCAGCCTACTGGACACGCCGGCACTTCCAGGAGGTGCCAGCAGCGCCGGATGATGCGGCCTTCATGCTGCCACACCCTGTCCCCTCCCCGCTGGATTATGACACCTACAATGCTGCCATCAAACACTTCGCCGGCTTGGCTGGGTGTAACCCCGCCGACTTCTCCTCCCACAGCATGAGGCGTGGGGGCACCACCTACATTTGGCTCACTGGTGCCTCGAAGGAGGAGATCCAGGCTCGGGGAGATTGGTCGAGTGATGCATACAAGGTCTACCTCACCTCCCCCCTGGAGGAGCGCATCTCCAGGGACATCCAAGTGGCCGCCACCCTCAGTTCTGTTGTGGCCCACTTGGATCATATGGCTGGCTAGTTTGGGGACTTCTTGGGCCAAGCCAGCCGGTCTCATACAATTGACCCAAATAGTACTTACTAGTTATGTCTACCTTAACCTTATGTCATCAGACATCTCAAGTATATGGACAGTCCAGTAATGGGCGGTATTGATGTGTTAATACAAGTATTACGGTGGTTCAGCCACTTGCTCCCAGGGGGCGCTCTCACCCACCTCAGCGCCACCTACCGGTCCCGGCTACCCTATGACGTCACAGCCCGGGGACGGCGTTCCTGATGGTGGCTGCTACAGACTGAACTTGAATAATTTTTTCTTTATTCTCAAATTCACAATCTACTTCAATGAATTCCTGTTATTCAAGTTAATAAAGGCTGGGCCAAGCCAGCCGGTCTCATACAATTGACCCAAATAGTACTTACTAGTTATGTCTACCTTAACCTTATGTCATCAGACATCTCAAGTATATGGACAGTCCAGTAATGCATATACACGGGGGACCTAAGAAGTTGCCCCTTTAAATACAAGCATGGTACCAGAACCGGTAGGCCTAACCCCGGGCTCCCCCAGGGCGCTCCCTCACACCGTAAATGATCTCCGTGTTGATGCGGCGGGAAAACGCTACTCTCCAAGCACAACCCGACACACCACCAGAACTCTGCACGGAGAGTGGAGACCATGACCTCAGGAAGTAAAACACGGGTCAAGGTGAAGGTCGGGCCGGTGTTGACTTTGAGCACGTTTTACGAGATGTTTTACGTGATATCTCGATCATGTACTTGCTGATCTTCGTTTAGTGTGAACCTGGAGTACGTTTGGAGGGCTCTGAGAGAAGAGGAGGAGAGGGGAGAAGGTGACTGCCGTGATGGCAGTGGTGGCAGTGTTAGGGGGAGGGGTGAGTGGGTTAGCGGCAGCGTACCACCTCTCCAAACCGGCCTACTCACATCTTGTCAAAAAGGTGAGACAAGTTATATAATTATATCATAATAATTTATAATAACAGCTACAGTGCCACACCTCTCCTGTCCTCCCTCCCCTATCCCCTCCCTCCTGTCCTGTCCCCTCCATTCCTGTCCCCTGTCCTGTCCTGTCCCCTCCCCTCCTGTCCCCTTCCCCTCCTCTCCCCTCCCTCCTCTCCCCTCCCTCCTCTCCCCTCCCCTCCTGTCCCCTCCCCTCCTGTCCCCTCCCTCCTGTCCCCTCCCCTCCTGTCCCCTCCCTCCTGTCCCCTCCCCTCCTGTCCCCTCCCCTCCTGTCCTATAATAATATCATAATAACAGCTACAGTGCCACACCTCTCCTGTCCTCCCTCCCCTATCCCCTCCCTCCTGTCCTGTCCCCTCCTAGCTCAGGGAACCTGAACTCTATATCTCCGTTCCCCTCCGCAATAGAGTTCAGGAAACCAGCGCTTTGAGAGTGGAGGAATGGGGGCGTGCAGGTCGTCATCACTCTCGTGTCTGGTGGGGAAGGGGGGGGGGGCCTTTTAAATTTTGTTTTTGATACACTTTTAGGGCTTAGAAAAATCTGAAACTTTTCTAGGTTAAAGAGAAAATGTCAGGCTATCCAACGCAGTTAAAAAAATAAAGAAATTCCAAATATTTATGGCCGAAAATGTGCGGGCAAGCACGTGCGCGCACCCATTCCTCCACTCTCAAAGTGCTGGTTTCCTGAACTCTATTGCGGAGGGGAACGGAGATATAGAGTTCAGGTTCCCTGAGCTACTCCCCTCCATTCCTGTCCCCTGTCCTGTCCTGTCCCCTTCCCCTCCTCCTCCCTCCGTTACTTGTCCCCTCCCCTCCCCTGTCCCCTCCCTTCCTCCTGTCCCCTCCCTCCTGTCCCCTCCATTCCTGTCCCCTGTCCTGTCCTGTCCCCCTCTCCCCCTGTCCTCTCCCCCTGTCCCCTTCCCTCCTCTCCCCTCCCCTCCTGTCCCCTCCCCTCCTGGCCCTCCCCTCCTGTCCCCTCTCCCCCTGTCCCCTTCCCTCCTCTCCCCTTCCCTCCTGTCCCCTCCCCTCCTGTCCCCTCCATTCCTGTCCCCTGTCCTGTCCTGTCCCCTCCCCTCCTGTCCCCTCCCCACCTGTCCCCTCCCCTCCTGTCCCTTCCCCTCCTGTCCCCTCCCATCCTGTCCCCTCCCCTCCTGTCCCTCCACTCATGTCCCCTCCCCTCCTGTCCACTCCCTCCTGTCCCCTCCCCTCCTGTCCCCTCCCCACCTGTCCCCTCCCCTCCTGTCCCCTCCCCTCCTGTCCCTCCCCCTGTCCCCTCCCCTCCTGTCCCCTCCCCACTTGTCCCCTCCCCTCCTGTCCCCTCCCCTCCTGTCCCCTCCCCTCCTGTCCCTCCCCTCCTGTCCCCTCCTGTCCCCTCCCCTCCTGTCCCCTCCCCTCCTGTCCCCTCTCCTCCTGTCCCCTCCCCACCTGTCCCCTTCCCCCCTGTCCCCTCCCCTCCTGTCCCCTCCCCACTTGTCCCCTCCCCTCCTGTCCCCTCCCCTCCTGTCCCCTCTCCTCCTGTCCCCTCCCCTCCTGTCCCCTCCCCTCCTGTCCCCTCCCCTCCCTGTCCCCTCCCCTCCTGTCCCCTCCCCTCCTGTCCCTCCACTCATGTCCCCTCCCCTCCTGTCCCTCCACTCATGTCCCCTTCCCTCCTGTCCACTCCCTCCTGTCCCCTCCCCTCCTGTCCCCTCCCCACCTGTCCCCTCCCCTCCTGTCCCCTCCCCTCCTGTCCACTCCCTCCTGTCCCTCCACTCATGTCCCCTCCCCATCTGTCCCTCCCCCCCCTGTCCCCTCCCCTCCTGTCCCCTCCCCACCTGTCCCCTCCCCTCCTGGAAGGCATTTTTATTATATTTTTATATTTTTTGCTGAAAATGGTAATTTTGTCTCATAATTCTTAAAAAAATATCTTGCACCCAGGGTCTGAAAATCGCCGTTTTAGTTCTGTACCATACTTACAAAAACCCTTGTATTACCCGCACCTAGACTTAGAGAACATCATATAACCCGCACTGGATGTTTGGTTTGCGGGTTATATGTGGGAATTTACAGTATTAACCCTATTTTTTTGGGCCATACTTGACCATGACTTATCTAAATGTCGGACATGTTTTGTGTTGTGTGTGCAGGTGGTGGTGCTGGAGGCCTCGTCCCGGTTTGGAGGCTGGGTCAAGTCAGAGCGACACCAAGATGGCGCCTTGTTTGAGGCAGGACCCCGCAGCATGCGCGGCTACGGGGAGGCCGGAGTCAACACACTCAGACTGGTGAGTCATACAGGGAGTCAACACATTATACATAGAGTTATACATAGACAGGGAGTCAACACTGAAACTGCTGAGTCATGTATGTACAGGGAGTCAATACTGAGTCATATAGAGTCAACACCAAGACTGCTGAGTCATACAGGGAGTCATCACTCAGACTGCTGAGTCATATAGAGTCAGCACTGAGACTGATGAGTCATATAGAGTCAACACACTGATACTGCTGAGTCATATAGAGTCAGCACTGAGACTGCTGAGTCATATAGAGTCAGCACTGAGACTGCTGAGTCATATAGAGTCAGCACTGAGACTGCTGAGTCATATAGAGTCAACACGCTCAGACTGGTGAGTCATACAGGGAGTCAACACATTATACATAGAGTTATATATAGATAGGGAGTCAACAATGCCCGCACCAGCGATTGTGACTTTTAGTACTGTATCATACTGTAGGCAAAGCTGAGTAAAGTAAACCAGGATAAAATAAAAATGTTTTAAAAATAAAAAAGTTCTGACTCGTCCCTGCAGGTAGAAGAGTTGGGTCTCCAGGACTCAGTTTTACCGATCGGCAAGAAGCACCCGGCAGCCTCCAACCGGTTCCTGTACGTCAACAAGCAGATTCACCCCCTACCTAAAGGTAACTACACTATGTACACACCTGTACATCAACATGATACACCCCCTACCTACAGGTAACTATATGTATATATACAGGGTATAAGGCTGTATACAACACATCAACAAGCAGATTCACCCCCTACCTAAAGGTAACTACACCTGTATTACACTATGTACCTAGGTATGTACTGTAACACTACATATATATATATACACAGGGTATAAGGCTATAGGGCCTAGTCGGGACTGGAGCTGGTTTCTACGGGCAGCACTGATAAGAGCTGATAAGACTGTTACATGTACTAGCCTGTCCCCTGTGTGTCCCCTAATTGTACCCATAGTGAGATGTCTTATCAGTGGGTTTAACCACAACCAGTGAAATATAAAATGGCGGACCGACAGGGTATAGGTCCAGATTCCTATACAACACGTCAAGCAGATACCTAAAGGTGAGGCCAAAAAAGGGGTTTGTTTCAGGTAACATGAGAAGAAAATGTCGGGTCGTTAGGTTGGATTTTTTCCCCCATCTCTTTTTTTTAAACATGGATGTACTAGCCAACTTGCCGCATGACATAAAATTGACCAAAAAAAGGTAAAAAGAACAAACAAGCAGATACCCCCCTACCTAAAGGTACTGAAACACTACATGTATATACAGGGTATAAGGCTGTATAACACGTGACCAAGCATGTTTATATACACAATGGTACGGTAACCCGCATCTCATGTATAACCCGCACCCTGACATTTGGAGAATCCTAGAACCCGCACCTGGGGTCACTGCTTAGTAGCATAATATACTTACAGAAACCCTCGTATTAAGCGCACCTAGACTTTGGGAATATTGTATAGCCCTTACTGGAGGTTTGGGTCGTGTATAACCCGCGGGTTAAACACAGTAACACAGGAATTTACGGTACATGTATTATACTACCGTAAATTCTCGCGCATAAGCTGCACCCCGACTTTGGGCCAATCCTATAAGCCGCACTGGTGATCTAAATATGGTAGCTTTTAGTACTGTACCACAGTGGCTAAAACTCGCGTATAAGCCGCACCCCAACCTTGGGCTGATCCTATAAGCTGCACCAGTGATCTGACCCTCGTACTAGCCGCGGCTTCTACGTGAGAATTTACGGTACATGTATATACAGGATATAAGGACAACTCAATTTGATAAATTATAATCGGTCATCAAATATTCCCAAAACCTTATTCAGGTTGTTAGGTCCAAGAGTTGCTAAATTAAATCACAAGATGGAGCTATAAGAAAGGTTCTAAATAATCCAACGTCTCAACCTTTGCAGGTCTTCATCAGGGAATGAACTTTATGCTTAGGTTTGGTTTTCAATGTCTTTTGTTATGAATGATTAACTACAGGTCTAATACTGCATTAACTCAAAGAAATTCTCGAAAATTCCCATCGGGCAGGGACAAAAAGAATTAATGCCAAAAATCTCATTGGCGGATCTATAATCCAAGTTATCACAGTAAAATTCAACAAAGGTAATACCGTAAATTCTCGCTTATAAACCTAACCCTGGTATAAGCCACCCCTACACGTTGGGGCCGCACCGGTGTTCTGACCCTTGTACTAGCTGCAGCTTCTATATGAGAGTTTACGGGAAAGGGAATGAGTGCTCGGGAATTCCATTTCTGTACTTGCCTCTGCCTCCCTCATCTTATTTCATTCTAATAATTTCGTATATGGAGCAATCAGCGATGAGTCTCGATTGTCCATTAACTGTTGTATACATTACTGTAGGGGTGCATTGTTCAAGCAGTCTCCGTCCTCCCAAGTCCAGGGCACCACTGGAATTGCATACGCATAAAAATGCTATGTTATCAAAGCTTCGGCTGGCTTAAATTAAGATAGCATTGGAACATTGCCTTATCTAGCTTAACAAAATTAACATAAAAGTATTAATTACATGCACATTGAACATGGCTAAATTTGACACGGTGACATGGCCATTTCTTAAAATTGACATGCAACATGGAGCTTAGTGACATGCGACATGAGGTTTGAGAAGATAGTCACGGGACATGAGCAATTCTTAAAATCGACATGGGACATGGGGACCCGCCCATCTATACCAGAAAAAACCCTCGTATAAAAAGCACCCTGACTCTGGGGCATTCCTATAACCCGCACTGGCGATCTGATTCGTGTACTAACCGTGGCTTCTTCGCAAAAATTATTTTTTATATGGAGCAATCAGCAGTGGGTGTTGATTGTGCCTTGACTGTTCTGTATACGTGTTACTCTGCAGGTCTGAGGGGGGCGTTGTTCAAACAGCCTCCCTTCTCCAAGTCCATGGCGTCCTTCCTGTTCCGAGAACCGTCGGTTCCACCAGCAACCACCGAGGACGAGTCTATCTACGACTTCTTCTCACGACGTCTGGGGACTGAGGTAAGGCTGGTACATGCTAACCCTTTAAGGGCCGCATAATGCATTTACTGCATTAACGCATAGCGCTTTAACCCTGCAGAGATGTAAGTGGTCAGGGATTTCCCTGAATAAAGGGACTTGTGGGACATCCAGAAATATATTTTAAATAGAAAAATCAATTAGCTTCTGTCAAAATTCTGTAAACAATTCTGTGTTACATCCCCCTGCCCTTCTCATCTACTTAGAGCCAATGACAGTACAACCTCCTCTACCATACATGCATGCAAGCTCACACTGATGTGGGGCCAGCTTGCATCTTTCAGGGGTTTAGCACTGTGTCTATGGGGCTCTCAGACCCAGGGGATTTCAGGGACTACAAATCCAGGGGGAAATGAAGGAATACTGGCTCCTGATTGGTTAATATTCATGCTGCAGCCTTAGATCCTCAGATGGCGCCACCAGTCCGTGGACACATGGACGTGATAAATCCTGCTGCCAGGAGATAACTGTCTGTGGATGCATGGACGTGACAAATGCTGCTGGCAGCAGGAGACAAAACCGTCCATGGCTTTAAAAGTCAGTTAGATATTAGTTAAAAATGAATCGCCGTATAGAGAATATAAAATGCACCATTGGCCTTCTAGAATAAATTTCTTTTTTGGTATGGTTATACGCGAAACGCTGGAACTTTTGGTACTAAACATGTCAGTTAAAAGTCAGTTGAAACGGTGACTGGAAAATATTGGGAAACCTGATACACTGCCCCCTCCCTCTGCAGCTGGTTAAGTATCGCTGTGTCGGGGCGTATTCTCAAGTGAATGATTTTTTTTTAGCCAAGTCTCCGATAAAACTTCTAAGGGAACTTATGGCAAAAAAATGTTGGTAGATCTGCAGGAATTAAGAGAAAAGTGTAAAAAAAAAAAAAAAAATCTTGATATTTTGAAAAAATATTGAGTGAAATTTCCGAAAATAAGGTGCGGGAAATCCATTGACCAATTTTCTTTTTGGTCTGGCCCTACCTAGATTTTCAGGCTATGTAACCTGAAACACACCTTCAAGTTTTTTGACCTGAGATGACCCTTCCCTTTGCAGCTGGCTAAGTATGCGGTAGACTCCCTGTGTCGGGGCGTGTTTGCCGGGTCGTCCAAACAACTCAGTATCCGGTCCTGCTTCCCCCCTCTCTACAACTACGAGCGGCAGTCCGGCAGTATCCTCCGCGGGGCTCTCTTCTCATCCAAAGGTATGTATTATATTTCACGCTGTACATATTTTTGCTGAAATAAAAATCTGTGAATTTATGATTTGTACAAATGTAACTTGTCTTCATTTGCATATTTAAGCCGCACCTACAATTTTGAGTACCAGTAATCCATTTAGTCTGACAAGGGCTCTTTTACCAAGTTTTGTGAAATATTTTAGATTTTTGATCAAAAAGATGTATACTTAACAGTGTATGGAACATATTCTAGTACCAGTAGATTTAAAAAAAACATGAAGTTCCAAATTTTAATTTTTATATATGTGCCCTTTTTATATAAGTCCAACATGTGGCAGACGTGACATACCAGCACAACATTATTTAAAAAAATAACAAATGAAAATAAAAAGATATATGTAGCAGTGTAATGAACAAATTCTACTATACTGATACTTGTTTTAAAAAAGAACATGAAATCCCAAATTAACAAACATTAATCTCTGTCTTCGCTGTCTTAGAGAAGCCGGCCCTGGAGCCGATTGCGACATATCAGAACAAAAGTTTTTTTGTTTTTTTTTTAATTAAAAAAAAGATATATAAGGCCACACCAAAAAAAAAAAGGTCTACGGATTTTGTCTCCCAAAATTAGGTGCGGTAGGGCGAATTTTTTTTTTTTTTTTCCAAATTTTTTTTTGTCTATGGATTTCAACCCTGAACCAATGAAGCGGGCGATTTTTTTTTCTTTTTGTCAAAATTATCCTCTTTTTTTTTCACACCCAAATTTCCTGGCACCCGATCAGACTGAGAGAAAAAGACACCAAAAAAAAAAAAAAAAAAAAAAAAATTTGCAATTTTCCAAAAAATGGTGCGGGCACTGTCCATAGACACTTTTTTTTTCAAAAAAAAAATAATTTGAATTTTGGAAAATATGGTGCGGGAAATCCGTAGACCAACTTTTTTTTTGGTCTGACCTATGTAGCAGTGTATGGAACAAATTCTAGTACTATGCTGGTACTTATGTTACTTCCTATCTGGTACTTTAATCTTTTGTATTCTCTTTCCTAGAGAAGCCGGCGCCGGAGCCGAGTGCGCTGGTACGTGAGTTCAAGTCCCAGTCGTGGCAGATGTGGTCTCTGCGCGGGGGGCTGCAGCAGCTCACCGAGCGGGTCGTGGAGGAACTAGGGACGCGACACAACGTGGAGCTACTCACGGAGAGTCCATGTACCGGGGTTACCTTCACACCAGGGGGAGCCACCGTGAGTACCATTATCGGTTAAGTCTATCCGTAATCTGGCTAAATGGATGTGGGGGCGATCATTTACTGTGACAGTTACTATGGAAAATGGCTAGAGCGAACCCTAACCCTAACCCTAACCCTAACCCTAACCCTAACCCCAACCCTAACCCTAACCCTAATCCGCCTAACCCTAACCCTAACCCTAAGGGGAAAAAAATTCATAGTAACTGTCGCAGTAAATATTCACCCCCACAACCATTTAGCCAGATTACGGATAGCATCTTCGCCATTATCTATAGGTGTGATGGGGGGGGGGGGGGGGAGGGGTAGGGACGAGGCACAACGTGACGCTACTCACACAGAGTCCATGTACCGGGGTTACCTTCACACCAGGGGGCGCCACCGTGAGTACCATTATCTGGTTAAGTCTGTCCGTAATCTGGCTAAATGGATGTGGGGGCAACTATTTGCTGCGACAGATTCTATTAGGGACTCAAGAATCCGCTAGGTGAGCCCCTGTGCACAGTGCACACAGCAGTAGAGTATTTTGGTGCAGCTGTGCCTCACAGACACTGTTATAAAACTCCCCTCTTAGGGAGTGATATTTCATCTATTACTTTTAGGTAATCACACAGAAATATACTCAAGAGAAAGGCCTATCCAGCCATCCCTATAATAAGTGACTGCAGCTAAGAGAAGTTACCAAATATTTTGGAGATAAAATAGATTATATCAAAACCCTATGAAATTATGAATGCTTTCCGTTGCTTTTCGGTTTGTGATCTCATCCAATATGTTTTTATATCATGTTAGAAAATGGAAGCAATCAGAGGATCCTCTCACCTCTTCCTAGACCATAACATCATAAAACCTATGATTGGGTAATTAAGACAATTGGTTTACTCTATACTAGTATAATGGGTGATCATGTTAAGAGGGCCTATCAATCATGGCCTAGCCTGGCCAGTACTTCAAATGCCCTCCAAACCCCTTATATAACTACCTCCCACATACCCCACTCACCTGGCAGACCCTATCACCCTCCCCCACACAGGTTCACTGGGACTCCAAAGCTGGATAACAATTATATAGGAAATGTACTAGAGGAACTTGGTGGATTTTATTTATACCTATTTGAAGATTGTCTGAGTTCTATGATAGATAGAAAGAAAATTCCAAAAGATTTAGTTTACATCTCTCACTTTCTACATCATAAAAGAAATAGAATTGATCATTTGATATTTCTCATTTTTTTCTGGAGTCCCTAATTCTATGAAAAAGGTTAGAACCATGATTGTATCCTTCAAGATCTATATAACTACAAAAACAACAACCCTAAGGATACTGTCCCTACGCCGTATTACTATGAAAGCCAAATAAAGTCCTAAAAAATATTATTTATTTTCAATGACATGAGCGGCCTCCATTTAGCCAGATTACGGATAGCATCTTCGCCATTATCTATAGGTGTGATGGGGGGGGGGGGGGGGGGGTTAGGGACGAGGCACAACGTGACGCTACTCACACAGAGTCCATGTACCGGGGTGTCCTTCACACCAGGGGGCGCCACCGTAAGCCACGACGTTCTTGGCCATATTCCTCACGTATTCCACGTGTTCCGGTTCTGGTTGGGAAAAAATTAATTTCGATGATTTATTTTTAATGATCAAAGCGGCCTTGCCTCACACGACGAGTATGGCCAAGAGACTCTAGGCACATACATTATACCAAACTAACAGGGGATGCAGCACCGGCGAGTTACTCGCCGGTGCGGCATTGGTGCATCATGCCGACAAATGTCATCCTAATCTATAGGCATGTCTGAACTCCTGGTTTCTCCACTCGTGAGACCTTGGGTCGTATCACACGAGGCACACCTGTCATTGAGACAGATTATCGTGGATCTCTGTCTATATACACAGTGTGTCTGTGTTGCAGGTCCCCACACGCCACCATAGACTACAGTACAGGAGTTAATACTTGATGTTAACATTATACACATACTTGATGTTGATACAACATTACACACAGTCTGTCCGTGTTGCAGGTGACGTCCCCACACGCCACCATACACTGTGACCAGGTCTTCAGTTCCTGCTACGCTAAAGGTGAGAGATGCAAACAAACGTTATAAAGGGAAGAGATATACAATAAATATTATCTAATCTCAGCTTTTTATCATTTACCCTCTTAACCCTTTAAGGACTGATGCTGCTAAAAGATAGCATTTGTCGTTATGATGCACCAATGCAGCCCCGGCAAGTAATTCGCCGGTGCTGCATTGGTGCATCAGGCTGACCCTTCGGGAGTGTCTCAACCCCGTAGGGTAGGGTCGGCATGATGCTTGAATGCAGCACTGGCGAATTACTCACCAGGGCTGTATTCATGCATCATGACGACCAAGCATTAACGCATCATGCCATATTTAAAGGGCTTACTTAAGAAGTGAAGTATCTAGGCACATAGACAAACACAGGTCTTACAAAGGGCAACGATGTACACAAGAAATATAATCTGAAAGTCATTTTTATTATTTAGCTTCTTATCTCTTTATGGTATTCTCTCGCATTAAGTCTTTTAGGATCATTGATATGATACTTACATGATGCACCGATGCCACACCGACAAGTTGCTGGCCTAGCGTCGAATATGAAACTTTGGGGGATTTTGCTGTCTTTAAAACTTTAGGTCCTTTGAAGGGTTAAACGTCTAACACCCCTGCCTTATCTCTGCGATAAGATTACGGGAACGAGCGACTATATAGCTCTTTTTTATATATCCCTTTTTTTTTTACATTTCTATTGCAATTTAGTTGAAAAATATCCCTTTAATTATGATATGAATGACAGTTTATGATAGAAAGTAAACAGATCATTCCCAATGGTGGTTACAAACATATCCCAAGGGTGGTACGATCATTCCCCAAGGGCGGTACGATCACTCCTGAAGAGGGCGGTACGATCGTTCCCATGCGGGACGATCATTCCCAATGGGCGGTACGATCATTCCCCAAAATGTGGTACGATGGTTCCGTTACGATCGATCCCCGGTATGATCGTTCCTGATACCATCTCTGCGAATATACACCCCGCACCTTGTTCCCCCTGTAGACCTGTCGTCCATGTTACCCTGTAATGGCCCGTTTAAGCGCAGGGGTCTCAAATGTACTCAGGGTCGGTATGATGCAGACTGTTAACTTGTTAATATATGCTGCCCCTCACATCTCACTTTTTTGACCCCATCAACAGTATTAACACGAAAAGTCTACGGGAACAATCCAAGGCGGGGGGGTTAGAGTGTTTAAAGCAATAGCCCTCAAAGAGTGTTAACCTGTTAATCTGTATGCTGCCCCTGTTAACACCCTAACCCGGCACCTTGTCCTCCCGTAGACCTGTCCGTCATGCTGGGCGGTGACCACGCGGCTCTGACGTCACAGCTGGGCAGCATTCCGGCCGTCACCGTGGGCGTCGTCACCCTGCAGTACCCCGGCAAGGTCAGTGCACATTTCTAAAGTTAAGCAAAATATACTGTTAATTCTTACGTGCATATAAGCCACACCCAGACTCTGGGCCGAACCTATAAGCCGCACTGGCGATCTGACTCGCGTACTAGCCGCGGCTTCTAGGCGAGAATTTGGAGTACCCCGTATCTTTAAAAGATTCTTAAATAAACCCCGGCAAGGTCAGCACACGCTTCTTATCTGGTTCTGATATTTCTAAAATTACCCTGTAATGGGTCTCAAATAAGCGCACATCTCGTTTAAGCACAAGTTTAAATCACACTCATACCGTAAAACCCCGCTTTTACAACAGATTTATTTTGGGATTTAATATCTTCTACAAGACAGTTTTTTTTTTCTAGAAATGGGGGGTTGTCTTAAAGGCGAGGTTTTATACAACTCATCAAAATCGCAGTGTGAACCGGGACTTTGTTTGAATAAAACATCTTACAAATGTTACAATCTTACATTAGATCAAAGTGAAAACCATTTTTCAACTCCATATATTGTACATACCTTTAGGGATTCTGTAGAACAAACGAACAAACTTGTGATACACATTGTAGATATATACATCTAATACTGGGATACTATTGTCCTTCACTGCTTACAAATCTCTCTAAGATGCCAAGGCATACATTTAACGTAAAACCAAACGCTGATTAGAGAAAAAAAAAATTTGTACAAGTTGAAACCGAATCGGATATTTGTAACTGAAAATCACTTGTGATGTTATGAAAAACACTTTAGAATTCAAGGTATTTTGTACAAGGCGATACCGTATAACCTCTAGCTGTTCCTTGCCCCAGGTGTTGCCTGTGAATGGCTTTGGTCACCTGATTCCGTCCTGTGAGCCGTCCAAGGTCATGGGGGTCATCTACGAGTCCTGCGTCTTCCCCGAACACGACGCACCCGGGGAGCCAACCACACGCCTCACTGTGAGTCTCCGCCATCGAAAAAGTTTTAGTTTAAAATCATTATCTTGCTTTGTTTTTTGTAGAAAACAAACACAGAAGCTTGAAAAGTCTGTTATTTCTTGTCAAATGTATACCATATTCAATGTAATATTAAGCGCCCTCCCCCTAGAAGATTTTCCCCAGATTTTTTTTATGTGTTCCTCCGATTTTGTTTTTCATACCTGTATATGACACGGCACACTTCACACCTGTGCAGGTGTTAAGGCCAAGGCTTATGTAGAACCCTTGGGAGCGCTTATCAGAATGACTATTTGAGACTGATTTTTCCACTTAAAATAATTTTCTAAGCTTATTTCGTCGAATACGGTATCTGTTCTGGAAATCATACACAAAGCAGCAAAGTAAATATTGCCATTGTTGAATAATAGGAATTTTCCTTCTTTGTTGGCCTCTCAAAAATATTGCCAAATAATTTCACTGCAGTAAATTCTCAACTACCAATAGTGCATTTATAGTTATAATACGGTAGTATCTATGATGTTGAACTCTTTAAGCATTCATCGCATTCATGCATCATGACGACAACGGGTACTTTGAGCACAAAGTGGTCGTTAAATGGTTGACTGTATTTTCTTCTTTCTTCCTTGATATAAATATTATTACTGGACATCGATTCTCTCTCTTTGTAGCTCTATAGTGATCGATGCCCAGTTTTATACTTCAGACCAGTGGCTCATTTTGGCTGTTTTTTGCCTCACAGATTGCTTCTAGGGCAAAACCCTGACTAGGTGCCAATATATTCTCTATGCCAATGGGTAATATGAGGGTAGAAAACACTGGAACCTCAGTTAGAAAAAATCCTACTGAACAGTTTTTGAGAAAATTAGGGTTTTGTTGCATATTTTTGGTGTTTTTAGTACATTTCCTACATAAACCGTGAACGCCAGCATTTCTCACTTTTCAGGTGTTTAGAATCAGAATTTGACTTTTTTTTATTCGCAGTAGGATTTCTGAGTATCGAGCCATTCTAGAAAAGCTATTCTTTGGAAAAAATACTTAGTATTTCTTGATGATTTTCGTTGCACAAATTTAGGGTTGTAATATAAAAACTGCATTGTCATCCAATCAAAGTGTTTATGCACTGTTGATGGTCACCCCCTCCCACCCTCTTCACTCTGCATTGAAGGAGAACAGGCAGGGGAGGTACACTTGTCCGTATATAGCTGTTGACCTGGGTGCTGGGTACATTTTCAATTTATGGGGTGCCAACTGTTCATGAAAGAAAAATCAAATAGAATATTTATTTTTTTTAGTATCAGATTAATGCAACTACAATTCGTGATAGCACTTAAAGCATTGTATTTGCATTAATATGAATGGTAGCCACCTTATGGGGTGCCAACTATTCATGAAAGAAAAATCGATAAGAATTTGTTTTTTATTAGCATTAAATTGATGCAACTACAATTCGAGATTGCATTTCAAGCATCGGGAGCATTCAATGAATGGTAGTCGTCTTAAATATATGGGGTGCCAACTGTTCATGAATTTAAAAAAAAGAATAGAATTAGTTTTTTTTATTAATATCAGATTAATGCAACTACAATTCGTGATTGCACTTAAAGCATTGTGGCATACAATGACTGGTAACCACCTTGAATGTATGGGGTGCCAACTGTTCATGATAGAAAAAAAAGAAAGTATTTTTTATAGAATCAAATTAATTCAACTGCAATTCAAGATTGCATTTAAGCATTATGGCATTCAATGACTGGTGGCCATCTTGAACCTATGGGGTGCCAACTCTTCATGAAAAAAACAACTAAATTGGATTTTTTTAACAGTATAAAATTAATGCAACTACATTTCAACATTGCATTTAAAGCATTGTGGCATTCAATGAATGGTGGCCATCCTAAACCTATGGGGTGCCAACTGTGTTTGAAAAAGGTATCAAATAGACATTTTCTTATAATAGATATCAAATTAATGCAACTACAATTCTTCATTGCACTGAAAGCATTGTGGCATTTAGTAAATGGTAGCCATCTTGAATGGGTTGAATGAAGGAAAAATCAAATAGGATTAGTTTTTTTGATCAAATTAAGGGAGAAGTCATTTTTTAACAACAGGGGGGGGGGTTGGTGGATTTGGGGGGGGGTCCAAAAAAATTTGGACCCCTTGAAGGGGGGGACCAAAAAAATTAGGACCCTTCCTGAGGGGGGGACCAAAAAAATTGCACCCCTTTTTAGCGAAAAAGCCCGCGCGTTTCTATAGCTCAAAGGGGTCGGCCGCGCTCAATTTCAACTTGCCTGAGGGGGGGGAGGAAAATAATTTCGACCCCTCCCACGGGGGGGGACCAAAAAAATTTCAACCCGCTCACGCGAAAATCCACCGACCCCCCCGTTGTTAAAAAAAACCACTCCCTAATGCAACTACAAGTCAAGATTGCATTTCAAGCATCGGGACATTCAATGAGTGATAGCCATCTTGAATCTATGGGATGCCAACTGTTCATGAAAGAAAAATAGAATAGATTTTTTTTTATTAGTATCAAATTACTGCAACTGCAATTCGAGATTACATTGAAAGCATGGTGGCATTCAATGAATGGTTGCAATCTTGAATTTTGAAATGAACATACACACAGACATATTCATAGGCATGAACATGGTGTTCTCCTTCATATAGATATTCATGGATTTCTACTAAATATAGCTTTATGTTAGAAGGATTCTGTTACATGGATGTCGATGTCCAGTTTTAGATATATATCCATATAGTGCATTGGAGTGCTATAATGTTGGACTGCTGTATATTATGTAATACGATCTATATTCTATTGTTCTATATTCCTAAAGGCATCCTTCATTTAGAGTTTAGGGAAGATCATTATTATAGCTTCACATGGCAAATAACCTTAGTATTATCCTCTCTGTTGTGTACGCGCATCGGTGACGTTATCACTTGGTGTGATCACCGCATGGGCGACGTCAAGGACATGATAAGATCTATCTACATTTTGTATTTGTATCATCTAAGGTTACAGTAAAGACATATATATTCTACAACTCACAGACTTCATCACATTATACATTAATGGTAGTAGTTAATCACTACCGAGAACGTTTAGTTCTACATGAATTGCATATATATGTGAGAAAATGCTGGTGTCCCCATATACAGGTACGGCTCCCGTGTTCAACCTATAAATGCTAGGATAAATAAACAATTTTATGGTATTTTATTTCAGTGTATGATGGGTGGCGCTTGGTTTAACGAGTTATTCGGAGACGAGAACGCGGTGAGCATGTCGACGTTAGAGACGGCGGCCATGGACAGTATACGGGAACAACTCAACATCAAGGTGGAGCCCACCAAAGTAGCCCCCTCACTACTCAAGGTAGGATTTTTTCTTGTAACAAATCAACTTTATTTGGCTTTTTTTTTAAAGAGTTACGTAGATTGCTTTGATATAATGTCATGCTAAATTCCAATTTCTATTTTGTTTCGTGTTTTTTTTGATCGGATTGAGTTGATATTTGTGTGCCCCTCGGAGCTGTCATCAAAGAGGCCTTTTACCATGTTATATTCAATATTTGAATAAGCTTTAAATAAAGTTGTTATCTGCTAAAATAAATGTTTTGGCAAATAAATATATACATTTGTACCGTAAATTCTCACGTTATTAATCTAAATCGCATCTCAGCTGTATTCCCCTACTTGAAAAAAAATACTATAAGCCCAACTAGTAGCACAAGCTTTGGAAGCCCAACTGAATTCTTCGAGTTCAGAAAAGCCTTACATGCCTAGGCCTTTTCGGAACACCAGTTCTCCTTCACAACTGGTAAGTTATTCGGATAACTATCTATTCAGTCCTGCTACACTTGTAAATCTGCTGGACCGGTGGTATTTTAGAAGGACATTGCCACTGTCCTGCATGTTTTCGCAAAGACTGTTGTGTATAAGCCGCACCCTGACTTTGTTCAGATCCTATAAGCCGCACTGGTGACCTGACTTGCATACTATCCGCAGCCTGTATGTGAGGTTTTATTGCAATAAATAAAAATTAAAAAGCTGAAAGATAATTTTTTTGACGTAATTAACAATGAAAAAAGTACCTTTATGTTTATTCCTCCCCCAGGCGTGCATCCCCCAGTACATTGTAGGACACCACCAGAAGTTGGACGCTATAGACACCTACATCAGGACGCACCAGTTACCGCTACGACTGGTCGGGTCCTCCTACCGAGGCGTCTCCGTCAACGACTGTATCATGAACGCCGGGGCCGAGGCCGACAAATACCTCGCCAAACTTCTATAGGGCACCGACCGGTTGTGTCATGTAGGCGGCCATCTTGTCCCCTGTGGGGAATATGTTGGTGCCTGTTATGGACTTCTACAGTGCGTGGACGGGTTATCTTGTCGTGCTGTTCTCTCCTGTGGTGCTTATCTCAGGAACCGCGTGGATTATGTATGTGGAGGTGTAGGCTCACTACAGAGCCCGTTAATATTTCTAAGTAAAGGAAGTATCATAAGTACCCAATATGGATATATATTTAACGCCTTTTCCCTCGTATTTCCCTGTGAATTTACGAGAAATCTACAAAACATGTAGACACGCATGAGTTGAGAAAGTTAGAGAGGATGTTGAATAGGACATGAACCGTTGTGTTGTGTGGGCAGCCATGTTGTCCCCTGTGGAGGATATAGACAAAGTTCCCCTCATTTGAGTCTGTTGAATAGGTTATTTCACGAGTTGAAGGTCGGGCCGTATTTCACGAGGCCGTAGTGAAATAACCTTTTCAACAGACTCAAATGAGGGGAACTTTGTGTTTATTTTTTGCCCTTTTCGATTCAAAATACCAGAATTATGATAGGGGGGAGCCTAAATCCCCTAAAACTGCTTCCTTCTCTGCCGTTCCAATGTAAACAAACCGCCATCTTGATGACGTCAGAGGGTCGTGAAATACGGACATGGGTTATTTCACGGGGGGTGTGCAATACAGGATTCCTTGGTTAAATCAATGAGACAGCTGTATTTGGTAACAAATAAATGTCAGTACCCGCTATTGACATGGAGGATGCAGCCTATATGGGACGCAGCGGGGGTACATCAGGTCCTAAAAGGAGACTCTCCATGAGAACAGTGATGTGTACATCTTGGGTGAGAGTAACTTGGACACCCACGCTACTTGTAGATATAGCGTAGGTATCATACAATTCCGACCTTGACACCATGAGTATGGAATACACAAAATAGTCATGTGTATTCAACTGTCAGACTGTGAGATTCCTTTGAAGTTGAATGTGTATTTCCGAATACACAAGACCGAGGGCATGATTATAATCCCTTAATTGGAGTAATTAGTGGATGTGTATTAGGCTGACCCTGCCTTAAGTAGTCTATGTAGCCATCCAATCAGAAAGGGATCCGCTTTCGCTCCATGTACTCATTAACATATCTGTATGAGACTAAGGCCAATCTCGCTCCGAGTCTAGGCCTTAGTACCGTAAGGGTTCACTGAGTTAGGGTGAGAGTGCCACTTAGAAATAGCTGTTTTATTTTTGGTACAAGATATTGATATTTGGGAGATATGATATTTCAGGTACCGGTAACCATGACATACCAGAGGTGTTTTAAGTATTAGTTAGGCTTATACTGAGATAATACTCCAGTGAGTGCGAGTTTTTCAGGGCAGCACACCAGTGACTATGCACTGCTGCATTCATGCATCATCGTGATCAATACGGTATAGATTTAATATCATTTGAAGGATTGGCATGATGTGCAACACCGTGCCCACAAGGTCCTGCGTTGGTGCATGACATTGTAAGACAAATGAACATGGACCATGAAGCCTAAGCCATCATGCAGCCCTTATAGGGCTAACATTAGAAGATTGAGGTTGTCCTACAATATGTACTCAACATGTGTATTATAATAAAATCAGATATTGTGCCATTGATTAACCATGAATGCTTTATCAGTAGCACAACAAGTTATTGTTGTCCCTAATGTTTATGTATTCGTTGTATTGGATTTTAAATGAAAGAAAGGTACTGAATATTCACAATATTATATGAATTTGATGATAATAGAATTATTAGGATGAATAAACTTGCTATGTTAACTACCAGTAGTCCAAATGAGTTATTTCATCTATTAAACATAAACCAGGCAAGATATATAAATCCAGGGGGCACTTGCAGTCTGTCTTTTCTATAGGCTTAGTTGCTATGTGCGAACATCATCCAAAATTTGGTACCCTTATCAAGGGGTAAATTATTTTGAATCGAACCCTTTTCAAGGGAAAGTTACCAAAACAGACCCATATCACAAATCAGCAATATTATACCCCATGCACAATTGAAGTTGAAAAATATACCCTACCCGGTAATCATTAAAATAGATCTAGGTCAAACGCCCCCCCCCCCCACCCTTTTTTTTTATTCTATATTTTATTATTATCATTATTGAAGCCTGCAACATTACAAAGTAAATGCACTAAATGCTGAAATAGCCCGAGGCCTATGATTAACTCCTGAACAGAATTGACCAAGTAGCCCACCCTCTTGCATTATCCAGGCTTCGCGGAGCGGCGCGAACTCAGTGACGCCATCTCTCGTGAAAACCGGATAACAACCTAGTGGCGCCATCTCTCGTTAAACCAGATAACTAATATTACTCAAACAGCCAATGAGATGACTCGTTACAAACGCCTTCGGTACTACTGAAGCTGGTTCTCGGCGCTGAAACCAGCGACAGATTTCGCCGGCTTGCTAAAAACGGAGGCGGCGATTTCACAAACATCACGAAAATCAAAATGCCTGAGATTAAAGTTGCCCACGTTGTCTCGTTTTCCAGCGAAGACAAGGTAAGTGACGGGAGTTACGGGAACAACTTGTTTGTAATGTCAATAGACGGAGATGTAAACGTGCAACAAAGTCACTCCCTGTGAGTCAAAACATGAATAGAATCTGCCTGCTAGGCTGCTGCCAGCAGTGCTGGGGAGGCTGGGGGGGGGGGGGGGGTAGCCTGTACTTGGCTCGTAGTAGATCGTTCCGTCGCAGGGCTGTTTGAGACTAGGGGGGGGGGAGGGTAGACCAGTCTCGGACTCCCACACCATCACAGCTCCGGCTCCCTATGCTGAGCATGGTATGGGAGCACACCTGCATCTCACTTGATACCCATTTGCACCAGTTTGGTGGCGCAAATGGATGTGAATTGGTCAATACACATCCAACTAGGCCTACACACAGATTCTTATCTAGATCAAAAGGGTAATTAAAGTTGGAGGGTGCTACTGTGTAGACATGACAGAGGTAATAGGCCTATATATAATTTGTAAAGATGTGGATTGGGGTTAGGGAGTGTTCATTTATTAATTACAGGGGGGGTGGTGAGATTTCGCGTGGAGGGGCGAAAAATGTTTACGCCCCCCCCCCCTCGAGAGCGCGTGGAACATTTTGTGCCCACCCTCGCCAAAGGCACTGACATTTTTTCGCCCACCCCCCTTTGAACTATAGTAACGCTCGGGCTTTTTTGCTATAAAGGGGCTAAATTCTTTACGCCCCCCCCTCAAGAGGGGTCAGAATTTTTTACGCCCCCCCCCCCTTACTAATAAATGAACACTCCCTTAGATGACAGCCTGCTCCCAGGCTATCCAACTGGTAGGATAGTCGCTGGCCGAGGCTGGGTAGACTGAATTTTGTCTTTCAACGGAGGGCGTTTACCTACTTTGCCTTGGGAGGGCTATGAGAGTGGCTAGGGGAGGGGGGGGGGGAGCTCTACTTTCGACCTGGCCCTGTGGTTTTTGCTGTAATGAATATTGTTTGTCTGTATTTTTATATCAGAGCTGTACAACTTTCGTACTATGTCAGCCTGACGTCAAACCAGAGGCAGAGCATTCTCACTCTCAGAAAGAAAGACCCGTCGGACCCGTCAGGCGTCACAGATTTTATAGCTAGCTCAATTTTTTATAATGAATTCATGATCTGTGCCTGTGGATCCTAGTTGGACGTAGCCAACCAATGATCGCATAGAATCTGATAGGTGCTCTCTACCACACAGTAGGCCTAGAGTCTCAGCCGTGACTAGTGGATCAACATTGGGCCTGATGATTGGCTTTGCCATGCTCTTATGCCACAATAAGTTGTCAATATTTAATATCATTAAATTCCTACGAAGCCTATCTGTGAACAGGCTCTAGCCTAGCCTACGCCTATTTAGCAGTATTCCACTAGCCTAGAGTAGGTGTGGGGGGGGGGGGGGGTGACCATTGGCGTGAATTTAGGTTCATGGGAGACAAAGGAGGTGTCTGACCCTTTTTTGTGTTGGCCTTTTTTCTCTTGACATTTTATAGGTTTAGCAGGTGATCCACTGCTGTGAATTTGCTCCGATTTTGATGCGAGTGACACTTGTGCGAGTAGAAACGAAGAGATTGTTCTATCAGTATCACTATTGGTGGATCAGCTGCTGCGAGTCCTTCTCCTTGCGAAAACGTTAGCGGTTAAGCCGGTGCTCCACTGCCGCGAGTCTGCTGCGAATGTCGTTGTACGACAACTGCTTGCGAGTACACTCGCAAAAATCAAAACTTTTAGATTTCTGCGAATTTACTCGCAGCCACACGTCTCTCACGACGACGTTGTTGCAGGGAATCGCAGTAGCCTGAGGAGGTGATCCACTGCTGGAATGTTCTCTCCGTGTTTACTTGCACGAGTGTAATTAGCAGCAAATTCGCGGCAGTGGATCACTGCCTTTAGAGACGTGAGCCGTGCGACTACACTCGCAGAAATCTAAAAGTTTTGATTCTTGCAAGTGTACTCGCAACTGTCTCTCGCACGACAATATTCACAGCAAACTCGTGGATCACCGGCTTTTCACCTTTTTAGGGCTGTTCAAAAGTATGTGCAACTCCCTACCCTCGTTGCCACACCCCTGGTATCTGACAAACCGGTACTGTTATTGTTTTAAAGGCGAGCTGTGTAGGCGTACAGAGAACCGAGACAATTGTGAATTGAATAACATTATAAGAAACACCAAGGACTAGAGAAAGGAGAGATATGGAACACTGAGCCTGAAGGAATACGGTACTTACCGGCTACCGGTACTGTATTGATAGATCTATCACTACCGGCATCTTATCAGCTCTATCAAGCCAAGTCTCAACCTACACTATACAACTAAACATAATTACAAAAATTTGGTAACAACAATTTGCCAATACATTTATTTACCGGTAATATGATTGGTTGATGTGTTTCCTATTCAGAACCATCCGGCCCAGAACCTGCTGAAGGCGGAGGGAACGAGTAAATGGATCAGCGGGAGTGTGGGCGAGTCCAACGTGACCTGCGTCCTGCAGGTAGGTAGTAAGGGAGTGGCCATTTTTTAACAACAGGGGGGGGTCGGTGGATTTTTGCGTGAGAGGGTCGAACAAATTTTGGTACCCCCCATGGGAGGGGTCGAAATTTTTTGGTCCCCCCCTCGGGCAAGTCGAAATTGAGCGCGGCCGACCCCTTTGAGCTATAGTAACGCGCGGGCTTTTTTGCTAAAAAGGGGTGCCATTTTTTTTGGTCCCCCCTCAAGAGGGGTCCAAATTTTTTTGGTCCCCCCCCCCTTCAAGGGGTCCCTAATCCCTGAACCAGTGTGGGCCGCCCTGGGTGCCAGCAACTCCTGCACAGTTGATCCCTTGGACTGATGGCCCGCTGTATCAATGACCGCTGCACACAAAGATATTACTTGTGTCACGTATAGGCCGCGGCTAGTGCAAGTCAGATCGCTGGTGCGGCTTATAGGATCAGGACAGCTACAGTACTATAGTTGCCAAAATAAAATCAAGCCCCCTCTGTGGCCTATCTGATTTTTCAAAGTTGGGGGATGCGGCTAACCCAAGTTAAGCGTAGGTCCCTTAAAATAGCAAACTTTGCAAGATAAGGCCCCAGATAAAATCCGTTTCTGACTTTCTACCGAAGATTTTCCAACAACAACAGCCCAGGAATTTGTTTTAGATTCTGTAGCTATGTCATGTTATCCACTTATAATCCCAAAGTTGAAACTGTTTCCACAAACACATTTCCACAAAATGACATCGTGATTTCATGAATAATTTATCACCATTTTTCCTCATTATCTACAGCTGGAGAAGGCCGTCAAGATTTCCCAGCTGGACATTGGTAACGAGGGGTCGGCGTTTATAGAGGTGCTCGTGGGTCGGTCCTCAGGGTCCGAGTCTGACTTCCAGGTGAGGGAGTAATTTCTTATATCATATTCGACATAATAAGCGCCCCCCTTTTTGGGACACTTTTAGGGTTGAACAAATGCTCAAAGGTCTATGATTTTGGAAACAATTAAACTCTTAAGTACTAAAACGCCATAAAACGCTTATTACGTCAAATACGGTAAGTGATATCCATGTAAATGTACGATCTTACATATACATATATTAGCCTGGAGTAGTTCCGGCTTCCTCGGGGTGGTGTCGCCACTGCACCCTCCTTGACAACAGTCTTGCCGCGCTTGAGCGGTTTCTGTGTACAGATCACAACGAAAATTTTCTTTTATTTAATAAACGAGTAGGGGCCTTTATTTCACCCCTGCACATAATTCCACACACTAAACACTGACTTACTATTATTGACTTCCATCTATAATATAAGCATTAGGATCTATCCTGTGATTATCTAATATATTATGTGTGTATACATCTGTAATGATTTAATAATATATTAGTTCCTGGTTATACGCAAGAAGCTAATATGGGGATAACTACCGGGAGTTATAGCCAACATTGATCCAATATTCCATATTACAATATCCAAAATCCAAATTTATACACACAAAAATATCTACGTTTACAGTATGTAAATATTCATTTAAAGCAATTTAATGAACGAAAAACAACTTTTACTAAGCCGGCCACATTGTATTCAATGGGGGGGGGGGGCATAAAAATATGGCCCCTCCTATAGTTAAGCATAGTAAATCTTGTATTGAAAATAAATATATAACGATTCTGTCTATGTGTAGGTGATCCTGGTGGCGTCGTCGTTCATGAACCCGGGTGAGAGTCGTAGAGGAGAGAACCTGACCCGGGTACGGATCTTTACGGCAGACAAACTGAACCACGCCGTGCAGGACCAGAAGTGGGACCGGGTCAAGGTCGTCTGCAGCCAGCCCTTCAACAAGGTCAGTGATGCATCATGCCCTTGGTTGTCATGATGCATGGATGCAGCCCTGGCGAGTAACTCACCAGTGTTGCATTCAAGTATCATGATGAACATATGGGCTTCAGGCACCCACGAAGGGTCTGCATTATGCACCAATGCAGCCCCGGCGAGTTACTCGCCGGGGCTGCATCATGACGACAATGTCATCTTTTAGAAAGTCATGCAAAGTCCTGGCGAAAATCTGGTTAGGAAACGTCTTGTGAAATCTTCACTCAAGCCAGGGAAAGTAAGGGAAAATGAAAATCAGAAAGTAAATATAACGAAATCCACTAGTAGTAGAGGAGCCCGCTTGTTTGGAAAGTTATAGAATTTTTTAGCCTGTTTAAGTGCAAGGGTCTCAAAAGAGCACAGGTCTTGTTTAAGCGCAGTTCTAGGACCTAAAAACTCGCTTTAAAATGACTCATTATTACGGTATATCTGATCAGTCAACACTTTTAAGTGCTATATAATGAACTACCGTAGTGATTACCTGCGCTTATTAATTTCGATGGTACCATTTACTCTGCGCTTATACAAGACCTGTGCTTATTTAAGGTACAAAAGTGGCCTAAATTTTATTTCAATACCCTCATTTACCCTGTGCTTATTTGAGACCCCTACGCTTATTCAAGCCACTACGGTATGTATCAGTCGACACACAGATTTAATTCTACTGAATCTTATTGGAATCCGTGAAGTTAAATTTATGCGATAGTAATGATAACGCTTCCTCCGTACAGACATGTAAGTACGGCCTGTCCTTCATCAAGCTGCACTCACCGGGCGACAAGTCTGAGGCCGCCGCCCCCGCACAGGTGGGTACCAGAAATTATCGCGTATAAGCCGCCCCCGATATTTAGCTGATCCTGTATTAGAGCCGCATTGGCGATCTGACCCGCCTACTAGCCATGACTTCTATGCGAGAATTTACAGAAGCTCATTTATTACTACATGTACATGTACATTTGAGAAATATAAAAGAAAAAAATAGCCTCTTGCATCACTAGAAACATTTTTGAGTCCTGCTGTAAATGGTAGAGTTTTCTTCACTTGTGAATATCTTTGAACTTACTATCTGGTAATGATATATGAAGTGAAATTCTTTGAATGCACACTATTCTTTAATATATCAGAATTAAATTTGTAGGAAACTTACAACTCATTTACGGGGTTATTTTCTGTTTGCGCCACTAGACCAGTCTGGGCGGGTTTAAGTTGAAGGCAGAAGAACCGTCGGCGAGTCTGAAGGCCGGGTCGCTGTTTGCCAATCGTAACAAGGAGGAGGCCACACCCAGCAAACCCCTGAGTGGTAAGAACTTGAGTAGTCCTTAGTTCTACATGTACATTCTCACGCATAAGCCCAAGTCGCGTATATGCCACCCTCTAACTTTGGATACTAGTTTGGTACTGTAGTATATTTTTTGGAAATACAAGATCTCCTATGCTTTAGCACTGAATGGCCGTATTCAATGCCCCCCATTGAATACAATGTGGCCGTATTCAATGGGCTATGAAAAAAGTAGTTTTTTCTTCATTAAATGGCTTCAAATAAAAAAATAAACACAATTGCCAACTACATTGATACCGCTGTGATGTATTTTACTCGTGGGGGCTAATGCACATCCCACTCAGCCTGTGGCTTCGTGGGATACTGCCCCAGCCCCCACTCGTGAAATACATCAGAGACGGTATCAATGGGCGTTGGCATTTGTCTATATATTATGTGTCAAAACTTTTGTATAATCCAACCCGATTATGTAAGCCGCATTGAATCATGAACGTAGAGTTTTGTGTCGGGGGAAAAATTGATCAATCAGAAAGCTTCTTACAAAAAATAAGACGTCCAAACCCCTACGGCCCAACAATGTGTATTGTCATAAGAAAACGTTTGTGAAAATTAAATTAGCATAGGAGATAAAAGTATATGTAGTTTGAAGGCGCGGCAGCAGAGGCTGCTCACAAATCGTTACACAACGTTACACTATGATTATCTCAGAATGGCAGAAACACTGTCTATCCCTCGGGGAAAATTGAGGCAATAATAAATAAATAAAAATGTGGAATTTTCGCTTCTTGAATTAAAAAATGGATCCGATTTTAACCGCTACAATTTTTATTATCTGTAACACATATGCCCTGCTTCTATCTTCTATGCTCCTTTTATTTTCACAAACTATGTTTCCTTGTAGGCGCGGCGGCAGTAAGAGCGGCCTCAAAGCAGGTGGAGGAGGAAATAAAGAATGGAGCGTCCAAACAAGGACCGCCCCGCAGCAAGGAATCCGAGGCCAGCCCTGCTCCCCGCCCCGCTCCCGTAAGGGTCTAGAGTTTTAACCATCTGATTTTTTCTTTAAAGTTAAAAATGTTTACCGTAAAACCGCGCATGTAAGCCTAACTCGCGTATAAGCATCTGATTAAGGTGACTTTAGTACTGAAGTATACATCTAAAAACTCTTGTATAAGCTGCACCCCCAGTTGGGGCCGATCCTGTAAGCCGCGCTGGCGATTTGATTCGCGTACTAGCCGCGGCTTATACGCAAAGTTTTACAGTACCGTAAAACCTCCCTTATAGGTCGACCCCGTTTATAGGTCGAATTGGACTTTTGGGTTAAAAATTCGACCTATAGCAAAATACTTTGACATTTGCCAAAACCCTGGTTATAGGTCGAATTGGACTTTGAGATTTTTTTGGGGGGCAGGCACCCCCACAGACGCCCCCTAAGCAACCTTTTCCAGGGCCAAAAGTGGGTCACATTTATGATTTTCTGCCCAAATTGGCGGGCTCCTTTGACAAAGGCCCCTTCTGATAGGGGAGTATCAAGTCTGGTAAAGCATTTCTAATTTAAAGAAATTGCTTATCCACACAAAACCAGACGAGTTGAATTTTTTTAGGGCCCAATTACTTTTCACTTTTCAGCAAAACCCCGGTTATAGGTCGAGTTGGACTTTTTAGGGAAAAAATCGACCTATAGCAAAAATAAATACCATGAAAAAATCGACCTATAAGCGAGGTTTTATGGTAGTACTTTTAAAGAAAGTATTTTGCGTAACAAATTGATGAAGTCTCCTATAAAATTCAGATTCAAAAGAAACTTAAGATAACGATGAATGTGCTTCTGTTTTATGATAAATTAAGGAATAGGCCCTCTACTTTCTTTCAAATAAATGGGCTCTACTTTAAGATACTGGGTAAATCATGCACTTGAGGTCCGTTGAGAAACCCCTTTCCTGTCAGTATCATGCAGCATTTATCTCCCAGATCAAACCCAAAGCAGCGGAGTCCAAGACCAAAGCGGGTGAGCGCAGGGAGTCGGGTGAGCGGGTCCCGATGAAGCGTCAATCTAACAGCACCAGCTCTGTCACGTCAGAACGGTCCCGGCAGGGCAGTCCCCCGCCCATCAAGAAGTCTAGATGTAAGTAATCCACCCCGTGACGTCATGTCCCCTCTCTGTGACGTCATGTGCCCTCTCTGTGACGTCATGTCCGTCTGTGACGTCATGTCCCCACTCTGTGACGTCATGTCCCCTCTGTGACGTCATGTTCCCTCTCTGTGACGTCATGTCCTATCTGTGACGTCATGTCCCCACTCTGTGACGTCATGTTCCCTCTCTGTGACGTCATGTCCTATCTGTGACGTCATGTCCCCACTCTGTGACGTCATGTCCTATCTGTGATGTCATGTCCCCTCTGTGACGTCGTGTTCCCTTTCTGTGACGTCATGTCCCCTCTGTGACGTCATGTCCCCTCTGTGACGTCATGTCCCCTCTGTGACGTCATGTCCCTGTCTGTGACGTCATGTCCCCTCTCTGTGACGTCATGTCCCCTCTGTGACGTTATGTCCCCACTCTATGACGTCATGTCACCCCACTCTGTGACGTCATGTCCCCTCTGTGACGTCATGTCCCCTCTCTGTGACGTCATGTCCCCTCTCTGTGACGTCGTGTTCCCTTTCTGTGACGTCGTGTCCCCACTCTGTGACGTCATGTCCCCTCTCTGTGACATCATGTCCCCTCCCTGTGACGTCATGTCCCCTCTCTGTGACGTCATGTCCTATCTGTGACGTCATGTCCCCTCTGTGACGTTGTGTTCCCTCTCTGTGACGTCATGCCCTCCTGTGTGACGTCATGTCCCCTCTGTGACGTCATGTCCCCTCTGTGACGTTATGTCCCCACTCTATGACGTCATGTCACCCCACTCTGTGACGTCATGTCCCCTCTGTGACGTCATGTCCCCTCTCTGTGACGTCGTGTTCCCTTTCTGTGACGTCGTGTTCCCTCTCTGTGACGTCATGTCCCCTCTCTGTGACGTCATGTCCCCTCTCTGTGACGTCATGTCCCCTCTCTGTGACGTCGTGTTCCCTTTCTGTGACGTCGTGTCCCCACTCTGTGACGTCATTTCCCCTCTCTGTGACGTCATGTCCCTGTCTGTGACGTCATGTCCCCTCTCTGTGACGTCATGTCCCCTCCCTGTGACGTCATGTCCCCACTCTGTGACGTCATTTCCCCTCTCTGTGACTTCATGTTCCCTCTCTGTGACGTCATGTCCCCTCTCTGTGACGTCATGTCCCCACTCTGTGACGTCATGTCCCTGTCTGTGACGTCATGTCCCTGTCTGTGATGTCATGTCCCCCCTCTGTGACGTCATGTCCCCTCTCTGTGACGTCATGTCCCCCCTCTGTGACGTCATGTCCCCTCTGTGACGTCATGTCCCCCCTCTGTGACGTCATGTCCCCACTCTGTGACGTCATGTCCCTGTCTGTGACGTCATGTCACCCCACTCTGTGACATCATGTCCTCACTCTGTGACATCATGTCCCCTCTGTGACGTCATGTCCCCTCTCTGTGATGTCATGTCCTCACTCTGTGACGTCATGTATATCTGTGATGTCATGTCCTATATGTGACGTCATGTCCCCTCTCTGTGACGTCATGTCCCCTCTCTGTGACGTCATATCCCCTTTCTGTGACGTCATGTCCCCTCTCTGTGACGTCATGTCCCCTCTCTGTGACGTCATATCCCCTTTCTGTGACGTCATGTCCCCTCTCTGAGTCTCCTGAGTTTGTTTGGTCGCCAAATAATAACATTGTCAATTTTGTGTAAAAGAAATAAAGCACAACCAGACTTAGAAATTTGTTTTTCAATGAAGCATTATTCTATTTTAATGAAACTACTTTTTGACCAGGCTTGCCTGGACAAATTTAATTAGTACATTTTTGTAATAAATTAATGACCTTCATTTCCGTAAAAAAAACATTTGAAACACAATGTTCACTCCAGCGTTATTGAAAATGATAATTAGTTGAATAAACTGTTATGAGTCTACCATTACCAAAAAAAGAAAAGTTATAACAGTTTGCAATGACTCTTGTTAATTGCAGCAGAGCCGGTGGCGGAGGGGCCGGGGCGTCCGTTTGGTCGCCTCATGAAGAAGGTGGTGTTTGTACTGAGTGGGTTCCAGAACCCACAACGAGGCCAGATCCGGGACCAGGCGCTGGAGATGGGGGCCAAGTACCGGCCCGACTGGGGGCGCGACTGTACGCACCTCGTGTAAGTTACTGTAGGCACCTCGTGTCAGTTACTGTACGCACCTCATGTAAGTTACCATAATACAAGTACCGCCCCGACTGGGGGCGCGACTGTACGCACCTCGTGTAAGTTACTGTAGGCACCTCGTGTCAGTTACTGTACGCACCTCGTGTAAGTAATACAAGTACCGCCCCGACTGGGGACGCGACTGTACGCACCTCGTGTAAGTTACTGTACGCACCTCATGTAAGTTACTGTACGCACCTCATGTAAGTTACCATAATACAAGTACCGCCCCGACTGGGGGCGTGACTGTACGCACCTCGTGTAAGTTACTGTACGCACCTCGTGTAAGTAATACAAGTACCGCCCCGACTGGGGGCGCGACTGTACGCACCTCGTGTCAGTTACTATAAGCACCTCGTGTCAGTTACTGTTGTATAATACAAGTACCGCCCCGACTGGGGGCGCGACTGTACACGTCTGGTGTAAGAGGATATTTGAATATCATTAATCCTTTAGGGATTGCAAAGTGCCTTGATGCAAGTCAAGTTCTGTCTCAGCATTGCTTTGTCTTATTAGTCTTCAGAAATTGATGTCCACCTTCCCATGTTGCAGCTGTGCATCTGAGTTTATAGAGACAGATGAAGATCCAGGGGTGGGCATATCTGAACACCGTGGAGCCAATACAGAACTAGTTGTAGCCAAGACAAGTATTGGAAGGATGTGCAAAAAAAGGACCTTCCCCTGAGCATTTTTTACGGCCCTCAATGGGGCAGGGCCTATGTGACCCCTCTTCCAATAAATGTGCCACTGGCCAATCTTTAACAAAAGATTGCCCTAGATGGGGCTTACTCCACCAATATGGACCTAGCAAGGGTCTAGTTTTCATCAAAATGCCCTTGTTTTCACCAAAATGGCCTAAATCTCAAGAAAACAACCACAATGAACATGCCTATTTCAGATTTTTTAAATTGGAAAATTTTAAGATATTGAAGTCAAAATAATGTATTTTAGTGCAAATAAGGAAAGTATTATAACTTTGGTTCTATTTGGACGATTTACAAAATTCTTTCAGTTTTGGAAAGCTTGAGTGCAGGAGGGTTTTTGTCGCCAATTTCATGGCCAGTGTCGCCACTTTTTGGCGACATGGCGACAGCTGCCCACCCCTGAGATCAGTGCGAGAGGCGCTCACAAATATGGCACAGTAAATATTTGACTTCAGAGAATAATGTTGAACTCTTCTTTGCCTTTTCCAATACTGTTGCCTATTTAACTTATTAAAGTCAGAGTTTATAGAGATAGGGGAGTGTTCATTATTTATGGCAGGGGGGGTGAGCATTTGAGGGGGGCCAATTTTTTTTAGGGGTATTCAAAGGGGGGGGGGGCCTTTTTTTTAACCCTATTCTTAGGGGGGGGGGCTTTTTTTTTAGGGGAATTCCTAAAAATGTCGCGAATTTAGTAAGTTGAAATGTCGCGAATTTTATTAACAGCCTGTGTTATATTTTACCAAATTACGTCAATATTTTCTAAAATTTTCCTCAAACTCCCAGCAAATTTCTCACTGCATCACTTTTGACACGCAGAATAGCCCACCGTTTTGTCAGTTTTCAAAATTGTGCCGGCCTCATGTAAGCACTGAGGGTAAGGGAGCTTCCAATTTATAAGCACTGGGGCCCTTAAACTCAACGGTATGTAAGTCAAGTGTCTGAGGTTTGACCTTTATCACTCACCAGAGAGTATCATGAGACGTTTACACTAAAACACCTTACAAATGGATGTATTTGTTGCAAGGTAGTAAATTGTAGGTAAAAAAGTGCCCATGATTAAATGAATACAATTAGTCGACACCAACATCGTTTTTGTAATAAAGTTGAAAACGATCCAGGGTGAGGGAGGGGGGGGGGCGCTTTTTTTTCAACCTATTCCAAGGGGGGGGGGGGGGTGGGCTTATTTTTCAACCTATTCCGAGGGGGGGGCCAATTATTTTTGACGTATTCGATTTGCCAAACGCTCACCCCCCCCTGCCATAAATAATGAACACTCCCTAGGTTTAGATAAAGGAGATCAGTGAAAGACATTGATGTGCACCTTCCCGTGTTGCAGCTGTGCGTTTGCCAACACCCCAAAGTACAGCGAGGTCCGTAAACGCGGCCGGATCGTGACCAGTCAGTGGGTGGACGAGTGCTATAGGCGCAAGAAGCTACTGCCGTGGAGGAAGTAAGTATGGCCATATTTGATAAAATAAGTTAATAGTACACTCGACACATTCTGATTTGGGACATAAAAAAAGATTTCCCTAAAAATAAGTCAAATGTCCTCAAATAAAATATTTGACTTCCTAATTGTTCCATTCCCCCTAATTCCCTCAGATTTTGCTATAATTATATGTTATTGCCCAATATATAATCATTTTGGAATAAAAGCGTGCATGCTTTTATTTCCCCCCATTGAAAATAGACTAGAAAAGTCCATGGTCAAGGGACATTGGATCCCTTCGAGACCTATCAACATCTACCGTATTCGACGTAATAAGCGCACAGTGCGCTTGAAAAATTATTATGGGCACCTTTTAGTAGTTAGGAGTTTAACTGGGGTCAGAAATTGAGAATTTTTTTGTAATTTGTAGTATAAAAATCAGCCAAAAACGGGGTGTGTGCGCTTAATAGGGGGTGTGCGCTTATTATGTCGAATACGGTAATGCCATTTTTAGTCTAAAATTCGGCCACATTGAGGGTTGTGTTAAACATGGTAATTCATAGATTGCAAGTACAATGTACTTGTTGCACACAAAGCACCATTTACAAAAGTCCAGAACCAGTTATAGTAACTAACTGTGATGTTGACCAGTTACAGTAACTAACTGTGATGTTGGTTCACGTTGACAGGTTCAGACTTGGTAACGCCCCGTCCCCGCCCGGCAGCTCCGGGTCTGAGGACGAGGAGGAGGAGGAAGCACCGAGCCGTAAAGCGACACGAGGTAAGGGGAGCACTCCAGTCTCGGACTCCCAGACCAACACTGCTGCGGCCCCTCTGCTGTGTATGGTCTGGGAGCAGACATTCATCTCACCTGATACCCATTTGCGCCAGTTTGGTGGCGCAAATGGGTGTGTATTGGTCACATCCAAGTACAGAGAGATGCTAATCAATATCAAAGAGGTAATAAAAGTACCTGGGAGCTACTGCACAATTAACACTTATAATTGACAGAGGTAGTTAAAAGATGTGTATTGGGATTGGATGATGGCCTGCTCCCAGGCTATCCAACTGGTAGGATAGTCACTGGCCGAGGCTGGGAGCACTCAGACACACATGTGTTAACCCTTTAAGGGAGGAATAATGCCTTAATGCATCATGTCCTTGGTCGTCATGATGCATGAATTCAGCCCTGGCTAGTAACTCGCCGGTTTTGCATTGATGCATCATCCGACCCTATGGGACGTTAGACTCTCCCAGAGGGTTGTCATGATGCACCAATGCAGCACTGGCGAGTTACTCGCCTGGGCTGCATTGGTGCACCATGACAACAAATGCTATCCTTTAGAGATCCTTAAAGGGCTAAGGGTGGTAGGGCTTCTAATCTGGGAAATAAACATCCTCAGCTCTCATATAAAACCGGTACTTTTATAGATCGGTCGTTTTTTAGTGCAGAAAAGACTCTTGTTTTTATTTTTTCCGTAGACCATGAGATCTTTCTCTAGGCCAGCTCTTTTTCCAATATCAATACACCATGCACATTGTGATGGTCACGTGGAAGTAAATGGCGCCATCTACCGAGTCATATGGTATTCTGGTCTGCATTGAAGGGAGTTCTGCCTGCTGATTGGGTTATATTTCAGATGAAACAAAAATGGCTAAAATTTTGAAAAAATTCACAGGTGTTCTCAAGTACCCTTTAGATAGAATAGTACATGTAGTTTTCTGCTATGTAAAGGGTTGGGGAATTTCTAAGGCATGCAAAAACTGATGGGGCCAATGGTCGATTTTAGGCCCAAAACAGAGAAAATGGGACTTCCTGTACATAAAAGTGACTTTCTTGAGATTTTCACGGTCAACTCATTTATTGAGGCTGATACATTGTGTGTGAAGGATTGTGCTAAGTAAGACTATGGCCAAAAAAAATTGTAGATGGCTGATTTTCTGTGTTATGCTATATAGGAACATAGAGGAATAATAATTACTTCCTCGTGACCTGATGAGGCAGGCTAGTGGAGTTCCCCCTGTAGACACCAGGTGGCAGGCTGGTATAGTTCCTCCTGTAGACACCAGGTGGCAGGCTGGTGTGGCTGCGTCCTACTGACCTAGATAGGATTGCACCACTCCATGATGTCAGGTACATATACACACTGCCCACTGCAGCCTGCCATGGTGAGCCACAGTCTAGGGGACCAACACTTTTCCCCATAATCCTGGTTCAATCCTTGAACCAGACCCAAATCTGTCTGTGACCCTGACGGCAACAACGACACTCACCATTCATTTTAAAGTGGCATTCTCACTGGGCGTATCCCACTCGCAATTCTAGTATTGTTCTAGTCTACTATGTGGTTAAGTGTAAGTGGTGAGAAAGCCCCTTTAAACCCGCAGTTCTTACTGCACGTCCAGTAACAGTCAGAGCGCAGTCTGGACAGGTACTCAGCCATATATATAGGGGCGCTGGGCCTTTAAGACTTAAAGGGGCATTTCACCATTTAACTGAGAAATATGTGCAAACTAAAGCCGGTATTCTTGAGTAAAAGTGACATTTATGTTGGTGAATGCTAAGAGACTTATATAGCAGATGCCAAGGGGGTTAGGAAGAAGTGTGTACAGAAGTTTTATAGTTATATAGTGAATCTCCCATCTGAAGGCATGCCCACATGTGGTGCTAATGTCCTATAAGAGGTGCTAGTGGCGTTGGCTCTGTCTTCATATGTGCTGGTTCCAACCTCTGACTTATATTAAGAAAGGGATCACTAGGGATGAAGTGTTTGATATAAAAATGTAGATCAAAACGTTGCTAGACCTTATCCAGACTCTTAAATAAAAAATAAAAATAAAAATTAGGGAGTGTTCATTTATTAATTACAGGGAGGGTGGTGAGATTTCGCGTGGAGGGGCGGAAATGTAGATCAAAACGTTGCTAGACCTTATCCAGACTCTTAAATAAAAATTTCACGTGGAGGGGCGAAAATTGTTTACGTCCCCCCCTTGAGAACGTGTGGAACGTTTTGCGCCCCCCCTCCCCCCCGCCGAAGGCGCCCACCCCCCTTTGAACTATAGTAACCTGCAGGCTTTTTTTTCTAAAAAAGGGGCTAAATTTTTTACGGCCCCCCCTCAAGAGGGGTCAGAAATTTTTACGCCCCACCCCACCTCAGGAGGGGTCGGAAATTTTTTCGTCCCCCCCCCTGTAACTAATAAATGAACACTCCCTTCATATAAAATTGTAGATCAAATCTTGACTGTTTGTTCAGTCGCCATGGCTAATGGTTCAGTTATAAAATATACATCATATTTTGCAGAGACTCCAAAGGCCAAGGCGTCAACGTCCAAAGACCTGGACAGTGGTGAGTGGTGCTTCATGTTGACTCGGCCCCCGGCTGTATATATACAGATTCGGAAGGTGCAGCCGCGCAGACCTACACTCTCCAAGCATAACCATGACTAAGTATAGGATTGGCGAGTGTAGCAAGACCAGTCAGCGCCCATGCGTGTCACTCTCCAGCAGATGTTATGTAATGCTGGTGGATACAGCAATATCTGCTTGGAGAGGGTACTGCCATCCCAACGCCGTCCCCAAGCTTGATAAGGCACTGGGTCAGACCCAGCTTGGCCAGGTGGACACGGGTGGGCGGGTCTGACTGCGAGAATGTTTCATGTTGATTTGTTTAGTGATGAGGCCAAATTTAAAAAAAAGGTGTTTCAGGTTACCCGATCCCTACCTAGCAAAACAGGGCCGACCCTAGAAATCTTTATCCAATTTTGAACAAATATTCATATATAAGGTAATTTTGGGGCTATTTCAGATTCAAGTCAATTTTTGGATCCTTTTCAGGCCTCATCAGGGCTGTATTCATTCATTCATTACGTCAAATTAAATAGACAAAGGTGCACGAGTTTCAGTCTGTTGGTTGGGTTATTTCACGAGTTGACCTTGGGCCGTATTTCACGAGGCCGCAGGCCGAGTGAAATGCGGCCCAAGGGTCAACAAGTGAAATAACCTACCCAACAGACTTAAATGAGTGTACCTTTGTGTTTATTTTTCATCTTTTTCGATTCAAATTAAATTACTATAGGGGGGCGGGCCTAAATTAGCTGAAATAGTTTTTTTCTAAGCCATTCAAATGTAAACAAACCGCCATTTTGATGACGTCACAGGGCCGTGAAATACGGCCATGGGTTATTTCAGGGGGGAGTGAAATACGGCGCTCCTTGGTTAAATCAATGGCACTGCTGTATTTCATGAAAAATAAGGCACTATACTGCCCATGGAGGGTTAGAAATATTTCCACATCACAGTTAATACAATGTCAAGTTCTGGTTGAGATAAGAGACCTAAGAAGTATGCTGTTTTCTAGATGACCCGGTGTTGTACGAGGGGTCCACGGATGACGAGGGTGACACAGACGACGAAATACAGCGGTGAGTCACGGAACATACTCTGCTGTTTGATTTGCTGTTATAATCATTATTGTCCACTGAGAATTTAATTAAAGAGACAATTGATCGTAAAAGTTCTACAAGCCTAAAAGTTTAACAATCCATGTGCTCCCATGATTATGGTTCTTTATTGGTCATCGTAGCGATAGACCCAACTTATATCAGTTGTTTATTTATTCACCCCTCATAATATACATAATGCTATCGACTCCAATCATGTCACGCTTACATTTTTTAAAGACTATATAGCATTGTAGACACTTAACTTTTCCAAATTCTACATTCTTAGGATTTAGGCGAAAAACAAAAATTCCAAGCCGAAAGCTGCCTCGTCCCATAAAGTTGGGGTGCTGCGTCTCCCCCCATGTTTGAGTTGGAGGACTCCTCAGAGGGGGAGATGTACCCTTGTGAAATAACCCAAATGTTTACAACTACTAATAAAACAGGTCACTACCCATCGCGCACCAAGCTGGCCCCATCATAATTTCTACCTTGAACTCAGAGTTGAAGATTGAAAATATTACGACAATCCGACACTATTTGCGGTATGCTAAGCCATTCCCACCGTGCAGTATCCTGGGGCAGATGAACGCTGTCACCAATTTTACCGCGCCACTATCGCCAGCAGGGAAGCTGCTGTTTAATTAATAAAATCACTCAACTTTTTCATATTCTACATTCTTAGGATCCAAGCGAAGAATTCCAAGCCGGCGGCCGCCCCGTCTCCCCCGGTGATCGAGTTGGAGGACTCGTCAGACGGAGACGAGGACATGTTGAGTAACCTGCCCGAGTTACCGAGCTTCTTCTCCGGGAAGCACTTCCTGCTGTACGGAGCTCACAGTGCCACAGAGCGACGCGCCCTGCTCAGATACATCATCGCATACAACGGGTAAGGACAGGGAACTAACGGGTATATATAACCCGCATATCATGTATAACCCAGACTTTGTGATAATCCCATAACCCGTATGTGGGGTCTGAATATCGCTCGTATTTCCCGCACCTAGCCTTTGAGAATTGAGCTGTCAGTCTATGTTAGGCTCATTCTTAAGATTGCAATTCAATTTGAATGATAGCTTTAGGCCACTTATTAAAGTTGATTATCAGCCTTGTAGACACCGCCCGCATTCTTTAAAAAGGGTTATTTTTTTTCATTCAGAAAATTACAGAATTTGCAACATCTAATCTCAGTGTTAATGCCTTTTAAAGTTCGTTTCGATCCCAATTAACGAAACGAACTTTAAGAGGCATTTTAGACCTTATCTCCATGTGCAGACCATCGATTTTTTAGGGAAAAAAAGAAAAAAGCTCTGTCACACCTCCAGAAAAGTCTAACAAAAGAAAAAAAAAAGCCTACCGCCCGCACCCTTTTCTCTTAATAAGGGTCCGCAAAGCAGATGATCGATTTTAGGGAGTGTTCATTTATTAATTACAGGGGGGGGTGGTGAGATTTCGCGCGGAGGGGCGAAAAATTTTTACGCCCCCCCTCGAGAGCGCGTGTAACATTTCGCGCCCCCCCTCGCCAAAGGCGCCGAAAAATTTTCGCCCCCCCCCCCCTTTGAACTATAGTAACGCGCGGGCTTTTTGGCTAAAAAGGGGCTTAAATTTTTACGCCCCCCCCCTCAAGAGGGGTCAGAATTTTTTACGCCCCCCCCTCAGAAGGGGTCGGAAATTTTTACGCCCCCCCCCCCAAACCCACCACCCCCCCCCCCTGTAAATAATAAATGAACACTCCCTTAGGTGGCCTAGGCCTAGTTATAGTTGGAGTATTAACGATAAAAATCAGTTTTGAAGAGAGACTTTAGCTAGCTTTTTAGGAGTCAAACAGTGTATTGAACAATTTTCTCAATGTGATAGTCAGAATCCCGCAAATTTTGGTAAATCAATTTGCATGGTTATTGGATGACATCCCTAAAAACACATAGTTTATAGACGTCATGATGCACCAATGCAGCACCGGCTATAACTCGCTGCTGCATCATGACGACAAAAGTCACCTTTTAGCGACATGCCGTCATTATGTAGTTAAGACCTTAATTAATCCCATATCAATACACCAAGTTAACAGGCCTGTATTTGTTGTGTTTACAGGAAGGTGGAGGAGTACATGAGCAGCGCGGTGCAGTTCGTGCTCAGTAAGGCCAGCTGGGACGACAACTTTGATGATGTACGTAGCCGGCATTGTACTACTTTGGGTATCCACGCACGCACGTGGCTGCGCCTGACACACACTACAGTACTGGTTGGGTGTAAAAGGTGGAAGGTGGATATGGCACCCAAAACGAGAAATGCACATAACATTTTTAATATTGTATTTAAAAATTCGTGAATATTCACCCCCAAAAAGAGATGAAATTCCTCATTGGTGGGTAGTTTCAAGAATAGAACAAGTGTTGTATTTGGGTCAATATCCATTGAAGAAGATCTGAATTACGGGCCCACCACGTGGGAAGCAAGGAGTAGGGTGGGAGGGGGTCATGGTGAAATGTACAAGGTGCCTGTTGCGGGTTCTAAGACAGCTACAGTAGGACACTTAAAGGCAAAGGCAGTAGGTATCCCACCTGTACATGTATGGGGATACCTACTTTTGTCTCCCCTATAAGGGGAAGATGGAAGTAGTGGTACGCTGCCCCACCCACCTGTACTAGTATAGCCTGCAATACCCACGGCCACTAGCGTCAATAATGTGGCTATAGGATCCAAGTGTCAAGGAAGCTTTGGAAATGTGGTACCATTTGCGAGGTGACTTTCCTTCGCACTCCCCTGGCCTTGATATGGACTATACAGACTCATAAATTAATAAGTAATATCTTATACATGTTTACTATAATTGATTCAAAAATTGAATTATGGATGGTGTATCATTTCCACACATTCAGGCACTTTGATGGATGTAGTCTGTATAGAGGGAGATGATATGCAGCCCCTTGAAAACCGCTATTGATTGGTCTAGACATGATTATAATTACCCCTATGTACATTTCACCTCTCCAATTAAGGCCGATCAGTAGGATAACCAGCCACTCATAGCTTGTCTTGATTGGGTGTAGAAATCTACATGATTGGTAGGGGCAGGCACAACCAGTAGAAAACTGACCGCTCTGTCCGTAACTCTCAGACAGCCCTAGGCCCCATCTGAGAGTTACAGCCATAACTAACCTGTACATGTATGTGGATACCTACAGTTGTCTCCCCTATAAGGGGAAGATGGGAGTAGTGGTACGCTGCCCCACCCACCTGTACATGTATGTAGATACCTACAGTTGTCTCCCCTATAAGGGGAAGATGGGAGTAGTGGTACGCTGCCCCACCCACCTGTACATGTATGTGGATACCTACTACACTGTCTCCCCTATAAGGGGAAGATGGGAGTAGTGGTACGCTGCCCCACCCACCTGTACATGTATGTGGATACCTACTACACTGTCTCCCCTATAAGGGGAAGATGGGAGTAGTGGTACGCTGCCCCACCCACCTGTACATGTATGTGGATACCTACTACACTGTCTCCCCTATAAGGGGAAGATGGGAGTAGTGGTACGCTGCCCCACCCATCTGTACATGTATGTGGATCCCGGATGTGGATACCTTGATTTTTGCCTCCCCTTACTCAGTAGATCAATAGAGGAGAACTCAGCCTTGATTTCCTACTGAATAAAGGGTATATTGCCCTTTATTCAGTAGATCAATAGAGGAGAACTCAGCCTTGATTTCCTACTGAATAAAGGGTATATTGCCCTTTATTCAATAGATCAATAGAGGAGAACTCGGCCTTGATTTCCTACTGAATAAAGGGCATATTGACCTTTATTCAGTAGATAAATAGTGGAGAACTAGGTCTTGATTTCCTACTGAATAAAGGGTATATTGCCCTTTATTCAGTAGATCAATAGAGGAGAACTCGGCCTTGATTTCCTACTGAATAAAGGGCATATTGACCTTTATTCAGTAGATAAATATGGGACAACTCGGTCGTGATTCCCTACTGCAGGCTTCTCTGCAGGATGAAAAAGCACACCGTAAATTTTTGTCAAATGATGGCGTGATAACAAGCGAAGCGCTGCGTCGCACAAGCGAAGTGCTCCGTCGCGCAAGCAAAGCGCAGCAATTTCTTTAGGGGGTTTTGGGGGCATGCCCCCCAAGAAAATTTTGAAAATCAAGATGTCAATCAGTGCATTATATAGCATTTTTATATAACAATTCAGTGTTTAAAATTGAAAGAAACTCTGCAAGGCCTGCAATTACAGTTTATGTCTTAACTTCTGTTCTAATTGGAGGATTTACAAAATTCAAAAACCTATGGATAGCTAATAGCACACAGGCGGTGATTCTGGGGGTATTTCACACAGGCAGCAGTAAATAGCACACAGGCGGCCCGCCTGTGTATTCCCTATGTGCGGAGAACCCTGTACTGAATAAAGGGCATATTGACCTTTATTCAGTAGATGAATATGGGAGAACCCGGCCTTGATTTCCTTCTGAATAAAGGGTATATTGCCCTTTATTCAGTAGATCAATAGAGGAGAACTCGGCCTTGATTTCCTACTGAATAAAGGGCATATTGACCTTTATTCAGTAGATAAATATGGAAGAAGGGGAAGATGGGAGTAGTGGTACGCTGTTCTACCCAACAGTACATGTATAGGACCTCTTACTTATGTAACACTGGGAGTGTTCCCAATAAGGGCATATTTGCCTTTATTCAGTAAAATATAAGTAGGGGACCAGTAGGCCTACCTATACATACCCAAAATGTAACACAGTAGCTGCAGTGCCTTATAGGGGAGGACGATTATAACCCAACTATGGCACGAATCTACTGAATAAAGTGCATATTGGCCTTTATTCAGTAATTCTAAAAAAGGGGACCAGTAGGCCTACCTACACATATCCAAAATGTAACAAAGTAGCTGTGCTGCCCAATAGGGGTAGAAGATTATAATCCAATTATTCACTATTCTACTGAATAAGGGCATACTTGCCTTTATTCAGTAAAATAGAAGTAGGGGACCAGTAGGCCTACCTACACATACCCAAAATGTAACAAAGTAGCTGCAGCGCCCTATAGGGGAAGACGATTATAACCCAATGATGGCACTAATCTACTGAATAAAGGGTATATTGGCCTTTTTTTGAAATACAGGATCTCCTATGCTTTAGCACTGGAAGGCCGTATTCAATGCCCCCCATTGAATACAATGTGGCCCTATTCAATGGTAGTTTTTTCTTAATTAAATGGCTTCAAATTAAAAAATAAGTAGTACAATGTCTGTTTATTTCCAAGCCGGGCACTCACGCCCTACTCAGTGCCCATGTAGTGGAACTGGTTCCAGTTGTGTAGTACCCCAGGTACAGGTGGGTAGATGAGCGTAGCACAACTCCAATCTTCCCCTTATAGGGAAGACAAATGTAGGTATCCACATACCTTTATTCTGTAGAAAAAGAAGGCTGAGTTCTCCCATACTTCTCTACTGAATAAAGGTCGATATGCTCTTTATTCAATAGAAATGAAGGCTTTTGAAGTACCCCCTCTCTCTACTAAATAAAGGTCAATAATCCATTTATTCAGCTTGAAACGATGCTATGACCTGAAAGAAATTAGATTAAAAAATATATAAAAATCCTATTATCCAGTATAGGAAACAAATGCCGACCTATCCCTTGGTATAGGTCCCAAGTGATACATTTTTGTGTCCTACAGTAGGCCTACTTGCAACACCGCGGAGGGCAACACGTGGCTGAGGAAGGGCTGATGTCAGCCCCCACCCGCCAGCCAGCTTCTCAGCCTACTTACTGCAGAGCCCCCCCCCCCCCCCCTGCTCATTTTCATGTTCATTTCAGTCCCCTCCCATGGTAACTCCCCCCCCCCCCCACCCCGCAGGCTAGGTGCCATATTAGAGTGTCCGTGTGCTAGGTCAGGATTCCACTTTTCCATCAACCCCGCTCCTCACGCAGTGGATACCCAAAGTAGTACAATGCCACGTAGCCTGCTGTCATATAGGAAAATGTAGTTTCAAAATACTTGTGTAAAACATGGTTTTTGTTTTCAATACAAACCATTATGGTTGCAGAGTCTGTGTCGCATTGATATTATAAAGCTATAATATTAAATTATTTATGGATTCTGATATCATTTATGATTTCCCTAAATCATTATTGGGTTTTATCTTGTGTTGACATGATTTCTGCTTCCCCCTGCAGGCCCTGAGTGAGAACCCGAACCTGGCGTTTGTACGGCCGCAGTGGGTGCATGCCTGTAACGACAAGCAGAAACTGGTACCTCACCAGAAGTACGTCATCATACCACAGGACTGAATGACGTCATCATGACGTCATCATAACACAGGACTGAATGACGTCATTGTTTGTACGACCGCAGTGGGTGCACGCCTGTAACGACAAGCAGAAACTGGTACCTCACCAGAAGTACGTCATCATACCACAGGACTAACGTCACCATGACGTCATCATACCACAGGACTAACGTCATCATGACGTCATCATAACACAGGACTGAACCCTGACGTCATTGTTTGTACGGCCGCAGTGGGTGCATGCCTGTAACGACAAACAGAAACTGGTACCTCACCAGAAGTACGTCATCATACCACAGGACTGAATGACGTCATCATACCACAGGACTGACGTCATCATGACGTCATCTTACCACAGGACTGACGTCATTATACGTCATCATACCACAGGACTGACGTCATCATGACGTCATCTTACCACAGGACTGACGTCATTATACGTCATCATACCACAGGACTGACGTCATTATACGTCATCATAGCACAGGACTGACGTCATTATACGTCATCATAGCATAGGACTGACGTCATTATACGTCATCTTACCACAGGAATGACGTCATTACACGTCATCTTACCACAGGACTCAGGAGTTCAATTCGCTCACATTCACATCAGCAGCTCTAAGAGACAGGCCATTTACTGCAGGTTTGGGGGGTGTACATTTAGTAATTTAAGGCATTATTTTGCTCAATGATGTAAGTTGCCAACCGGTGGAAGTGGATATGTGATTTCATTTGTTTAATTAAGTTCCTGACTTAAGGGGTCTAAACCAATAAGTGACTTTATACCCAACATTCATGAAACCAGTTGGATATCCCCAGAAGAGACAGTAACTTGATGTAGTGTTGTACCTAGGTGTAAAATTATGTGTTCATCAACCCGTTAAGAGATTATTAGCTTATAAATATTCATTCTTTACATAGATTTATACATGATTCTTTATGTATACATCACTTATCAATCAATCTACCTATATTGTACTTATATGTGATGACGACTGAATTCTTACATAAGCCTAAATCTTGTATTAGCCGCACCTAAAGCTATCAAAAACTTACAGGGGGGTCATTATGGTGACTTTAGTACTCTAGTATACATATAAAACTTGTGACTGAGGTTCAGAAGGTATTCTCTCAAACTCTCTATGTTAAGTAGTTGTCAAAACATAAAAATTAAAAAGGCAAATATAAAACTTGTATAAGCCGCCCCTGACACTGGGCCCGTAATATGAGCCGCACTGGAGATCTGCGTGTGTACTAGCCGTGCCTTCTATGTACCAACAGTTGAAGCGTGCATAGGCTGGCGTCTGTGTCTGTATGACATTTATGTACTTTGTGTTGTCTCGTTGTGTACGTGTAACTTGGATGTCTAAGTGTAGATGAATGGTCTATAAGGAGGTCTACATGTGTATTGTATATAGCTTAGATAAGGATGTTACACATCTAGTAAAGGCAGCAAAACCTGACGGGAACAGACATGCCCTGCATTACCTGCAGTTAGGATCATGTCGATTAAATTGTTCCCTAAAGAGATATATATCTGATTGTAGCATTTATTGCGTATTTACTGCTCGGAGACACATAGAAAAACCGATATATAGGACCTATGCTTATGCCTTTACAATAAATGTTCAGCAAGTGGGTCATTAAATGAATATTGGATAGAGTCTACATTTTTGTAACATTGAAATGTATCAACAACTTTACAGAACATTTTGATATGTGACTTTAAAGGCGCACTGAGTTGAGGACCTAGCCCTGCCGAGTTTTGTACGCAAATGACGTCGTGGGTTCAGTGCGCCTTTAAGCATAGACATACATGTCTATGCTTTAAGCAAAGACAGGACAATAAACCTACTTCCCAGTAACTACATGTACATGGCGTTTTTGTTGTGAGTAGAGCAGTGGGTCCACTTGGAAGTATAATATGGTAGCAGAAACAATGGACGCCAGTGCGGCTTTGTATGGAAACCCAAGTGCTCGAGGTCGGAGGGCTTGGTCGCAGGACTACACCCGCCAAACACGGACACTGGTTTGTAGCACGGAGACAAACGGAAGAGCTCTGTCATCGTTCTGACATAAAAACACATTTAAATAACTATTATTTAGCTGTTTGAATTATGACAATAATACAGGCCCTATTTTATCCTCGTCAAAATATTTGATATTTCAAGATTAGGCCACTCAAAAAAATAAAATGGTTTCTCATCACTGCGCGCATCATAAAAATCATCTTTTGAGAAAACCTTTTTTTTTTTTTGCTAATTTTTGATGAAAACTTTGGTAAAAATGGACAAATATTGGGATATATGGTATCAAATTAAAGCTAATACTGCCAGTTATGCAGTAGGATAGAAATAACTTACATTTTCCCTACTTTTAAAGATTCATAAATTCTTACCTTCTAAAATGTGAATTTTGGTCATGAAAAAAACGTATATCATCTCATACATTTTAACCCGCGAATAAAAAAAAAAAATAAAAAAAGCCTCCCTCGTCAGATTTTTCAGACCTTGGTGATGAGAAACCACTTCTTTTTTTTGAGTGGCCTTAAAGTAAAACGAGATTTCCCAAGTTGGCCTGAAAATACCATTATTAATAATCCCGTTAATAATCTAAATATGGGATCCACGCCATGGCATAATAGCACATTTACACTCTACTCTCGTTCCCAAATTCTTCCGAAGGAAGGCTCTGGTAACTGCCAAATGTTGGGATTTTGCTGGGTCTGGGCAACCCCTGCTGGTAGCTTGGAACCAGCGAACAGGAACAGGAAATGGAACCAGAAATGCTGATGGTAAATCTACCTAAAACTACCATCATACATTCTGGTTCCATTTCCTGTTCCTGTTCGCTGGTTCCAGCCTACTAGCAGGGGTTGCCCAGACCCAGCAAAATCCAAAGTTCAAGGTCATTTGGCTGTCCCCAGAGCCTTCCTTCGGAAGGATTTGGGAACGAGAGTAATTTACACTCAAGCATCACTTCCACTATGGACATTTGTCCCACACCCCGTCACCCGCTTCATACAGGAGCATGGGGAAGACATGTTACACTAAGCATCACCCTGATGTCACTACCCGTACCAGTACTCAACACAATAAAATCAGTTGGAAATGATTCAACTGGCACTGTTAGTGGGACTACAAAAGAAACCTGCTGTAGTGTAGAGAGTGTCAGGCTCTCTCTGTTACACGGACGTCATCTGACGTCAATAATTTTGAAGGTAGATCTATCTGCCTTGAAAATAACTTGCAGTTGAAATCAAACACGTCCTGATATTGAAGGCATATGCCTCCGTGAGAGACTCATTTAATTTATTAAACCCCTTCTTTCCTGTGAGCAGAGACTACGAATCCTTGTGGTGGGGGCGTGGCACATTTCTTTCGCTGGTAACAGATTGTATCCAGCCAGGAACAAGTTCTGTGACGTCCAAGGTGAAGGTCGGTCCTGGACGTGACGTCATTATGGTGTGTGACGTCATAGACGGGCACAGGACGTTCTCCTCTGCACAACTTCTCTCTTTCTGTTGCTCGATTTCTCTGTTCTGGATACGGAAAGGTCTCCCAATTGATCCCAGTTAACTCATCTAGAGCAGAGCAGATACAGACACACTAGGCCGAGAGTCCAAGAAACAACATCGAAATGAATAACCAAGGTAAAGCCGAACTGCTGAGGAGGGGGGGGGGGGGGTTGGGTTGCTAAAGTGATGCCGATAGGATAGTATCATACTCATAGAGAAAACATGCATCTTCACAACTTAGACCTTGTGTAGATCTAGATCATTTCTTAATCACTAAAACGTGAACTCAGTTCGCCAAGAGCCTAGGTTCCCCTGCCCATTTGGCCTTCAGGCTTCAGGCTTCAGCAAAAAAAGAAAGGCGAAAAAAACCTCTCTCAGTCTCATTATATTTCTCATGACTTGGTGATAAGAAACAAGGTTATTTTGTTAACTTTTAGGAGCCTAAGGGTAGGCCCTACTCCTCTTCAGAACTGCCCACTTTAAATATAAGGGTACCAAATTTGGGGGGGGGGGGAGGGGGTGTATAGAAACGATAGAGTTAATTCATATATGTGTTTTACTCCACAGCCTATACCACTGGTAAGTAACCTGCAATATGGAATTTGTTCCTAGTTATAGTCTATTTATTTAAAAGCGTTGCTAATTTGACTTGACCTAGGACTAGGTTATGCGCTCCTCATGCAGATATCATCAGCCGAAAAGGGGGGGGGGGTCCACCAAACACCAAAGTACCCAGGTACCGGAAAGCATAGGGCCATATGCCTCCTGCCAAAATATCACAAGAAAAATCTTTTAGAAAAATTCCTAATTGGGGGGGGGGGGGGGTCTGCCCTGATACGTACGGAAATGCTGCTCCCTCACTGACAATGTCACAGTGTAGGGGGAGCCACAGAAAGGAGGCTGCCCCCTACAGCCCATTTCTAGAACTATATCAAAAGCCCTCTGACAACATCCATCACAGAAAATGCCTAATTGAGGGTAAAACTGTAATTTCACAATTTTGTCAGTGTTGTTATGGATTCTACAACACAAAATGAACCCTCTGTGAATTTCTGTTGGCTGAACGGTATGCTCCTAATTTATAATAAGCTATCAAAGACACATGACATTTTGATGTGAAATATGAAAGTATAAGTTTGAGACAATGCCACGGCCAGATGGTTATCTCTTACTGTGTAAGATATCTTTTATGTGTTGAAGTAGTCACATGACCCTCTTTAGAGATATGACCCATAAGTGCAGCGTAAAACGTGATGATCCTAGGAATCCTAGTTTAAACCCCACCACATTGTTATTTTCAAACTACAAAGTGTCAACTTACTTAAATTTATTAAGCTAATATTCCTCAACACGATTCATCATATGTTGTGCTATGTTAGATCTATGTACCAGTGGAGGAATTTTTCAGAAATTCCTCATAGTTCCTGAGATATTCACAAAAAGGTGAGTCTGGCTTGGGTGGAAGATTCACCCAATTAGGACTGAAGAAGGACCAGTGTAGGCCAGAGTCACTGAGGCAGTTTAGCCTCGCAGAGCAAACATACCACAGAGCACCAATTTCCAACTTTTCTGGAGCCAGTATTTTAGTTCCAGATTCTGCCACTCTGCTATGTTCCATAGACAGTGGCGCTGCGATCACCCAGTTCTACACTGTGGTGAAAGGATGCATCCCACCTATAGCCCTATAGTTACCTACATTTATTTCAATAGGCCAATAGTTAATTAATATCTATGAATCCAATAGGTCTACACATCATATAGGTGGGTCCAGATGGGTCAAAAGTGACCTGGCGACCTGGGCTGTTTTGGAGGCGACTTCCGACCTAAGGCAATAATTTAAGCGACCTGGCGACTTTTGGATATAATTTACTATAGAATAAAGGGTCAAAAAAAGTGACTTTTCGACCTGGCCCCCTTAATTTCGGCGACTTTCCGACCTCAGGGGGGGACCCATCTGCACCCCCATATAGGGCCGGATGGCACTCCATCAGAGGAGGCAGACAGCCCTCAGCCTACCAGCACAGTGCTGCCACCCTGTGGGTATTATAAAAACTCATATGTTATATGGATGTTCTGGGATTCACCGCAAATACGGGATAGCTCTCCCAGGTGCACGGACAAACGTTAATAGCGCGAGCTATCCTGGGCGTGCGGATTCACCCATCACGCTAGTAGTTACTCCCATTCTTAGTTTTCCCCATTCTTGCCCCCTGCCCCCCTCCATTTTATTTAGGGCCGAGTCATTTATTATTAAAGCTGAGGGGGTGGGGTGGGGGGGGGGGGGGGGCTGGGTAGCTTCTATAAGCAGCTCTGTCTAAAATCACACCCTCTATAGACTTCAGTTTCAGATGATACTTAATATAGGGGCATAGTGGGTGGTAACAGGTAAAATGGGTGGCGTCTAGTCACTTGGTCAGTTTGTCCTAATACGTACATAAGGGAGTGATCATTTTTTAACAACAGGGGCCCTCCCCCCCAAGAAGGGTCCAATTTTTTTTGCACCCTCCCCCCAGTCAAGGGGTCCACATTTTTTTGACCACCCCCAAACCCAACCCCCCCCTCCCCTGTTGATAACCCCACCTATTAGCCACATTTTATTTGTTGTTTTATTTCCTCATAGCCGAATTGTCCTCCTCAAACTCACATTTGGCTTATAGCGGGGTTTAGACAAAATGTATGATAAAAGTGAGCTGGGGTAAGAAGGAGATATTGATGATTATAATGTTACATTTCATTTTTCTTATGCAGTAGATGTAATGTTCACGTTGTTCAAGGTGACGTCTGCCTTAAGAAGTCTCTTAAAAAAGATGCTTAAAATTGGATTGGGAAGGGGGCTCAGATGGGGGTCAAAGGCTCCCAAGATTCCAAAAGTAGGGGGTGGGCTTATAGGCGGGGCACTCTAAATTGTCAAAATAATGTTCTATAAGCCAAATTCTTGTTCTTAAACTCACTTTGGGCTTAAAGGAGGGGTTTTATGGTACCATAAAACCCCTCCTTTAAGACGACCCCACCTTTAAGACGACCCCCTAACTTTGGAAAATACATTTGAAAATCGTTTTCACTTTAATCTAATGTACAAAAACCCCACCTTTAAGACGACCCCCTAATCTTAGAGAAAAATCTGTCTTGTAGAAAAAATAAATCCCAAAATAAATCTGTCTTAAAGGCGGGCTTTACGCTAATTGCTGTATTGCTGTCTTGCTTGTATGCCTGCAGACTTTGGCCCTGCTGTTAGTATGCCACCACCGCCGGCATATGGCACCGCCACCACACTACCCCCTACACCACTACCAGCCACACCGGGGGGTAAGTAAGGCCTAAGGGAGTGACCATTTTTTATCAACAGGGGGGGGGGGGCAAAAAAATTTGGACCCCTTGACCGGGGGGGGGGGGGGGTGTAATAAATTTGGACCCCTCTTGTGGGGGGGGGGGGCAAAAAAATTTAACCTGTTTTGGGCCAAAAAGCCCGCGCATTACTATGCTTCAAAGGGCCCGCCCGCCCGTCGATTTCCGACCCGTAGGGGGGAGGGGTAAAAAATTTCGACCTGTTGACCGGGGGGGTGAAAAAAAAATTGCGGAAAAATCACCCCCCCTGTTGTTAAAAAATGATCACTCCCTAAAATTAAGGTAAGGCCACTCAAAAAAAAAGTTGTTTCTCATCACCGCGCGCATCATAAAAATCCTGATTTGGGGAAAACTTTTTTTTTAAACATTTTTGATGAAAAAAATGTTAAAATTGCTTAAATATTGGCAAATTTAGTATCAAATTAAAGCTTATGCTGTCAGCAATGCAGTCAGCTAGGTATAACTTACATTTTAACAACTTTTGCTGATCAATAAACTCCAAATTACTAAAATGTGAAAATTGATTGTGAAGAGTCCAAATTTCCCTATGTATTTATGCCCCGAGTAAAAAAAATTAAAAATTAAATGAAAAACGCCCTCGTCATATTTTATATTGCTTGGTGATTAGAAACAATTTCTTATTTTGAGTGGCCTCATGGTTGGAGACATCGGATCTGTTCCAAGCAGCCACATTCCTTGCAGTTTAGTATAGCCTGTGTTGTGAAGCTCTAAAAAAGGTTTATTGAAGAAACAAGTTGACTTGAAATCGATTAGCATAAAATAGGGAGTAACATCGCTGGTCTGGCTTCCGCCTACCGTAAAACCTCACTTATGAGTCAACCTCACTCATAGGTTGAATTGGAGTTTGAGAATTTTTAGGGGGGCTAGACCCCATCCCAGAGCCCCTAAAGCACGCTTTGCCTGACTAAATTGAGTATTGTTTATAATATTCTGCCCTTATTAGGACGACCCCCTACTTAGGGCGAAAGAAAGTGTTTTTTTTACAGTATTTAGAATTAATATTTTTAGGCCTTTAAAAAGTTTATATTTTTTCAAAACCTCACTTATAAGTCGAATTGGACTTTTGAGGTAAAAAAGTCGACTTATAGCAAAAGGAAATTTCAAATAAAAATCGATGAATAAGCGAGGTTTTATGGTACATTTTACAGTCTTTGCGAAAACTTTTTCATCCCACAGGACAGTCGGTCCTGCAGATTCTCAATGTTACATTTTTGAAGGACCAGATAGCCACATATCTGATGATTTATGTACTTTAAGTAAATAATTTTGTCCATTGAAAATATCTTTTATTTGTAATATTCTATGGCTAAATCAGGATAAATACATAGGTTCAAACAGTATATTGACAAACTTATTTCACGTTTAGAGCCCAACTAAATTTTTTTCAGAAAAGCCCAACATGTGACTGGACATTTGGTCCTGCTACACTTGCCAATCTGCTGGACCAGTAGCATTTTGGCAGGACATTGCCACTGTCCTGCTTGTCCGTAAATTCTTGTGTACAAGCCTAACTCCCATATACATGTATAGAAATTGCTGGAAAAAGTGGATGTTTTATCAACTTTATGATAGGCTACTAATTCAATTTTAATATTATAGTAATTTTTTCAAATTCACCCTTGCCAGTCATAGATTGCACCCGGTCATAGATTGCACCCAGTCATAGATTGCACCCAGTCATAGATTGCACCCAGTCATAGATTGCACCCTGTCATAGATTGCACCCAGTCATAGATTGCACCCAGTCATAGATTGCACCCAGTCATAGATTGCACCCGGTCATAAATTGCACCCGGTCATAGATTGCACCCAGTCATAGATTGCACCCAGTCATAGATTGCACCCAGTCATAGATTGCACCCAGTCATAGATTGCACCCAGTCATAGATTGCACCCAGTCATAGATTGCACCCAGTCATAGATTGCACCCGGTCATAGATTGCACCCAGTCATAGATTGCACCCGGTCATAGATTGCACCCAGTCATAGATGGCACCCAGTCATAGATTGCACCCAGTCATAGACTTTCAACTTGTACTGATTTGGTGAGACATGGCCATGTACCCTTACACTGGCACGCCCGGGATAGCTCTCCTAGGTGCGCGGACAAACGTTAACGGCGCAATCTTAACACAAGATTGTCTTAATTATCTTAAAATTAGTCTTAATCTTACCTTAATCCTATCTTGAACTACACAGTTCATCGTAGGATAGGCTAGTCGACCAGTATGTAATGGGGGAGTGGGGGGGGCTCTGCACCCCCTCCCGTTTTTTTTGTGTGTTTTTTTCTTTCTGCCTTAGATTAAGACATTTAAGATGTAATATTAAGATTGCGCTGTTAACGTTTGTCTGCGCACCTGGGAGAGCTATCCCGTATTTGCCTCACACTGACTCAATGTTGTATTGTAGGTGGCAGCACGTACACGGGCACCGTGCAGACCCAGGCCCTGCCCGCCCAGCAGAACGCTCAAGGTAACTACCGCTACTCACGAGGGCCACACCAAAAAAAAAAGTTGGTCTGGGGATATTTTCAAAAATTTATATTTTTTTTGAAAAAAAAAAAGTATCTATGTGCCCGCATCATTGTCTAAGAATTCTTTTTTTCTTTGGTGGCCCTTTTTCTGATCGATAGTCAGATTTACGAGTTTGCCTCAAAAAAAGAAGAAAAAAGTTGCCCATTTCACTTAATTTAAGGTTAAAATCCGCAGACAATTTTTTTTTGGAAACAACAGCAAAATTCGCTTCACTTTTCCATGCCCAAAATCCATTGACAAGAAAAAATTCTTGCTCGCTCAAAAAAAGATTTTGCTTATAGGCGGGGCTTTAGGGTGACTGTTTTTATTCTGCTCTAACTTATTTATACTTTTCAGTGGTTGGCATTGACTTTGAGACGGCCATCTTCAAGGTGGCGTTTGCTGCAGCCTTCCTATTCTCTCTCACAGGTAATACATACACCATAGACTGATGAATGTACAGTGTTTTCAACACCACTGATGACGAAAATGTACTGACATTCTGAAAGGAAACCCAACTATGGGACAAAATGTGAAATAAGAAATTAAACAAAATAAAAATAAAATACATATACAAAAATACAGAAAGGAAAAATGGGGGAGAGTAGTTTGGTGAGTCGGGATGTATCACTCCAGACTGGTGGCACACAGTTGTATCAGCTTGGAGTTTTCATTGCTTCCCGACTAAACCTTTCCCATGCCATGGTAGACTTACAGCATAACAATCCCAGCTAACACCTTACGTAAAACTCACTTTTTTTTTTTTTTACGTCAGTTTTGGTTACCAAGATGTCTTATATGCAAATGATTTTAACATGTTTTTTTGGTGTAGGTTTCTCATGTGAGAGTATTTGTATGTATTTTACATAATTTTTTTTTACATAAAACAGACTACTAATCAGTGATACTTTTTAACGTAACAATAGTATACATGATCAGCTGTAAAAGATGTCTAAACATATAAATTTGCACATATCTGAAAAATGTAGCATGATCTCATAGTGTCTCCCTGTACCACCAGGGGTGTGTGTACTGTACTAATAGTGTCTCCTTGTACCACCAGGGGTGCCTGTGTAGGGCGCTATTCGCCAATCGGCGCAGAACGCCAATATTGGCATTCTGCGCAGCGCAATTTGTAAATAGCGCTGGATCGGCGCTGCGCAGAATACCAATCTGCGCGGAATACAAATTTCAGGCAATGGGCGAGTACCTGTTTCATTTGTAAGTCTCCGAATCAAACACATCCTAATTAACTTAAATAAGAGATGGGCGCCATGGAAATCGATGGAGTGTATGCCTTCATCACTCTAAAAGGGAAGAGGTAAAGAAATGTCAATCTAATTGAAATAACTTGATTAGAATCTCGCATCTATTTGTATACCGCGCACTGCGGATTGGCGTTCTGCGCCGATTGGCGAATAGCGCCCAACACCTGTACTGTACCTGTCTCCCTGTACCACCAGGGGTGCCTGTACTAATAGTGTCTCCCTGTACCACCAGGGGTGCCTGTACTAATAGTGTCTCCCTGTACCACCAGGGGTGCCTGTACTGTACTAATAGTGTCTCCTTGTACCACCAGGGGTGCCTGTACTTATAGTGTCTCCCTGTACCACCAGGGGTGCCTGTACTGTACTAATAGTGTCTCCTTGTACCACCAGGGGTGCCTGTACTGTACTAATAGTGTCTCCTTGTACCACCAGGGGTGCCTGTACTGTACTAATAGTGTCTCCCTGTACCACCAGGGGTGTCTGTACTGTACCTGTCTCCCTGTACCACCAGGGGTGCCTGTACTGTACTAATAGTGTCTCCCTGTACCACCAGGGGTGTCTGTACTGTACTAATAGTGTCTCCTTGTACCACCAGGGGTGCCTGTACTGTACTAATAGTGTCTCCCTGTACCACCAGGGGTGCCTGTACTAATAGTGTCTCCTTGTACCACCAGGGGTGCCTGTACTGTACTAATAGTGTCTCCTTGTACCACCAGGGGTGTCTGTACTGTACTAATAGTGTCTCCTTGTACCACCAGGGGTGCCTGCGCTGTACCTGGCCCTCTGTGCGCAGGATGAGAAGCGGACTGCCTCCACACGGCAGATGGCCAACACCGGGTGCAAGATCCTGTCGGGCGTGTCGTTTGTCTTGTGTGCAGCCATGCTCATCTGGCTGCAAGTTAGTGGTGCGGGCTCCTGTATCTTCGGGGACAGCGATTGGCTGTCAGATGACGATGATTCTACCGGTATTCCTCACTAGCGGGATACCAGTGCTGCCACAATCTGGGACACTTAGAACTAGCAGTGTGGGTCTCAGGGGGGGCTAAACATCAGGGGGGAGAGTGGAACAATGATTACACTAGGCCTCTACATGTGTATTATGCATTGGTTGTACCTGGACACACGTTTTATTATCTGTCCACTATAGGCTTGTGGTTAGGACAATGGACTCATGACTAGCAGTACCTAAGTTCAAATCCCCTCCAGGCTAGGTGTGGTGACCATTTTAACCCCATTGGTTGCAAAAGCTTGCACCAAAAGTTTTGGCAAAACGTTTTTGTAAAACATTTTATGAACCTTTGCAAAAGGTTTGGGTATAGTCTTTTGGTAACCACTTTTGGTAACCATCTATGTTACACTAAAAGCCACTCCAAGGACCAAACCCGGGACCCTCAGATTGGGAGTTCCAGGCTCTCCTGGTTGAGCTATGGAGGCTGCTGGTAGGTCAAGGTACAATAGGTAAACTTTGTTATTGATTATCCTCATTAATGATCAATGCTAAATAATCAGGACCTTTAGCAAACCAGACGTAGCTTATTTAACCCAGACGTATCCTATGCTTTCAGCACTGCTACGTCTGCGTTAAATGAGCTTTTACGTGGTTGCTAAAGGTCCCTAATGGTAGGCCTACACTGTAATAGGGACCTTGAACAACCAATGGGGTCGAACCCAAGGTAATAAACTCAAAGGCATGTTCCCTAACAGTACAACCTTTTGTACCTGGACCTACCAGCAGCCTCCATAGCTCAACCAGGAGGGCCTGGAACTCCCAATCTAAGGGTCCCGGGTTCGGTCCTTGGAGTGGCTTTTAGTGTAACATAGATGGTAACCAAAAGTGGTTACCAAAATACTATACCCAAACCTTTTGCAAAGGTTCATAAAATGTTTTACAAAAACGTTTTGCCAAAGCTTTTGGTGCAAGCTTTTGCAACCAATGGGGTTAAAATGGTCACCACACCTAGCCTGGAGGGGATTTGAACTTAGGTACTGCTAGTCATGAGTCCATTGTCCTAACCATAACCCTATATTGGACAGGTAAAAGATTGCAGGTGTCCTAGCATGCAGGGAATGTAGTAATTCCACTCTCCAAACAGAGCTTTAGCCCCCTGATCTGGTCCACATGATTTGCTGAAGCTAGTGACTGGAAAGGAGAGGGTGCATACTGGGACCAGTTCAATATGGCGCTGTCCAGTGGACATCCAGCTAGTGCGGAATACCCCTGAAGTCACCTTTTCTGTATTCTGGTGAGATATTGACGCTAGATGTCTCCACCTGTAGGACTGAGTCTGACCTCTGCCAGACCGCTACCAGTACCTTTTTCCACCACAAGGGCTGCAAATGGGACTGGTGGAACTGCTATATTTAGATTGTTACTTCCTTCCTGTCAGGCTGTGCACAGGAATTGGTGTACAGGATTTGATTGGTCAACTCCTGAGGGCAAGTTAGTGAAAAGTTTTTTATATCAGTTTGCCCAGACTCTAATATTATAGAGTCGGGGCCTGAGACTGACCTCTGTAGGCTTCAGCTCTCCCTCACTCTCCAACATACACCAGTGGATACCAGCCACCCATCTAGTCAGTACCAAACATCTGCTGGAGAGTGAAGGTTAGGATGGAGATTTGAAGCGCGCAGAGACTAACTCAACCTGGGTCCTGTTTCTCCACAAATTAGCGGAGGTCCGCAAATTTACGGTCCATAAATTTGCTCCCATAAATTTGCGGAGGTCCGCAATTATATATGGAGCTCCATATTTGTATGCTTAAGTATTAAAAAATTATTTCCATATATATTTGCGGACCTCCATAAATATATGGAGAGTATATTTAGGGACCTCCGCAAATTTGCGGACCTCCGGATATTTGTGGAGAAACAGGACCCTGGGGGAAGATGTTGTATAAAATGCACCAGTGGTTCTATTCATGATTATATAATGCTATGGCCATCCTTGTATTTGAATGAAATTGATAAAATCTCAACGATGTAATTATGCTTAAAGAAATAATGAACCTCTGAATGTGGTATTAATGAATTGACCCTGTTTATTTGTGTAAATTATATCTCAGATGAATAAACCTTTACAGTGTTATTTAAAGTATTGTTCTGTAGTTTCTATGGGAAACGGCAGCGCCATTACTCACTTGCCTCATATTGCCTTACACCAACTTTGTGTGAGTGTGATTGTACGTGAATTAAGGTTGATCGCTACTCATGGAATATGGACTACTATGCACCTTTTTGCGCATATGGATTAAACCTGTCAGAATGAGCCAATATTAGAGGACCAGATACATATACATACCCACTAAGCCATATTCAAATATTGGACAATACGAGCAAAATTGAGCATTTAATTGCACTTTGAATATTTGATATATTTGGAGCCAGTGATATTTGCTATTTTTCACATATTTTAGAATATTGGAATTATTTACCAATAAATCATTATTGAGATTGATATAGATCTCATGAATGTGCTTCAAACAACCAAGAGTATAAAATATTTACACTTTTGACCCCGATTCTTGGCTTTTTACCCATTATTTTGGCCTTTAGATACGAGATTTAGACAGTTTTTGTCCTATTTTTTAACTTTAAAGGCCCAAAACCCTAAAAATATGCGCGGGACCCCCTGTCAAAATTACTTTTTTATGTTAGCAAATGATCTGAACTATTTTTTGAGAAAGTAAAAAAAAAAGTCTATGGATTTTTTTATAGATTTTTTAAAGATTTTGTTGAAATTTTTTGCATCAAATTTAATCAATCGTCCTATAACCACCACTTTTTTTTCACAAAAGGGTTGTTTTTAGACCATGATTTTATTTTTCCCATTTTTCCATTTTCCATTTCTTAATGATCTAAACTACCATCAGGCAAAAAATTAGGAAATTCTATGGATGAAAAGTTAAGAGTAGCGATCAACCTTAATTCTGAATTGATCCCTTTAAGAGCCGCTTAGTGCTTTAACCCTTTAAGGACAGCATTAATGCATCATGATGCATGAATGCAGCCCTGGTGAGTAACTCACCAGGGCTGCAGGCACCGGACCTCCTCAAATTTATGGGAATCTTGGTACTGTTAGTTAAAAGGATTTTCTGTCAGTTAAATGTCAGTTAAAATTGTGACTGGAAAACAGTGGGAACCCTGGATGATACCAAATACGCCAATACTGGCCATTTTTATCATGTTTTCATGAAACATTAGCAAAACCTGAAATATTATGATGTGCGCGGTGATGAGAAACCATTTCATTTTTTTGAGTGGCCATAACATCAGATAGAGCATGACAAAAACAACTTGTCAACGGTTTAAGTATAGGATGTTACCTTAAGGTGGATCGCTACCCTTTGATTTGCTCAAATTCTTAAATATATCAGAATGGGCCAATATTGCATAGCCAGCTACATAGATACATTCCCTAAGCTGGCCAATACGGATAAAAATAATGATAATTTAATCCTACTCTTTCCCGAAACTTTATATTTTTACCCAGAATGCAATGGCATACAACTTTTAAAATATTTTAGCAGTAAAGGGGAACATATAGGCGTTTCACATGTGATGTGTTACATTTCTGTGCATAATGGTTGATATGAAAAAAATCACTGACGTTTTCACACCTTTTTCTTATTTTGTAAGAAAAAAACTTCAATTTTTCAAAATTCTGTATTTAAAAAAGTAGTCTGGGACCCCCCCATTTTTCTTTGCATTTTCCGATTCTATATGATTGAAACTGCATGTAAGAAAAATGTTGTGAGATTCTGTTAATCATCAGTGACTTTGACCCAAGGGTAGCGACCCACCTTAAAGCAACAGGTGTCAGCATGATGCATCAGTATATCCCGGGCCTCTCACTCAGTGGTACCCCGCTAGTGCTGCATTCAAGCATCATACCGATGCTACAGGGTTGAGTCACTCCTGAAGGGTCGGCATGATGCACCAATGCAGTACTCGCGAGTTACTCGCCAGTGCTGCATTGGTGCATCATGATAGCAAATATCATCTTTTAGCTACATTCCTCCTTAAAGGGTTACAGGGTTAGTTAAGCGTACACATGTACATAAGGCCAGACCAAAAAAAAAAGTTGGTGAATGGATTTCGCGCACCATATTTTCCGAAATGGAAATATTTTTTTCTTTTTTGAAAAAAAATTGTCAATGGATTTCGCTCGCCTATTTTTTTTCAAAATTGAGGTTTTTTTCCCCCCAAAGTTTCTTCCAGTGATTCCTCCCAGATCAATCAATCAATTTTTATGTTAGGGGTCCACTAAGAACTTTTGTCGGAGGCTGGTTAAAAAAAAAAAAAATTGTCGCTCGCTCCAGTTTTCCACCAACAAAATCCATTGACAAAAAAAAATCTTGCTCACTCGCTCCCACCATTTTTTGAAAAGTGAAATCCATTGACCAACTTTTTTTTTTGGTGTGGCCTTATATAAACATATGTTCCAAACAGATCTCGGCGATAACAAGTCCCCAGTCATGCAGCTAAGTTCACCAACCCTTAAGGATGGCATTTGTCAAATTGGTCATCATGATGCACCAATGCAACCCCGGCGAGTAACTCCCCGGTGCTGCTTTGGTGCATCATGCCGACCCTTCAGATGTGTCTCAACCCTGTACAGGCGGCATGATGCTTTAATGCAGCACTAAAGACTTACTCGCCAGGGCTGCATTCATACATCATAACGACAAAGGGCATGATGCATTAATGCATCATACCATCCTGAAAGGGCTAAGAACTCCAAGAGCGGGTACATCATTGAGCGGGTTAAACAACGGTCAGCCTCATGCGGAATGTACAGGATTGTCACTGTCAGGGAAAATGTCAGGGAAATATTTTTTGTTCCAGGTCAGGGAAATGTCAGGGAATTTCAGATTTTTTAGCAAAATGTCAGGGAAAATGAAATTTTCTGAAAATGTCAGGGAAAATAAGGGAGGGTTCATTATTTATGGCAGGGGGGGGGGGTGAGCATTTGAGGGGGGGGGCAAATTTTTTTAGGGGTATTCAAAGGGGGGGGCCTTTTTTTTTAACCCTATTCTTAGGGGGGGGGCCTTTTTTTTTAAGGGTATTCCTAAAAATGTCGCGAATTTAGTACGTTGAAATGTCGCGAATTTTGGTAACAGCCTGTGTTATATTTTACCAAATTATGTCAATATTTTCAAAATTTTCAAAAATTTTCCTCAAACTCCTAGCAAATTTCTCACTGCATCACTTTTGACACTCAGAATAGCCCACCGTTTTGTCAGTCTTCAAAAAAGTGCCGGCCTCATGTAAGCACTGAGGGTAAGGGAGCTTCCAATTTATAAGCACTGGGGCCCTTAAACTCAACGGTATGTAAGTCAAGTGTCTGAGGTTTGACTATTATCACTCACCAGCGAGTATCATGAGACGTTTACACTAAAACGAATGGATGTATTTGTTGCAAGGTAGTAAATTGTAGGTAAAAAAGTGCCCAGGATTAAATGCATACAATTAGTAGACACCAACATCGTTTTTGTAATAATGTTGAAAACGATCCAGGGTGGGGGGGGGGGCGCTTTTTTTTCAACCTATTCCGAGGGGGGGGGCCTTTTTTTTTCAACCTATTCCGAGGGGGGGGGCCAATTATTTTTGACGTATTCGATTTGCCAAACGCTCACCCCCCCCCCTGCCATAAATAATGAACCCTCCCTAATATTTTGTCAGGGAAAATCATTGAAATGCCAAAAAAAGTCACTTGTTTTCTCTCAAAAACTGTATTTTACCATGATTCTAAGAGAGAAAAAATCTAAATCCTCAAGAAGGAAGGGGCAAAAATTTTGCGCGCACACAAAAACTACTGTTGTTAGATAATGACCACTTGATAAGTAGAAGATAACTTTAAAATTGCAACACTGAATTGTAGACTCTATCAGGGAGGACAGAGACCGAGCTCAGCCGGAATACAACACTTCACTAAATAATCAAGTATTGATTGTTATTTTTCCGGTTAGCAGAAAACTTTGTAATTCATCACTAGATAGACAGTCCGCGGTGTTTACATGTGCCCGGGCGCCATTTTGACTTGTTGCTGGTGCCCCGCGGGCTGTCTGATCCGCGTGTTCGGCGCCTGTTCCGCTTGGGACCAGCGGAGGGAGTCGCTGTCCGCTGCTGGCTGCGTTCGCGGACACCACATTCCTCGGTGCCCCTGCACGCGGATCACTGCTGCCGACTGCGGCCCACCCAGTGTTTCCGAACGTGTCCGCGAGGCGGGTGCTGCTGCCGTCCGCGTTCTCTGACACCCCCGGGGCCGCTGTGTAGGCGGATTGAGAGGCTGTATGGGCGGTGAAAGGTGATGTTTGGGCGCTTCCGAATGCGGACATACCTTGTTGACGTTGAGCAATGGCCGACTGCTGGGAGGCATATATCGACCGCATCGAGTGTCTGTATTCCTCCTCCAGGGCCGCATTGTCCAGCTCTATCTCCGCTAACCTCTTGTTTAGGTCGATTAGGTCCCTCTTACGCCGCAATAGGTCGTTCCTCTCCTTGGCAGCGGCGATCCTATCCTCCAGGACTTCTTCAGGCTCTCTCTGGTCAGGAGGGGTGGGTGACAGGCTGGACTGTTGTTGTCGGTCACCCCCTCCCCCCACCTCACCACCATGGCCACCGGTGTCCATGACCTGGCCTGAGGTGTCTCCAGGTAAAGTGTCCTGTGCCTCCTCCTGTGTACTAGACTTATGCTCAGGAGCGGGTTGACCACATCCAGGGCAGTTCTTGCAATTACCATGGAAACCATGGCCACAGTTCTGGCATTGAACCATGATTAAAATGCAAATTCACAAAAAACTGAGTCTGTCCTGGCACCCAGGTGGGTGGACATGAGGCACTGGCTGGGGTGAGCGGCCAGGTGGCCCAGGTAGGTGGAGAGAGTGGTGCCACCTGGCGAGTTCTTCTGTCAATACCCCAGCCAATCCTGTATAACATATATTGGATGGATCCATATTCTGTGTTGACCACTAGGCTTGAAAAAATATTGAAATATTTTTTCTAAATCAAAACATTTATTTCTAATTGATTAGAAATAAAGACTCCAACTTGGGGACAACTAGAGAAATTTATCTGTGTTGTTCTTTACAGATCTTTTATCTCTGGACTATGTTTTGAATCCCTGTCACAGGGAAGGATACATGTTGATTGATCTAATTAACCTGTATGCAGCCAATCAGTGGACAGCTCACCTGAATAAGTTATCACGTCATGCCCAGCAAGGCAAGGGAGCAGGAAAATAATCTTACCTGTTCAGTTCTGAGTGTAGTAGCGGAGGTTCAACAACTTGGTCCAACCCCACCTAATTAATGAAGTATAGCTTACAGACTGGCATGGCCATACTGTATGTGACATCTCCCTATCTCTGTCCAACCTCTCAGCACTACCGGTACATGCTGCTTTATTTGATTCTAATCTTTGCCCGAGCGGAGCCGAAATACAACACTTTACTTGATAATGAAGTAATACTTACAAAGAGGCATGGCAGTACACAGAGAAAAGAAGTAGTGTCAAAAGGGAGTCCAGGTTGCCTCCTGTTTAGGGGAGTCCAGGTCACTTAAGGGAGCCTAGGCTGACCTAAGGGAGTCACCTGGGGGAGTCATGACCCAAAGAGCTATATGACTCCCCCAGGCGACTCCTTTAGGTCAGCCAGAGAGTCACCTCTTAAATAAACACTACTATTTTGCACTTAAAATGCATAAATCGTCAGATGTCTGGGTATCCAGTCCTTTAAAAATGTACCCGGTCCTGCAACATTGAAAAGTCACAGTACCAAATGTCCTGTGGGATGAAATTTCTTTTCACAAAGACTAAAAGACTTTCGGGAGTCAAATTGCAAAAAGCTCATTGGGGAGAGACCTTAGCCCTGACGGCCGTCTCTGTTTCCATGAATAGTTTGTGAACTAGACAGGACTTCTAGGACGTTATCTTGCCTCAAGGCCTCATTCCCATTTCTCGCCAAGTATCGGTGTGTAACTCATATACTGTAAAACCTCGGCTATAAGCCAAATTTTATTTGGCACTTTTATTTGCTATAAGCCAAATTTTAAGCCCCAAACTCCCATTCGGCTTATAGGCGCGGTTTTAATAATGTAGAAACATAGTGAAAACAAATTTCAAGCACTTTTGTTATAAGCCAAATTTTTACTCCCAAACTCACATTCGGCTTATAGCCAAGGTCGGCTTATAGCCAAGGTTTTACGGTATATATAACCCTTCAGGAGTGTATCTTATCTAGGACCAACATGAATGCAGCTCTGACAACTAAACCATCAGAGCTGCATTCATGCATCATGCTAATTACCTGAAGCACTATGCTCCCTTTAACCCTCTAAGGACGGCATAATGCATTGATGCATCGCGTCCTTGATCATCATGATGCTTGAATGCAGCCTTGGCAAGTAACTTGCAATTGCGGCATTCATGCACCATGCTGACCCTACAGGGTTGAGACACTTCCAAAGGGTTGGTATGCTCCTATGCAGCACCAGCAAGTTACTCGTCGGGGCTGCATTGGTGCAGCATGACGACAAATTTCCCCTTTTAGTGACATCCGTCCTTAAAGGGTAACAGGGTTAGTTAAGCGTACACATGTACATAATATACGGGACTCGCATATTAGGCCATGGGGGCCGCCATCTTGGCTCAGAGCAATGCATTGTGGTTAGGCCCCCAACTCCAGAGCAGTGCATCATGGGTGAATTTCTTATCAGCACCTTTGTTCTAGGTGTGAGGGGAGGGGCTTAGCCTGATAAGGAGATTGGGGTTTAGCCCCCGACTACCTGAGGTACCAGGATGCGCTATACCCGTATACACGTATGTTGCACACAGATCTCTGCGATAACCCTGCCCAGCCAAGCAGCTAAGTTTACTCAGAACTCAAAGCTAGCTGCTACATTATGGAGGGGGTTAACCCTTTAAGGATGGCATAATGCATCATGCCCTTGGTCGCCATGATGCTTGAATGCAGCCCTGGCGAGTAACTCACCAGTGCTGTATTCAAGCATCATGTCGACACTATGAGGTTAAGACACTCCTGAAGGGTCGGCAAGATGCACCAATGCAGCACCTGCGAGTTACTCGCCGGGGCTGCATTGGTACGTCATGCCCTCCTTAAAGGGTTAAGCAACAGTTGACCCTACCAGCAGATAACAAAGGCCAAGTTCAACCGAAATTCAACACTTTACTTAATAATGAAGTATTGCCTACAGACAGACAGTCAGCGTGTAGGCATGGCCATACTGTATGTAACCTCTGCCTATCTCTGTGCAACCTTTAAGGACTACATGCTACTTTATTTCATTGTGCGTCATGACGACAAAGATCATATTGAAATAAAGTAGCATGTACCGTAAAACCTCGCGTATATGCCGCGGCAAGTACGCGAGTCAGATCGGCGGTGCGGCTTATAGGATCGGCCCAGGGTCAGGGTGCGGCTTATACGCGAGTTTTTGCTACTATGGTATAGTACTAAAAGTCACCATAATCAGATCTCTGGTGTGGCTTATAGGATCGGGCCAAACTCGGGGTGCGGCTTATACGCGAGGTTTTACGGTAGTGCCGAAAAGTTGTGCAGAGATGGGGGGATGTCACATCAGGTATGGCTATGCCTAGAGGATAGTTTGTAGGTAAGGCCTCTCCAAATGGTATACTTGTTTCTCATCACTAAGCCATGAGAAAGCCATTGCTAAATCATATAGAGTATTGCTGGCTCTCGGCAAACCAAATTCACATTTTAGTAATGAAGAAATTAAGGATCTGCGAAAGTTATAAATATGCATGTTTTCTTCACCCCATTACATTTCCTGCAGTGCAAACTTTAATTTGATACCAAATATGCCCATATTTGTCTAATTTTTTTATGTTTTTCCATTATAATTTGCAAAAAAATAAAATCCCAGAAAGGCAATTTTGGCGATGCACGCGGTAATGAGAAAAAAAGATATTATTTGGAGTGGCCTAAGCAATGCCTCATTACTAAGTAAAGTCTTGTATTTCGGCTCCGCTCTGTGTTTGGGATCCCCTCGCATGGTTCTGCATACAACATGAGGCCAACCGTTGTTTAACCCCCTCAATAATGTACCCGCGTTCTGAGTGAACTTACCTGCATGGCTGGGCACTTGTTATCGCAGAGATCTGTGTGGAACATACGGTTACATTATGTACATATGTGTGTGTGCTTTAAAGGGCTGAGTTTGATGCTATGAGACAGGCAGGCAGTGAGGCAGGAGCAGCAGGACCCAGTCTCCTGCTGCAAGGCATGTTTTTCAGACAGCCAAAAAACAATATGACTTTACTTCCCTGCCAGTACTGTAACAGTGACCGGGTAGCCTTAATTAAAGATATAGTAAATAAGATTCATAACTTTTTAAAATATGCTTTATTAATTTACTGTCATTTATGGCCCTAGACCCCTAAATTCGACACAGCGACATGAGTAGTATAGTATGTATCGGAACGGGACTATAGTTAAGTACTGTTTATTACTCAATCGACATGCAGCCAATCAGAGGCCTCCATTTGGTCACGTGACCGGAAGTGACCTACTTAGGGGATTAGTGGTGACGTCACGTGACCTAGTTAGCCAATCAGAGGCCGCCATTTGGTCACGTGACCGGAAGTGACGTCATATGACCTACTTATGGACCGGAAGTGACGTCATATGACCTACTTAGGGGACCGGAAGTGACGTCATATGACCTAATTTAGGATCACGTGACCGGAAGTGACCTGATGAGTCACGTGACCGGAAGTGACGTCACATGACCTAATGGCCAACCGGAAGTGAGTGACCTCATTGAGGATCACGTGACCGGAAGTGACCTGATTGATCACGTGACCGGAAGAAGAAGTGACGTCACGCGGCTTAATGAAGAGATGAGCGTCTTTAAGGGGTCACGCGCTTTAAAATGTGATATCTTTTTTTTTGGAGGAGGAGGAGGAGGAGAGTAGTATAGTATGTATCGGAACGGGACTATAGTTAAGTACTGTTTATTACTCAATCGACCTGCAGCCAATCAGAGGCCTCCATTTGGTCACGTGACCCGTTGCCATGGTAACGTGACCTACTTAGGGCTCTCAGCCAATCAGAAGCCAGCATTCTGGGTGACCTACTGACCTACTTAGAAGCTCTCAGCCAATCAGAGGCCGGCATTCTGGTAACCATGGTAACGTGACCTACTTACGTCACGTGACCTACTTAGGCTCAGCCAATCAGAAGCCGGCATTCTGGTAACTAGGGTAACGTGACCTACTTAGGGTTTGTTTGTAAACAACACCACGTGGCTCTCTTGTTTGTAAACAACACCACGTGACACGTGACTGTTTGTAAACAAACAAAGTTATATAACTTATATATAGAAATATCACTAGGCGGTAGAGTGGTCAAAAGGCAATCTCGTAGTAGTAGGTCTACTTGGATCTTGAGTAGCCACCCTTGTGGTTATAATTACCTAGACTAGTTGGCTCTGCCAGCCGGGTCAAGTGAAAATTGGTAAGGAGACTATGAACTAGGCTAAGCTTGGATTTTAAAATAGCCTATACAAGTATAATATAACTATAGTACCCTCTTAGATTTGATGATTAGACATTGCCTACTAGGTATACACATTTGTACAATGGTATCATTGTGTATAAATGTTCTTTTGGTACATCATGCCGACTCTACACGAGCACCATTTGCAACGACAGATAGTGCTAAACCTAAGACCTACCCACCCCGTAGAAAAAAATAGGGGTGACGTTTGTGAACGGTCCCTTAGTCTTTCTATTCTTTGTTTATTGTGTGGCCCCTAAAGAGGGGCCGACTAACATCGGTGTTATTAATTACACCTCATGCTAGGCAGCATAGGATCAAACCTCAAAAGCATCAAAGCTCAAAGTCCTAATGGACAGAGAGCCCTGTGTGGCTTTTGAGGACGAGTGGGAGTGATCCGTTGCAGAATACCGATCCGTGAGAGGTTCTGACTATATATATCTTTTATATCGCTTTAGATATGGTGTAGTATTTTTCATCTCGCTATAGTTTAGTTGATATTTTAAAGAAACTGCCTCATTCTATCAGAAATACACAACATTGACATGTTTTTTATATTCAATATATTAGAAGTGTGCTTTGTTGCTTATATAGTTCATTATGCGTTTAAAATGTTCGCGAGTATCGTAGAAATGTACAAAAATCCTATTGTGGCGCCATCTGACGAAAAGAGCGGAGAACTATACTAGGGTATGGCGAGCTAGACTAGAGCATGTAATCACCAGGCGGCAGAGTGGTCAAAAGACAATCTCGTAGTAGTAGGTCTACTTGGATCTTGAGTAGCCACCCTTGTGGTTGCAATTACCTAGACTAGTTGACCCTGCCAGCCTGGTCAAGTGAAATTAGTAAGGAGACCGCACATTAACGCGCTCCACAGTCTTTAGACAGTTAAGACTATAGTACCCTAGATTCTACTGTGTACTCACACTAATTATTTACAGTGCTACATATTCATACCCGAGTTCTAAGTGTTTTTTTTAGAAAAAAGCGATCTACTCACCCATTTTTTTTAGACAAACTCCTATTAGCAGGTAACCCCTGTATAAACCATACTGCAAAGATCTGCTACTTCGAGCGTCTGCCTCGTGACTGATAGTGTACAACAAGACGAAGTGGGCAGAGGTGAAGTACTGTTCCAATAAAAATTGAGGCTCTTTATATAGCTGAGAGAGCGGCTAATCCGGATGTTCTAAGCTTGTTTTCACCTAGAGCCCCACCCTCTTCCAGAGAGGAATCAAATTGCTTTTCACCTGGACCCTTCCACCCCTAATCCATCAGCATGAAAAGAGGGATAACAAGTGTAACGTGCGCTACATGTATATGGGATTATAGCTGGTGAAGAGATAAAGCCAGGTCAACTGTGTATACAAAGACTACAGGAGGTGATTAACGACAGGTGTGACGCGCCAGCCCGTGGACGGATTATCTTCTAAGCTGACGCTTATTCAACTAGCCAGCTGCCGTCCGCTCCACTCACCACGGCAAGAGGAGGTGCTTTTGTTTTACCCTTAAGTCGCTTACCACATGTACTCGTCTCTACCTCACAGACAGACACCCTCTCGCTTGCTTCACGACCCCTGTAGCTTTTTTTGTATACACACTCTAATCTCATAGAGGTTTCAGAGGCCCTGAGCAGAGACAGTTTCTCATTTAAAACCATGTTTATATTCAGATTTGAACCGAGGAGCATGAAACCTCTGGCCTAACAGGTCAGCCATTGAGGCAGACCAACGTAAAGGAGTTCACAAGAACTACTGGTTTGTTAACTAATGTTTAATCCATGAAAAAAGCAAATCTAAAAGTTATCCCAATTGGAACTCACCACCTCCTGATCCACAGCCTGAGCTGGTAACCACTATACTAGTTACCAAGCCCTGTCTGTCAGATGCCTGGGCAGATATCCTATTTACAGGGATTTTGACAGGAATCTTTTCAATTGGACAAATGACACACTCCTTAGCAAGAACAATGTGCCATTTTGAGAGTGAATGGTCATGCTTAATAAAACAATGCACCTGGAAACCCCAGATAGCAAAGAAATGAGATGTGGAAGTGAACATCTTTAGGTAAAAAGCAAGGCAAGGGGGGGGGGGGGTGATCAAGAGTGAGATTAGTATGATGGAGTCTTAGGGCCACAGGCAGTAAAATTATGAAATTTTAACTTAAAATATTTGGGGCAAACATACATGAGGTGTGTTTGGACTGAAGGGGGCATGAGAGGGGGTAGGGTAGGCTAGAGGGGTAGGGATTTGAGAGGGGGTGGGAGGAGGCAGAGGTGGTTGGAGAGAGGATGGGGCAGGGATTGAGATTGGAGGTAAGATTAGGAGGGCAGAGATTTTAGGGTTATCCATCCTTTGTATTAAATGGGGGAGAGGTATAGCATACCCCTCCTTTGGTAAGAAAGAAGCAGTATCTGGTACCTACACTATGTCACCAAAGAAGGGGTATACCTAAGCCATGATTCCTGTACAAAACAGGGGTATCACTAACCAATACTATGTGCACGAAACAGTGGTTATAGCCATTACTTAGTGTGAGTATCATAACCCATGATTTCTGTAAAAGGAGGTGTGATTCAAAAGGATGGGTAAAGGTCTACACTTACCCACCCTTGGTGACCTTATACCAATTGTTAGTGCCCCATACCTGCCCTAAGTAACTGTATACCCATCCTTAGTGCTTCATACCCATCCTTAGTGACCCTATGTATTGTTAGTCTCTGATAGCAATCCTAAGTGACCTCATGTCCATCCTAAGTCCCTCATACCCATCCCAAGTTCATCATTTCTGTCCTAAGTGACCTCATACCCATCCTAAGGGACGTCCTACCCATCCTAAGGCCACACCAAAAAAAAAAGTTGGTCTACGGATTTTCTTTTCCAAAAATAGGTGCGGTAGGGCGAATTTTTTTTTTTTCCCAATTTTTTTTTTTGTCAATGGATTTTGGTCTACTGAGGGAAAATCTCTTTTTAAATTTTACAAATATATTTTCTGGTTAACGATGACAGAAAGGCAACCCAAAAAAAAAAAAAAAAAAAAAAATCCAATTTTTCAGAAAATGGTGCGGGCGCTGTCCGTAGACACTTTTTTTTTCAAAAAAAAAAAAAATTTACATTTTGAAAAATGTGGTGCGGGAAATCCGTAGACCAACTTTTTTTTTGGTGTGGCCTAAGGAACCCAATACTGACCTATATGCCCCTATAAAAGGAATAGGCAGGGGGATATGCAAGAAGAGGGATGGGGAGGGATGATAGGCAGAGGGAGAAATGGTTTGGCGATGGGCAGGGAAGGGAGAGGTTAGGGGCTTGGCTAGGCAGAGAGGAATAAACAGGCAAATAGTTATGTGAGGGAGAGGGATGCAGAGAGAGAGGGAGAAAGGGTAAAATAGATGTGAAGGGATATGTATGCAATTAGATAGGGATAGGGACAGGGACAGGGAGAGGCTGGGGGACATATTGGTAATGCGATTAGTAGGGAAGTGAGCTGCACACATAGATGGCAGGATAGGCAGGGGATAGGAGAGAAAGAATAGGGTGACAAAGGCACTGAGGGTGGGGGGAGGGCACAGAGGTTAGAGGGAGGACACAGAGGGCAGGATGAGGACACAGAGCACAGGGTGAGGATGACACATAGGGCAAGGGAAGGACACAGAGGGCAAGGGGAGGATACAGAGGGCAGGGAGAGGGCACATAAGTCAGAGGGAGGACACAGAGGGTAGGGGGAGGAGGACACAGAGGGCAGGTGGAGGACACACAGGGAATTGGGGAGGGCACAGAGGGCATGGGGAGAAGGAGACAAAGAGCAAGGGAGGTACCGAAGACTGAGGAGGGGCAAAGAGGGCAGGAAGAGGGGGGCACAGAGGGCAGGGTACAGAGGGCAGGAGCAGACCAAAGAAGGCAGGAGGAGGCCATGGTTTCAGTGGAAAGAGGGGTAGTACCCCTTACTTAGTTCAACCTCGGCCTCCCCCCACACACACAGTCCACAGAGTGTGCCTGTATAGCTATATCTACAACTAACTAGAATACCCAAGATTTTCATGGATAAATATGTACCTTGTATCATAATTAAGACATAGAATATGCCGATGCTTCCTTTACCTTGGTTAAAATAATATTATTTTCTGACTATTACAAATAGATTGTACACATGGTTGTATCATAGGATATGCAGTACAAGATAAGGAAACTGAAGAAAGAGAATAATACATCTATATAAAATATGAAAATTGTGTAATTTTTGACAAAATATATTATTGGCATGGCTAATACGGTATAGCACCCTAATGGTGAGATAATAGTTAAAATGTATTAGCCCTTTACTATGCCATCACTTTGAGCTATTACATGCCTATTTCCGTTACTAAACAATGATTCTTCATCAAAATAGTATAAAGATATGTCAATTTTCACAAATATTGGTTTGCCATGGTTGCCACATCACCTGGATGGTAACAGAATAGTTTCCATCTACTAGCCTTTTTTCATGGCATCATTCTGAGCTATTACTAAACTATTCATCCTAATAAACAAGGATCTAATAGCAAAATCATGTGAAAATATGCCAGTTTTTCAATTATTTGGTTGCTTTTGTTACCATCTTAGCTGGATCATTGGATAAATTGTTTAATATGTTCGTCCTTGTTCATATGGTCATTTTGAGCCATTACACAACTTCATTTTGGTTAATTAACAAGAGTGGTGAAGATCATAAGGAAGTCTTTCAGTACAAAGCATTGACCCACTCCAGTAGAGATAGCCAGCGGCTTCTCTGGTAAGAAGCTAGTTGGACACCTTGTTCCACTTGGAAACCCATGAGGGGAGTCCTCTGGTGCTGCCATTAATTTGGCACAAGTTGTAAATTTTGAATATTCAACAACCCGTCTTATGATGGTAAAGAAAATTGTCTTTATCTATTAATCCCCCTTCCATACAGTCGTTTTGGGCATGACTATTTATGTTGATAAGCAAAGATCATATAGCACGATAATGTGAGAATAATTCAATTTTTATAATTATCTGGTTGCCATAGTTACCATACTAGCTGAATCCTGGCAAATGGGTTCTATTTATTAGGCACCATCCATACGGTCATTTTGAGCTGTTACACAACTATTTAAGTTAATAAACAAGGATTTTATAGCAGAATTATATGAAAAATGTGACTTTTTTTGCAATTATCTGGTTGCCATGGTTACCATATTAGGTGAATCCTAGCAAGAAGGGTGCTACTTGTTAGCAACCATCCATACGGTCATTTTGAGCTATTACACAACTATTTAAGTTAATAAACAAGGATTTTATTGCAGAATTATATGAAAAATGTGTCATTTTTTACAATTATCTGGTTGCCATGGTAACCATATTTGTTGAATCTTAGCAAAAAGTAGTCTATTTGTTAACCACCACCCATACGGTCATTTTGAGCTATTACACAACTTTATTGGTTAATAGAAAATAATTTTATTGCAGAATTATATGAAAAATATGTCGTTTTTTACATTTATTTGGTTGCCATGGTTACCATATTAGCCAGATCATAACAAAAAATGCTTTACTTGGTAGCCTTCGTCCATACGGTCATTTTGAGCTATTACACAACTATTTTGGTCAATAAACAAGGATTTTATAGCAGAATATTGAAAAATGTTCCAAATATGGCGGCCATCTTGGATTTCAGGGGGTTCCAATGAAAATTCATCTTGGCACCCCGTCCAGATTGAAAAAGTGGGTCAAAAGGAACCAGTAGCCAAAATTTCAGAGTTTTGTCCAGCCGGTTCCACTAAATCTATTAACAGACCCTACTAGAGGCAGACGCTCCAAGTAGCAGATCTTTGCAGTATGGTTTATACAGGGGTTACCTGCTAATAGGAGTTTGTCTAAAAAAAATGGGTGAGTAGATCGCTTTTTCTAAAAAAAACACTTAGAACTCGGGTATGAATATGTAGCACTGTAAATAGTTAGTGTGAGTACACAGTAGAATCTAGGGTACTATAGTCTTAACTGTCTAAAGACTGTGGAGCGCGTTAATGTGCGGTCTCCTTACTAATTTCACTTGACCAGGCTGGCAGGGTCAACTAGTCTAGGTAATTGCAACCACAAGGGTGGCTACTCAAGATCCAAGTAGACCTACTACTACGAGATTGTCTTTTGACCACTCTGCCGCCTGGTGATTACATGCTCTAGTCTAGCTCGCCATACCCTAGTATAGTTCTCCGCTCTTTTCGTCAGATGGCGCCACAATAGGATTTTTGTACATTTCTACGATACTCGCGAACATTTTAAACGCATAATGAACTATATAAGCAACAAAGCACACTTCTAATATATTGAATATAAAAAACATGTCAATGTTGTGTATTTCTGATAGAATGAGGCAGTTTCTTTAAAATATCAACTAAACTATAGCGAGATGAAAAATACTACACCATATCTAAAGCGATATAAAAGATATATATAGTCAGAACCTCTCACGGATCGGTATTCTGCAACGGATCACTCCCACTCGTCCTCAAAAGCCACACAGGGCTCTCTGTCCATTAGGACTTTGAGCTTTGATGCTTTTGAGGTTTGATCCTATGCTGCCTAGCATGAGGTGTAATTAATAACACCGATGTTAGTCGGCCCCTCTTTAGGGGCCACACAATAAACAAAGAATAGAAAGACTAAGGGACCGTTCACAAACGTCACCCCTATTTTTTTCTACGGGGTGGGTAGGTCTTAGGTTTAGCACTATCTGTCGTTGCAAATGGTGCTCGTGTAGAGTCGGCATGATGTACCAAAAGAACATTTATACACAATGATACCATTGTACAAATGTGTATACCTAGTAGGCAATGTCTAATCATCAAATCTAAGAGGGTACTATAGTTTTATTATACTTGTATAGGCTATTTTAAAATCCAAGCTTAGCCTAGTTCATAGTCTCCTTACCAATTTTCACTTGACCAGGCTGGCAGAGCCAACTAGTCTAGGTAATTATAACCACAAGGGTGGCTACTCAAGATCCAAGTAGACCTACTACTACGAGATTGCCTTTTGACCACTCTGCCGCCTAGTGATATTTCTATATATAAGTTATATAACTTTGTTTGTTTACAAACAGTCACGTGTCACGTGGTGTTGTTTACAAACAAGAGAGCCACGTGGTGTTGTTTACAAACAAACCCTAAGTAGGTCACGTTACCCTAGTTACCAGAATGCCGGCTTCTGATTGGCTGAGCCTAAGTAGGTCACGTGACGTAAGTAGGTCACATTACCATGGTTACCAGAATGCCGGCCTCTGATTGGCTGAGAGCTTCTAAGTAGGTCAGTAGGTCACCCAGAATGCTGGCTTCTGATTGGCTGAGAGCCCTAAGTAGGTCACGTTACCATGGCAACGGGTCACGTGACCAAATGGAGGCCTCTGATTGGCTGCAGGTCGATTGAGTAATAAACAGTACTTAACTATAGTCCCGTTCCGATACATACAATACTACTGAGGAGGAGGAGGAGGAGAAGGAGAGGAGGAGGAGGCGAGTCTCTTATTTTTTTCGGTAAACTAATAAAAAACACTACGATATACGTTTTTTTTTTTTTTTCATTTTTTATTGTTTTACGAGCGACTGGAAGTGACTTATTGAACTAGGTAGAAGCGTTCTTTAGAGTGTATAAGGGGGGGGAGGGGAGGGGAGGGGAGGGGAGGGGAGGGAAGGGGAGGGGGGCCCCTTTAAGATGCATGGGGAGGGGGGCGCTTTTAGGATGCATGGGGCTGGTGGGGGGGAGGGGGGGAGGGGGGCACTCTAGGGGGGTGGGGGGGCACTCTAAGGGGCGTTTGTCTCTTTTAAGAAAAAAAGAAAAGAAAAAGATTTCAATCGAGAGACACGCTTCTTCCTCTCGAGAGGAAGAAGCGTGTCTCTTCATTTTTTTTTGTTTATCACGTGCCTCGATGAGGAGATCAGCTGCGACTGGAGGAAGTGACACTTTAAGAGGGCGCGCGTCTTAATTGTTATGATATTTTTTTTCACTTACTAATAAAGAAGATGTATGAAAATAAAACACAACAATTCACATGTCCGTCGTTCTCGTTGTTTCTTGCTTGATAAAGTCAAGTAATATCGCGATGCCGAGGTCAAACTTTCCCATGTCCTCAGTCAACACTCGAAGGAGTTCAAAAGGTGTACCGCCGGCACCGTCAGCTTCATCTTGCCACATTTTCAACACTCGGAAGGCCCACTCAGCGGGACTTCCTCCGTATTCGCATTCTTCAGCGATCTTATCTAACCTCTCAGGCGACAATTTTAAATGGTCCCCCACCTCTTTCCACCTGCTACCTAGACGTCTGCCGAGGGTGCCCAAGTGCTTATGCATCGCGCGCGAGTCGGGGTTTTCGAAATCCAACCCCTGTCTGTGGAGAAGGGACATCCACTGAGCCAACAGTTCCACGCATCTAATGCGGGTGAAGACGCGACCGAGCTCTCCCCATCTATGACGATGCGGGGTTTCACCCCACCAGACTCAGAACATCGCCGTACACAGCTCCTCCGGTGTCTTGACACTGCGCTCTACTAGAGCATCCATACGGGCGGCGGTAACTTTTAAGCTACTGCCCAACTCTCTCCAACAGCCGCTCAACTCTTTACCTAGTTGACGAAGCTGTCCTACCTCTCTGTTCTCCCCATCGGTCTGCCTCGCGCGTCTCACGTCGTCAAGCCGCATTAACTTTTTTTCAGGTGGACAAGGCGGTGAAGGCGAGCTTGAAAGTGGAATAGCTTGAGCCATCTCGTCTCGTCTTGGCGGCGGTGGCGGCGGCGGCGGCGGCGGTGGTGGCGGTGGTGGTGGTAGTAGACGTTACTGTGGTCAGAGGCGATATGGTTTTTTTCCAACAGAAATCAGAGCTTTTATACAGAGGGAGTTTAATCCCATTTCCAACAGCACTCCAGCTGTCTAGCGACCTGTCCGCATGACGCTTTTTCAGCCGCTCCGCTCCTTAAGAGCTTAGATGACGAGGGGTATGTCATCGCTATCCGTGGAGACCAGCTGAAAACGGTGTTTCTTCCTCATCCATAGCCTTACCTCCTACCCCCTACCTGAGGACGTCTCCCTCCCTCTGACATTCATTGTAACAAACGTCAGAGGTCAGGTGAAAATCGGATTTTTTTCATGCACAGCCTTAGTCAGCTGTCACCCCTCCCTATTGAACTAGCCGGCCGCCGCCTGGCCGGCCCGGTCTACTCACCACGGCAGGAGGTGGTGATTTTTTTTTGTCTTACACTTAAGTCGCTCACCACATGCACACGCCTCTACTCACAGACAGACACGTTCGTCTTAGGGGGGGTCCTGCTTCACGCCACACGCCTCCTGTAGTTTTTTTTGTATACACACTCTAAGCTCATCACCGTTAATCCTTTATACAGCTAACGTGCGCTGAATGGCTGAACAGGGTGGTAAGTGGCTTAGCTCATGACAGTGGATCCCTCAAAAAAAGAGGGGAAAGGGATCCAGCTGAAAACGTCATACCTTATGTCTTTGTGAATGGCCGCCGGTCAGTCGACGGCAGCAACCGCTTAATCCTTTATACAGCTAATGCGCGTTGAATTGCTGAACAGGGTAGTAAGCGGCTTAGCTCATGACAGTCGATCTCACAAAAGGGGGGAAAGGGATCCAGCTGAAAACGTCATGCCTTATGTCTTTTGTTTCTCTTTGTGAATGGCCGCCGGCCAGCCGGCGGCAGCTGAACAGGGTCAGTAAGTAGCTTAGCTCTAGAAGCGAGAAGGCGTATATAAGGGGCCTGGAAACCTCCATTCACTCACTCATTCTTTTGCTGCTCTCTACAGTCACCACCATGAGCAAAAGACAACACCTAGCGCCGTCCAAGAACAAGAAGACTACGCGGAACAGCGCTCGTTTAGCGTCAGTGCCTCCTCTTGCTACTGAAAATGAGACTACCGCCGCAGCCGCTTGGTCTTATCACCCTCCCGCTGTAGCGAGCGCTCGCAGCAGTAGTAGTAGTAGTAGTAGTAGTAGTAGTAGTAGTAGTAGTAGTGGTAGTAGTACTACTGGTAGTAGTCGTCGTGCTAGCGACGTTGTTACACTCGCGACGGTACACGTTGCTGCTAAGCGTGCTGCCACTGCTACTGCAGCTCCGCCTGCTGCTGCTGCTGCTGCTGGTGATCCTCGGGCTGCGGCTGCTGCTGCTGCTGCTGCTGCACCTGCTACTGCTGAGCCTGCTACGGCTGCGCCTGCTGACGCTGCTGCGCCTGCTACTGTTGCGTCTGCTGCTGCTGCTGCTGCTGCTGCTTCTGCTGCACCTGCTGCTACCGCTACTACTACTGACGACAACGCTCCTGGCACAGCGCAGTACTGGCAACCGGGTTTTTACCTCCCCACTACTGTTGATGACTTTGATGACCTGCCGCACGTTGCACAGCCCCTCTCCTCCACCACTACATCGACCGACGCCCTCGACGCCGCTCGCGCTGAGAGTGACAGCTATTCGGACACTCAGCCCCTAAACCGAGAAGAAGAGGAGGAGGAGGAGCAGCAGCAACAGGGTGAGACAGAGAACGACGCTGACGACGAGGCGTACGAAGAACCCGAAGGGAAAGGGGTGGGCGGTACGTTTTTCGGCTCCCCTCTTCGACCTTTCGACCTCACTTCCACTAGTAGCGCCCCGTCCGGTCCGTGGCGACTGCCCTCACCGCCACCTTACGAGGGCGGCGGCGCTTCATCTTCTACCGCTACACTCAGCACCGACGGCGTGTGGCTGCTCTGTTCCAACAACGAGGCCTCGGATACCACCAGCGCTGACGCTGCTCCTGCTATCGGTTCTGCTGCTGATTCAGCTCACGCTGATGGTGTTACTCTTCCTGCGGGTGTGAAACGTTCTAAGGTGAGTTCCAGAACAACAAGGCCTACTAAGAAGAGAAAAATACAAGAAAAAGAACGAGATGGACGAGAAGAAGCAGAGAAACCCTTCTCCCGTCTTCTCGGGTTAGAGTTCTGCTTAGACGGAGCTTTGACGCTGGAGATCTGGGAGGACGTGGCTAGACTGTCTAGGAGGCCGCGCTACACAAAAGACGGCCAGGTGAAAGAGGCGTCTCTGACCAGAAGCAAGCGAGTGCACTTCACGGCCAACGCGCTGCGCGAGCTAATAGCACGCATCGCCGATATCCGCGCAGTGGTGCGCATACGCGACACAGCGGCCGCGCAAGGAAGACCTAATCACACCCCCTGGTTCGCAGTGCTGGATGAGGAGGGCGAAGTGTACGCAGCTGTGAGCTACTACAGCGGTAAGAACCTCGTCCACGTGCGCAAGTACGAAGGTCCTGACAAAAAACCCACACAGCAGGGGGTGACGCTGTCCGCCAGAGCGCTCAAAGAGTTGGATGACAAAACAGAGATTATTCTCAAATATCTCGGTATAGATTCGGAATGAGAGACGCTCAACGCTCACGCGCGCACACACACAGCGTTTGACGTACGCTGTATGAGACAGACAGACGGATACACAGACAGCAGACAGATAGATAGATAGATAGATAGACAATAGATTGATAGATAGATAGATAGACAGATAGATTGATAGATAGATAGATAGTTAGACGGCTAAGTCGTTGGTAACTGAGTGAAAAAAACATGACACAGTATGTATGCGAAAAGTGTTTCAAAATTTTTAAAAGACCGTACAACCACGAGAGACACGTAGAAAGTTGTAGAGTAATACCTAAGTTTTGCCCTCTATGCGGCGAAGGCGATTGCCGAAAGATCGCCTGTCGACGCGAATCTCTGGACGGGGTGACCATCCCTCCGCGCATACGTGCTGTACCGAACGGGGAGGAAACGTTCACGGCGAATTGGCCTGCGATACAAACGGGCGTCAGGATGCACGGGACTCGCGTGAGTGTAACAAACTTCAGGCTACCAACCGGCGAGTTGAGTGACGCTGTAGATACTATGCGTCGCATTCACTTGACACAAAGATTCAGATACAAAGTGGGTTTCTCGGTAGGCTTACTCTTACAACACAGAGAAGACAAGAGCAAACTGCGCTACTTTCACGCTTCCCAGAACAACGCAACTCTCATACAACCGCTCCCTACTATAACTAATTCAGAAACTTTGGAAGAGCTCCTCTCAAAGATGGAAAACACCGTCGCTTGCGAGGAAGTACGGAAACTTTGCGACGCTGACACAAAGTGGCACGTTCTTTTTCCTACCAATTTGAACATTTGCGTTTACATGGGACCGGGGGAATTCCCCATAGGCGGTAGGATCACTCAGGCCGGTCGAGTTGGAAAGAGAAGCGGCGTGTTAGATTTTCCCAACAAGGACAACCTCTGCATCTTCCGCTGCATTTCCTTTCACTTATACAACACCAGCAAGCGCGCTTCAGATTTGTTACGTCAGTTCTGTCCCGCTGCCACACCTGAATCCTTTCCGGGTCTGAACATCCGCGACTTACCCGCGTTAGAGAACTTGTTTGACGTACAAATAGCGGTCTACACCGCGTCGCGTCAAGTGCCGGGGCGGAAGTTGAGAAGACGCATTACTCTGATCAGACCGCCTTCCAGAACTCTGGCCGCCCGAGGTGAAGTCAACCTACACCTGACGGCGAAAGGCGGTTTGCACGTCTCTCTCGTCACGGACTTCAACGCGTACGCGGGCATATACGAATGTTGCAAGTGTAAGGCGGCGTTCACCACCGAGTTCTTGCTGAAGAGACACAGGAACCAGCTTTCCTCTTGCCGACAAGTCAAGTTGCGCTACGTAGGTGGCATCTACCAAAATTCGAGAACGATTTTCGAAGCGCTAGCAGACTTCTCCATTTTTCCCCCTGACGGACATTCCGGAATCTACCCTTACAAGATCGCCTTCGATTTCGAGGCTTTCTTCAGACCGTGCAAAGAACCGTCGACGGAACACGTGTCCCTGCTGTGGGATCACGTCCCTTTGTCGGCTAGCGTCGCATCCGACTTTCCGGGGTGGGAGGGGCCCGTCTGCTTCGTCAGAGAATCCGACGCAGATTCCGACCCCTTGTTGGACCGAGTTTTAAATCACATAAACGAGAACGCCAAAGTCATCGGGGAAGCTGTGCTAGAACTTTACCGACCGACGTTAGCGAAGTTAGATGCGGCGATAGGTGAAGCTCTCCTGCTGGAGGAGGCGACGTTCACCCCTTCTCCAGGCGGCTTCGCTGCGGCTCAGACCAGACACCCGTTAGTTCAACTGAAGAAGCGTCTTCTGAGATACATCCGTCAAGCTCCAGTCGTGGGCTTCAACTCGGGGCGTTACGACTTGAACCTGATCAAAATACGCCTTCACTCGTTCTTTGCCTCCGGAGACCGAAGAAACCAAGAATTCAGCGTCATAAAGAGAAGCAATCAATACTTGGCGGTTTACACACAGCACACGGTTTTCTTGGACGTAGTCAACTATTTGGGACCCGGTTACAACTACGCGACCTATTTGCGAGCTTTCACCAGGAACGAAGAGAAAGGTCACTTTCCTTACGAATGGATGACGTCTACCAGGAAACTGGCAAACAGAACGCTGCCACCGAGATCGGCTTTTGACAGCGAACTGACGGGCGTCAAAATGTCCGAATCCGACTACGCCGCATGTCAGAAAGTTTGGTCCGACGAGAAGATGCAAACTATGGAAGATTACTTGATCCACTACAACAACAAAGACGTCAAACCTTTCATAGAAGCTCTGAAAAATCACGCTAAATTTTTCCAAGATCGCGGCATTGACATGTTGAAAGACGGAGTTTCTCTCGCCGGTTTGACTTTACGGTTCCTCTTCCAAAACCTAGAAGACGCGTTCACAACGTTCCCCCAGTTCGACGCCGTCCTCCACGCTCTGATCAAAGAAAATCTAGTCGGCGGTCCTTCCATCATCTTCCATAGATTTCACGAGAAGGGCACCACGCTGATAAGGGAGCACAAGTACGGCGAAGAAGCGAGACCGTGCCAACACATCCTAGGACTAGACGCTAACTCTCTGTACTTGCGCTGCATGAGCGAAGCGCACTGCACGGGCTATTACGCGGTGAGACGACCTGAGACCGAGTTCAAGCCCGAAATTAGGCAAAGAAACTCTCACAGCGCTTTGGAGTGGTTACGCTTCGTAGAGCACGACCGCGACGTGAAACTGCGCCACGCTTTGAACGGCGGCGAGATGGTTGTAGGCTGTCGGAGAATTCGCGTGGACGGGTTTCACGCGGCCTCTAATACGGTTTTCCAGTTTCACGGGTGTTGGTTCCACGCTCACGAGTGCATACCGTCGCACCGATATCAGTGCGCTTCACTGAGGGAGGAGAGACGCGACAGAACGACTAGAGTAAGCGTGTACTTGAAAGCGCTAGGTTACAAGCTGGTCGTCGTGTGGGAGTGCGAATGGAGAGAGATGAAGCGTCGAGATGAGCGGGTTAAGGCCTCCCAACAACGCTGGAAGGTTGACGCTTTGAAAGTGTCTCGAAACGCGATGAGCGAGAGCGACATCCTTTCCGCTGTGAAAGACGGGAAAATGTTCGGTTTAGTTCAAGTGGACGTCATTACGCCGCCTCACCTACGAGACTACTTCGAAGAAATGACCCCCGTTTTCAAGAACGTGACCGTTTCAAAATCGGACATAGGACCTCACATGTCAGACTTTGCGCAGGAAGAAAAGCTGTTGAACACGCCTCAGAGATGTCTGATAGGGAGTTACCACGGAAAAAATATTCTCTTGGGAACGCCGCTTCTCAAGTGGTATTTAGAGCACGGTTTGATAGTCACCAAAGTGCAGCTGGTCGTAGAATACCTACCAAAACGCTCCTTTGCCGGTTTCGCGGACGAAGTAACGGCGGCGCGAAGACGTGGCGACGTGAACGAGAACGAGAAAATTCTGTCAGACTGTTACAAGTTAATGGGAAACGCTACGTACGGTAAAACAATCTGCAACAAAGAAAAACACACGGCGGTGAGATACACTGACAGTCGGAAGTTCGAACTATTGGCCAATTCGTGGCGCTTCAAAAAGGCGTCCGAGTTGAGTTCCGATCTGTTTGAAGTCGAACTACAACCGAAAACAGTCAAGAACAACCTCCCTATTCAAATAGGGTTCATGGTATACCAGTACGCGAAGTTGAAAATGTTAGAGTTCACATACGACTTCTTGGATAGATTCGTCGATCGGCGCGATTATGCCCTTTGTCAAATGGACACCGACAGTCTTTACATGGCTCTCAGCGGTGACACGTTGGATGACCTAGTCAAACCTCGCCTGAGAGAGACGTACTTCAGAGAGAAACGAAAGTGGCTTCCGACAGCGGTGTGCGACGATCACTTAGAGCTTTTCGTGAAGACAAAAACGGAAAGAGTGCGAGAATGGTGTCCGCCGCCCGGCGGATGTTGTGAGAGACGGTACCTTCACGATCTGAGAACTTCGGGGCTCATGAAAGCGGAGTGGGAAGGTGACGGGATCCTAAGTCTCAACCCTAAGACTTACATTTGCTACGATCGAGTCAGCGACACCGGTGAAAGAAAATCCAAAAAATGGAGTGCAAAAGGCGTACAGAAGAAACAAAACCCTCAGGAACCAGACGACTTCTTGGATGTTCTTCGCCAACGAAAAACTCTCATTGCTGTAAATAGAAATTTCAAAGTGGTGCGAAACAAAATGGTCACCTACACCATAGAGAAAGACGGCGTGCGCTACTTGTATTATAAGCGTCGCGTGCATTCTGACGGTGTGACAACGAGTCCTTTAGAGATATGAAAAAAAAAATAAGCATGTTATTGCTTGATTGAGTGCATCTTTTCAAAAATAGAGTGTTTATCAAGATTGAAAAAAAATAAATAAAAAAAATAAAATAAATTATTGTTGTGTTTTTTTTTTCATACGTCTTCTTTTACTAGTAAGTCGCGCAGTCTCTTAAAGCGTCACTCATGTGACGACGTCGCTTCCAGTCACGTGATCCTAAAGACCCTCACTTCCTAAACAAAAAACTTCTTCTTCTTCTTCTTCTTCTTCTTTTTCTTCTTCCGATCACGTGGTCAATCAGGTCACTTCCGGTCACGTGATCCTCAATGAGGTCACTCACTTCCGGTTGGCCATTAGGTCATGTGACGTCACTTCCGGTCACGTGACTCATCAGGTCACTTCCGGTCATGTGATCCTAAATTAGGTCATATGACGTCACTTCCGGTCCCCTAAGTAGGTCATATGACATCACTTCCGGTCCATAAGTAGGTCATATGACGTCACTTCCGGTCACGTGACCAAATGGCGGCCTCTGATTGGCTAACTAGGTCACGTGACGTCACCACTAATCCCCTAAGTAGGTCACTTCCGGTCACGTGACCAAATGGAGGCCTCTGATTGGCTGCAGGTCGATTGAGTAATAAACAGTAGTTAACTATAGTCCCGTTCCGATACATACTATACTACTGACATGGGCCTTTTTCGGGCTTGGTGAAATGGGACATGATGAATAAATAGATAATGACATGGGACATGGAACATTTTTTTAAATCGACATGGCGACATGGCCATTTCTTAAGATTGACATGACAACATGAGCATTTCTTAAGATCGACATGGGACATGGGGACTCCCCCATCAAGGGCCCCTCACATATTGTTGTCAGTCATAGACTTTCAACTTGTATAGATTTGGTGAGACACAGCCTTGTTAGTTAAGTGGCACTGCATTGGTGCATCATGTCCACTTTATCAGGAGTGTATAGGGTCGGCATGATGCATGAATGCAACCTAAGCATTCATGCATCATGCCAACCATTGTGTTAAAGAAAGATTTAGCAAAAGCAGTAAATGCATCATATATCACTTAAGTTGGGGGAAGGGGTCGTGAAATGGCTTATTTTCTCAGGGACAGGCTCATATAACGACAACAAAATGACTTTAAGTGGTGTCTTCGGGTCCCATATGAAGGTTTCTGACCATTTTCATGAAGGCATGGAGAGGTTTAGAGTAGGAATCTGAATAAAGACATTTCATCCCACAGGACATTTAGTCCTGTGAATTTTCAATTTTGCAGGACCACTTACATTTTTGAAGGACTGGATACCCAGACACAATGGTAGGAATCTGAAAGTCTGAATTTGGGCTGCTTTCGGTTTATCTTTGGACCCAGGAATTTCTTGATCTTGGGAAGTCATGGGGTTTGATATTTTTGTGTGATTTCCTGTGTTTTGGGACCCAAATGCATAGTCTAAGCCTATACCCGAAGAAAATTAGATTTAGTACTTCCCCCTACTTAACCCTCTAAGGACGGATGCCGCAAAAAGATGACATAGGGTCGTCATGATGCACTAATGCAGCACCGGTGAGTAACTTGCCGGTGCTGCATTAGTGCATCATGACGACCCTATGGGAGTGTTTCAACCCCGTAGGGTCGGCATGATGCTTGAATGCTGCACTGGTGAGTTACTCTAAGCATCATGCCAACCCTACAGGGCTGCATTCATGCATTATAACAACCAAGGACATGATGCATTAATGCATTATGTTGTCCTTAAAGGGTTAAAGAGTTAACAGGGGATGACAGATGAAAAACATACATGTATCATGAAGCTGGTAGTTAATACTGTATGGCGACGATGTATATCCACGGCGCACAAGGAAATCAATATCCTTTTCCAGGAGACGCATCCACCCGTGTTAAGGCAGACATCCATGTTTCAGCTACAGGCACAAAAAGTGTCTGTGTTGCTAAACAACTGCCATCACATTGTGCTACCTACTGCCCTGTCCTCCTGACACGGGGAGGCAACTCAACTTGTACCGTAAAACCTCGCAGAGAACTCATTCAGAAAAGTCAGCGTCATTGTCACTAAAACCACTCTCACCTGAAAGTCAGGCAGTGTGGTTTTAGCGAGAATGACGCTGACTTTTCTGAGTGTGAACGCTAGTATGCGAGTCAGATCGCCAGTGTGGCTTATAGTATCACCCCAGGGTCAGGGTGCAGCTTATACATGAGTTTTAAATACTATGGTACAGTACTAAAGTCACCATAGTCAGATCGCCATTGCAGTTTACAGGATAAGCTCAAACTCTAGGTGCGGCTTACAGGCCAATTATAGGCTAATACGTGAGGTCTTACGGTAGTCAGTTTCCTTGCCAGCGTAGAGCTATTGATTTTACTTCTCATAAGTTTTCAAGAAACTCTTAGTAGATTTTCTAGCAAGTGGAGTGACATTTCCAAACTTGTGTAGGGGTTTACTACGGTAATCATTTACAGCCAGGTGACCGAGGAGGGTTAAGTTTGGGTTGTTCCCGCCTGGCGTTAGTGTGGGCGGTATCCCAGAGGGGGCGACTGTCCTCTCTCGGGTACTGCGCACCACGTTTCAGGCGGGAGCCAACCAACACGTGACCATGTCGATTTCATATCCAGAGGGGGTATATAAACCTCCCCTCCTTGTATAGTCGCCAGTCAGTGCAGGCCCGGCTGACTCCCAGCATTACCCTACCCCAATCACTAGATTGAACCAGGACTGCTTCGTCTTACCCTCCGGGTTAAGACTAGATTCAATTGTAATAGGGATACGTTGAATAAAAACACTCTTTCTACTTCGCACTTGGAAACTGACGTTCTTGTTCTCTTTCTGAGATTCCGAACCACTACACTTGTATACAGTGAAATGACTTTGACAGACCATCTGTTGGCAGCAAAAACCCATACACAAAATTCCTTACCTATCGCATAAAGTGTATATACTGACAACCAATGTGTGCTATGTTGCTACTCTCTATTTCACTGAACACTTTTACGGGACCAGAAGGACATACGGAAAAACAACGGTGAATAAAAGCTAGTGACGTATGCATAAAAAAAAGAAATTGTAATGTTTGTGTAGGCTAAATATAACCAGAATTAATCACCAATACCTGAAGTGCTACTAAAGTATTGACTCTGCTGGTAACAAATGGACATGTTGGTTCCAGCCTAACACTGTTGGCGTCACTACATATTAATCATTCATTAGCGTAAGCCCAATACACTTACTACTTTAATATACCAATGTGTTTATTGCTTTAAGGATGGCAAAGTGCTTTAAACATACTGTAAATAGTTAAAACAAAAGTACGTCCTTTTATACTCTAAACTAACAGTGTATTCTACTGCTCATGGCCGCTAATACCATAGTATGTACTGTAAATCTACAGTATATAATGTTGTGCAGCTACACTAACTTCCTAAAGTCTATACTTCATAGAATCTATTTATATAATACCTGATGGCAAAAAATGAAACTTCCTAAAACCATGACATTTGCAGATTTTCCTTACTTACTTGTGATGATTTACCTTTATCCACCATTCTAGAGCCATACATGGCACCCTCCACAGCTTGATGACTATTTCCTATTTTATCCACCATTCAAATGCCATACATGGCATACTACACAGCCTGATGACTATTTCCTATTTGCCATACCCATAGACTCCTATAGTAAATGGATAAGAGAGCATTAACAATAGAGGATAATTTCATTTTAATACCATCCCACAAATAGAATCTGGAGCTGGCACATGTTGAGTTTTGGGCTGGCACATGCCAAGTGGGTCTCCAGCTAGATGACCCGCTTCCTTGTCACTTAGACAAGTTTTTGACTCGTTTATTTTATGACAGACACTTGGAAGTGTCTGGAGACAAGATTTTTGAGTGTGTATTCATGCACGATACATTGTTGTAGGCTTACCCTGTGGACGAGGAACTAACCGGGACGACCTATAAGTACTCACGGGTCTGCTGTTCTTGGTAAAGTATTGTCTAATTAACAATTAACTTGAGAGATGCAGGAACTGATGTAAACATTAACAATGCAGCAACTTCCCTTGTCTGTGGACGCCACATGGAGCCAACACACTGATAAAGTCTCCAGACTCTTCTAAGTGACTGTCATAAAACAAACTAGTTAAAGGTTGTCTAACCTATCAAGGTCACCATCCCACAAACCTGTCTCCAGACTCGTCTAAGTGGGTCTTCTAACTGGAGTTGTCAGATAAAAGCATGGGCCAGCCCAAATCCCGACATTTACCAATTCCAGATTCTATTTGTGGGATGGTAACCTGTTTAAGTTTACTGTTTCAGTGTAGACATCACCCAGAGCCAACACCACTCTGCCGTCTTCTTGTATCCCAACTCTTATACTCCGCTCAGGTGTTGGTCCTATTGTTCTCACTGAAGGTTTATTTTCATATTGCTCTTTAGCTACCCTGAGCAGAGGTTTTGTGGGTGCTGTCCGGAGACAGGTCAGAATCTTGCTGCACCCCCCCTCTTTAAACTATAATAACGAGCACGCTTTTTTGCCAAAAAGGCGTGAAATTCCTTTGCCCCCCCTAGAGGAGTCAAAAAAATGTTGACCATCTTAAAAGCAATAGTTTTATATAACGTTGTATGAGTTGCATATCAATTTTGTAGCCCAGGAAAATTACATCTATGACTTCATTAATAGCATGAGCAATCACAACACTTATCATTCTAATTAGTTCCTAATCCAGAACGGAAAGTAGTTAGTCATCTTTTGGCTCCCTATACGACCAACCATGGTTAGTTAATACCATCAGGTATAGTCAGTAGTGACAGACCCACCTTAGTCATTCCATTCCAATTAGGCCTTAGCCATATTTTGTTTTACCTTAGTCATTTTTAAATATCAGTTCGTCATTCTGACTATTATCCCCTTGACTAACCTGGGATAGCCACTACAGACTATTGCCTGGTTATCAGTGCGGTAGAGTGTAGTGTCTGTATTATTTACCATGTTAAGCGGAAGGTGCCCACAGCCTGTGTTCTTTATACTGCCTCATCCCCACACTGAGGCTGCACCAAGGGAGAGGACACAGTCACCCGGGGGGACCATAGTGGGTGAAACAGGAATTCAACTAAATCTACATTTGACTCTAACCCCCACCCACTCTATTTAAGATCAGAGTGGCGGTCTGCGTTCAGCGCTGACTGTTACTGCAGGGGTAGCAAGTGTTTTGCATTTTAATAAGGTCAACTGCATCACTGGTGCATTAGCAAGAGGAGGTATGGAATTACGTGGACGCCGCGTGGCATGCTGCACCTGAGAGGGAGGTCCGGTGGAGGTAAGCAGCTTTCTAGTACTATTAACTTAAGGGCATTGCACTGTTATAGGTATCCATGGCTTGGTCACGTTTCAGCCCTATGGGAGCTTAAGCATTGGGCTTCATGTTGACTGTAAAAGTGGAAGGTGGAGATGGCACCGAAATACAAATGTGCAGCTATATCGCCCAATAACCACAGTAAAAATAACATTTTCTTTTTGTTGTCTTCCAAATGTAAAGCACTATAACTTCAATAAGATAGTAGGGCTAGATGGACAGAAGATTGGACAGTATAATGCTCTGAACGGACAGAAAACGGGCCAGGTCGGGTGTGAGTAGTATATGTGATATCTGGAAAGTGGGTTTTGGGTCAGGCAACGACTATTCACCTGAGTAAATGGCTATAACAGACTGAAATTAAATCATGGCAATTGCTATGATGTTGCCCATGAGCATGATGCCCATAGTTTTCTATGGAAATTTCTTAATAGCTTCAAGCCAAATGAAAATTATATCATGGCAATAGCCTATAGATTAGTATGGACAGACGAAAATTAAATCATTTGCCAGCTCCAGATTCTATTTGTGGGATGGTCACATGATAGGTTAGACAACCATTAACACATTTATTTTATGACAGTCACTAGAGTCTGGAGACAAGTTTTTTAGTGTAGGGTCAGGGTTAACGCTATTGGTACGTGGATGTTGTCAGCCACTATATGCATGGGGACTGTCCATACTGGAGTCATGTGTGAGTAGTAGAGTCAAAGTGGCCTGCCATAGCAGGACCTCTGTACAAAGAGTCATGTAGAGTCAAAGTGGCCTGCCATAGCAGCACCTCTGTACACAGAGTCATGTAGAGTCAAAGTGGCCTGCCATAGCAGCACCTCTGTACACAGAGTCATGTAGAGTCAAAGTGGCCTGCCATAGCAGCACCTCTGTACACAGAGTCATGTAGAGTAGAGTCAAAGCGGCCTGCCATAGCAGCACCTCTGTACACAGAGTCATGTAGAGTCAAAGTGGCCTGCCATAGCAGCACCTCTGTACACAGAGTCATGTAGAGTAGAGTCAGAGTGGCCTGCCATAGCAGCACCTCTGTACACACAGTCATGTAGAGTAGAGTCAAAGTGGCCTGCCATAGCAGCACCTCTGTACACAGTGTCATGTAGAGTCAAAGTGGCCTGCCATAGCAGCACCTCTGTACAGAGTCATGTAGAGTAGAGTCAAAGTGGCCTGCCATAGCAGCACCTCTGTACAGAGTCATGTAGAGTCAAAGTGGCCTGCCATAGCAGCACCTCTGTACACACAGTCATGTAGAGTAGAGTCAAAGTGGCCTGCCATAGCAGCACCTCTGTACACAGTGTCATGTAGAGTCAAAGTGGCCTGCCATAGCAGCACCTCTGTACAGAGTCATGTAGAGTAGAGTCAAAGTGGCCTGCCATAGCAGCACCTCTGTACAGAGTCATGTAGAGTCAAAGTGGCCTGCCATAGCAGCACCTCTGTACAGAGTCATGTAGAGTAGAGTCAAAGTGGCCTGCCATAGCAGCACCTCTGTACAGAGTCATGTAGAGTCAAAGTGGCCTGCCATAGCAGCACCTCTGTACAGAGTCATGTAGAGTAGAGTCAAAGCGGCCTGCCATAGCAGGACCTCTGTACACAGAGTCATGTAGAGTCAAAGTGGCCTGCCATAGCAGCACCTCTGTACACACAGTCATGTAGAGTAGAGTCAGAGTGGCCTGCCATAGCAGCACCTCTGTACACAGAGTCATGTAGAGTCAAAGTGGCCTGCCATAGCAGCACCTCTGTACACAGAGTCATGTAGAGTAGAGTCAAAGTGGCCTGCCATAGCAGGACCTCTGTACACAGAGTCATCTAGAGTAGAGTCAAAGTGGCCTGCCATAGCAGCACCTCTGTACAGAGTCATGTAGAGTAGAGTCAAAGTGGCCTGCCATAGCAGCACCTCTGTACACAGTGTCATGTAGAGTCAAAGTGGCCTGCCATAGCAGCACCTCTGTACACAGTGTCATGTAGAGTCAAAGTGGCCTGCCATAGCAGCACCTCTGTACACAGTGTCATGTAGAGTCAAAGTGGCCTGCCATAGCAGCACCTCTGTACACAGTGTCATGTAGAGTCAAAGTGGCCTGCCATAGCAGCACCTCTGTACAGAGTCATGTAGAGTCAAAGTGGCCTGCCATAGCAGCACCTCTGTACACAGAATCATGTAGAGTAGAGTCAAAGCGGCCTGCCATAGCAGGACCTCTGTACACAGTGTCATGTAGAGTCAAAGTGGCCTGCCATAGCAGCACCTCTGTACACAGTGTCATGTAGAGTCAAAGTGGCCTGCCATAGCAGCACCTCTGTACACAGAGTCATGTAGAGTCAAAGTGGCCTGCCATAGCAGCACCTCTGTACACAGTGTCATGTAGAGTCAAAGTGGCCTGCCATAGCAGCACCTCTGTACACAGTGTCATGTAGAGTCAAAGTGGCCTGCCATAGCAGCACCTCTGTACACAGAGTCATGTAGAGTCAAAGTGGCCTGCCATAGCAGCACCTCTGTACACAGTGTCATGTAGAGTCAAAGTGGCCTGCCATAGCAGCACCTCTGTACACAGTGTCATGTAGAGTCAAAGTGGCCTGCCATAGCAGCACCTCTGTACACAGAGTCATGTAGAGTAGAGTCAAAGTGGCCTGCCATAGCAGGACCTCTGTACACAGAGTCATCTAGAGTAGAGTCAAAGTGGCCTGCCATAGCAGCACCTCTGTACAGAGTCATGTAGAGTAGAGTCAAAGTGGCCTGCCATAGCAGCACCTCTGTACACAGTGTCATGTAGAGTCAAAGTGGCCTGCCATAGCAGCACCTCTGTACACAGAGTCATGTAGAGTCAAAGTGGCCTGCCATAGCAGCACCTCTGTACAGAGTCATGTAGAGTAGAGTCAGAGTGGCCTGCCATAGCAGGACCTCTGTACACAGAGTCATGTAGAGTCAAAGTGGCCTGCCATAGCAGCACCTCTGTACACACAGTCATGTAGAGTAGAGTCAAAGTGGCCTGCCATAGCAGGACCTCTGTACACAGAGTCATGTAGAGTCAAAGTGGCCTGCCATAGCAGCACCTCTGTACAGAGTCATGTAGAGTAGAGTCAAAGCGGCCTGCCATAGCAGCACCTCTGTACACAGAGTCATGTAGAGTCAAAGTGGCCTGCCATAGCAGCACCTCTGTACACAGAGTCATGTAGAGTAGAGTCAAAGTGGCCTGCCATAGCAGCACCTCTGTACACAGAGTCATGTAGAGTCAAAGTGGCCTGCCATAGCAGCACCTCTGTACACAGAGTCATGTAGAGTCAAAGTGGCCTGCCATAGCAGCACCTCTGTACACACAGTCATGTAGAGTAGAGTCAAAGTGGCCTGCCATAGCAGCACCTCTGTACAGAGTCATGTATAAGTAGTAGAGTCAAAGGGGCCTGCCATAGCAGCACCTCTGTACACAGAGTCATGTAGAGTCAAAGTGGCCTGCCATAGCAGCACCTCTGTACACAGAGTCTTGTAGAGTCAAAGTGGCCTGCCATAGCAGCACCTCTGTACACAGAGTCATGTAGAGTCAAAGTGGCCTGCCATAGCAGCACCTCTGTACACAGAGTCATGTAGAGTCAAAGTGGCCTGCCATAGCAGCACCTCTGTACACAGAGTCATGTAGAGTCAAAGTGGCCTGCCATAGCAGCACCTCTGTACAGAGTCATGTAGAGTAGAGTCAGAGTGGCCTGCCATAGCAGCACCTCTGTACACAGAGTCATGTAGAGTAGAGTCAAAGTGGCCTGCCATAGCAGCACCTCTGTACACAGAGTCATGTAGAGTAGAGTCAAAGCGGCCTGCCATAGCAGGACCTCTGTACACAGTGTCATGTAGAGTCAAAGCGGCCTGCCATAGCAGCACCTCTGTACACAGAGTCATGTAGAGTCAAAGTGGCCTGCCATAGCAGCACCTCTGTACACAGTGTCATGTAGAGTCAAAGCGGCCTGCCATAGCAGCACCTCTGTACAGAGTCATGTAGAGTCAAAGTGGCCTGCCATAGCAGCACCTCTGTACACAGAGTCATGTGTGAGTAGAGTCAAAGTCAAAGTCAAAGGGGGTACCGAAAAAAGTTCGACACGCTCACGCAAAAATCCACCGAACCCCCCCTGTTTAAAAAAACAAAACACTCCTTAAGTCTCACCAAATTGATAGAAATTGAAGTGACTAAACATGGCTACCCAGGATTAAGACTGTGTCGCCATTTCGGTATTTAGCAATGATTCTGCGTCGCTTTTTTACCCATGTATAGGAATTTGGAGCCATACCCTGTGGGTCCGCCATTTTATATTTCACTGGTTGCGGTTAAACCCACTGATAAGACATTCCACTATGGGTACAACTAGGGGACACACAGGGGACAGGCTAGTAACAGTCTTATCAGCTCTTATCAGTGCTGCCCACCGCAACCAGCTCCAGTCCCGGCTAGGCCCTATAAGCCTAACTCGCGTATAAGCTGCATCTAGAGTTTGGGCCGATCCTATAAGCTGCAATGGTGATCTGATTACGCTTACATTACTACTGTACCATAGTAGTAAAAAATAGCGTATAAGCCGCACCCTGACCCTAGGCTGATCCTATAAGCTGCACTACAGACCTGACTCGCGTACTAGCTGCAGCTTATACTTGAGGTTTTATTGAGGGACATAACTAGGATATGTCTATATTATTGAGTTGTAAAATCTAGTTGGCCTCTGAATCATGGGAGTACATTTATGCACATATTGTAAACCATCAATCCACATGTCCTTGATGGAAACTAAACTATCTACCATTAATGAAGATAAATGTTTACAAAAAGAAAAAAAAGACATGATAGGGCCCTTCCGATGGAGTGTCAACAGGGTCTATACAAGACCCGTTATGTAGGCTACACAAACACAAGGGTGCATACCCTCTGTTAATACATTGTATATATAAACACACATGCTCCTCACAATGTAGTAAAGTATAGCTGGAGGCTACTTAAATACTAGGGTTCATACCTTGTGTTGATCTATAACCATGCATGTTCTCCACAATAAAGTGAGTTGTGGATGTAGTCTACTTAAACACGAGGGTCCATACCCCTCTATGATGTATAACCATGCATGTTCTCCACAATATAGTAAGGTTTAGGTGCAGACTACTCAAACATAACAAGTTCATACCCCTCTGTGAACCATGCTTCCCACCATGCAGCACTCAGGGTGGAGGAGGGGAGACACTGAGGTAAGGTCTCATCATCAACCCTTTAAAGTGACATGGTCCGAAATTTTTCATATTTTAATCCTGCTTAAATGTGTTTCAAATGTTAGTACAATAACACGTTTGAAGGATAGGGCCCAATAAAATGTCATCTATGGGTAATAAGAGCCAAATCAGAGGTTCAGGTGTAGCCCAAGTATAGCATTCTACAGTGTATTTTCAATGGGGGAATTATAGCGTGCACTCCAAAATTAGTAAATTGAGCCATAATCTGATAATTATTCTAAGCTTCTAAGCTTCTAAGCTGAATTCTAGGGAATGAGATTAAATAAAGTAGCTAGCACATGAAGCATGGTCAATTTTTAACAAAATTGATTTTTGAACCTTAATCATCGGACCATGTCACTTTAAGGTATACACTGAGAGAAGAAGTAGAATCACTGTAACACTCAAATGGGAGTCCAGGTCAGTACACTTAGACTCCCTATTGATAGGGAGTCACTTTAGAGTCGTGGGGAGAGTTACCTCAGTGATCGGGGCTGGACTCCCATTTGAGCGTTCCACTGATTCTACTTCTTCTCTCTGTGTAGCATAGTGTTTGGTGCATTTTATCTTCATAAGACATACATAGAGAAAAGAAACAAAGTCAAAGGGAGTCCAGGCTGCCTGCAGAATGACTCCCCTGTTTGTCATGGCTCCATGTCACGGGATCCCTCACTTCTTGCTGGCTCTGTGCCTTTATTCTGTCAGCATGAGACCATTACCAGTCCTAACGACCTCAGCTCGGTCAATCTTCATCAAAGGGCTGCTGACACCCAATGTGACCTGTTATCAATACCCTGGGGCCAGCTTGCACCAGCTGCAGCCATTTATCAATAGAAAGGGTGATTTACGCAATACGGGATAGCTCTCCCAGGTGAGAGGACAAACGTTATCTTAATCTTAAATCTCAATATCTTAATTAAGTGTCTTACTGTTAGTATTTTATATCTTAAATTGTAATCCAGTATCTTAATATCGGGCAGTAATACTTTTAACATGGTCTAAGATAAGTCTTAAGATGGGATTAAGATAGTTTAAGATAGGATCGCAATAGGAGAAAAAGAAAAAAGAAAACAGGGGTTGGGGAGCAGAGCCCCCCCACCCCCATACATACTAGATAGTAATAGTAGTACTTTTAAGGTAGTCTAAGATAAAGTCTTAAGATGCGATTAAGATAGTTTAAGATAGGATTGAAATTCAGCTACTAAAAAAGTTAAGACAAATAAGATCATCTTAATAGTCTGATTAAGATAACGCTCTAAACGATTGTCCTCTCACTAAGGAGAGCTATCCCATACGTGCGTGATTTACATCCTCGATTCAGGACAGGAACGGCCCGGTATGCCTTAAAGGCGCAGATCTTGGTACCCCTCCAGCAACAGTTGGAGTGACAGGTACTCAGCCCTAAATATAGGGGTGCTGGGGGTTTAGAGCGGCATAATCACAGACCGCATCCCCTTTAAGTATAGCGGCTTGGAAATACTTCAAGGCTGCCATACATAAAGACCTACTAGATAAAACTTTCTCCATGCAGACCATCATATGATATGGCAGTGTGCATGCCTGACATACAATAACATGAAGGTTGCTGAAAAATGATATTGTTTCCTCAAACCCTCATAGCATAGCCTATGCAATCACTTCATGTCCTGTCAACCGTTTTTTCACGTTGTAACAGGTTAACTTATATGATAAACAAAGGTGGGGAAATAACTTCCCACACCACAGGAAACACAGGAGACACGTTGGAATGTCACATGCAGGAGCTCAAACCTCATCTACTGCATCAACAGCAAAAGATGTGGTAAACAATATGTGGCCTTCGCGAGTAACTCACTGCTGCATTCATGCATTCACGCCAACCATATCAGGTTGAGACAGTTCCGAAGGGTTGGCATGATGCACCAATGCAACACCGGTGAGTTACTCGCCAGGGCTGCATTGGTGCATCATGAAGACTTTTAGCGACATGCCGTCCTTAGAGGGTTAAACTGTTTGATTGCAGCTTCCTCTCTGATGTGATTAACTGAGATTTTTCTTTTATTCCTCTTGTTGTTTTTTTAAAATTTGAATAAGATTACTTTGCTTGGTCAGATTCTTGAAATAGAAAAGAAATATGTGAATCGAAATTTATGTATTTCCCGGCCCACCTTGGTACTACATAAATTTACCAATATTGTACCAACATTGGCAGTTCAGTGTTGGCACAACGTTAAAATATTGCCTGCAAGGGTGCAGACCATTTACAACGTTGGCCCAACGTATCCTTGCTAGCTGGGGTAGATGCAATGGCCAAAACTAAAACTTACCGAGTTAGCATAGAAAACATGGAAACAAGGTTTTCGCGGCTTTCGTTTTAGCAAGTAAATCACACAGTCTGTACAACAATATGTAGCTACCATAAAACCTCTCTGATAAGTAAATCACACATCAATCTTGGCGGGCCATTAATATAACTTAGTCTTGGCAGATATTAGGAAACCACAGCTACAGATTGATCATGTTATTTACCTTATTGATTGATCTCTGGTCATTCCTCACTAAGCGCTGGCTCTGCGCCTTTATCCTGTCATGCACGACCTTACCACCAGGGGTCAGGGTGGCGCTGTCTGTATTTATAGCGACATTAGCGGGTTCTTATGTCCACAAACGACACCAATCCCAATAACCTGAGCTGGTGTAAGAACCATGCATGCAGGCTGCCAGGAAACTACAACACATGCCACCCTGTATTAAGAAATGGATGTACTTATAAATGTACTAATCACTGCACTATGGACATTCAAAGCTACCATACATAAAGACCTAGATAAAACTTTCTCCATGCAGACCATCATATGATATGGCAGTGTGCATGCCTGACACAATAATATGAAGGTTGCTGAAAAATGATATTTTTTCCTCAAACCCTGTAGGGGTATGCAGGGCCAGATGGCCCAGACAGTAGTGACAATTTGACATGTTTTCTCACCCTCACCCAGGGGGCTGCAGGAGCACAGCTGGAGGGACTTTGATATTGGGATATTGTTCATACATGTTGATTTTGGGATATTGTTCATACATGTTGACTGAATAATTAGTTGATTATAATTGATGTATGTTTGATTAGCTGCTGGCCCCAGATGTACACTGTCACCCTGGTCAGAGGAGTAGAAGAAGTCATGAATCCTCAGAAATAAATCACATCTCTCGTGGAACTCATTGACTTCACGTCATTAGCGCAGTATTTACACTGGGTCAATACTCATCAAAGGGCGGCTGACCTCAATCTGACCTCTCACACCTTGCAATACGCTGGTGCCAGCTTGCACCAGCTGCATCCATTTATCAATATCCTGCTGACCCATGTGACCCCCGCCAAAGGTGTTAAGTCATGCCTAAAACAACTATGAAGTCAATCTTGGCGCCACATTAATATAACGTAGTCTTAGCAGCCATCCGTGACTACAGAGACAGACGGCATGTCATCGATTCATCTCTGGTCATTCCTCACTTAGCGCTGGCTCTGCACCTTAATTCTGTCCAGCAGGGGTCATGGCGGCGCTGTCTGTATTTATAGCGACATTAGCGGCATCTTATGTCCACAACCGACACCAATCCCAATAACCCAGCCTGGGTCAATACTCATCAAAGGGACGCTCTGAACTCAATCTGACCTCTGACACCTACGCTGTTAAAATATTGTTTAGAATTCAAACACTTATTGAGTCCATTATTTTGAACACTTATCAACAGATTAGATTCTAAACACATTTTAAATAAACACTGCAAAAATGTTTAGATTAAAAGTGTTTAGATAGGCGTTTAAATTCTAAACGCATATTCAAAGTGTTTAGATTTTAAACACTTTAAAGTTAAACATTCAATAAGAGTTAGGTGTTTAGATTTTAAACACTTTTTGCCTAAACACTTTTATATACCTTTCTATACAAGTGTTTGGAATAACGGACACAATAAGTGTTTAGATAAGTGTTTAGTATCTAAACATTGTTTATACAGTGTATCAATATGCTGGGGCCATTTTGCACCAGCTGCATCCATTTATCAATATCCTGCTGACCAAAGCTGTCATGCCTAAAACAACTTTGAAGTCAATCAGTTTTCTGTCTAATGTATATATTATATATAAAATACCAGATGTACTTTCAGAGGAAGGAAACAGCTTCAAAAGGGAGTCCAGGTTGCCTCCAGAATGGCTTCCCTCTTTAGGGGAGCCCACACAGAGAAAAGAAACAGCTTCAAAAGGGAGTGCAGGTTGTCTTCAGAATGGCTCCCCTCTTTAGGGGAGCCTAGGCCGCCTAAGAGGGCCTAGGTGAATCCCTGACTGACCTAGGGGAGTCACCTGAGGGAGTCATATAGCTCCCTGACTCACCTAAGGGAGTCACATAAGAACCAGGGCTCCCCTGGAGAAGGAAGTCATTCTGGTGGCAACCTGGACTCCCTTTTAAGTTTAAGCTAAGATCAAAAAGAAGTAAACACATAGAGAATTCTTTTACATAATTGTTCTTTTCTGTTATTAAAAATGTTTTTTTTGTCCCACCCCCCTATTTACAGGGCTAGGGGTTTACCCTTTAGATATTGTTAGATAGGTTCCATAACTGATACCGTCTATAGATATATCAGTGAATATGTTAACATCGTTATCATCATATCTAAGGTTTGCAGAGCATGGCGGCAAGCAGACACAAGCATGTATTGATGCAGCTGCCACCGTTATTCCTAGCGTGGCATCGTGTATGCATGCATCATGCCCAAGGTCGTCATGATGCATGCATGCAGCCCTTGTGAGTAACTCATCAGCGTTACATTGGTGCATAGTGCCGACCCTTTGGCAGTGTCTGATAAGTTGGCATGATGCACCAATGCAGCACTGGCGAGTTACTCACCAGGGCTGCACTCATGCATCATGACGACAAAGGGCATGATGCATTGAGGTATCATGCCATCCTTAAGGTGTTAAACCACTCTGTGGTCCTTAAAGTGTAAGGCAGGGTACTTTAGTCATGATGTTGGACGGACGCCACGCAAACACGAGGCCCAGGTGTTCATGTAGGCTGCCGGTAATTTAGACGACGTCTGTGTCTGGGTGATACTTTGATGTCATCCTTGAGCCCCCAACAAAAAAAAAAAAAACCACACACAGAACACATTTATTGGCACTAACACTGCCCGAGATTCAAGAGTCTACCTATCCCATTGAGTTGGCACTGCCCCCTTGGAAAATAAAATAAAAGGAGAAAGAGGAAAGAAACATAAGGGGGAGAGGGATATCTGACCCTTTCTGAAAGCAGGCCCTTCTTAATGCTAAACTCCAGCCCTTCCTATCGCTCAAACTTAGCCCGTCGTAAAACCCCATCTAGTTCTCAAACCTGACGTCCATGCCTGGCCTTTTCTGATGTCAATATCTGGCCAATATTGAGGTCCAAACCCGGCCCTTTCTGATGTCCAAACCCGGCCCTTTCTGATGTCCAAACCTGGCACTTTCTGACGTCCAAACCTGGCCCTTTCTGACGTCCATGCCTGGCGTTTTCTGATGTCAATACTAGGCCAATATAGATGTCAGAACCTAGCCCTTTCTGACGTCAATACTTGGCCAATATGGGTATCAGATAGTCAAAAAGTAAATTTATTGGGTATTGCACAAGATGATCATTTGACATGACTTTTTTTTGCTATATTCTCTTCGAATAATTGTATTGTATTGTGTTGTAGTCTGTATCAGCTAACCTGTTAACTTAACAATTCTGACCATCTTATATTGTGAAACCCTTTTGGCGATTTACCTGATTGTCATCGTCAAACCCGAAATATACCCCCGGCAGATAAGGCAGTTGTTCTGAAAGAGACCCCTGGTGTTCTCTGCTACCCTAGCATGTCCCAAGTGTAGCCCTCTGATGCCCATGCACGCCTACACTGGTATTCTTTGGCTCCCTATGAAACCAATCTCCAAACCTACAAACCCGGTTGATACCCAGACATGGCCCAGTCTGTCCCTCCAAGAACAATTATCCAGTCCAAATGGCAGGAGATAAATACAGATATGAGTTATAAATATTGCGTTCCCAAAAAGTCTAGACCTTCAGAATTTCCCAAAATCTTTCCCTCCAAAAGTAATGTAAATCTAAGCTTTTATATATTTCTTTAAAATATGACCTAATTAGATTATGTGTAATTTTAATATCATACAGAAAATGCTTTAATATCCTGTGTTGCGATGTGGAAAATACTTTTGACCAAGCCCCTCGTCAGAATGTTGTTATTCACTGTATACAGGTAGTTTAATCTGCAATGAGAATAATGTTTTGTGAGACCTTATATCCACACAAAGAGTCCGAGGAATACACAGATACAATATTTAAGTGTATAACTCACTCGGGTTGTTGCAATATGACTAATGTATGCCTGGACCGCCATGCCTGCTTTTAGTTCGAAACAGCTCTTGAGACTTTTGTTGTCTCTTGGACTGGGCCATCCGGCCAAAACAAGAAAAAGCTGTGTTTCAGGCAACATAGTACTAAAAATTGGCATAGGCATAGATTTTGAAAGTACCAGATATGAGTCGCGAATCATGACACTGACTCGTGGGACATCAGGATGACTCACTGATTCTTGTAGTAATTGGGTATATTGTGAAATTGTTGGATATTCTTGTTGAAAAGCAATTTCCTCAGGTCAGACACCTCATTAAGTGTGGTAGCTTGTTCTTCTGGACAAACAAAACAAATCTTGAAAAAAAAACAATATCTAAAGAAAAAAAGAGAAGAAAAATCTTCAAAATCGGAGAAAAATGCTAGTGTCCACCCTTGTTGAATATAATGTTGGGTTGCCTGAAACACCCTTTTTCGGCTTCACTAGTAGACAATATAAATATATGGACGTGGCAAGCAGTCTGGATATAAAGTGAAAGTTTTGGAGTTATGCCCCCCACCTCCCGTCCCCCACTTCCTCTGTTAGCACGCCCCCGGACAGTTCCACCAGCCACCTATTGTGTTTCACAATGGTAGTGTATTTTACAGTCAGTCTATTCTGTTGAGTGTTGACAATTTACTGTGTCTTCTTCGCACATCTGTGAATTTTAAATCATGTAGTCATGTATAATTGAGTACGTAAGTTTACCACTCACAAAGTGCACTATGTCTGTGTGTCCTGAGGATGCAGCCATGTTGGGTTACTTGCATTGATGAGGAGTGGCCTTATGGTCATGTCTCACCAAATCGATCCAAGTTGAAAGTCTATAACCGGCTGCAATCTATGACTGGGTGCAATCTATAACCAGGTGCAATCTATGACTGGGTGCAATCTATGACCATGTGCAATCTATGACTGGGTGCAATCTATGACCAGGTGCAATCTATGACCAGGTGTGATTTATGACCAGGTGCCAACCTATTAGTCAAGAGCTTTTTCTGGAAAAGAGGCCTCATAAAAAGGCATTTTGTAGTAGAATCGTTTTAGAGTTGGATTAGGATAATTTGTGCTGAATCCAAGTCTGCCATATAACATTTCATATCGCGATGTTATCTGGCCGAAAAATCAAAAACAAAATGGCTGCCATTTTTGGCTTAAAGCCCCGCAGATATCAGCAGATATAGGGTATAATAGCCTAGTGCAAAACATGATATGGTCATGAAATTAAATATGCTTACTCCTCAGTGAGTCATCTTTCATATCATTTTACAATTGAAAATCCTAAATGGTGGCCATTTTCAAGATGGCTGCCCGAGTTAATTTCCAAACTTGTTTCCTTCATAGAAATGGATGTAGTTGGTCAATCAGCTTAATCTTGGTGTCAAATTTTATGTTTTCAGACCTGCTGAAGCTGGTTTCAACACTTATGATGCTTTTAAAGCAGTTATAGAGCAGGAAAATGTGTAGTTTACATAATATCTATAGATTACTTGTGTAGAAAATGAGTCTTCTCATACTAGGTGCCCGGCTCTTAACCTCATTCAGCACTGACACTGGCAAGACCATGGATAGCCTCCCCCCCCCCACCACCCCATCCCTCACCATCCTCTACCCTTCCATGGACTGACTATCATCAATGCCCCATTATGCCCCCACTTACATCACTACCACCTGTTACTAGAGTTATGGGTAGAGAGGTATCTTCTTGGATCCAATACAGCAGAAAGGGTTATGGTTGGAAGAGCTATGAAAAGGATATCATGAGGGCCAACAATACACTTCAGTTTTTGTGGAATCTACTTATGCACCAACTTATAGAATGTCTTCAAGGGCCTTGCTCTGTAAAAATATATTGAATTCTTAAGATTTATTCCAACTTTGTCTTGTGTGTTACCTACATGGAGGCAGTAAGCATCCTTCTCTTCTCACACAAAATTTCTGTAGAGGTCTGTGGCTTGGTCAGGAAAGACTTTTCGCATTGCTGTAGAGCTTTGACATTGACCGGATTGCTACCAAGGCCAGACAGAAGCTTATTGTTTTGCATGAAGATTGTCAAGGCTGTTCTCTTTGAGTGACCTACCAAGGAAGAAGTGGTATCCCTATGGTCTACAAAGAGTTACAGCGCCCGGCCATCAGCAATCAAGGTGAAGTATTTTCTAGCATTTTATAAGGTTTTTTATCAGACATATTAGGGCCACTCCATCAGGTGCAATCATTCTCTACCAGAGACAAGGAAATAGGGAGCAGCTCATCTAGAAATGTCTCATCCGTCACTGTGACCACTCTTCTAGCAATATCAAATAGGACAAGTCTCTACCTTGTTCAGTGAGGCCTCAGTGAGGTTTGACAATTCATTATGTCAGACAACTTGGCAAATGTGGGGGATAAACCCTTTATCAGTGTTTATATTGGGTCATTGAATTGTCTATGCTCTCCACCTCCATATTGTGGGAGTAGCCTTTCCTGAACAAACTGCTCCCATCTTTCTTGACCAAGCTTAACATCATTAGTTAGTGACTCTTTGGTATCTTCTGTAGCTTGTGGCAATATTTCTATGATTGACATTTGAATCTTTTGATAAGCCACCTTCATACCTTGTCTGGGAGGACCTGCTGAGCCCCCTGACTGGGAGGGCATTAGGAGATTTGTTAGTGGCAATGTTAGTATCAACAGGAGGAGGCCAGTCCTATCCCTTTGGTGGTGTCATTATAGGCCATTAAATTCTGGGAAAGAAGGGAGGAGTTACATTAACACTTCAATTACATAAACTGGCAGATGGGGCTATAGGGTGTGAAGCCTGGTTTATTTGAGATATCACTGTAACTACTGACCATAGTTATTAAACTCCCACAGAGAACCCATTAGCCATAGCTCTTAAGATATATTGTACCAAAGTACTCCCTTACTTTGATCATCAGGATCAGCATTTGCTTGGCACAGTGCTACACATAACCGCTAATGGACATATCCTGAGTCAGGATGATGGAACCCGATACCAGAGCGTCTGTGGTGACTAAGACACTGAGAAAAGGAGTGGTCCAGGAGCCCAGTGTAGGTTATATAAGAAGATGGTGTAAGAGATAACGTGGCCATCATAGTCTGTACTGGGCAAATTTGCTTGGACATTGAACCATTGTGCAGAACAGATGCCTTGAGATATGTTTGAAGGTTGATCTGCTAACTTATACAGATTTGGTAAATGCTAAAGCTAAAATCCGATGCTTAACTTTGGGAGAAAACACATATAATAGAATGTCATATATAATAGAGCACTGGAAGACCCATAGTACACTGTTAACAGATACCTACCGACCAGATCCCACCAGGGCCTGATTCTAACACTGACTTTTATTAATTCAAAATAATATGGTGACTGCTTGGGAACTTACACATTACTCATGGGAGTGGATTCATCACAAACATCAATTTATATTTTGCTGTAACTGTCTAACCTAACTTGGTAATAAACATACAATGTTTTAAGAAATAAGAACTCTCTGGGATCTGAGAAGATCCCTCTCTACACATAGTTCTACAGATATACCGTGATACTCATACCACTCAGTGCAAAGTTACAGCCAGAACAGGTTGGGTGCTGTGTATGTCAGACCATCAAAGGGGACCTATCAGGGTGATCAAGGTGATCAGCGATACGGTCAGTCTATAGAAGGGTAGAGGGAAGTGAGGGATGGGGAGGTGGAGGTAGAGGCTAATTTTGATATTGGTAGTGTCAATGCTGAGTGAGGGTAAAAGTCTGAAGCTGAGTATGGAATTACAAAAGATTCATTTTCTAACGTTAATGGATGTTTCTAAACTTTATATTACTAATTTTATTTCAATTTATATCGACATCTGCTGTAGATAAACTGTTTTCTTTCAAGCCGGTCATAGCTTGCACCCACCTGATGTGAAGTCTTTCATCCGCTTCTCAGGCAATGAGACTGCTGGCCATGGTTACACGTTTCCAGAAGAGATTATCCCAATAACCAAAAAAGAAGACATCAACTGTCATTATTAAGGCAAGCCATGGCAGTTGAGAGTTTTCCTAATGTTTAGCAGTGAATGCCCAAGCAAAGTCAGGAGGTTTGGGCACGGCAAAACCCCCAACTTGGGTTAGCAAGTTAGGCGTTTTGACTAACTTATGACTAATATTCTTTGGTTTGTTTTTTGTGTAGTAGGCCTATAGACAATGTTTGTATGTGTAGTATAGACAATGTCGAAGGATGGCAAGTGCATAGAAAATCTAAATGCCCCAGCCCTTAGTCTGAAGGGGCTATTCCAGGTTAGTCATAGGGACATTGGTCAGGCATGACCAAGTGCTATTCAAAAATGACTGAGGCAAACAACATATGACTAATGCCTTACTCAAAAAGCCTAATAATCATTGAAATAGAGAAGACTAATGTGAATTGGTCGATCAGTACTGTTCAACCTGACAATATTAACTAACCTAGGTTGGTCGTTTGGGGAGCCAAAAATTGACTACCATAAAACCTCGGATATAAGCCCCGGCTAGTACGCGAATCAGATCGGCAGGGCGGCTTATAGGAGCGGTCTTAACGCGGGTTGCGGCTTATACAGGAGATAGACTCGTATGGGAAGTTTTGCTGTAACTTGGTTATGCTACAGTGACTGAGAGATTGGTTGTATAGGGAGCCAAAGAACATCAGTGGAAGTTTGGAGTTATTTCCCCCTCCCCATCCCACCCCCATGGTTGCCAGGCCCCTGGACAGTTTTAACAATGGGGGTGTGTGTTTTATAGCGTCTTCCGTCCACCACTGACAGTTTTACTGTGCATCTCTGTACATCCCTGAATGGTCGTCATGTATCTTGGAGGAAGGAAGGGCACCGTGCCACCAACAGAGCTGTTAACCATTTAAGGGCAGTATGATGCTAATAATGCAGCCTTGGCGAGTTACTCGCTACACAGAGAAAAGAAACAGCATCAAAAAGGGAGTCTAGGTTGCCTCCAGAATGACTCTCCTCTTTAGGAGAGCCCAGCCTAAATAAGGGAGCCAAGGTGACTCCCTGGCTCACATGAGTCATTCTGGAGTTAACCTGGACTCCCTGTTTCTTTTCTCTGTGTAGGGCCGCACTCATGAGTCCTAGTCCGTATGTGACTCCCTAATGTGAGCCAGGGAGTCACGTAGGCTCCCTTAGGCAGCCTGGGATGAAAATCTAGGGTCGGTAGGTTGGATTGTTTTTTTTTTAAACTTTTTTCTTTATTTTACAGCCCCTCTATGATACCAAAAAAGTGTAAAAATGGGGGGGGGGAAATCCAAATTTTTTGAAAACCTAAAATTGACCCCAAAAAAGTGTATAAATATTAAAAAAATTCTCCAAAATTGCATAAAAAAAGTAGTGTCGGCCCTGTTTTAATAGGGTCGGTCGGGTGACCTGAAACAAACCTTTTTTTTGGCCTTATTACACACCATGCAAGCTGCCCCAAGGCAAGGGTCATGTAGGAGAGAATACAGCAGCACCAGCGAGTTACTCACAGAATACAGCAGCACCAGCGAGTTACTCGCAGAACACAGCAGCACCAGCGAGTTACTCACAGAATACAGCAGCACCAGCGAGTTACTCACAGAATACAGCAGCGCCAGCGAGTTACTCACAGAATACAGCAGCACCAGCGAGTTACTCACAGAATACGGCAGCACCAGCGAGTTCCTCACAGAATACAGCAGCATCAGCGAGTTACTCACAGAATACAGCAGCGCCAGCGAGTTACTCACAGAATACAGCAGCATCAGCGAGTTACTCACAGAATACAGCAGCACCAGCGAGTTACTCATAGAATACAGCAGTGTCAGCGAGTTACTCGCAGAATACAGCAGTGTCAGCGAGTTACTCGCAGAATACAGCAGCACCAGCGAGTTACTCACAGAATACAGCAGCACCAGCGATTTACTCACAGAATACAGCAGCACCAGCGAGTTACTCACAGAATACAGCAGCACCAGCGAGTTACTCACAATACAGCAGCACCAGCGAGTTACTCGCAGAATACAGCAGCACCAGCGAGTTACTCACAGAATACAGCAGCGCCAGCGAGTTACTCACAGAATACAGCAGCGCCAGCGAGTTACTCACAGAATACAGCAGCACCAGCGAGTTACTCACAGAATACAGCAGCACCAGCGAGTTACTCACATAATACAGCAGCACCAGCGAGTTACTCACAGAATACAGCAGCACCAGCGAGTTACTCACAGCGCCAACTGCATGTAGTGCCCACAGCAGCAAACATGGATATCGGCAATCCATGACCTGTTCCTGATGGTCAATGTTTAATTATGGTCCACAAGGTAGATTTGATACATTGTGTGTGTTGACCAAACGTCCGTTAGCGGTCACCCTGCTACTATAGTTATACACATGGGTATTGTGCCATGGTTGGTGTAACCCTTTAAGGACAGTGTTGTGCCTTACCCCGTTTGTCGTCATGATACATGAATGCAGCCCTGGCAAGTAACTCCCCGCCACTGCCTTGGTACATCGTGCTGACCTATCAGGAGTGTCTAAACCCTTTAGGGTCAGCTTGATGCTTGAGTTACTTGCCAGGGCTGCATTCATGCATCGTGCCAACTGATGGCATGATGCATTAAGGGTTACTGGTACTTGGATCACAATACTAAGTTCCCCCACGCCCATATTGTCATCACACCTGTGAACCAACACTGATAGCTATTAGCAAGGTCAACAAACATATCCAATGCTAACCCTTTAAAGACGGCAGCTGTTGTAACCCTTTAAGAACAGCATTGTGCATTACTCCTTGTGTCATCATGGTACATGAATGCAGCCCTGGGAGTAACTCGCCAGTGCTGCATTCATGTATGATGTGACTCTAAGGGGCTGATACAAACTTAAACATTCAGCATGATGCAGCAATGTACTGCTGGTGAGTAACTTGCCAGGGCTGCATTTATGCATCACAATGACCAAGGGCAGGATGCATGATGCGCTCCCTAAAGGGTTAACAAACTGGTAATTAGAGGACCAATAGGTTTGCTCTCCCAACGCCCGTACGGTATTGTCGTCATACCTGTAGATCAACACGAATATTATCCATCAACCCTTTATGGTTAGAATGATGTCTTAAGACTTCATGACCCTTTGTTGTCATGATGCACCGATGCATCAACTTGCTAGCACTGCATCTGTGCATCATGCTGGCCATTTGGCTATGTAGCAATTCATTCAGTAGTATTGACATGCTTCATTCCCGCATCATGACATCAAAAAGAGTTTAGTTTACTAGTAGTGCTGAGTATAAAGCATTAACTCAGTAGCACCTGCTCCCCTTGTTGTGAGGCCTATAGACACTTCTTGTATTAGCTGCGTAACGTGGTATATAATAGCGACTCAAGACTTAACAGTGGAACGCTTGCTGCCCCTCCAGTAACAGTCTGAGCTGCATGAGGACTGGCACTCTGGGCCTTTATAGGGGGAGGTGGGGGTTGAACACTTTTAATAGGATGGCAAGTTGCTAAGAGATGATATTTTTCTGCATGATGCATCAATGCAGCTCTGGTAGGTAACTTGCTGGGGCTGCATTGATGCATCTTGCCCACCCTTCTGGAGTGTCTCAATCCTGAAGGGTTGGAATTATGCATGAATGCAGCCCTGGCAAGTTACTCACCAGGGCTGCATTCATCATACATCATGACTGCATTCATGCATCATGACAACAAAGGGTATGATGCATTAATGCATCATGCTGTCCTAAAAAGGTTAAAGCTTCACTCTGAGAAGTGACCCACCAGTGCTGAATTCACGCCGATTTACAGTTAGATTTACAGTTATATCAATTAACCATTAGAGTACCGGGAAGTTCCATGCATCATGAAAACAAATAAACTAGAGAGAGAGTGAGACAGGGGAGGAGAGAAGATAAACTTGACGCCTTGAGGCAGGTTTAGTACCTCTGGGCAGGATATCGGTGCATGTTGAATCACATGGTCATGTAAGTTTGATGAAGAAGGTGTGCCACCCACCGAGTGCTGAACGGAGGAAGAGGAAAGGCAGGGGAGAGGAATATACAGTGAAATCACATTTTAAGGTAGGTCGATAGCATTGACTCAAAGAGTTTAGAATACCGCCAATCTTTTTCCAGAGGTACCTTAGATCATTTAGAACAAATATCTGAAGAGAAAATAGGGAGATCCCGAGCTACTTTTTTGAATACAGAATTTTGAAAAATAAAAATATTTAGATTTTTCTCCAAAAAATATCAAAAAAATATCAGAAGTTCTTTTATTTTGCCATAACCTTAATGATATGGACTAACAAGTTAGTACGACTATTGATCGACAGGGGGTGGTACCAGCTCTCCCGCCAGTGACGCCGTGACGTCACTGTGGGCTGCCACTCGGTCAATCATGGACACTTAGAAAATTTCAGAAAATTGTTGTTTGGGTGAAAATATGGATTAATTTGTCATCAATTAAACACAAAATCGATTAAAATCAATAGTAAAAAGGTTGTCATTTTTCTTAAACTTGCTGAAAATAATTTTAAGATCATTTGCAATCTAGTAAGACAAAATTTAACATAGGGTCCCGCGCATTATTTTGGTGTTTTGGGCCTTTGAAGTAAAAAAGTACTACAAAAGTGTGCTAAATAAGATATTTGAAGTATTGCATTAAGGGTAAAATTCCAATAATCATGTTATGTGATGGTCTCATCATGTAGGCTGGGATATATTTAAGCAATCTATTCACCTTTCTAGTCCCAATTATATCATTTATTGGTTTATAAATATGGTTAATAAAAAAATGTCAGAAATGCAAAAAAAACGAACTTTACTTATTATACAAAATATAATGTCTGATAAAAAGCTCAATTTTCCAAAAAAATGACAAGGGTGATGAGGGAGAGAGCGAGAGAGAAAGAGAGAGAGAGTACAGAGATACCAAGAGGAGAAAGGAAAGGAGAAAGGAAAGGAGAGAGACAAACAGAAGGGGAGGGATATTAAAAACAGAGAGAAACAGGGAGAAAGGAAAGAAAGACAAAAACAGGGTGGAGGCAGAATATATGGGAACAATGAAGAGATGGTATAATAGGGTAGCTTTACCAAGAGTCAGACATGTTGATACATGTGCTTTATTTTGTGGTCATTCAAGCATTTTAAGCTCTTAATTTGTGAACAATAGTAAATACTAGTTTAAGTGTCTTTCTTTCCAAAAGAAACAACAGTAGAAGTCGTAGTGTATATTATTAGCCTTAACTTGTCTGACTCATGGTGAATCTACCCTAAATGAGAGAGTAAACAGCTGAATAAGAGAATGCTACAATACGATAATACAACTGGCGTCATGTAAATTTAAGGAGGTAAGTTTGAAAGTCTGGAAGTGCAGCCATTACATTAATAGGATCCTTGGCCCATGTCCAACAGTCTGACAGTGAGTGAATGCAGGAGACACAAACCACAGCCTTCAGAATAACATAAACATTAACCTGGAACTTGGACAACCAGCTGAGGTAACTGAGATGGGAAAACACATTTAATATTAGAGATGTCTAATAGAATCTTGTGTATAAACCTAACTTGTGCAGAAGTCGACCCCTCCCATACTTTGGAAAACCATTATAAGCCTAACAGGGGGGCTAATTATGGTGACTTTAGTACTGCAGTATTCATCTAAAAACTCAGGTATAAGCCTCACCCTGACTTTGCCCTGATCTTATAAGCCGCAGCATGTACTAGCCGTGGCTTTTATGTATAAGGTCTTAGGTTAAGTGCACCCATCAATATGATAACGAACAACCGCCTCAACAATGGTCCAACAGTCAGATAGTGGAGGGATGTATCAGATACTGACCACAGCCTTCAGAATAACATAAACATTAACCTGGAACTTGGACAACGAGGTGAGGTAACTCAGATGGGAAAACACATTTATGATTAGAGATGTCCAAGTATTAAAATGACCACCATAAAACCTTGTGTATAAGCCTAACTTGCGTATAAGTCAACCTCTGCCATACTTTGGAAAACCATTATAAGCCTAACAGGGGGGCTAATTATGGTGACTTTAGTACTGCAGTATTCATCTAAAAACTCAGGTATAAGCCGCATCCTGACTCTGTCCTGATCCAATAAGCCACACTGGCCACCTGCACTCTAAGAAAGGTGTGTTATGTTAACATGCTTTTTTGAAGCCACTTTTAACACACTTTTGTATTGTAACACACGCTACTAAAAGTGTGTTGATCTTAAAATGCATGTTCCCACAACACACATAGTTTAGAGTGTGGCATGGCTAGGTATGCTAATGAATGGCAAGTGTTGACAAACAGGATACAGACATTATTGATGTGGCGCTGCACCTGGTGTAACACCGGTCAAAGACTACACCGGTCAAAGACTACACCGGTCAAAGACTACACCGGTCAAAGACGACACCCGGTCAAAGACGTTTCAACTGTTACAAACTCATGCGACTGAGCCGGTTACACCATCTAGGGGAGATTTTTCTTTTTAAAATTAATATTGATTTTTACTTAGGCATGGCAAGTATCCAGGAATTAACTTGTGATCTCCAGCATTCATGTATAAGCCACATCCTGACTCCTGTCCTGATCCAATAAGCCACACTGGCGACCTGGCATGGCTAAGTATGCTAATGCATGGTAAGTGTTGACAAACAGGATGAGCAGACGTTATTGATGTCATGTCCCCACCTGGTGTAACACCTGCACCTCACCACAAGACGGTCTATGTCGATACCTGCTCCACATGAAGGTCTGCTTCAGGCTATGTGGTTGGCTCAGTCTCATGAGTTTGTAACAGTTGAAACGTCTTTGACCGTGTGTCGTCTTTGACCGGTGTAGTCTTTGACCGGGTGTTGTCTTTGACTGGGTATCTAGAAAAGATTTTTTTTCCAATTTTTTAAAATATTATATATGTATATGACGTAATGTACTTGGTGGGACTTCTTATTATACCATAAATTACCCAATCTCTTTACTATTATAGTACTTTAACCCTACCAGATCAAAGACTACACCGGTCAAAGACTACACCGGTCAAAGACGACACCCGGTCAAAGACGTTTCAACTGTTACAAACTCATGAGACTGAGCCGGTTACAACATCTAGGGGAGATTTTTCTTTTTAAAATTAATTTAGATTTTTACTTAGGCATGACAAGTATCCAAGAATTAACTTGTGATCTCCAGCATTCATCCAGAAAGTGACTCGAGTTGCTGACCGTGGATCCGTGTGTGGATCATCAAACTGACTCTAAAACAACCCCAAATGAACAGAAATATCACTGTTTTGCTAGATAGGGTTGAGTAAGCTAAAACACCCCTTTTATGTTTTATTGGCCCTGTCTTCTTCCAGTAAACACAAATATGTAACAGATGTACATTTACACTGCGAAAGTCAGATACACTGAGTCCCTGAATAAGTCTCACCAGATCGATACGATATAAAAATTTCTTCAAAATTGAATAAAAAAAAGTAGGTTTGGCCCTGCTTTGATAGGGTCGGTCGGGTGACCTGAAACAAACCTTTTTTTTTGGCCTAGTCTTGATAGGAGTGCATGAAAGCATTCTGTGTTTCAAATTGTAGACAATTCATGTAAATTTAAAGGGGGCAATATCACCACTCCCACTTAACAATGTAGTAGACTAAAACATTACCAGAAATGTGAATGGGACACGCTCGGTGATTATGCTACTTAAAGGGACATTCTCACCACTCACACTTACCACATAGTAGATTAGAACAGTACTAGAATTGTGAGTGGGATATGGTCGGCGATTATGCTACTTAAAGTAAGGACGTCTGTAAAAGTTCAATGAGCCTGAGAGTATGGTCACTAAGTGTGTCGTTGGCCATCCTCCAACGATGTATCGATGTTTGTGTACTAGGTACTGACAACGGACAGCTAATGGCTTTATTTTAGTGTTTATTTAAGTAAGCTGTCACATTCGCATGATTCATATAGAGTCGACCTGAAACTGCATCATATCTACAACAAACAGCCAAACTGCCTCAACCGGAGGTAGGCACAGTTTCACAATGACCTTTGTGATAAGCCTTTAATCCTTTAAGGATGGATGTCGCTAGAAGATGACAATTGTTGTCATAATGCACCGATGCAGCTCTGGCAAGTAACTCACCGGTGCTGCAACAAAGCTTCATGCCGACCCTTCAGGAGTGTTTCAATCTAAGGGTCGGCATGATGCATCATGACGACCAATGGAATGATGCATTAAGCAGTGGTAGGCCCCTACTCCCCCTGCCCAATGAAGGTTTGCTTCCTACGCCTCTGTTCAGGCATTATGTCGCCCTCAGAGGGTTAACACATACTTCTATATAACGTGCACTCTCCCAGCACACTCTCAAATAAGACTCTGTCAAAAAGCCCGGACTCTCCGAACTCTTCTGTAGAAAAACGTTTGAAAACATTAGTACTTGTCCGCTCTCCTATAGCCATCTCACACTACCATAATTCTCACGAATATGTCAAATTTGGACTATCAAAATACATGAGCAATACTTCTGAAATTTAAACATTTCCTCTCCACTTATCCCTTGACATATTTGAATAGAATCATAGTTGTTTAAATACATATTTAAAAAGCAAGGCATGGGTACGTTTTCAGGGAAATCCGCCACGTTTTGGCAGAAAAGGGAGTAGTGCCGGTAGGAGCGTATGAGAGAATCTGTTGGAAGATTGTATAATGTGCACTCATCGTGTTAACCATACTCAATGAGGCGGTAAATCTTGATACGTGTTGCCATGACGACCGATATTAATGATACATCAACGACATCAGCATCCATCTGATAGAACCCATACAAAACTGATTTATATTTTGCACCCAACATACCCAATCAGATGGAGTCTCATACAGCATGGCGATTTATGATCTCCCCAGGTTCATTATACTGTAGACCGTTATGTCCAGAGAGGGCAAATATAGATGTGGACGTATCGGTGAACTCTGCCGCCGACTCACCCTACACCTATAGAACACTTTAAGTGTCCCTTAATGTTGTCTACAATGTATGCATTGACCAGGCCTGACACTATGTGAGGGCTGTTAATGTCATGTATATTTAAACCCCCACCCACCCTACATATAGGGCTGAGTACCTGCCCTGACACTTGCTGTAGGGGTACCAACATGTGAGACCTTTTATATTGACAGTGAAAGTGTACCAGGTAGAGGCTGGGGGGCAGAGGGTCAGAGACGGAGACAGAAACCAAACAAACAGAAGCCAAATATTGTGATATTTTAACATGGGTCAAAAGAAAGTGTTAGTTGAGAGAAATATTTTATCAAATTCAAGGCCATTTCTGGACTATATAAGAGTCAATTGTATAGAAACATCTATAACTCACAGAATCAGTTCTTATATCTCTATTTGAATATCTGAATCGGTAAATTAATTGAAATGACATATTCATCAAGGATAGAAACAGTTGATGTGTGATGGTCTGTGTGTGCATTACACAGGGAGTGCCCTGAGCCATGTTTCTACCTGCAAATGCTATTTGTGGACTCCCACAGGTCCTATACACTGTAAAATAAGTGTTTAGGATTTAAACACTTATTGTGTCCGTTATTTTAAACACTTTTAGGTTATATACACCTTTCAGCTGAACATTTTAATAAGTGTTTAGGTTTTAAACACTTATTGCAAAGTGTTTAGGTTCTAAACACTTATCTCAACACTATTTTGAAAAGTGTTTAGCATTTAAACACTTTTACCTAAACACTTCAAAGTGTTTAAGTGTTTAGAACAAAAGTGTTAAGATAAGTGTTTAGATTCTGAAAAGTGTTTAGATAAGTGTTTAGATTCTAAACTCTTTTCTTTAGTCTAAACACTTATTGAAAGTGTTTAGCTAATAAGTGTTTAAAACCTAAACACTTTTGAATAAATGATAAGTGTTTAAAATAACGGACACAATAAGTGTTGAGATTCTAAACACTTATTTTTTACAATGTAGTCTTTGACGTATATGAAAAATGCCATCCTATTCATAAGCTGCCAACGTGTCAATATTCAACTCAATGTGACGTCAACTGACAGAATGGTGTTAAACTATAGATCATTTCGCCTTTCATTACAGAGGTACTTTAGCTTTTATTTTTTAATAGAATATCAATTAAGGCTGTATTTTGCCAAGCCGTTGTTTCGCGACCCTGTGACGTCATTAAATCGGGAGTTGTTTACATTTTAGGGTGTAAAAAAAACAGCTATTCTTGCCCCCCTTTCATCTTTTGGAAAATTCTAATTGAAAAAAGATTAAAAAAAACAAAAAAAACATAGAGGAGCATTGGTCTTAGTATGTTGACTGGCCTATGCTGTGGATCAAGTCGTCTTCTATTTCAGAGTTATATATACCAGCTTGTATTCCGTGTTGACATTAATCCTCATGTAGTTAAATTATAACGACCACCAAATATGTTTAATCAATAACAACGCTATAACCGTGTTCACACATGGGCGCAACCTGTGGGATCTCATCAACTTTGATGACTTAACCCTTTAAGGACGGCATCCTGCATCAATGCATCATGTCCTTGGCCGTCATGATGCATGAATGCAGCCCTGGCCAGTAACTCGCCAGTCCTGCATTCAAGCAGCATGCTGATACTTTCGGAGTGTCGCAACCCCACAGGGTTGGCAATTCAGCATTGGCAAGTTACTCGCCAGGGCACCTTTGGTGTATCATGACAATAAATGTCATCTTTTAGCAACATCCGTCCTTAAAGGGTTATTAACGATCCAAGTCTGTGCTTAATGATATCAGTACTCCAACCCACATGTCAACATGAAGACCAACATACCAAAGTATTTCAAATCAATTTCTACTCAGCTTACAATCAACTTCTGAGTCCATAATCACCCAGTGGCAGCGGCGCACGATGTGTCAAATCATCTTGGTGGTATAGCATGTCGTACCAAATCAATACAACTTCAAAGTCTAAGACCGGGTGCACTCCATGACCGGTTACAATCTATAACCGGCCACCATGTAAGAAAATGGCTTATTTAGGGCAGATGTACATAGTAATGGCCGGAAAACTTAAGAATATTAGATACTAATTCTTTTCTTTTATTAAATAATGATACAGGCAAATTCCTGCTTACCAGTCATAGCTTGCACCCGATCATAGATTGCAGCCATTCATAGGTTGCACCCAGTCATAGATTGCACCTGGTCATAGATTGCACCCTGTCATAGATTGCACCCTGTCATAGATTGCACCCGGTCATAGATTGCACCCGGTCATAGCTTGTACCTGGTCATAGATTGCACCTGGTCATAGATTGCACCTGGTCATAGATTGCAACTGGTTATAGATTGCACCGGTCATAGATTGCACCGGTCATAGATTGCACCAGGTCATAGATTGCACCAGGTCATAGATTGTACCTGGTCATAGATTGCACCTGGTCATAGATTGCACCTGGTCATAGATTGCACCCGGTCATAGATTGCACCCGGTCATAGATTGCACCCGGTCATAGATTGCACCCAGTCATAGATTGTACCTGGTCATAGACTGCTATCGATTTGGTGAGACACGGCCACAAACTATGTTAACACTTTGATGCTGATTTGTTGCAGCAATGTTAACGTGTTGATGAGAGAGAAAGGTGGATGGAGAGCAAGAGGGAAATGGAGGAAGAGAAAGGAAGAAAATAGAGAGAAAGAGAGGGATATAATAAGGGAGAGAGGGTTATTTTACTTCTTGGGAGTTGTGTTAATATTCATAGTCAGCTCATTTAGTTTCTATTTTGGATAGTTGTTGGTCTTCCAGATGGCTTTATCAATAATCCCACTGTGGTTAACTTCATTAACAGTTAATCATGGGACCTGATCATTGCCTTATGAACACCCGTCCGCATTGAGCGTGTTATGTAATGCCATCCACCACAGCTAAGGCCACTATAAAAAAAAAAGTTTCTCATTCATCACCCGGCAGTAATAGATTTGTATAACAAGGGCATTTTTTTAATGATTTTTTTTTACTGGGGGCTAAAATATATAGGGAAATTAAGAGTTTTTGCGCATGATTTTCACATTTTAGTTGTTAAGGGTTTAGTGATCAATGAAAGTTGTTATAATACAAGTTATTCCTAGCTTTCTGCATTACTGACAGAATAAGTTTTAATTTGATACCAAATGTACCAATATTTGTCCACTTTTTTACATCTTTTTCATTAAGAATCTTTAAAAAAAAAGAAAAATTCTTTGAATCACGATTTTCATGATGCGCACGGTGATGAGAAACAACTTTTTTTTATTTGAGTGGCCTCATGCCTTAATGCGTGATACCCTTGGTCGTTGTGATGCATAAATGCAGTCCTGGCCAGTAACTTGCCAGTGCTGCATCCAAACATCATGCTGACCCTGCAGGGTTGAGACACTCCTGAAGGATCGGCATGATGCACAAATGCAGCACTGCCAAGTTGAAAGTCTATGACCGGGTGCAATCTATGACCAGGTGCAATTTATGACCAGCTTGAAAGAAAACCGTTTATTTTGGGCAGATGTAGAAAGAAATTGAAATAAAAGTAGTGATATAAAGTCATAAAATACCCATTAACATTTTCCACCATTTATATCTTCATCTGCCCTGAATAAAGCGTTTTTCTTTCCAAGCCGGTCATAGATTGCACCCTGTCATAGACTTTCAACTTGGCCCAATTTCGGGAGACACAGCCATAAGAGAGGTGTGGGAGAGAGGCCCAGGCAGTCATTGGACTACTCTCGTTCCCAAATCCTTCCGAAGGAAGGCTCTGAGGACAGCCAAATGACCTTGAACTTTGGATTTTGCTGGGTCTGGGCAACCCCTGCTGGTAGGCTGGAACCAGCGAACAGGAACAGGAAATGGAACCAGAATGTATGATGGTAGTTTTAGGTAGATTGACCATCAGCCTTTCTGGTTCCATTTCCTGTTCCTGTTCGCTGGTTCCAAGCTACCAGCAGGGGTTGCCCAGACCCAGCAAAATCCCAACATTTGGCAGTTACCAGAGCCTTCTTTCGGAAGGATTAGGGAACGGGAGTATCATTGGACCAGCATCTAAAGGTGGGGAGTACAGGAGTCTGGCTGCGGTATCAAATAGTGATTGGACACGGTGGTCACACAGTCTTCCGTACTCCAGTTAGAATGTAAGTTCAGTGCCTCCACATGGGTATTCACATATTTGACCAGGTCGCGATGCCGATTTTTAGCAAAAAGGATGTGTTGTTGTATCGATTTTTATGCATATAGAATAAACTAGGGCCTTATAAAAAGGTCTTGAGTCCGTCAATTTTTAAAAGGGCCGTGTTGCCGTGTTGCCAATGTCAGTTTTTGCCCATGTGAATGCACAGTTCAGTATAGTTTCTTGGAATCGTTAATTCTTTATTGTATTTTGTGGATTATTTATTTATCATAATTCCTGGTTAGCCCAGCCCGTGTGCTTACCCAAATAACCTTCACGACAAATAAGAGAGTCTTAAAGCCTTAGTCAGGGGGAAGGACTTCACACGTAGACAGGGTATCTTTATTTTATTTGACATTGGAAGTCAATTTCAATTTCAATTTGCAAGGTTTTTATTCTGCTGATCTCAAAAAGACATAAAAGTATGAACACAATTACATTTGATGCCATTGGATAACAGAAGAGGTTGATGCTTATAATGATAACACCATTTAAGTAGTAACAACACCTCCATTCCATTTGTTTAATGATGATGACTACCAGATCATTGTGATATTACTGGGGGAGGGGGAGGGGAGGGTGGGGGAGTTGAGTGATAAGGTGATACCAAGTTCACATAAAAATCATGTAAGTGTAGTCAGGTTGGTGTATGGTGATCAATATCCAGATGTGCTTTTCCATTCAGATAGATACATTGTAGTCCAGTAAGTACTTTATGACCGGGGTTACTAAGGTTCTTGAGCAGATAGAACACCATTATACAATATGAGATGACAGATACTGATGCATACAATACAGTGCCAGGATTACGAATACTGAAGTGGTTTATTCAATTTGAATACATATCAAACCACATATACTTTATGACTGGGAATGGTTATTCTGAGTATGTATGCATAAATGTAACATTTATATGATATTTGGTTGACTGCCAATTAGAATACATTTTCCTGTTGCTCAATTTTTTTAGCTTATATTGAAGTAAAATCACTTCAATTTTCAATCTTTGAATTTGTTAATGGCGGGGAGTTATGACTATTTATGATACTAATTTCAGTTTAATTTTTATGATAGAGGCACCCGGGTAGCTGTTGCAATACATTTTACATGTGTTTAGCTGGTGATCTATATGACTTTTCAACAAAGCAGGCTCAAATTCTGGTAATAAATCTCTTTAGATCTTTATTTTCTTTTTTGTCCATTGCAATATGGAGAGCTTATAATTAAAGGGAATTGCTAGTTCCTGCACAGAAGCCACATGGTTGCAAAAATCGAAGCTCATGAAAAGTATTTTTTAAGCTGTATTCATATTCCTACATAGACTACTTTCCCTAAATTAACTATTTGTATTTGCTATTTAAACAGTATACCTCCACAGTGCTAGGACACTCATAGGATCCTATAGTTAAGGCAAAAGAAATATTTTTCATCTGTGGCCCCCTGTTTTATTGGTCCTAAAATGTTTGTATAGATGTCCATTATACAATCCCAAGGTTTAGTTGCAATATCAATAGAAGAAGGGGATTATCCATGGCAGATAATGTGAAAATGCAGTTTTCCTATTCATTTCTATAGTTAAGGTACTCTTTTGCTCAAATGGCCGTATCTTGAAAGTTAATACCATGACATGGCAATTTCTTTTCATTTTCTATTAGATAATACATCAAACTAACATAATCCTGAGTTATATGCAAAAGTCGATAGAACATCAGTAATCCTGCGACAAGGAGCACGTCCCTTTAACACCAAGAAAAAGGGGGGGGGGGGGGGCGAAAATTTTTTGGCGAGGGGGGGCGTAACAATTTTTCGCCCCTCCGTGCGAAATCTCACCACCCCCCCCCTGTAATTAATAAATGAACACTCCCTAAATAGATAACAAGATGACACAGGCTTCAACCTTTCATGACGACAATGGCCTTCTGGTTGGTTGCCACCAACAAAGGCACCAGGGACCCTAGCTCCCCCAGGTGGGCAGGTGGGGAACTGGGTAATACACTTACTCCACCTGGGGAATATATCCCAATGTTGCCGCCCAACATTGGCGTCATTACCAGTACAGCCTGAGTAAGAACTCTGTGGTGTTTAAACAGGCCGGCCTCTTATGCCTTCCTGCAGCCCTGGTGAGTGACTCGCTAGTGACTTGACAAGGCACCATGCCGATAAATTGGCAATTTGTTTTAAAGCCCTATGCGGCCGTCGTCATAATGTAGCAATGGGCACTCTCGAGTTACTCACAAGTGCTGCAGCGCTGGGGAGTAACTCACAAGTCCTGTATCAGTACATCATGCCTACCTTGCGGGAGTGTATCAACCCTGTATACTGGCCAGGGCTGCATTCATGCATCATGACGACCAAAGGCATGATGTATTTACCCTTTAAGAACAGCATAATGCCTTAATGCATCATGCCCTTGTTATGATGCATGAATGCAGCCCTGGCAAGCAATTTGCCTGTGTTGCATTCAAGCATCATGCCGACACTATGGGCTCAGCATGGTGCACCAATGAAGCCCTGGCGAGTTACTTGCTGGGGCTACATTCATACATCCGTCCTCATAGGGTTAAAGCATAATGACATGCTTAAAGGTTAAAGCATTATGCGGCCTATAGATGGGTAACTGCAGGAGTAGGGCCAAATAAAAAAAAAGGTGTGTTTCAGGTTACCCGACCCTGCCTAGCAAAACAGGGCCAACCCTAAGAATTTTTATCAAATTTTGAGAAAAAAATTATATTTAAATTAATTTTGGGGCTATTTCAGAGTCAATTTGATAGTCGACGTCATTGTCGGCAAGTCACCACTTAAGTTTGTGAGTCAATTTTTGGGTACTTTTCAGGCCAAAGTTAAAGAAGAAACTTAAAAACAAAAGATATCTGACCTACCCTACCTAGATTTTCAGACAATGTAACTTGAAACACACCCTTTTTTTGGCCTAGGCATGCAGGTGTGTGGCAGTGTGTGATGTAAAGCAGTATGCGGCCTGTGGGTGGGGAGCGGGAGTCAGCGTGCGGGTGGGTGGGTGGTACTGCAGTGGCAGCATGGAGGCTGGAGGCTGGAGGCTGGAGGCTGGAGACATACCTGATACTACCAGGGGAGGGAACAGACATGTAGGAGCACGGTAAGGCACCTACTGCATTTACACCCTGATATGTGTGTGTGTGTATATATATATATATATATATATATATATATATATATATATATATATATATATGCATATATCCTTAGCACTGCCATAGCGTACCAATGCGGGTAGTAAAAGGGGCCCTCCCAGAGCCAAGATTTTGCGTTTGCATTGGAAACAATACGCTATGGCAGGGCTCCTCCAGAAAGTGCTGGCAGTCCTAAGGATATATATATAATATATATTTATTTATATATATAGAATGTATATGATATACATATATACATACCATACTGCCAGGGGAGGGCACAGACATCCCAGTGGGCACAAAATTCACTTGGTCGAGCAGTGGAACTTACGCCTTAATGTTAACCTTCCCTACGGTCGGTACACAAACAAAATTCATTTCAAGGTTGAATCAATGTTGAATCAACATTGATTCAATATTGACAACCGGTTATCAATGTCAATTCAATGTTCTGTGCCGACTGGGATATAGGGACATGGTAAGGCAGCTACTGTATTAACACCCATATATATATATATATATATATATATATATATATATATATATATTATATAATATATATATATTTATATATATATATATGTCTAATATGTATGCTATCCATATGTATATATACATATGATACTGCCAGGGGAGAGCACTGACATCTAGGGGCACGGTAAGAAATATACCCGTAGAAGCCTCGGCTAGCACGAGGGTCAGATCACCAGTGCGGCTTATAGGGTTTGCACAGAGTCAGGGTGCGGCTTATATGTGAGTTTTAGCTACTATATATGATATGGTACTAAATTTCACCATAGTCAGATCGCTGGTGCGGCTTATAGGATAGGCCTAAAGTCGGGGTGCGGCTTATATGGGAGAATTTACGGTACTGCAATAACGCTGATATGACGCTGGTAAATACTTAACCCATGGATGAAGGCTAAGACAAAGGACTGCACACTTTGGATGTATTGAATACCCTGATATAACCAACGGTTAAGTCAGATAGCCTACACCTGTACAGGATTGTGCCAAATAACCACTGCCCACCGGTCATCGACTCAGTGTTACCACACCTCGTCTTTACCCTGTGGGGCAGTGGTTCTATGGCATAACCCTGTACAAGTGTAGGTTATCTAATACAATGGTCCCTAAAGGGGCATGGAGTATGTGAGGGGATTGTGTCAGGAATGTATGTAGTAGCTGTTATTTCATGGTGAATACGACAAGGCAATGTTAAACCTATGGGAGAGCCATTCCCAGTGGCAGCACCCAATAACCATGTGCCGTTCTGCACGCTCTGGCCGTTCTGCATGCTCATGTAATTCTAGGTAGTTTTTGTTTATTTCTCTTCAAAATTCTGTTAGATAAACACAGAGCATCACTTTAAAACTCACCTCGTCAGGGGTTATATCACTTGGGGTGCCTGTCCTGTACTGCACTAGGTCTGCAGCCAGGCACCCCAAGTGACATAACCACTGACTCGGTCACTTTAGAGTGCAGCTCTGTCTATTTATTGCACCATTGTGTGGTTCCCCACACAGAGCTGCTCAATCATGCATCATGCCGGTCATGCATCATGCCGGTCATGCATCATGCATCATGCATCATGCCGGTCATGCATCATGCCGGTCATGCATCATGCCGGTCATGCATCATGCCGGTCATGCATCATGCCAGTCATGCATCATGCATCATGCCAGTCATGCATCATGCATCATGCCGGTCATGCATCATGCATCATGCCGGTCATGCATCATGCCAGTCATGCATCATGCATCATGCCGGTCATGCATCATGCATCATGCCAGTCATGCATCATGCATCATGCCGGTCATGCATCATGCATCATGCCAGTCATGCATCATGCATCATGCCGGTCATGCATCATGCATCATGCCGGTCATGCATCATGCCAGTCATGCATCATGCATCATGCCAGTCATGCATCATGCATCATGCCGGTCATGCATCATGCATCATGCCGGTCATGCATCATGCCAGTCATGCATCATGCATCATGCCGGTCATGCATCATGCATCATGCCAGTCATGCATCATGCATCATGCCGGTCATGCATCATGCATCATGCCGGTCATGCATCATGCATCATGCCGGTCATGCATCATGCATCATGCCAGTCATGCATCATGCCGGTCATACATCATGCTGGCTCATTCATGCATCATGCCGAACAACCAGCCACCTGTGGGCTAGTACACAACGGTCGGCATGATGCAGCACCTCCGAGTTACTCGCAAGCTATTCCCATGGGTAATAGCCAATTTTCTTCAAATTTTACATTACAACTTATGTGTGTTCCGAATAATTCAATAGTATGATTAATATTCAGGAGACGGGGACCAGCTACACATTATCAATCAGTGGGGAGAGGTCAGAAAGGGGGTCTCATGGGGCCCAGCCTACAAGTAAAGGTCACAAGTACATCTAAGCAGGTTAAAGTGGTATTTCTGGAATTAAATATGCTTAAAGTGTGACTTTAAGCAGTCCAATCTTACTTTAAATGCCTCCATTCATGCAGTGTAGAAATTCCATGACCACCAACCAATCTGTCCTATTTACAAAGTAAGGTCCTACACACTCAGTAAAGTCAACGTCATTGTCGCTAAAACCACTCTCACCTGAAAGTCAGGTGAAAGTGGTTTTAGCGACAATGACAATGACTTTTTCTGAGTGTGTACCCTACCTAAATCATGGTGCCAATGTAGACCTCCTGAACAAATTAGAAAACCTTCAGAACTGGGGACTGAGTATAAGTAAAGGAGAGTCTGGAGAATCTGCTCTCCCGCCATAGTCAGGCAATGCAGGGTTCTGCACGGTACTCCTGGCGCCATTGACTTCCTGTCACTTCTCTGTGTGTAGAACTAGCACCAAGGACTAAGTAACTTAGTTTACTTGAAACATCCGCAGAACCAAGGCCCGTCATTGACCCTTTAAAGGGGCAATATAACCACTCACACCAATTTGGTCGTAATTTGGTGCCTGGGGCAGAGAGTAATTATGTATGAGTGTTTGTTGTGATTACCCTCTGCACAGGAGATTGCACACACTGGTACAGTACTTACTTCTAACAGTGTAGGTCGCACATGGCCGCCCTCAGGGAGGCAGGACCTTGACTGGTGCAGCCTGTTGTGGGGCCCTGAATGGGGGTCCCCATGTCGCATGTCGATTTTAAGAAATGATCATGTTGCATGTCTATGTTGCTTAATAAAGTCCCATGTCATTATCTTTTTAAGCCTCATGTCGCATGTCACAAGGCCTCATGTCACATGTCGATTTTAAGAAATTCCCATGTCGCCATATCGAATTTAAGGGTCTAGAGCCATTGTAAGAACCAGGTAAACCCAGCACAGGGCCGTGACAATGACCTGTCAGGCGCCATGCTAATGTTTTAACCCTTTAATGATGGCATGTCCCTCAAAGATGGCATCAGTCATTATGATGCACCAAAGCAGCCCCAGCAAGTAACTAGCCGGTGCTACATGGGTGCATCATGTTGACCCATCTGGAGTGTCAAGACCTGTTCAGCCCTTGAATTAAGGGTTAGCGGATTAGACATCATAACACATAGCCAATTTGGAATCAGGCAGTTCCCATGGTTTGAGATGAAAGGAGACATGTCTTTAGTACATTAAAGGGTGCACCCCTCAAGGTACTACTTCTGTGAATGTGAACGCTGTACTCATGGACATTCACAATACCACAAAGTACGCGCCTTACTAATTATAGAAGAAGGAGCGCAGTGTACCAGATGCCTTAACAGATTCATGGACATCCATAATACTAGGGTAGAGTGCCCATGAGATCACTAGCTCATTTGTTGGTACCATCAGTCGACTGGTATCTCTCAATCAGGGTGCTATTAATCATGAGGGCCAATCTTTGTTAGGGCTATTAGACATTGGGCTGATCATCCTCAGGGCCAACCATCATGGGGTCTATTCTCCACAGGGCTCCTGATCCATGTACCCCCCCCCCCACCCCCACTTTTCTTCCTCTTATCTCATTAATCTTTTTCCCTTCTAAAATTCGGCCAGAATAAAAAGTTGCGAGTGTATTTGGTGCCAACATCTCTTGTAAGGCTATTTAGATTGTGCAATCCAAGACTATGCATGCACATAGGAAAGAAACAGCGTCAAAAGTGAGTCCAGGTTGCCTCCAGAATGACTGCCCTTTGTAGGGGAGTCTAGGTTGCCTAAGGGAGTCTAGGTGACTCTCTGACTGACCTAAGGGAGTCACCTGGGGGAGTCATATAGCTCTCTGGGTCATATGACTCCCCGAGGTGACTTCCTTAGGTCAGCCAGAGAGTCACCTAGACTCCCTTAGGTGACCTGGACTCCCCTAGAGAGGGGAAACCTGGACTCCCTTTTGACACTGTTTCCTCTCTGTGTGTGATGCGCAAATATCCAGGCATGCTCATTCCTCCATTCGCTAATAAGTATTGGTCCAAATTGTGCAATATTTATGATAATAACTTTGGCAAAGCAATTATATCCACATGCTGATGTCCCTGTTAACTATTCATGGACTTTCACAATACGACATAATACTCGGTGAATAACTAGGCTGTGAGTGGTAATGGCATTGTGTATACTATACGTATATATGTTATACTAATTGGTCACCATTGTACATTGTATTGGGTGGTCACCTCGACTAAGCAATCATGTCTACATAATATATTCTTTAACCCTTTAAGGGCGGCATGTCACTAGAATACAACATTTGTCAGCATGATGCACAAATGCAGCCCTAGTGCATTTAGGGCTGCATCACGCATTATGCATTCTGCCGACCCTTCTGCATTCTGCTTGAAAGTAGCCCTGGCGAGTAACTCACCAGGGCTGTCCTGGCGAGTTACTCGCCAGGGCTGTATCCATGCATCACGGTGACCTAGTGCATGGTGCATGGTGGGTGTGTTTCAGTACACATAGGTCGGGTTAATTGATTAGACCCACCTTAGCTGTGTTTCCAAGTGTTTGCCCCTCACAAAACCCCCCCTATAACCCCCGCATGTATAACAAGCTGACCACTCATAACCCTGCACGTATATTAAGGCAAAAAAAGAGGTTTGTTTCAGGTAGTATGTGAGGAAAATGTAGGGTCAGTAGGTCGGATTTCTTCTTTTTATTAAAAAAAGAAAAAGAATATGCTAGCCCGCCCCTCTGCATACCCTACAATTGACAAGAGGGTCGAAATACGAGAATTGCATAAATAAACGTAGCGTCAGCCCTGTTTAGATAGGCTCAGTCAGGGTAAATGTCTGTTTGTCCGCACTGTAAGGGAAGTGCATTTGCGAGTTACTCACCAGGGCTGTATTCCAGCATCATGCCAATCCTACATGATTTAGACACTCCCGAAGGGTTGGCATGATGCACCAATGCAGCAGCACCTAGTTAATTGCCGGGACTGCATTGGTGCATCATGACAACAAATGTCATCTTTAAGTGACATGCCGTCCTTAAAGGGTTAAAGGGTGAACCTTGAGTACTACACTGACAAGTTAGTCACTAGTGAATACTAAAAGGTTAGCATTCTCCCTCATCAATCAAAATACCTAAAAATACCCAAAGAGGGTGATAATATTGCTTGGAATGTAGTCACCATTGACAAACTTTTCATGCAATATTTTTATCAGTGTAGAGATGAAAGAAGACATGGTTACCTTAAAGACTGCACCACCCATGGTGCAGCGTCTGTGGCCCAGGCGGGGGGGGGGGGACTTGAATTTTTTGTGATACGGGTGTGCAGCTGGACCTATGACAACCCTTACCCTTGATAGGGAGCTTTTGTGTCCAAAACATACCCTTGCTAGGGCACTTTGGGGCCAAAGATCCTTGTTTTGGCAAGGAAAAAAACACAAAATGTATACTTAATGGGTCATTTTACAAAGAAATGATACTCATGTCATGGAAATCTTTGGGGAAAATGAGGAAAATTGGTACATTTTGGTGAAAAACATGTCTCTTTTTGTGAAAAAGTGACCCTTGCTAGGGAGATGTTGTTGAAACTAGACCCTTGCTAGGGACATTTTTCGTTTAAAACAGTACCCTTGCTAACGAGATTTAGCTGAAAAAGTACTCTTGCCAGCTGCACAAATGTGTATACAAAATACACCAAGTGCCCCCCCTGGGATATGTGGCTGAACCACGTGACAGGTGTCCTCCTTCATGGACGTTCACAACACGACACGACACGAGGGTTACTAATAAGGGAATAATGACCCTGTGGGTGTCATGGGGAGGGTAGTTTGACCTAGAGTCGACCACCTACCTTGAGATGTCCACCTTAATTATGTAGTTATACTCAGGCTACCAAGGCCAAAAAAAAGGTTTGTTTCAGGAAACATGGGAGGAAAATGTGGGATCAGTAGGTCGGATTTAATATCTTTTTATCATTTTTTCAAAAATATGAATGTACTAGCCAGGCTCTCTGATTACCCTAGAATTTACCAATAAAAGGGTAAAAATACAAAAATGTCTTCAAAACTGCATAAAAAACGTTTTGGCCTAACAAGAGAATAATGACCCTGTGTATGTTATGGGGAGGGTAGTATGACCTAGAGTCAACCATCTACCTTGAGATGTCCACCTTAATTATGTAGCTATAGTCAGGTTACTAAGGCCAAAAAAAGGTTTGTTTCAGGAAACATGGGAGGAAAATGTAGGGTCAGTAGGTCGGATTTAATATCTTTTTATCATTTTTTCAAAAATATGAATGTACTAGCCAGGCTCTCTGATTACTCTGAAAAGAAACTGCAGAAAAAACGTTTTGGCCTAACAAGAGAATAATGACCCTGTGGGTATTATGGGGAGGTTAGCTGACCTAGAGGCAACCACCTACCTTGATATCCACCTTAATTATGTAGTTAGGCCAAGACAAAGGTGTGTTTTAGGTTTCATTGTCTAAAAAAAATCTAGATAGGGTAGGTTAAATTTTAAAGAGAAACTCATAGGCAATGTAAGCGTCTCTGGAATAGTCCCAAAATTACTTAAAATATAAATATTTACTCAAAATTGGATAAAAATCTCTAAGATCAGCCCTGTTTGGCTTTATCAAGCATTCACTGAGGTGGATCTCAAGGTACTAGGGATGTCATTGACATCCAATTTATTTCTTTTTCGATCATCACTATTTTGGTCTTGAGTTTTTGATTTTATCAACTTATTTTGATATAGTAAATATCTGCTTGAAATAAGAGTATCTTCATATTTGTATTCCCCTTCCTCATACTTAACTCTACAAAGATGAACATTTGGTAGCACTTTGAGCCTAATCTGAAGAATTTTTCCAGGAATATTATAGGCCTACATTAGTACAATGAACTCAATTTTTAAATTAAACAAAAAGCAAGTTCTACTGGGTGGAATACATAATTCTTGCAGTTTTCGAAAGGTAACTTATCAGGCTATCTGTGCTACAAATAGTATTGATATAATTTGTCGATGCGATAACCTGAATACAAGAAATGTTGATGTACCTATTCTGGAGGTATCGATGACATTGTTGGCTCTAGGTCAAGCTGCCCTGTATAAGTCTTACTAATTGGTCCACATTACATATTGTATAGGTTGGTCACTTTGGCAAAGCAATTATGTAGTAGTTATAGGACTAGTACCAAGCTGTACACGAAATATATATATATATATATATATATATATATATATATATATATATATATATGTTATTGATTACATACATATGAACCAATGTTGATTCAGCGTTGATTCAACATTAAACCGAGACTTGTGCTCACTGGGTTGGGTCGCATTTCACGAGGTCGGATAACATACCACACAGAGAGAAGAAACAGCGTCAAAAGGGAGTCCAGGTTACCTCCAGAATGACTCCCCTAAATAGGGTAGCTGAAGGGAGCCAAGGTGACTCTCTGGCTGACCTACGGGAGACACCTGGGAGAGTCATATTGTTAAAGCATGTGGATGTGTACGGATAAAGATGAGTTGAACTGAGTGGGTCTGAGTTGGTTCCATTGCCATTTACTAACTGATGTTTACATGCTTATAAGATGGCCGCCGCACATGCGCATATACAATGTATACAAACACACAACACATATGACCCAGAGAGCTATATGACTTCCCCAGGTGACTCCCTTAGGTCAGTCAGAGAGTCACCTAGGCTACTTAGGCGACCTGGACTCCCCTAGAGAGGGTAGTCATTTTGGAGGCAACCGGTACTGCCTTTTGAAGCTGTTTCTTTTCTCTGTGCAGAGTCTCACCAGAATCCCATCTTCGCCTTTCTATGTTTGTGACAGCCGTTAGGTCACTAATTTTAATAATGCCTGGGGGGAGTAGAAACGACAGTAGGAGCTTATTCAGCTACCTGCATGGCAAGGAGTCATAGCATTTAACCCTTTAAGGATGGCATGTCACTAAAACATGACATTTGTCAGCATGATGCAGCAATGCAGCCCCGGCGGGTAACCTGCAGGGGCTGCATTGGTGCATCATGCTGATAGCATCGACATGATGCACGAATGCAACCCTGGCAATTTACTTGCCAGGGCTGCATTCATGCATCATGACGACCAAGGACATGATGCATTAATGCCCTACTTAAAGGGTAAAACACGAGAGTAAATATCTGTGGGGCTGCTGATAAATAGTCTCCCTACTATACATTTGTAAGGAAATACTGAACTGACAGACTCGCAGAGCCTGTTCTCGTCATATTACTTGGAAAACCAATGTATGCTGACTATACAAGGCCTTGAATCGCCACTTCTTAATAAGTTTAATTAGTTTACATTTTCAAGCTATTTATCAAGGGGTATCGCAAGCAGTTTCAAAGTTGGGGGACAGAGGGGTTTCTGACCCTGTTTACTCCTTTTTTTCCTTTACCTTAAAATAACATTTGTCCTTTTTTGGGGTTGGCCAAAAGTGAATTTATGCTTGTGAAATGCACGAGCTCCTTTGGTCAGCGTAATTTAGGGTTACGGTACACAAAGGTCGGGTTCATATATATATATTAGTTTATTGATGAGACCCGCCTTAGCTGTGTTTGTCTAGTGTCAACACGTAACAAAAGACAACACCCCGTAACCCGCACGTGTAATAAGCCGACCACTCATAAGCTGCTTAGCCACCTTAACGACACCGATGAGGGTGACGCGCATCACCCTCATCACAAATAGCAGCGGCTTGTAAATGCACCACAGGGAAGGGAGACATTACTACACGTCTTCAGCACTGTGTGATTCACTGAATGTTTATGATGTATTACTGCACATATAAAGAGAATGACTAGGTGTAATACATAGTAAAATACCTAGAAACAAAGAAACAAGCCCTACCCTACGTTTTTCATGTGCACATGGGGACATTTCCATAGTTTTACATCTTTTTGCTCAAATTTAAAGTTTGCACAGAGGTTCCCTAGTAGCAAACACACTGTGGCCCCCGACTGGGCCAGACTGTGTTCGCAAGTCTGGCTCAGAGTGGGCTAACCCACGGGCTTCCGTCAGTTTAGGGCACTGGGATTTGGTCTGGCCCCATGCGGGCTGCCCATGTTGGGTGCAGATCGGGTTTTGGACGGGTTGAAAGTGGGCTCAGATCGTTTTTAGGACGGGCTTGCTGATTTGGCTCCACAGCACCGCCTGATGATTATGGGTTTTTAGAATCTATTCAATCATTCCCCAATGATTTCTTGTATATGTTAAACAAAATAACCCAGGTCCTGCTAATCAACCCAAGACATGCTCTTCCTACCCAATAATGGAAGTATCTGGCAGGCCTATTATCATCGGGTTTGTGCCATATGCAGCATAGACAAGTGTTTAGGGTGTACATTGGCCTTCAAATCCACTTAGCACTTACCTGTTTCATACCCACATGGAGCATATATCAAACTGGTGTTAACCAAATTGTAATGCCACAGAAATATTGTCTACACTGGATAGCTGCTTGGAGAACCTTCTTTACATCATTCAAATATATATAGTCTATACTGTGAGATCATATGTTTATTGTTTCCTATTGTACCGAACTTTAACCTTTTCTTGTATTATTGTATAAAATCTATTTCATCGATCAGAACTACTTGACCAGTTTGCTCTGTCCAAACCGAACATCAGTCCACATCAGACAGCCCACTTTGAAACTGATCTGAGCCAGAAATGGGGAGCCTGATGGGGGCCACACTTAAGCCCAGCCGTCTGCCCAATGTGAACCCAAAACGGGAAGCCCGCTTTGAAACTGATCTGAGCCGAAAGCGAGCAGCTAACTTTGAAACTGATTTGAGCCCAAAGATCTCAAAGATGTCAAAAATCTCTTTTGAAAGATATCCCCCGTTACTTAGGCTTGCTTGGTATATCCTTCCAAGAAAATGAAAATGAAACGAAAACAGAATTAAAATGAAACAATAAAACAACAGGATGAAGAACTAAAAATAAAGTGATGAAAAAGTGGAAGCAGATGAATATCCCTGTTGGGGAGTTTAAATATAAATACACTTTGTGAATAATATTCATGTTTAAAGTGCCATGGTCGGATGAATAGCGCTCAAAAATCAATATAGTTAAAAACGTACCAGGATGTTGCCTATGGCTATACTTCATGTGCTACTTACTTGATTAATTTTCATTCGCTAGAGTTCAGCTTAGAATTTGACTGATTGGTTAAGGCTTAATTGTATGCAAACATATTGCACTAACGTTTGGAACACATCTTAGTAGGATTTAAAATATGAAAAAAAAGGTCACTTCAAAATAGCCATGTGCATGTTTCATTCTTTCTATCTGACGCTGTGGACATGGGTGATGGGTTATGTATATAACTCTTTAACCCTTTAAGTATGGAATGCTGCTAAAGGATGACATTAGTCATCATGAGTCACCAATGCAGCCCTTGCCAGTGCTGCATTCATGCAGCGTGACAACCCTACAGGGTTGAGACACTACCCAATACAGTCTCAGCGAGTTACTCGCTGGGGCTGCATTGGTGCATCATGAGGACAAATGTCATCTTTTAGTGACATGCGGTCCTTAGAGGGTTAACCGAGGTGTACTTTTTGCGTGTGCCGCCATGACAGTTTACAAATGTTTCTTTTTGTGTACGCTGTCACCACAACTGTACCTCCCGTAGCATAGGCACGCTACTGTATTCAACCTAATAAGCCTCCCCTAATAATCCCCCCTTTTAACGTTTTAATTTAATTTGATTTAATTTTTATGTGATCCTCTGATTTTGTTACTGTTTGTGTGAGATATTTACACCTGTGCAGGTGTAGCAAAGTGTGAAGGCAGAGGGGTGAGCAGAGGCCTTGTAGAGGCCACTGAGGTAGGCTGCTTGTATAAGACAACCATGGGGGCTGGGGGTTATCAAGGCTGAATACTTTTTTAAGTGCCCAGCTGGGGGGCTTATTACGTGGAATGTGGTATATGTAAACTCACAATCAATGTTTGCATATGTTTGGTTCTGTGTATGCTGTCACCGGGGCTGTACCTCCCCGAGCACCTCACTCTATATATAAACTCATTGTTAATTAACCCTTTCAGGGAAGCAAAGTGATTAGTAACTGTGCACTTTTGTTGGTACGATACATGAATACAGCTCTTCAAGCCCGCCCCCCTCCCGCCTGCGTCATCATCATACATAATATTGTACTTGTGACAAAATGCTCATGAATGCATATCTACAAAATTCTCGTGATTTTAGAATTCACTCTGACCAGCCAGAACTAGTTCTAAAATAGTGAAAAAGAATCTTTGTGAAACACGTAACGAGTGTAAATGTTCACCTTGACTAATCATTGGTGTATACATGGAACCCAACTGGCTGTTTTAGGCTGTGTCTCACCAGATCAGGCCAATGTGAAAGTCTTTGACTGGGTGCAATCTTAGACCGGCCACCATAAAAAATATGGATGGTGCAATGCATAAATGCATCAATCCCTCGGTCGTCATGATTTAGTGTCATGCATCCTTAAAGAGTAGGTATACAGGTTAATTGGCACGGAATGCTAATATCAATATAAGTGTACTTGTGAATGTGATTTAGGATGGGTCCGGGGTCACACCCCTTCCACATTTTGCCAATAGCTAGGACTCATCTTTAGTCATGAGGCATTAAGCACCAGGAATCCCTGACATATTGATGCTGCCATGTTTACACTGTGTGTGGGTATTCAGGGTAATTGGCGCGGAATACTTCCATGAATCTGCACCTGTCAATGCGGGATATTTTCCATTAGCCTATTCGACAGGCAATTGGCAGGTAGAGCCTTAACAAACCACTTGTAAATGCATTCTGTGTAGTGTAATTGTTGTGGCTCTACCTGCCGATCGCCTGCCAATCACCTCCAAATCGGCTGATGGAAAATGGCCCTGAGCCCCATTGAGGGGGCACTGCACTTAGATAAACATACTGTGACCTTATAACATGTTTAAAAGCAGCCTAATGCTTTAGAGTTCTGAGTTTTTTTTACAGTTTTCTTTTCTTTTTCATTTTCACTGTCAACCTACAGCTGAGGTGACCATACCCGTTCAAAAAGTGTATATGATAAATGTATTATGCTGTCCTTAAAGGGTTAAGGTATTATCCGTTCCTTCATGTATGTGTTATTTTTCTGTGTGGAGGCAGTGAACCTTAAACAGCATTCTGTGGTAGGCTGTAACTCATAATAACAATTATAGATTACTTGGTGCTTCGTCAATATGTCTGCACCTGATGTTATAAAAAGATGTTTTATAAAAAGATGTTTCATGAAAAGATAGCTTTGAATGTGTGATCATCTTCAGGTACTTTTTGTCAACTGGCTTGTCGACCACATTGTGCTAGTTCCTTTTGATTGAGTGTGAACTCAATTTAGCATGTATGTGCTGAAATAATACATATACACTGAGGGTCAGGACTTTTGGTCTGTTTAAGGATTATTTCACGGTTTGACCACCGAGCCACATTGCAGGATACGCTGCATACATGCTGGCATTTAAGCAAAGATTGGACTGCTTAAACTCATGCTCTAAGCATGTTAGATTTAATAAAATGCCTCTTAAGGGTTAAAGCCAGTATTCACGCACTCGCCCACTGGCAGGGTTTATGGAACTAGCAAATCCTCACCAAATGGTCACCATAGCCTCATCTGGTGGCTTGCTTCTGAACAACTCCAGTATCAATGTTGTTTCTAATATCCATAAAGAAGCAATAATTTCTAATGAAGCTATGTCATATTCTCTTTTCAAAACATATCATAAATGCATAAGTAAAGCAGAATTATCTGCATGCTTTTGGACAAGATACATGCTAAACTAAGAGGGAAAAATTATTTCCCCCAAAGGATACCTTGGCAAGATTTGAACCAGGGACCTCTCGCACTCTAGGCCAGCTCTCTATGCATGTAGCAATAGAGGCCTGACTGGTTTGGGGAGGTGCTAAACTGTAGTCCTGCATTATGCTCCTACCTAGTGGTGGTGTACACTGGTGTGTACAGACTTGTCACTTGCCACCGTATGTCATGTTCATGTACAATTTCTGAAGAAACGAGTGCCGGTACCCCTCCTTTTTTTTTGGATAAACACCAAGCTATGGCCATAATCTTCACCATATTAAAATTACATGAGGCCTGAAACTGTTTTTCTTACTTAGATATCATGTTAGATAAGTGTTTGCCAAAGACAAAAACGTCATCTCTTACTTCAAGCATTAAGTCCAAAATAAAACCGAAAAGAACTTTTCAACAAGCTTTTTTTATTCTTATCCTTGTTCCTTAGTATAGATACATCACATATCCATGGTTTTTACGAAACAATCTGGTGGATAATATATGGTTTAACTGGTTTCTTCCAGGAATGTGAAAAATTAGGAAAATATATGACCCCTTGCATCAGGCATAACAGCACAAAAGATAGTATGGGTACCCCCAATTTTTTTTTGCCCAATGGATTCTATAGCATTTAAGGAACCATCTGTAATTTTCTTAGGAGGCCTGAAACTGTATTCAATTTGGGGGTAATAGGGACTTTCACCTTTAAAGCCACTTAAATTTCATAATGACCTTGACATTTACTGAACTAAAGGCCGCTAAAATAGTGACTTCAAGCAATAAATGGTTTGATTAAATACCAATGTTCATGCAGTGGTACAGTCATGGAATGCGGCGAAATAGTCAAATGGTTCAAATGGCTGTGATAAATCTGAACCATGCTGCAAAGGGAAGGGACAAATCCCTCATTGGTAAACCTACACAGAGAAAAGAAAAATAGTCAAAAAAGAGTCAAGTCTGACCCCAGAATCCCCTTTCTAGGGGAGCCCTGGTCCTAAGGTGACTCTCATAGGTGAGTCAGGGAGCTATGTGACTCCCTTAGGTGAGTCAGGGAGCTATGTGACTCCCTTAGGTGAGTCAGGGAGCTATGTGACTCCCTTAGGTGAGTCAGGGAGCTATGTGACTCCCTTAGGTGAGTCAGGGAGCTATGTGACTCCCTTAGGTGAGTCAGGGAGCTATGTGACTCCCTTAGGTGAGTCAGGGAGCTATGTGACTCCCTTAGGTGAGTCAGGGAGCTATGTGACTCCCTTAGGTGAGTCAGGGAGCTATGTGACTCCTTCAGGTGAGTCAGGGAGCTATGTGACTCCCTTAGGTGAGTCAGGAAGCCATGTGACTCCTTTAGGTGACATGGAGTCACATAGGCCTCCGTAGTCAGCCAGAGCTCCCCAAGAAAGGGGAGTCATTCTGGAGGCAACCCTTTTGATTCTGTATCCTTTTCTCTGCACTGACTTCCAGAACTAAAGGCTGTGTCTCACGACCTTGGGCCAATGTTTTTGTCTCTGACCGGGTGCCTTCTCTGACCAGGTGCCGTCTCTAACCAGGTGTCAGAAAAAATGTGTTTTAAAATGAATGCTGTTGGTATTTTGACCTTATCAAGCCAAGCCGGTCAGAGATGGCACCTGGTCAGAGAAGGCACCCGGTCAGAGACAAAAACATTGGCCCAAGGTCGTGAGACACAGCCTATAGCTTGAAGGGGTCGGCCTTGCTTAATTTCAACCCGCCTGGGTGGGACTGAAAAAATTGCAACCTCTATTGCGGCAAGACAAAATAATTTCGACCCCCCAATTTTGTAAAAAAATTGACCACTCCCTAATATCCAGTATTGTTCCGTTACAGCAGATGTGCGACACCCTGAGCTACCAAGTAACCTGACACAAAAACAGCGGTCACATCACCATGAGGGAACTCTGGATGAAACACCTCCTGGTTTGTGTCCTCCTCATCGCGCTGAGACTCAGCTTTGTCTCAGCCGCCACTCCTGAACCTGAGACTTCCTCCCCGGAACCAGAAGGTGAGGGGGAACCCGAGGGGGAACCAGAGGGGGAACCGGAAGGGGAACCGGAGGGGAAACCAGAGGGGGAGTCAGAAGGAGAGCCGGAGGGGGAGTACAAAAATGGCAGCTATGGAGAGCCGGAGGGAGAGGCAGCAGCAGAACCGGGCGCGGGGTCGGTGGCGAGTGTAGCCATCATCGTGACCGTGTACTCCCTCATTATAGTCATCATCCTGGTCGGTAACATCCTGGTTGCCGTGACGATCATGCGCAGTAAGTCGCTGCGGGCCTCGACGACCAACCTCTACCTGCTCTCCTTGGTTACCGCCCGGGCGTCCATCGCTGTGTTTGTGATCCCGGCCCGGATAACGGGCATGTTCTCGGAGGAGTACCTCGGCAGTGTTCTCTGTAAACTCTGCCACTTTGCTGCCATGGGGTCCTCAGCCGCCTCCATATTCTCCATCGTGTCCATCGCCATCTCCAAATACATCCAGGTCACCGACGTCAAAGCCCGGGCTTTAAGCATGAAGGAAAGCGCGCTGGTTATCACGATAATCTGGCTGTTTGGGTTTGTGTACGCGGTGCGTGAGGCGGTGATGAATGACTTAGTGGTGGTTAGGGGGTTGTACTCCTGCAGCACTGCCCCCCTCTACAAACACCTCAACAAGTACTTCATCTTCATGGACATGTTCTGTCTCTTCCTGCTCCCCCTCGTCATCATCCTCTTCTGCTACTCACGGGTTATCAAAGCCCTCAGTAAGACCTCGGTGTGTGACAAGGGCATGGCCACTGAGGTGCTCACCTTAGACAAACAGTCCTACAAGGCTATCCGCATGCTGGTTGTCCTCATGGTGCTCTTCACCATCTGCACCATTTCCCCCATGGTACTCAAGGCCTATGTGTTATGGGGCGGCTGGGTGTTTGACTCCCTGGGGATCTGTGAGACGGTGGTGTACATGTTCAGTTACTCCAACTCCTGGTTTAACCTGATTGTGTTCGCCTACTTCCGGGACGACCTCCGGGCCGCGTTTGTCACCATGTGTTGTCATAACGGGGTCGCTGAGCCGGTCAAGGTCAAGGTCGGGGAGACGTACGAGGAGAAGGAGGAGAACGACCGGGCTGTCAGGATGATGGAGTTCTGAACTTATATTTTAACTTTGAAATTATTTATTATTTTGACATCATTTATTAGTTTGACATTATTTATTAGAGTGACATCATTTATTAGTTTGACATCCTTTAGTAAAATGACGGAGTTCTAAGTATTTAAAACCTGAAGGACAGCATGGACTGCAGTTTGAGTTGAAAAAGGGAATACTCTAAAAAGTTCTCGTAAACTTGAATACTAAAAACGGAAATCGCTGCTGTTGCTACCAATATCACCATGACAACTGCCTCGATCTGAATTCAAAATGGAGACTTCCCGTTTGACATCATTAGTTACAACAAAGGCTCATGAGAATTACAAGTACTTCAAGTTAGGCTATCCGATGACTGGGGCTGAAAAATATGAGTCAACAAAAACCATACCTCCTTTGACATCATCAGTTTGGTGGCACAGCAATTCATAAACAGAGGTTCATAAGAATAGTTGATTGTGTCATGAGGCTTATCAAAGGGACTTAAGCTTCAGCAGTGAACAATTTGTGTCATCCTTTGTGTTCATTTTATGTCATTATTGATCATATTTGTTAAAATTCTACTTAATTGGCCTGGAAAACTACTTTATAGGGATTAAATTATGAATCATAATGATGTAACAGGCCGTGGAATAGTGGGGAGGGATATTACATGGGGGTATGACATACAGCATTCTTTAAGTAAATCATATTTAGCAATGAAGGCTGCATTTAGACCTTTTTTATGGCTGCAACTCGAATTCAAAATGCATGGTGATGCTGCATAAATATAGCATAGTCCATTAAAAAAATACCAGTAGGGAAACATTAAGTGTAGTACAGCCCCAATACAATTTGAAAGTGTTGAGTTGATGTTGAGCAGCAAACAGTGCTGCCCTCTTGCAGGAGTCATGACTACCACAACTGCCCGTACAGTGGCCCAGGAGGCTCAATTTGTTTTTGTTTTTGTAATATTGTGTTGAAAGATAGTAGCCAAAAGTTGGTCTACTGGAATTGGCAGGTAACAGTAGATGGATGAAGTTGTGATTTCACTTTCAAGTCAAGTTGTTTATTTGCAAGTTGAAGTAAATTTTCAATTTCAATATTATCAAAAAGTTTGAGCCTCCTGAATGGAGGAGTATTCCAGTCAGTGGACTCCCATTGTGCACATGGCTGCTATTGGCCACGGTATGACGTCATTACCCGGGGTTTCCACTTTGAGCTGTTTGGGATCTGCTAGTTTCAAAGGCCAAATGCTCTAGTGGTTAACAGACTAAAATAACACCGTCTAGGTCTGTAGAGGGCTGTGTCTCACGAAATCAGGCCAATGCAAACGTTTTTGACTGCGTGCTATCTTTGACCGGGTGCCATCTTTGACTGGGTGCCATCTTTGACCAGCTTAAGAGAAAACAGTTTATTTAGGGGAGATGAAGATATAAATGGGCTACTTATTACTAATTTCAAGTGTTATAACATCCATTAATCTTTTCAGCCCCTTTATATATCTCCATCTGCCCTAAATAAAACAATGGCCCTATTTCATGAGACACAGCCAGAGACTAGAGACTGCACGCACATTAGTATCCACTGCACTTTAACATGTAAACGTCTACTGAGTTTCTGTATTGGTTAACAAATTAAGGACATAGTGTTTATAAGGCCAAAACAAGAAAAAGTTGGTCAATGGATTTTACTTTCAACAAAAGGATGAGAGCAAATGAGTTTTGCTCATTTAACCTGGCCTCTAACAATAGTTAGTAGTTGGCATGGCAACAAACATTTTGTGTGTTCCATGGGCATCAAGAGAATTAAGAACTATATAGAATTTTTGGCAAAAAATGGCGTAAGAAAATTCATTTAAAAACAATTAAATCTACATTCTAAAAATGAGCTGCGCGAAATTCATTGGCCAAGTTTTAATTCTTTGGTCTGGCCTAATATGGAGATATTAAAAAAAGAACTTTTTAAGCTTTAGAAATAATATATAAAGTATATATATGATATGTTTCCTTAAAAATAGTCCTTCCTGATATTATAAAGCACTATATTTATGTACTTATCCAAGAGCGTGATCTGTGATTCTGTAGCTCCTTGTGATTAAATCATTGATTGCCTCGAGAAAAATCATTTCCCCATATCCTCAGAGCCTATCAATAATACCTATCAATCAGTAATTTCATAGCCATGGCTTCTCATAGGCCCATGAAATCCCCGAATCCTTGCCCGGACCACCTTTCTTTCCCCTTCTCTCCCCTTTCTAAACACCAGACAACTAACCTACTATCCTGAGGATATGGTGATATGCTTTAAGGATATGTTAACGAGGCAACATATTTTTTATTCTGAATTTGAGATTGTAGATGTTATTGTACCAGATTAATTTGTGTCTTGTATTCATTTCATTGACTAAACTATTCATCGTCCTCATATTCCTGTTAAGCTTAGAAAAAAGATCTGACTTTTTACCTTAGCATTTTAGATCTTGTTACTTGAAACACACTTTGGCCTTTTCTTTTGGTCAAGTCTGTAAATACGGACAGAAGGACTAGACGAATGTCTTCATTCACGATGGCGACCACAGCATGTGACATCACATTTATTAGCGGAAGTGAACAAGACGCTGGTACCTGACAGCATATTTTCCCGCGTCCTCAAATAATCTCAACACTCCTTCTCGACAAGTGAAAATATACTGTGTTAACACTACACAATAAACTTAGAATATGTATAAAGTAAACCTTTAGAATACACAATGAACAAGAACTTTTAGATACATGACACTGTAAAATAAACACTCCTCCTCAAACTTGGTTTGATGAATCTGAATGTGATACTTTTAGAAACAGTGAATTGCCCACAACTACATCAATTTTCAATATTCATAATCTTTTCACTATATGAGAGATTATTTTATACCCTGAATAAATTGATTAATGAACACAACCAATAACAACAAAAAGGATTTGAAAAATGTCATATTGAAGTATTTATTGTCGAATATCATACCCATTATCATTTCAATTCACTGTTTAATAGTATGATATATCTATGGTACTCCATTCTTTCTTCAACTTTGTTTAAATAGATGTAATACATGTTTTGGTGATTTATGTATTCATGACGATCATGTAGTCCGCCCTTTTATTTGACACGTCCTAATTTTGGAGAAGAGTAGGCTAGTGCAATGGCACACTATAATGCACGCAAGTGGTGCGTTCGTTAGGCAAAAAATCTGCCTATTTAGTCAATTACTAAACCAGCGTGACTGTAGTTTCATGCAAAGGCTTGCAAGGAAGCAGCTTCAGCTTGCCGTAACTGGTTGTTTGCAAGCCTCTACCAGAAATTACAGGCACGCTGGTTTAGTTAGTTACTAATTCGGTAGATTCTTCACCTAACAAACTCACCAAAGGTCACTTCCCACATACTGTAACCTCTTGATTTTGTAAAACCCAAGCATGGATTGCATTTACTATTAGCTATAACCTTACAAGTTTATCATATAGGTTTGTGCCATAAATAGATTGTAGACGTGAAGGTTAGATGACAGAAATTGTACAATCATAAATAAATCGTCCAGATCGCCGCCATTTTGAAGTAATTTTGACAAAGATGTCTATGATTCCCAACACTGTATGCTATACAAGTTTTGCTGACTTTCAAAACGAGGTGATTCATGCGGTCTGGCTATTGGCCATTGCAGCAGTGGTTATATATGTATTTTATTGAATTCATAATTGAGAGAAAAGAATGTGTAAAACTTGAATTCGTAATCATTTTATAACAGTGTGTTCAATGTGTTCTTATCTTATCGGATTCAGAACTTTTCTATGATAGAGGTTTCTTATAAAATAATTCCATTTATGGACATATACCTTTTGTACTAACCGTGTTGGGTATTTTCAATTCATGCTAGACGGAAAATGCACTGAGTTAATAATCTGTTTGTCTTGTTACAGATTCCCTTCTTCTGTAAGTTACTAGTGACATCAAGCTTACTTCTCTCTGTGATTCAACCAAATTAATACCACTGTATTTGTTTACATTAACAGATAATGCAATATTTAAAAGATTGTTTGGACATATATATAATTATACAAATTGAAATATTTACCAATTTCTTAAATGATAGTCCTAACTTTCATTATGTGTTTATCATTGTTATGGTTTGTCCGCATAATAAAGTCTTATATTCATATAATACAGATGTTTTCTTCGTTTATAGATGGCAAGGCTGACCGTAAATAATGTCATATACAGTCGAAACTAATTGCTACCAAACTCTCTCCCTATTTAATGTGATTTACTTTTGAATCTGTACGCATCTATTCTTGTTATGCCACATGTTATCTTAGATAAAATCTAGGCTTAGGGCATATACTATAAAGGAAAACCTCAAGTAGCATAGTTTGGGTATGTGACACTAGGTAGCAGATACAAGGGGAGCTATCAGATTATTTATTAAGGTTTAAGACTATAGATTAAGATTGGGCTCAGAACATTCATCCACGCGCCCAGGAGAGCCATCAGGTATTTGTGCATGCAGTGGGGAAGCTTGGGTTCAGCTTTAAGAATTTTAAGAATGTCCCATTTATAGTTCAATTGACAAACAGCAAACTCAACTTTTCTTTAAAGAAAATTCATAAAATACAGTTATAAAACAACATATTTACATACACTGTCATAACTGATGTACATTGAGAAGAAAAAAAGATAGAGCTCCAAGCTCAGTTCTTGCCTGCAGAACGTTTCCCTCATTTGTAATCACACCTAGACCACATACATGAACTAATAACCAGCCATGGCGGCTATAAAACTACAAAGCTCCGTCATTTACCATAATGAGCAGACATTGTATTATCGGTGCCTTAGGGGGCCCTGACTGGCTGGAACCGTGCGGAACTGTCTGAGTTTTACAGCCTCGAGGGGAACTTAACTGCCTCTCGCGCCAATTCTCGTGCCAGGCGAGACTTGCCGTGACTCGGCCCCAGGTGACAGAACGCCGTGTTACCATAGTAACGCCCCCAGGCTACATGTGGGAGGATGCAGTGTGAACAGATTTAAACTCTAGTTAAACACCAGTCTGTCTGTAATGTGTATTATACTAATAGTCTACATGTAGTAACAGATTTAAACTCCAGTCTGTCTGTAATGTGTATTTTACTAATAGACTACAGTAACAGATTTAAACTCCAGTCTGTCTGTAGTGTGTATTATACTAATAGTCTACATGTAGTAGTTCTAATTATACAACAACACCGTCTTCCAAACAGTGTACATAGTACCCACATTCATTATGAGTTAGAATGGAGTAAAAGAAGAATGGTAATTTAATGAGTTCCATGTTCAACTGACTGTTGCAGCTATATACTGGGTACAGAACTTCAATCCTTGATCAACGTTCCACACGTGTTCAACCTCTGATATTCAAATCTCTATCATTCAAAATGAAAGTAAAGGACACTTATACCAAGTCGGTTTGGTAAGTATCCAGTTAATAGATTCAGCTGATACCTAGTCGGACTGGTAAATATGCAGTTAATGAAAAAGGCAGAGTTAGCCGATAATGACAAATGCACTTTATTTTTCTGGGTGATAGCAATATATTCTATCTTCAGCTTATTTGAAAAACACAGGCCCAATGGTATAATTTCTTCATTCAAGATAACTAAAGGAAAGATATGTCCAAGCTTCCTGTATGCCAACCAATGCAGAACCATAGATCGATCACCATGAGTGAAATGTGGCCGTGTTTTATGACTGTCAGTCTGCCTCTATTAGCATGGACGTATATTAAACAGTAACCATGGAAGGATGGCATGATGCCTCCAAACTCCAGTATATTTCTCATCATGATGCGCCAGCGTTACTGCATCATGCTAACCCTTCGAGAGTGTACCAACCACATAGGGTCGGCATGATGCATGAATGCAGCACTGGCGAGCAACATGGCTGCATTCAGGTATCATACCCGCCAGATGTCACGGAGCATTAAAACATGCTGCTGTCCTGACAGGGTTAACGGGAGCTCTGTACTGGGCACCACTAGGCCTCAATCATAAGGACACGCAGAGATAAAAGGTGTTTAATGGAAATAACTATGGGCAGAAAATAGGATCAGAACCTTTTAAAGAAAATATCTCTAACGTGTTATACCTGGAATTCTTAATAGTGATTAGTGTATTTGATTTGGGTTTAAGCATAGAAAAATGATATACCTAGAACAAGTGGAGTTTACTGGAAAGTTGTAATAACCTTTTTAATGACTTTCCCTGTTCTGTTTGGGATGGTCGGGTTACCTGAAACTCACCTGTTTGTGTTTGTAGCCTGGGGCTGCTGCCTTGGTGCTGCTGTCAGATTTTGACACATGACAAACCTCAGGGAGAGGGGGGGGCTGGATGGTACAGACCTACACAGTACAGACTGACATACACACACACAGTACAGGCCTTCACAGTAAGCACTGACAGCTCTACCACACACTACACACACACACACACACACACTACACACACACAGCACACCTGGGGGTCACACTGCTTACAATGACGTGCAGAACTCATCACAAATAGGCTACATCCTATTGATTGATATACGCCGGGTGGCAGAGGGTCTTTTTTTTACAGTGCTACTAGATACATTGGCTATAGGATTTTTAAAAAACCACTGAGTATGGTTGAACTGCTATATTGAATGGGAATTCAAGGGATCAAAGTGCAGGATTCTAGTATTGGAAACTCAGGACATGCTTGGAACTAGCACCACAGTGATTACATCAACATGAGGACAGCTACTGGGACTTTATGCAGTCATAAAGAACGGATGACGCTGTAGGAACCCACAGTGGCATTACTGGCTACATCCTGCGGTTCGGTACTCATGGATCTAAAATACTAGGCCTACTCTAGTTGGAGCTGCACTTTTCTTGAGTTTCTAGTGACAGTATTCCTGTCACTCTGTTGTTAACCTCTATTTATTTCTTCACTTTTCACTGTCTATTATCCCATCTCTCTCAGGCAGTCTTTTCCTCTACCTGTCTTTCCCCAATTTCTGTTTCTCTGTTTATCTGTCTCCCTCTCTGTCTCTATCTGTCTCTGTTTGTCTCTGTCCCTACCCGTCAGACATATCTCCATCCATCTGGAATCCATTCTAAATAAGCTGACACAGTGATGATGCTGACACACACCCGGACCCCCCATGTGGTGACGTCACGACATCGCCGTATGACGTCACTGTTAGTGACACCGGCCTACGTCCTGCTAGGTCTGCTGTTTGTGTGGCTGGTGCAGCTCCAAGCAGAGTTTAGGAACAACCAGAACTCTGCTGACAATCATGTAAGTGGGCCTGTTTGTAGTTTCCTGTAACCCTCAAAGGGGTGATATTACTACTCACACTTAAGGTTGATCGCTACTCATTGAATATGGACCACTGCGCAGGTCTCTGCGCATATAACTTATATGTATCAGATTGAGCTAATATTGATAAACTAGAAACATATATATGCTGACTAAGCCATATTAAAAAATTGGACGATTCTGAGCAAAATAGAGCATTTTATTGGACTTTACATATTTGATGTGTTTATAGCCGATGATATTTTCTATTTTTGATATAAGTTAGAACAGTGGACCTATTGATCAATAAATCATTATCTATATATATATATATATCATAAGGCTCTTTAAAATAACCAAGGGTAGGAAATATAGCCATTTTACACCCCGATTTTTGCCTGTTAACCCATTATTTAAGGCTCTAAATATGAGATTTCGACCATTTTTGCACTATTTTTTAACTTCAAAGGCCCAAAACTATGAAAATATGCCCAGGACCACCTATCAAAAGTCCCTTAGAATGTTAGCTATTGATCTGAATAAACTTTTGAAAAAAAAAGAAAAAAGTTCATGGATTTTTTTCAGTGATATTTAGATATTGCTGAGGAATTATGCATCAAATCTGAATAATCGTCATAAAACCATCACATTTTTTCATACAAAGATACATTTTTGGACCATAATTTTATTTTTCCCATTAAGGAACATAACCTAGGATTAGTCATACGCAATACAAAAGGTATGTGGGCATTGGTTCACTAAGAAAAAAAATCAGGAAAATTCCCATTTTTTATATTTGTTTTCCGAAAATAGAGAATACTTTTTTTTTTCAAAAATCTGTAATAAAAAAAGTAGCTCGGGACCCACCCATTTTTTTTACATTTTCCATTTCTAAATGATATAAGCTACCTTTGGGGAGAAAAACGTAAATAAAAGAGATTCATTTGTGCATGGTGTGGGCACTACACATAGCCTGGGAGGGATTTGAACTTAGGTACTCTTGATGATGGGTCCACTGTGCTAACCACTGCACTATCCTGGACAGGTAACAAAACATAGTGCAGGTGTCCTACCATGCAGGGAATGCAGTAGTTCCACTCTCCAAGCAGAGTCTGAGCACCCCCATCTAGGATTTGCTAGTTCATAGGGCTCTCACCCTGTGGCTCCACTGGTATCCCGCTAGTGAGGAATAGTCACATCTTTCCGCTAAGCTTTCATTTTTCCATTGTTGATCCTCTCTCTGCAGGTGCACCCCCACCGCATTAAGAGGTCAGCAGACGGTTCCTCCAACAGCTTCCTCAACATGTTGCCTGGTATGGGGCAGAGTAACGTGCTGTATGATATGGAGCTAGAACCATGCGGTAAGTCTGATTTGATAAAAATTTGGCCTTGTCCGGGTGCTGTAGGTCAGGCGGCTGAAGGTCTGGTGGCCTGAGTTAAATGCTGAGGGCTAATTGTCAGGGGGCTTGTAATCTGGGGCTAAAAGTTCATACCGACTAAGGGATTTTTTAACAAAAGGGGGGTGGGTTTTGGTGGGGAACAAAATTTGAACCCCTTGACCGGGTGGGGTCAACAAAATTTAAGCTGTTTTGATGCCCGGGCATTACTATGCCTCAAAGGGTCCGCGCGCGAGCCCAGTTTAGACCCTCGGGGGGGGGGGTAAAAAATGTTGACCCCTTGACTGGGGGAGGGTGTAGAAAATTTCGCACGCTCCTCGCGGAATCCCACCACCCCCCCTGTTGTTAAAAAATGATCACTCCCTAACTGTAGCTCATGTTTCCCCCACAGGAGGGGCTGTGTACACAGTGCTGCCCCCTAGTGTACATAATTAACACTAACTGTAGTTCCTGTTTCCCCCACAGGTGGTGCTGTGTACACAGTGCTGCCCCCTAGTGTACATAATTAACACTAACTGTAGCTCCTGTTTCCCCCACAGGTGGGGCTGTGTTCACAGTGCTGCCCCCTAGTGTACATAATTAACACTAACTGTAGTTCCTGTTTCCCCCATAGGTGGTGCTGTGTTCACAGTGCTGCCCCCTAGTGTACATAATTAACACTAACTGTAGTTCCTGTTTCCCCCACAGGTGGTGCTGTGTTCACGGTGCTGCCCCCTAGTGTACATAATTAACACTAACTGTAGTTCCTGTTTCCCCCATAGGTGGTGCTGTGTTCACGGTGCTGCCCCCTAGTGTACATAACTAACACTAACTGTAGTTCCTGTTTCCCCCACAGGTGGTGCTGTGTACACAGTGCTGCCCCCTAGTGTACATAATTAACACTAACTGTAGTTCCTGTTTCCCCCACAGGTGGTGCTGTGTACACAGTGCTGCCCCCTAGTGTACATAATTAACACTAACTGTAGTTCCTGTTTCCCCCACAGGTGGTGCTGTGTTCACGGTGCTGCCCCCTAGTGTACATAATTAACACTAACTGTAGTTCCTGTTTCCCCCATAGGTGGTGCTGTGTTCACAGTGCTGCCCCCTAGTGTACATAATTAACACTAACTGTAGTTCCTGTTTCCCCCACAGGTGGTGCTGTGTTCACGGTGCTGCCCCCTAGTGTACATAATTAACACTAACTGTAGCTCCTGTTTCCCCTTGTAGGTGGTGCTGTGTTCATGGTGCTGCCCCCTAGTGTACCTCACTAACACTAACTGTAGTTCCTGTTTCCCCCACAGGTGGGGCTGTGTTCACAGGGCTGCCCCCTAGTGAACATAATTAACACTAACTGTAGTTCCTGTTTCCCCCACAGGTGGGGCTGTGTACACAGTGCTGCCCCCTAGTGTACCTCACTAACACTAACTGTAGTTCCTGTTTCCCTCACAGGTGGTGCTGTGTTCACGGTGTGGGGCCGCAGCGTCTGTCCAGAGGAGACCAAGGCGGAACTCGTCTACGAAGGTGAGCTATCTTTACATGTCTTTTCGTTTTTCATTCTTATAGATCTTTCTTAAAGTGTGAAACCAAGAATGGGGGGGATGGAGTTGAATAAGAATTTGGACCCCTCAAGGTGAGGTCCCCCCTTGAGGGGAGACCAAAACATGTCACACCTTTTTAGATCAAAGGGGTCTGCAACGATCAATTTGAACTCTTCTTTGAGGGGGGACAGAAAACATTGTGACCCATTCATGCAAAATTCTACCGACCGCCCCCATTGTTTAAACAAAAATACTATTCCCTTATACACGTACCTCTTCTGTCCTTATTCCCCTGTAGGTATCGTGGGGGGCACTAAGGCTCCCTTATACATGTACCTCTTCTGTCCTTATCCCCTGTAGGTATCGTGTCACGACACCCGCAGTGGGTCAAAGCCTCCCTTATACATGTACCTCGTCTGTCCTTATCCCCTGTAGGTATCGTGTCACGACACCCGCAGTGGGTCAAAGCCTCCCTTATACATGTACCTCTTCTGTCCTTATTCCCTGTAGGTATCGTGTCACGACACCCGCAGTGGGTCAAAGCCTCCCTTATACATGTACCTCTTCTGTCCTTATTCCCTGTAGGTATCGTGTCACGACACCCACAGTGGGTCAAAGCCTCCCTTATACATGTACCTCTTCTGTCCTTATTCCCTGTAGGTATCGTGTCACGACACCCGCAGTGGGTCAAAGCCTACCTTATACATGTACCTCTTCTGTCCTTATCCCCTGTAGGTATCGTGTCACGACACCCGCAGTGGGTCAAAGCCTCCCTTATACATGTACCTCTTCTGTCCTTATTCCCTGTAGGTATCGTGTCACGACACCCGCAGTGGGTCAAAGCCTCCCTTATACATGTACCTCTTCTGTCCTTATTCCCTGTAGGTATCGTGTCACGACACCCACAGTGGGTCAAAGCCTCCCTTATACATGTACCTCTTCTGTCCTTATCCCCTGTAGGTATCGTGTCACGACACCCGCAGTGGGTCAAAGCCCCCCTTATACATGTACCTCTTCTGTCCTTATCCCCCTGTAGGTATCGTGGGAGGCACTAAGCCTCCCTTATACATGTACCTCTTCTGTCCTTATCCCCCCTGTAGGTATCGTGTCACGACACCCGCAGTGGGTCAAAGCCTCCCTTATACATGTACCTCTTCTGTCCTTATCCCCTGTAGGTATCGTGTCACGACACCCGCAGTGGGTCAAAGCCTCCCTTATACATGTACCTCTTCTGTCCTTATCCCCTGTAGGTATCGTGTCACGACACCCGCAGTGGGTCAAAGCCTCCCTTATACATGTACCTCTTGTGTCCTTATCCCCTGTAGGTATCGTGTCACGACACCCGCAGTGGGTCAAAGCCTCCCTTATACATGTACCTCTTCTGTCCTTATCCCCTGTAGGTATCGTGTCACGACACCCGCAGTGGGTCAAAGCCTCCCGTATACATGTACCTCTTCTGTCCTTATTCCATGTAGGTATCGTGTCACGACACCCGCAGTGGGTCAAAGCCTCCCTTATACATGTACCTCTTCTGTCCTTATCCCCCTGAAGGTATCGTGTCACGACACCCGCAGTGGGTCAAAGCCTCCCTTATACATGTACCTCTTCTGTCCTTATTCCCTGTAGGTATCGTGTCACGACACCCGCAGTGGGTCAAAGCCTCCCTTATACATGTACCTCTTCTGTCCTTATCCCCTGTAGGTATCGTGTCACGACACCCGCAGTGGGTCAAAGCCTCCCTTATACATGTACCTCTTCTGTCCTTATCCCCTGTAGGTATCGTGTCACGACACCCGCAGTGGGTCAAAGCCTCCCTTATACATCTACCTCTTCTGTCCTTATCCCCTGTAGGTATCGTGGGAGGCACTAAGCCTCCCTTATACATGTACCTCTTCTGTCCTTACCCCCTGTAGGTATCGTGTCACGACACCCGCAGTGGGTCAAAGCCTCCCTTATACATGTACCTCTTCTGTCCTTATCCCCTGTAGGTATCGTGTCACGACACCCGCAGTGGGTCAAAGCCTCCCTTATACATGTACCTCTTCTGTCCTTATCCCCTGTAGGTATCGTGTCACGACACCCGCAGTGGGTCAAAGCCTCCCTTATACACGTACCTCTTCTGTCCTTATCCCCCTGTAGGTATCGTGTCACGACACCCGCAGTGGGTCAAAGCCTCCCTTATACATCTACCTCTTCTGTCCTTATCCCCTGTAGGTATCGTGGGAGGCACTAAGCCTCCCTTATACATGTACCTCTTCTGTCCTTACCCCCTGTAGGTATCGTGTCACGACACCCGCAGTGGGTCAAAGCCTCCCTTATACATGTACCTCTTCTGTCCTTATCCCCTGTAGGTATCGTGTCACGACACCCGCAGTGGGTCAAAGCCTCCCTTATACATGTACCTCTTCTGTCCTTATCCCCTGTAGGTATCGTGTCACGACACCCGCAGTGGGTCAAAGCCTCCCTTATACATGTACCTCTTCTGTCCTTATCCCCTGTAGGTATCGTGTCACGACACCCGCAGTGGGTCAAAGCCTCCCTTATACATGTACCTCTTCTGTCCTTATCCCCTGTAGGTATCATGTCACGACACCCGCAGTGGGTCAAAGCCTCCCTTATACATGTACCTCTTCTGTCCTTAACCCCTGTAGGTATCGTGTCACGACACCCGCAGTGGGTCAAAGCCTCCCTTATACATGTACCTCTTCTGTCCTTATCCCCTGTAGGTATCGTGGGGGGCACTAAGCCTCCCTTATACATGTACCTCTTCTGTCCTTATCCCCCTGTAGGTATCGTGGGGGGCACTAAGCCTCCCTTATACAGGTACCTCTTCTGTCCTTATCCCCTGTAGGTATCATGTCACGACACCCGCAGTGGGTCAAAGCCTCCCTTATACATGTACCTCTTCTGTCCTTATTCCCTGTAGGTATCGTGGGGGGCACTAAGCCTCCCTTATACATGTACCTCTTCTGTCCTTATCCCCTGTAGGTATCGTGTCACGACACCCGCAGTGGGTCAAAGCCTCCCTTATACATGTACCTCTTCTGTCCTTATCCCCTGTAGGTATCGTGTCACGACACCCGCAGTGGGTCAAAGCCTCCCTTATACACGTACCTCTTCTGTCCTTATCCCCTGTAGGTATCGTGTCACGACACCCGCAGTGGGTCAAAGCCTCCCTTATACATGTACCTCTTCTGTCCTTATCCCCTGTAGGTATCGTGTCACGACACCCGCAGTGAGTCAAAGCCTCCCTTATACATGTACCTCTTCTGTCCTTATTCCCCTGCAGGTATCGTGTCACGACACCCGCAGTGGGTCAAAGCCTCCCTTATACATGTACCTCTTCTGTCCTTATCCCCTGTAGGTATCGTGTCACGACACCCACAGTGGGTCAAAGCCTCCCTTATACATGTACCTCTTCTGTCCTTATCCCCTGTAGGTATCGTGTCACGACACCCGCAGTGGGTCAAAGCCTCCCTTATACATGTACCTCTTCTGTCCTTATTCCCTGTAGGTATCATGTCACGACACCCACAGTGGGTCAAAGCCTCCCTTATACATGTACCTCTTCTGTCCTTATTCCCTGTAGGTATCGTGGGAGGCACTAAGCCTGCCTTATACATGTACCTCTTCTGTCCTTATCCCCCTGTAGGTATCGTGGGAGGCACTAAGCCTGCCTTATACATGTACCTCTTCTGTCCTTATCCCCTGTAGGTATCGTGTCACGACACCCGCAGTGGGTCAAAGCCTCCCTTATACATGTACCTCTTCTGTCCTTATCCCCTGTAGGTATCGTGGGGGGCACTAAGGCTCCCTTATACATGTACCTCTTCTGTCCTTATCCCCTGTAGGTATCGTGTCACGACACCCGCAGTGGGTCAAAGCCTCCCTTATACATGTACCTCTTCTGTCCTTATTCCCTGTAGGTATCGTGGGGGGCACTAAGCCTCCCTTATACACGTACCTCTTCTGTCCTTATCCCCTGTAGGTATCGTGTCACGACACCCGCAGTGGGTCAAAGCCTCCCTTATACATGTACCTCTTCTGTCCTTATTCCCTGTAGGTATCGTGGGAGGCACTAAGCCTGCCTTATACATGTACCTCTTCTGTCCTTATCCCCCTGTAGGTATCGTGGGAGGCACTAAGCCTGCCTTATACATGTACCTCTTCTGTCCTTATCCCCTGTAGGTATCGTGTCACGACACCCGCAGTGGGTCAAAGCCTCCCTTATACATGTACCTCTTCTGTCCTTATTCCCCCTGTAGGTATCGTGGGGGGCACCAACACGGACAGTCACGGGGGCGGCGTGGACTACCTCTGTCTGTCACGACACCCGCAGTGGGTCAAAGCCTCCCCGGCCGCTCAGGACAGCGGTGCTGCCACCTACAACGATGACACCCATGTAACCGACACAGACGCTACCAAGGTAAAGTTCTGCTGATATTACTCCAGTGTAATTTGGAGCCCCATGTCACAGTAATTGTAAACTTATGTCAGAAGTAACATATAATCATGAAAGTGATGTGACCAAATTGAAAATGAAAAAGTACATGATGTGTTCATGCTATAAGAGTGTTTGCCAAAGAACACTTACCAGTCAGTTTGGAGTTGTTGATTTAACTATGCCTTCATGTCAGAAACTCATCATGAGCTAGAATAGTTGGATAGTTCAATATTCTTAAGAAACCTCTTGTTGTAAATTTAGAATAACGTACTAATGCTCTCTTGTTCCCGAATTAGTACTTTATCATAGATTTGTTTCTGTTCCACTTTTGACAATCACTAATAAAACACGTTGTTACCCAGCGATACATTGCGCCCCAAGCAGGCCCAATCTACTTGGATCCAGAGTTGAAGATTGAAAATGTTACGGCAATCCGACACTATTTGCAATATGCTAAGGCATTCCCACAGTGCAGTAGTCTCGGTCAGACGAACGCTGCCTGCACAACGATGCCACCAATTTTTCCACCCCTAAAACTTTGTAGGCCTACGCTCAGTATCCCGGTGGCGCAGCCGCTGGTAATCTTAAAAGTTTATGCATCTTATCAGAATTACCTGTTTTTATCAAATATCTATTTCCTCCAAAGGACCCAGATAAACCATGTACATCCACGACGACAAGCCCTGCGTCCCTCGCTGCCACCTCGTCAGGTACTCCGACAGGAGCCACTCGTACACCACCCGCGGAGGACAACATCAGTGTCATATCACGTGATGAACTGCTGCATCTACTGCTCGGCCAATCAGCAGTCACTGCTGCACCTACGTAAGTACAATTTGTAAGATTTGTAAGATTTTTATTTCAGACAAGGTCATGGTTTACACTACGATTTTCAAAAGCTGAATCAGAAAGCTATGTACATATAGGTGCAAACATATAGATACATAATCTGGGTGCCAGCCTAGGTGTTTATTTTGGGCATGGCCGTAGCGGATTTGAAATAGTAGTCTTGTTGATGGATGTTTATAGTATGGAGGGTTGGCGACTCTAAATCCGATGTTTACAGTCTAAAGAGGGCATTGCTTATGTAATGTACCTATCCTATTATAATGATAATAGTATGACTATTGTGTATTATAATGAGAATCCCATGAATGAGTATGAATACATACAATCAGCCAATCAGCAGGCAACCTCTACCAGAGAATTTTAATATGGAGGACCCACAGGGTAAGTATTTATATTACTATGTCTTACAGAGACATGGATGCCTACCTGGATGCAGTCAGAGTCAGTTTGGTTGCTGTACTCTTGCTCAGTTGACCTAAATGATGCATACTACTCAGTACCAGTCCTAACAGTATCAGGGGTCGGTGGTCACTTTAACCTTTCTTGTATGTGTGTTACAGAGATAAGGATGCCTACCTGTACGGGCGGAGTACCTGTGGTAATAGCTGCAGTTAATGTTTATTGACTTAAAAGACGCATACTGTTCAGTACCAGTCCTGGTACCAGGGCTCATTTGAACCATTGTTATATAATGTTACAGAGATAAGGACGCATACTTATATGGAGCGGAGTACCGGGGGTCAGAGCCCTGGTTCAGTACCAGTCCTGAAGGAGTACCAGTGCTCAGGGTAATGTTTATTGTATGTTTATGTTACAGAGATGCCCAGGTTAATATTTGTTGTACCCTTTATCTTGCAGAGACAAGGATGCCTACCTGTATGGGGCAGAGTACCGGGGGTCGGAGCCCCGGTTCAGCAAGGACAACCTGGCAGTTGACCTAAATGACGCATACTACTCAGTACCAGTTCTAACAGTATCAGGGCTCAGTTTAATCTTGTATATTACAGAGATAAGGACGCCTACCTGTACGGGGCGGAGTACGGGGGGCCGGAGCCCAGGTTCAGCAAGGACAACCTGGCAGCTGACCTAGAGGAGGCATACCATTCAGTACCAGTTCTAACAGTATTTTTATTGTACTTGTATATTACAGAGATAAGGACGCCTACCTGTATGGTACGGAGTACCGGGGGTCGGAGCCCCGGTTAGTGTTTATTGTTTATCTACAGATGTTATAGGTTATTGTACTTATATTACAGAGATAAGGACGCCTACCTGTATGGCACGGAGTACCGGGGGTCGGAGCCCCGGTTAGTGTTTATTGTTTATCTACAGATGTTATAGGTTATTGTACTTGTATATTACAGAGACAAGGACCCCTACCTGTATGGGACGGAGTACCGGGGGTCGGAGCCCCGGTTCAGCAAGGACAACTTGGCGGCCGACACGTTTGTGGACCAGGACGCTGTGTGTGCCGTCTGCAGGAGTCAGCTCCGGCTGTCTGCCGTGAGTAGATATGAAATATCAAATGTTTTGGAAATTCCTCTACTGCTCTGCTATAATACTATAGATCAACATACCGTAAAATCTTGCGTATAAGCCTAACCCTCCTATTAGCCGTAAGCTATAAGCCACATTTGGTGCCTTAACTTTGAGCAAATCCTATAAACTACACTATAAGCCGTGGTTTCTATGTGAGAGTTTACAGCATTAGGGATGTTAGACTTCAAGTTCATGATGACCTCTAGACCACTTCTGTTCCACTAACCTGACTGCCTCCAAACAACAGGTTTACCCAATCAAAGCTTTCCTTGATTGGGCAGTTGGGTTAGTAGACAGAGTTTCCAATTCAGTGCTGGTATGTCACCAAAAGCACTCACATACCAAAGTCAAACATTTTAGTGAGAGTCGGGCTATACTGGAACTTCAGTTAGAGCCTTTATTCACCCAAAATGACTCAAGCATATGACAATTCTGGACCCTCTTCCACAGTCTAGCAATGCTGGACTTTAAGGAGCCTCTCTTTCATCCTTCAAGAGTCCAGCTTTGTCAGACTCTGGGAAGAGGGTCCAGCAAAGTCTGACTCTAATTAATGTGCTTAACTTTATTCTGTTAGTGCTTTTGGTGATAAAGCCAGCGTCAGGCTGATGTTCCTATCTTTTCTGAGTATATAATAAAATGTGGTTCATTGTTTTTTCTATCAAAAAGATTTGGTTCATTTTGTATTAAAAGATTTGGTTCATGGGTATTCTTATAATATAACAGGTGTTTTTTTTAACGTGGATTTATTGGATTAAATCACCTTTTCAGGCGAAAACTAGCTTGGGCGCATTGCCCTTCTGCCGCCAGCACCCCTATCTATACATACATTCTTTGACGGTCTTTAATAAATTTATTGCAATGGCATCCTTGAATAGAAAGATCAGCTTATAACATGGCATATACAAAAGATATTTCATACAATTGTTACGTGATGTTTCAGATGAGATGAGATGAGATGAGTACATGGTATGTCATATGATGTTCATTAATTAATGTTCATATAGCGAGGGTAGTCTTTCTTAATTGCTAATTTAAACTTCCACAGGGTCTCAATTTCTGTATACATGGGTTTCAAATCATTCCATCTTGATATGCCCCTATACAGGACACTGCGTATTACATTTGGTTTTAATGACCTTGGCACCTTAAGTCGTATGCTTTGGTTACGTCTGGTGGGTAGCGCTCTTACATCAACATACATAGGATCTTTTTTCAGGGTAAAAGCATAGTACAAAAGATGTTTGTCCCTTCTATATATAAGTCTATCACAGCCACTTTTTTCATGTAACCTTTCGGTACCCATCAGGGGATTCTTCTCTAATTTAACTTTATATACTACACGAAGGCCCTTATTTTGTAATTTCTGTAAATCTTCAGATTCCCCCTTATTCTCCCTATCCCAGATAAAATCAGCATAATCTATGGTTGGCAGTACCATAGACTTATATATAGCAAGGGCTGTCTCCTCATCAGTATGATCTCTGACTTTTCTTAACTGCCTTATCTTATGTCTTATGTTTGCCATTACACATAGGCGGTGATCAATAAACTTTAAGTTAGCGTCCAGGGTTATGCCCAAATATGGAAAAGTGCTTACTCTCTCCAGGGTTACATTATTTAACCATGGGTCCCTGCCCTGTCCTTGAGAATGGAGCTGTAGAGAATGATTTAGTTCTCCAGGGGTGTGTGGAGACCACTTAGGCCTAAAGAATAGAAGGTTTGTTTCAGGTCATCCGACCGACCCTATCAAAACAGGGCTAACCCTATGTTTTTTTATGCAATTTCTGTATTTTTACCCTTTTTTGGTCAATTTTGGGTCTCCGGACCAGACGGCTAGTACTTTCATGTTAAAAAAAAAATCGTTTTTTTTTGGCCTTATTTTCCCATACAAAAAACGGTGAGATTTTTTCTCAACACAAAATAAAAAATGCTCTTTCCTCCTTTAGGTGATGATCCCGGGGCGGCGGGAGTGCTACGCGGGTTGGACTAAGGAGTACGAGGGGTTCCTGATGACGGGGCCGGTGGGCGCCCCCTCCCAGCACCGCTTTGTGTGCCTCCACAAGGCCCCCCAGGCCGCCCAGGGGGGGTTCAGAAGGGAGGCAGGCGCCCTGTTCTACCATGTTAAAGCCATGTGTGGGTCCCTGCCCTGTCCTACCTATATACAGGACAAGGAGATTACATGTGTGGTGTGTACCAAGTAATGGGGGGGGGGAGGGGGGGGGGGTATAGGGGGGAGGCAGGCGCCCTGTTCTACCATGTTAAAGCCATGTGTGGGTCCCTGCCCTGTCCTACCTATATACAGGACAAGGACATTACATGTGTGGTGTGTACCAAGTAATGGGGGGGGGAGGGGGGGGGGTATAGGGGGGAGGCAGGCGCCCTGTTCTACCATGTTAAAGCCATGTGTGGGTCCCTGCCCTGTCCTACCTATATACAGGACAGGGACATTACATGTGTGGTGTGTACCAAGTAATGGGGGGGGGGGAGGTAGGGGGAGGTATAGGGGGGAGGCAGGGGCCCTGTTCTACCATGTTAAAGCCATGTGTGGGTCCCTGCCCTGTCCTACCTATATACAGGACAAGGACATTACATGTGTGGTCTGTACCAAGTAATGGGGGGGGGGGTAGGGGGGGTATAGGGGGGAGGCAGGCGCCCTGTTCTACCATGTTAAAGCCATGTGTGGGTCCCTGCCCTGTCCTACCTATATACAGGACAAGGAGATTACATGTGTGGTCTGTACCAAGTAATGGGGGCGGACAGGGGGGTACAGGGGGGGAGGTGAAGCATGTGTGTGAGGGGGGGGGGGTGGTATTGGGTGTCCTTTGAGGAGAGGTTGAGGGTGTGGTCAAAGTAATGTGCATATGTTTTTAGGATCACAAAGGACAATTTAGTGATTTTCAGGTGACAAGTTTAGGTGGTGAAAAGTCATGAATTTTATTATTAATTCATCTGAGAAATATGTGCACACTAATGCCAGTGTTCTTGAGTAAAAGTGACATTTACCATATCTTGGTGAATTCTAAGAGACTTATATAATAGATGCCAAGGGAGTTAGGAAGAAGTGCGTACAGAAGTTGTATAGTTGTATCATGAATCTCCCATCTGAAGGCGAGCCCACATGATCCATAAGCGGTGCATCTCATAAACATTACACACGATCAACTCACACAGAGTTGATAACCCTTTCAGAAGAGAAGGCCTTTTATATGCCAATATTTCAATCGGCCTTCAATCGGTCATTGGTTTGTACTTAGTTTGTGATTGATTAACCTTCAGCATGCTACTGTTGAGTAGAGAGGTTCAGTATTACGGCAACACAGGGAATAGAGATGTTATCACAATGTACATATGTTTATCAATAAAAATATAGTCACTTTATATTTGTGTTGTGCTGTTTTTCCCATAGCTTCCAGCTTATAGCAGTTGCTCCTAATAAATGTTCATTGAGCCTAAAGTGAAATGCCCCTTTAAGTCTTAAAGGGGCATTCTCACCACTCACACTTAACCACATAGTAGACTAGAACAATACTAGAATTGCGAGTGGGATAGGCTCAATGAGAATGCCACTTTAAAATGAATGGTGAGTGTCGTTGTTGCCGTCGGGGTCACATACACATTTGTGTTTGGTTCAAGGATGGAACCAAGGATAATTGAAAAAGTCGGTCCCCTAGACTGTGGCTCACCATGGTAGGCTGCAGTGGGCAGTGTGTATATGTACCTGACATCATGGAGTGGTGCAATCCTAACTAGGTCAGTAGGACGCAGCCACACCAGCCTGCCACCTGGTGTCTACAGGAGGAACCATACCAGCCTGCCACTGGTGTGACTACAGGGGGGGGGGGGTTCTCCTTGTGACTTGTGTTGGGATTTACCTGTTATTTCATGTGGAGAAACAAAGTTACTATGCTTGAGTACTAAAATTGTGGTTCTCGACACTCCCGTGGAGAAACTGATGCTCATTCTCCATGGCCTGTTTCTCCACAATAATAGCCATGAAACTGATCTTAAAATGTATATTCTAATAAAATTAATCAAAAATAACATAAAATAAATACAGAGATCCACTCTAATCAGTCTAAACTCCTGGTTTCTCCACTCATGGTGCATTGGATCGTACCACACTGGGCTCCGCCTGGTGCGATATGATCCAATGCACCACCCGTGAAGAAACCTGTTATGCAGACAGATTATCATGGGCCTCTGTCTATATATTACACTGTAAAAAATATCCTTGAATTCACAGAGAATTTTTGTAAAGTTGCTGTAATTGTTTTATTTATACTGAGGCAGCATAAAGCTTATCCATTTTACAGTGAACATCCATAAACCAATGCAGTGATACCCCAGCTGTTATAGGCTGTGAACGGTAACCTGTTATACTGGAGTTTTACAGGTTACAAAAACCTAGAATCAGGACAGAAAGTGAAGGCCCGCTATGGGGAATTTCGGAAAAAATATTATTTCTCAGCAAAGAAAGGTTTCTTCTGGAAATACCTCTAGATTATTGTGTTTTAGACATGTATCCTCCCGGACCATATGACAGCTTAGATAAGGGAGTGTTCAATTTTTAACAACAGGGGGGGTGGTGAGATTTTCCGTGGAGCGTGCAAAATTTTCCCCCCCTCGTGGAGGGGTCCAAATTTTTACCCCCCTAGCAGGCCGAAAATATTTGAACCTTTGAAGCATAGTATTGAACGCGCAGGCTTTTTTCCTAAAAACAGGTTGAATTTTTTTTACCCCCTCCCCAAGAGGGGTCTAAATTTGTTACCCCTCCCCGGTCAAGGGGTCCAAATCTTTTAACCCCCCCCCCCCAAATCCACCACCCCCCCCCCCCCCCTGTTGTTAAAAAATGAGCACTCCCTAAGAGAATCTCCTGGAATGAGGAATCTTCTAAGTTTTCCAAAGCACCCATACTTAAGGCATGCCATGCCGTGTCTTCCTGTCCATGAAAATGAGTTTAAATCGTTACCTTGTCGCGGCCTATTTACTTTACGGTGAAATTCCTTATCATAGGTAGTTCCGTCTTTTGCTACTAGGTGGCAGCCTGGTTCCTAAGGAGACTTTTTGAAGGTTTGAATGCTAACGATATAAATGTGATAATATTCTCATAGATCTATTATTTTATTCATTACAATAGAAATATACAGATGTAATTTGAGTTTGATGAAATAATCATGATTAGTAATAAATTCAGGCTTGTGTTTTTGAGTTTATAAATGTGTTTATTGCACAAAGTGATTTTCAAACACAATTTACATTTCAAAAAGAGTACAGTAGTCTCTGGATCATGATGTAGGTCATATATCATTTCATCATACAGCAAGAATATATAGAAAAAATAATTTATAGCAGTAGTATTGTATGTATCGGAACGGGACTATAGTTAAGTACTGTTTATTACTCAATCGACCTGCAGCCAATCAGAGGCCTCCATTTGGTCACGTGACCGGAAGTGACCTACTTAGGGGATTAGTGGTGAGGTCACGTGACCTAGTTAGCCAATCAGAGGCCGCCATTTGGTCACGTGACCGGAAGTGAGGTCATATGACCTACTTATGGACCGGAAGTGACGTCATATGACCTACTTAGGGGACCGGAAGTGACCTACTTTAGGATCACGTGACCGGAAGTGACCTGATGAGTCACGTGACCGGAAGTGACGTCACATGACCTAATGGCCAACCGGAAGTGAGTGACCTGATTGAGGATCACGTGACCGGAAGTGACCTGATTGATCACGTGACCGGAAGAAGAAGAAGAAGAAGTGACGTCACGCGACTTAATGAAGAGATGAGCGTCTTTAAGGGGTCACGCGCTTTAAAATGTGATATCTTTTTTTTTGGAGGAGGAGGAGGGAGGAGGAGGAGGAGGAGGAGGAGAAGGAGGCGAGTCTCTTATTTTTTTCGGTAAACTAATAAAAAAACACTACGATATAAGTTTTTGTTTTTTTTTTCATTTTTTATTGTTTTACGAGCGACTGGAAGTGACTTATTGAAACTAGGTAGAAGCGTTCTTTAGAGTGTATAAAGGGGGGGGGGGGAGGGGGAGGGGAGGGGAGGGAAGGGGAGGGGGGGCCCCTTTTAAGATGCATGGGGAGGGGGGCGCTTTTAGGATGCATGGGGCGAGTGGTGTGGGTGGGGGGGGGGGGGGGGAGGGGGGGGTGAGGGGGGGGGAGGGGGGGTACTCTAGGGGGGTGGGGGGGGGCACTCTAAGGGGCGTTTGTCTCTTTTAAGAAAAAAAGAAAAGAAAAAGATTTCAATCGAGAGACACGCTTCTTCCTCTCGAGAGGAAGAAGCGTGTCTCTTCGTTTTTTTTTGTTTAAGAAGTGAGAGTCTTTAGGATCACGCGACTGGAAGCGACTTGATGAAGCATGTGACTAGAAGTGACGACGTCACATGCTTTAATGAAGCGATCAGCTGTGACTAGCGGCGGCGGCAGTGGCGGCGGCGGTGGTGCTGGTGGTGGTGGTAGTATACGTTACTGTGGTCAGAGTTGATATGGTTTTTTTCCAACAGAAATCAGAGCTTTTATACAGAGGGAGTTTAATCCTATTTCCAACAGCACTCCAGCTGTCTAGCAGCTACTCCGCTCCTTAAGAGCTTCTTAAGAGCTTAGATGACGAGGGGTATGTCATCGCCATCTGTGGAAGCCAGCTGAAAATGGTGTTTTTTCCTTATCCATAGCTTTACCTCCTACCCCCTACCTGAGGACGACTCTCTCCCCCTTTAGCATTCATTGTAACAAACGTCAGAGGTCAGGTGAAAATCGGATTTTCATGCACAGTCTTAGTCAGCTGTCACCCCTATTGAACTAGCCGGCCGCCGCCGGCCGGTCTACTCACCACGGCAGGAGGCGGTGATTTTTTTTTGTTTTACACTTAAGTCGCTCACCACATGCACACGACTCTACTCACAGACAGACACACCCATCTTAGGGGGTCCTGCTTCACACCACACGCCTCCTGTAGTTTTTTTGTATACACACTCTAAGCTCATGACTGCTTAATCCTTTATACAGCTACAGCTAATGCGCGTTGAATTAGCACAGTCGGTACACCGCCCGCTCATGGCAGTCGATCTCTCAAAAAAGGGGGGAAAGAGATCCAGCTGAAAACGTCATGACTTATGTCTTTTGTTTCTCTTTGTGAATGTCCGCCGGTCAGCCGGCGGCAGCAACTGCTTAATCCTTTATACAGCTAACGCACGTTTTATTGCTGAACAAGGCAGTAAGTAGCTTAGCTCATGTCAGTCGATCTCTCAAAGGGGAGGGGGAAAGGGATCCAGCTGAAAACGTCATGCCTTAAGTCTTTTTGTTTCTCTTTGTGAATGGCCGCTGGTCAGCCGGCGGCAGCTGAACAGAGCCGTAAGTAGCTTAGCTCTAGAAGCGAGAAGGAGTATATAAGGAGGCTGGAAACACCCATTCACTCACTCAGTCTTTTGCTGCTCTCTACAGTCACCACCATGAGCAAAACACAACAACTAGTGTCGTCCAAAGATCTAATCGAGTTCGAGAACAAGAAGAGTACGCAGAACGGTGATCGTTTAGCGTCAGCGTCTCCTCTTGCTACTGAAATTGAGACTACCGCCGCAACCGCTTGGTCTTATCACCCTCCCGCTGTAGCGAGCGCACGCAGCAGTAGTAGTGGTAGTAGTAGTCGTCGTGGTAGCGACGTTGTTACACTCGCGACGGTTGTTACTGCTAAGCACGCTGCTGCTGCTGCTACTGCTGCGCCTGCTGCGGCTGCTGCGGCTGCTGGTGATCTTCGTGCTGCTAGTGCTGCTGCTGTTGCTGCTGCTGCTGCGCCTGCTACTGCTGCGCCTGCTACTGCTGCGCCTGCTGCGGCTGCTGGTGATCTTCGTGCTGCTAGTGCTGCTGCTGCTGCTGCTGCTGCTGCGCCTGCTACTGCTGCGCCTGCTACTGCTGCGCCTGCTGAAGCTGCTGCGCCTGCTGCTGCTGTGCCTGCTACTGCTGCGCCTGCTACTGCTGCACCTGCTGCTGCTGCTGCTGCTACACCTCTTGCTGCGACTGCCGCTACTAGTACTGACACGCAGCACGTTGCACAGAACCTCTCCACCGCTACATCAACCGACGCCATCAACGCCGCTCGCGCTGAGACTTACAGCTATTCGGACACTCAGCCCCAGCAGCGCGTAGTAGACATACATGCCCTAAAGCAACAGGGTGAGACAGAGAACGACGCTGACGACGAGGCGTACGAAGAACCCGAAGGGCTACGGGCGCACAGTCCGTTTTTCGACCTCATTTCCACTGGTAGCGCGTCCGGTCCGTGGCGACTGCCCTCACCAATACCTTACGAAGTCCTGTGGTTGCCCTGTTCCGACAACGAGTCGTCGGATACCAGCGCAGACGCTGCTCCTGTTATTAGTTGTGCTGCAGTAGTACCTGTATCATCATACTTCAAAGCAGAGCCGTTAGGATACTTGTCAGACGCTATGCTACTGAAAATAAGTAGTAAGTTGCCGACATCAGATTACATACGGTTAGGTTCATACCTTGAAGTGAACTTGAAGGATATGGGATATCTCAGTTGTGAGACAAGTGTCATAACTCAAGCTAGAGAAATGTTCACTACTTGGTACCAGAAAAGTTGTACTACTAAGTGGAAGGACCTAGCCGCCGCCTTGGAAGAATCTTACCGTATGGACCTCATCAAATTCTCACGTGAGTACATGGACAAGCATGACATGTGGGATGGCTTAGAGAGTGGAGACATGGAGTGGAAAGTGCAGAAATATTTCTCTCTTTTAGCTGAGCTCTGCCCTAGAGACTGGAAGACCATAGGGATCTACTTAGGGTTGACTTCTCATGAAATAGCTTTCATCTCTCAACCTGTGCCTTCTGACAGGACTGTGAAGAACCCTGTCTATGAAGTGCTGAGAGCTTGGAAGTACAACGAGACGTCTGAGCCTATGGCTCTGATGAAAGTGTTGCAAGACGACATGGGTCGCAGCGACGTCGCAATGTATGTTCAAGGGTTGTATGCAGCTGTACCCAAAGACATAAAAGTGAGCTGTGACACTCCAGTGTTGACCACTCTTGTCTGATCCCTGCAGTAAGATGGTCATCTGTTGAATTCGATCCTAGACTACAGTCACCTTTCACAATGCTAATAGTATCGTGTGGTAAGAGGTGTCTAGTATTCGAAGTGATAAATAACGTTTTATTTTTTTTAATAATTGGTAAATAAGTGAAAAAAACAAAAAAAAAGAAAAACATGCCGCAGGACGTTTGCGAAAAGTGTTTCAAAATTTTTAAAAGACCGTACAATCACGAGTGACCCGTAGAAAAATGAAGAACAATACTTAAGTTTTGCCCTCTATGCAGCGATGTCGATTGCTGAAAAGATCACCTGTCGACGCGAATATCTGGACGAGGTGACTATCCCTCCACGTACATGCGGTGTACCGAACGGTGAGGAAACGTCCACGGCGAATTGGCCTGCAATACGAACGAGTGTCAGGATGCACGGGACTCGCGTGAGTGTAACAAACGTCAAACTACCAACCGGCGAGTTGAGTGACGCTGTAGATACTATGCGTCGTAATCTGCTTCACACAATGATAAAAAGCGAGTTTCTCGGTAGGCTTACTCTTACAACACAGAGAAGACAAGAACATACTGTGCTACTTTCACGTCTCCCAGAACAACGCAAATCTCATTACAACCGCTCCCTACTATAACTAATTTTAGAAACTTTGGAAGAGCTCCTCTCAAAGATGGAAAACACCGTCGCTTGCGAAGAAGTACGGAAACTTTGCGACGCTGACACCAAGCGGTGCGCTCTTTTTCCTACTAATTTTGAACATTTGCGTTTACATGGGACCTGGAGGTTTTCCCATAGGCGGTAGGAACAGGCAGGACGGTCGAGTTGGAAAGAGAAGCCTTGTGTTAGATTTTCCCAACAATGACAACCTCTGCGTCTTCCGCCACATTTCCTTTCACTTATACAACACCAGCAAGCGCGCTTCAAATTTGTTACGTCAGTTCTGTCCCGCTGCCACACGTGAAACTTTTCCTCCCGACGGACATTCCAGAATCTACCCTTACAACATTACCTTTGATTTCGAAGCTTTCTTCAGACCGTGCAGAGAACCGTCGACTGAACACGTGTCCCTGCTGTAGGATCACGTCCCTTTGTCGGCTAGCGTCACATCCGACTTTCTGGGGTAGGAGGGGACGGTGTACCTCAGAGAATCCGACGCAGATTCCGACCCCTTGTTAGACCGAGTTTAAAATCACATAAACGAGAACGCCAAAGTCATCGAGAAAGCTGTGCTAGAACTTTACCGACCAACGTTAGCGAAGTTACATGTGGCGATAGGTGAAGCTCTCCTGCTAGAAGAAGCGACATTCACCTCTTCTCCAGGCGGCTTCGCTGCAGCTCACACCAGACAACCGTTAGTTCAACTGAAGAAGCAGCTTCTGAGATACATCCGTCAAGCTCCAGTCGTGAGCTTCAACACGGAGCGTTACGACTTGAACCTGATCAAAAATGCGCCTTCACTCGTTCTTTGCCTCCGGAGACCGAAGAAACCAACAATTCAGCGTCATAAAGAGAAGCAATCAATACTTGACGGTTTACACACAGTTTTTCTTGGACATAGTAGTCAACTATTTGGCACTTGGTTACAGCTACGCGAATTATTTGCGAGCTTTCACCAGAAACGAAGAGAAAAGTCGCTTTCCTTACGAATGGATGACGTATACCAAGAAACTGGTAAACAGAACCCTGCCACCGAGATCGGCTTTTGACAGCGAACTGACGGGCGTCAAAATGGCCGAAATCCGACTACGCCACATGTCAGAAAGTTTAGTACGACAAGAAGATGCAAACTATGAGAGATTACTTGATCCACTACAACAACGAAGACGTCAAACTTTTCATTAAGCTTTTGAAAAAATCACGCTAATTTTTTCCAAGATCGCAGCGTTGTCATGTTGAAAGACGAGATCTCTCTCGCCAGTTTGACTTTACAAGTCCTCTTCCAAAACCTATAAGCTGTGTTCACAACGTTCCCTCCCTTCGACGCCGTCCTCCACGCTCTGATCAAAGAAAATCTAGTCGGTGGTCCTTCCATCATCTTCCATAGATTTCACGAGAAGGAGTGTATAGGTGTCTTATAAGTCAGCAGAGGGTGAATACTAGTGAAAAGGGAAGGCAGGTGTGCAAGTAGCTTTTCTAACAGACACGTGTGTGAACTAAGCTGCTTAAGTCTAAAGCCACCTGCGGTAGAAGCTCTGTACTGAGAGAGTCTTTTCAGCCGTTTAAGAGGCTTATCTAAGCCAGGGTACATAAGGAGTGAAACGCCGCTCTCACCAGTCACACTTTCTCCACCCGCCCTTCATCTTCGTAGCATCGGCCACTCTACGCTCGCTCAGCACGTTACGATGAGTAGTTCTGCTATTTTCTTTATTTATGAAAGTGTTGACGCTACAGAGCATCGAAACCCTCTCGAAATGAGTCCAAGAAAGAAAAAGCAACTCCCACTTGAAGCAAGAAGAGAAACAGTGCCCTATGATGCATGTGAGGTAAAGAAACATTGGAAGGACGTCACCAAGGAGCAATGGATAGAAGCATGCTTCAACTTCATCGGAACAGTAGTTTCATTTGGACAGAGGGAGAAGATTTTGTTAGAGCTATTTTTCTTAGCTCCGTATACTTGGCCTGACTGTGGTGAAATTCCTTCAAGTTTGTCAGTCTTCGCCATACAAGTTATCAACTCCTTGAAGGAGCTTCGATATATGCAAGGCACTCAGGAGGAGATTGTCAAGAAAATGACGGAATTCGAAACAGGCGAAGACACAATATGGTGCGAGGAGACGACATATGCGGACGATGATCTGGAGTCCATCATTTGTAGCCCGTTGGAACATTATGTTAAAGACTTTGAGGACATGCTAGACAGCACTGAGATGAACCCGAAAGAGAGATCCCTTACTGCACAGAAAGAGGCCAAAGCTGTGTTGGAAAAGCACAAGTTTGGTCAAGGATTCACTCTTCAAAGCAGCTGTGTGAGTGTGATAAAAAGTCTTGTGTTGAAACATTCAGACATGAAGTTTTCGCGTGCTGTCGACACACTTCCTTTGCCTGAACTGATGATGAACATGATCGACCCCATCGTACCAACACGTTTCGACTCTGCCAATTGTCCCATGTATAAAATGGTTTCAAGTTTTGCCCGTGGCCGATGGCTAAACGATCCACTGAAGTCAGAAAACCTCCTTGATTTAATCAACTGACTAAATGTATTTTCTCATACTAGTATTAGTAGCATTAGTAATAGCGGCTACTCAGTCTCGTGCAGCACAAGCAGCAGCATCTGTCAGCAGCATCCGTGACATCGTCAGCAGCAGCAGCAGCTGCACAAGCAGCACAAGCAGCCACATCTGTCAACAGTATCCGTGACATCGTCAGCAGCTGCAGCAGCTGCACAAGCAGCGCAAGCAGCACAAGCAGTAGCATCTGTCAGCGGAATCCGTGACAACGTCAGCAGCCGCAGCAGCGGCTGCACGCGCAGCACAAGCAGCAGCATCTGTCAACAGCATCCGTGACAGCGTCAGCAACTACAGCAGCTGCAGCTGTCAGCAGCTGCAGCAGCTGCACGAGCTGCACAAGCAGCAGCAGCAGCAGCAGCAGTAGTGTAGACTGCTAAATTCGAGATGACGTCATGTCTGTTTCTTAGCATCGACATTCGACATGAGACCTAGTGACATTTGACATGAAGCTTGAAAAACATAGTGACAAGTGACATGAGCAATTCTTAAAATCGCCATGAGATATGAGCATAATTAAGCGACATCGACATGTGCTATGGCTATTTTTAAGACAAACGCCGTAGTCTCCTCATCCAGACCTCCGCTAGTAGCGCTCTATAAGCGCAAGCTGTAGCTGTGAACCCCCTCCTCCCACCGTACACACGGGTAAATATCAGAGTCGGCCAATGTCGCCAATACTACTCTCATACAAGGGTCAGGCGCTGCTGGACTATAATAGATGAGTCAAGGACTATTCTACTGAGGGTCAGGCTATGCCGGACATTCAATAACAAGCTGGACTTTGGCAAATTTGCTTGAAAGTCTGGTCAGCAAGAGTCCAGCATACTCTCCCAAGAGTTCAGCATTGCCAGACTATGGCATGAGGATCCCGCATGGTCAGACTTTCAAGCAAGTTTGCCAAAGTCCAGCTTGTTATTGAATGTCAAGCGTAGCCTGACCCTCACTAGAATAACCCTTGACCCATCTATTATAGTCCAGCAGTGCCTGACCCTTGTCTGAGAGTAGAATTAGCGCTATTAAGTGCCTCTGATATTTGCCTCTGTGTAGTCAAACCTCGCCTGAGAGAGACATACTTCAGAAAGAAACGAAATCAGATTCCGACATCGGTGTGTGACGATCACTTAGAGCTTTTCGTGAAGATAAAACAGAAAAAAGTGCAAAAATGGTGTCCGCCGCCCGGCGGATGTTGTGAGAGACGTTACCTTCACGATCTGAGAACTTCGAGGCTTATGTAAACGGCGTAGGAAGGTGACGGGGTCCTAAGTCTCAACCCTAAGACTTACATTTGCTACGATCGAGTCAGCAGCACCAGTGAAAGAAAATCCCAAAAAAAAAGAGATGGTGTGCAAAAAGTGTACAGAAGTAACAAAACCCTAAAGAACCAGTCGTCTTCTTAGATGTTTTCGCAAACGAAAAACTCTCCTTGCGGTAAATAGAAATTTCAAAGTGGTACGAACCAAAAATGGACACTTACACCATAGAAAAAGATGACGTGCGCTACTTGTATTATAAGCGTCGCGTGCATTCTAACGGTGTGACAACAAGTCCTTTAAAAATATGAAAAAAAAGTGTGTTATTCATTGATTGAGCGCATCTTTTCAAAAATAGCGTGTTTATTAGAATTGAAAAAAAGAAAATAAAAAAATAAATAAAATTATTGTTGTGTTTTATTTTCATACGTCTTCTTTTATTAGTAAGTAAAAAAATTATAACAATTAACTAGCGTGTCCTCTTAAAGTGACACTTCCTCCAGTCGCTGCTGATCGCCTAATTAAAGCATGTGTCGTCGTCACTTCTAGTCACGTGACTCATCAGGTCGCTTCCGGTCATGTGATCCTAAAGTCGATCACTTCCTAAACAAAAAAAATTAAGAGACACATTTCTTCATGACCCAACCAATCAGGGGTCTCCATTTGACCGGAAGTAGTCCCCTCATTTGCATAATGGGTCACTTCCGGTGTACCAGCCAATCAGAAGCCTCTAACTAAGTCAAGGTCACGTGACGTCACTTCCGGTATGCCCTTATATGGACATGTGAAGGTCACATGACGTCACTTCCGGTATGCCCTTATATGGACGTGTGACGTCACTTCCGGTCAAATGGAAGCCTCTGATTGGCTGCGTCATGACCTTGACCTCTAACTAGGTCAAGGTCACGTGACGTCACTTCCGGTATGCCCTTATATGGGCATGTGACGTCACTTCCGGTCAAATGGAGGCTTCTGATTGGCTGCAGGTCGATTGAGTAATAAACAGTAGTTAACTATAGTCCCGTTCCGATACATACTATACTACTTATAGCTATTAGTTATTCAATGGTATAGGCATTATAGTTTTCACAGTGATAACAGTATTATTGTGACACTTCAGTTAACAATCAGTGTAACTGGGCTTAGCGTCTGAGTCCTCTCTCTCTCTGTTTCTCCAAGAATAAGCCTACTATGAGAGGTTTTGCTTTCTCCCGGAAGGTGTTCTTTGTCTCTGCTAGGCAACATTCGCTGGGCAGTTTATTCCATAGTTCGATGCCCCTATATAGAGGACTCTTGCGGTACCCAAGCAATTGAGAGTTGGGATATTTCAGTAGGCCAGTACCAGTTGAATGCATCACCCGCCCACCTGTCACTGGCCTCTGAAACTCGAGACCCATGGCTTCACACTTATAATTATTACTATATACATACTTATATATCATTAGTAAGAGCTGCATGTCATATCTCAGAGAAAAGTAATCCACGTTTGTGTCTTTGTGTAGATCAGACACGTGGTGTCTCATGCGTACCCAAAGACAGGTGCGTAGACATCTGTTTTGGGCTAGTTGTAAGCGCTTATGTAGAATTTCAGTCACCCCATTGTATAGGAACCCACATTAATCAAGTACTGGTAACATTATTTGTTTATACACAAGCGTAGCAGTGGGACGGGACATTTAACCCCGCAGCTTTCTAAGCATGACATGTCTATAGTTTGTATTGGTTACAGATTTGGTGATAGTACATTCCAGCGTTAATACATCATCCAATATAATACCCAGGTATTCATATTGAGAGCACGTAGAGAGTGTGTTATTACCCATTTTAATATTTAGAATAGGCTGTATATCATATGGCTCGTTAGTGAACACTGCTACCTTAGTTTTGTCAGTGTTAATGCATAGGCCACTGCGTGTAAACCAGTCGTAAACAGAGGCAGCATCCTCGTGTAAAAGAGCGCTTGATTCTCTTATTATACTTTTACTTGTATAAAACACAACATTGTCCGCATATACGACAGTTTAAACTATTAATGTAACAAATAAACAGGAGGGGCCCCAATATGGAACCTTGCGGGACTCCAAAGTTTATATTTGCAAGGCCAGATTTAGTATTATTGCACATTACACGCTGTGTGCGGTTTCGTAAGTAAGCGCACAACCAATCACAATAGATATTTGGCAAATTAAATTCCCTCATACGGCTAAGTAGTAACACGGATACGAAAAAATATATATAACCGGCACGTAATTGATGTTTCACAACTTTAGAAACTCATGCAGGGGGTAACCAGGATTTTGGAAAAGGGGGGGCGTGATATAGGCAATGTACTGGGGGTATTGGACATTTTTACATTAAAAAGTACAGAATATTTGAATCTGCCCCTGCTGTTGGTCATTGCATGTTCCTCTCATGGGCTATTTCATGATGACTATACACAAAGTCCTGACACAAGATGTCATTAGGGAACCAGATATGGTGGATAATTGTAGTGACCCTTACACTAATAGTCCAAAGTTATATAATTCAAAGGGGGGGGGGCAAACATTTCCAGCGCCTTTCGCAAGGGGGGTACAAAATATTCTCTAGAGATTTATGTTTGATTGGCCTTTAGTTGACCCTTAATTGGCCATTAAGGTGGGGCAAGACTGATGTACATTACCAACCAATCAAGGGGTGGTTACAGTGCTGGGGTTACAATGGTGTCTAGACCAATCAATAGAGATGGACTGACGTGTCTGGTACAATTCTGTTCTCTTGTGGCGTCACTGTGGTTATTTCAAGTACTACTAGAGCATATTATAATAGTTTATGTGTTGGGATACTGCTAATGCAAATTCACATTGTTGATATAGCGCCAATCAAAATGAGGCTGCTCTTTTAAAATGTATGGTGAGTGTCGTTGTTGCCGTCAGGGTCACAGACAGATTTGGGGCTGGTTCATGGATCGAACCAGGTTTATGGGGAAAAGTGTTGGTCCCCTAGACTGTGGCTCACCATGGCAGGCTGCAGTGGGCAGTGTGTATATGTACCTGACATCATGGAGTGGTGCAATCCTATCTAGGTCAGTAGGACGCAGCCACACCAGCCTGCCACCTGGTGTGTACAGGAGGAACTATACCAGCCTGCCACTCTAGACCACTACACTAATAAAAATTATTGAACACTCTAATGGTGAAATGCCCCTTTAAGTCTTAAAGGGGCATTCTCACCACTCACACTTAACCATATAGTAGACCACGTGGTGACAGTGGCCAGAATGAGCTCTTGTGGTTATTGCATTGGGTAGAAGGAGGGTGTTGTGTTTTGCCCCTTTTCCATATTCTACTTCCCTCCATGGCTCGTTTGTGGCAGTGTGTTTGCCTAGGCAGTGGCAGCCTTGAGCTCTCCAGTCTAAAATTCTCGAATCTATATTAATTTTCTGATATCAAGTTTAAACTCTAAAGTGTTCCCATCTTCATTTAGTTGACAGAGTTATGAAAATATCCCGATTAGAAATTATGTTATGTCCCTATGAAAAAATGCATTGAGATTGTCTCAAACGACCATGCTTATATTCTGGGCCCGACCTTTGTAAGACCTAGTACCACTTTTGACCCAGTTTATAAATGGGACAGGCTTATATTCAGGGCCCGGCTTATAAATGGAGAAATATGGTAGGTGTCCAATTCAAGGTTTGGGTAAAGGTACATCTAACCTATTGTTCATACACTGCCCCCACATCAGGATGCTGTAACTGTTTTGTATCTTGTTGGAGATTACATAGTTTGAGATAAAGGGAGAGATCATAATCCCCCCCCCCCAAAAAAGGTTTGTTTCAGGTAACCCGACCGACCCTATCAAAACAGGGCCGACCCTAAGTTGTTTTTTTTATGCAATTTTGAAAAAATGTCCATATTTTTATCATTTTTTTTGGTCAATTTTCGGGTCTTCTGACCGGCCGGCTGGTATTTTCATGTTAAAAAAAAAGTTTAGAAAAAAATCTTACCTACCAACCCTACATTTTCTGCTCATGTTACCTGGAACAAACCTTTTTTTTTTGGCCTAATGCCAGACAGATTATTGTATCACAATGCAGGACAACATAGAGAGTGTGATATGGGGAGGCATATGCCCATATATGGGTGGTTCACTATGGTGGGATGGCCTCAGAAGGTAGCAGAGATACCTGTGTGCTGTAACAACAGAACAGAACCAACCAGGGGCTTACTACAGTGGACCTAGCAGGTAAGTGGGCTCTTATTTTGTTTCTATTCCTTTCTAAGTGGATCGACATAGAATCTTTTCATTTGCACGCACTTAGAATAATTCTGTCATATTAGATGTGTATGTCATAGTAGATCTATTATAAATAGATAACTATATGCTAAATCCTAATGCTACCAAGAGACTATCAATATAAATGGCACAATTCTTGAACAGTCCTGTGCAGTGCAATGCCTTAGAATGAGACTAGTTACAAATCATTCATATTGTATATTGATGTTAATGATTCTCATTGGCATTTGTCAAATGTGGAAACCTGTCTTAGATGTTGGATCATCACGTTGACACCACCAATATTGAAAATGCACTATTGTAAATTGCAATACAAAAATGTATTGTCGATTTTAATACTGTAAATTGTAATATTGTTATTAGACACTCGTTTGACAAATCAAACAAGTATGTAGGTGTTACCCAGCAAATCAGTGTCACATTTGATCATGATTAGATGACTTTGATCGTAGCTAATTTGGTCAAGATCAAACCTGACCAAAGTTGGCCAATTTGATCATGACCAAACCTCACCAAAGTTGGCGAATTTGGTCATGACCAAACTGCATGTTTGAGTCCACCAAATTCGTCAAATTTGGTCAGATTTGGTCATGACCAAACTTGCCAACTTTGATAAAGTTTTGTTGTGACCAAATTTGCCGACTTCAGTCAGGTTTGGTCGTGACCAAATTTGCCAACCCGTAAGGCGAAATCGGTGAAACTGGTAAAGAGTGACCACGATTTGCTGAGTAATGTTTGTTGTAGACAGAGTTGCTGAAGGTCATTGTTTGTTGTAGACAAGATAGTTGAAGGTCATTGTTTGTTGTAGACAAGATGGCGGAGTTACTGAAGGTCAATGCTTGTTGTAGATAACATGGCACAGTTGCTGAAGGTCATTTTCTGTTGTAGACAAGATAGCTGAAGGTCACAGTTTGTTGTAGACAAGATGGCTGAAGGTCATTGTTTGTTGCAGACAAGATGGCTGAAGGTCATTGTTTGTTGCAGACAAGATGGCTGAAGGTCATTGTTTGTTGTAGACAAGATGGCTGAAGGTCATTGTTTGTTGTAGACAAGATGGCTGAAGGTCATTGTTTGTTGCAGACAAAATGGCTGAAGGTCATTGTTTGTTACAGACAAGATGGCTGAAGGTCATTGTTTGTTGTAGACAAGATGGCTGGGTTGCTGAAGGTCACTGTTTGTTATAGACAAGATGGCTGAAGGTCATTGTTTGTTACAGACAAGATGGCTGAAGGTCATTGTTTGTTGTAGACAAGATGGCGGGGTTGCTGAAGGTCATTGTTTGTTGTAGACAAGATGGATGAAGGTCAGTGTTTGTTACAGAGAAGATGGCGGGGTTGCTGAAGGTCATTGTTTGTTACAGAGAAGATGGCGGGGTTGCTGAAGGTCAATGTTTGTTGTGGACAAGATGGGGGGGTTGCTGAAGGTCATTGTTTGTTACAGACAAGATGGCTGAAGGTCATTGTTTGTTACAGACAAGATGGCTGAAGGTCACTGTTTGTTACAGACAAGATGGCTGAAGGTCACTGTTTGTTACAGACAAGATGGCTGAAGGTCAGTGTTTGTTACAGACAAGATGGCTGAAGGTCACTGTTTGTTACAGACAAGATGGCGGGGTTGCTGAAGGTCATTGTTTGTTACAGACAAGATGGCTGAAGGTCATTGTTTGTTACAGACAAGATGGCTGACTTGCTGCAGCTGCTGGTGCTGGGCGTGTGTTGTCATGCAGCACTAGGCGTCCTGGTACAGACTAACTACGGACCGGTTCAAGGTCAGAGCCACACGCTACATGACGGACGACAAGTCTCCAGTTTCCTTGGTATTCCATTTGCGAAGCCACCCGTTGGAAAACTCCGGTTCAGGGTAAGTGATTTAAGATGTAAGGTCAGATAATGATGAGTGTATTCCCAGTTTTAATTATTTTGTCATACCAAAGTAGTTTATTGATGTTTTTACCATTAAAATTCTGATGATGATTTGCTTCTGCAAGGGAAGTGGGACTCTTAATGCGCATAGTAGTGTAATTCTTTCTGAGTAAAGAGACCCCTGTACTGCAGTGTGTAGATAGCCCAGCATTGTATTCAATGGAGGGCATTGAATAGGGCACTTCTTGTACTTAAGCCTAGTAAATTTTGTATCTCAAAAACATTAATGTCTCTATGACCCCAGGCCGCTGAGGACCCTGCCCCGTGGACAGAGACCCTGCAGGCACTTCCAGTACTTAAGCCTCATGAATTATAATTCTAAATAATATTTAAAATAAATGAACATTTGTAAATGTCTGTATGCCCGCAGGCCCCTGAGGACCCTGCCCCGTGGACAGAGACCCTGCAGGCACTTCCAGTACTTAAGCCTCATGAATTATAATTCTAAATAATATTTAAAATAAATGAACATTTGTAAATGTCTGTATGCCCCCAGGCCCCTGAGGACCCTGCCCCGTGGACAGAGACCCTGAAGGCACTTCCAGTACTTAAGCCTCATGAATTATAATTCTAAATAATATTTAAAATAAATAAACATTTGTAAATGTCTGTATGCCCCCAGGCCCCTGAGGACCCAGCCCCGTGGACAGAGACCCTGAAGGCACTTCCAGTACTTAAGCCTCATGAATTATAATTCTAAATAATATTTAAAATAAATAAACATTTGTAAATGTCTGTATGCCCCCAGGCCCCTGAGGACCCAGCCCCGTGGACAGAGAGCCTGCAGGCACTTCCAGTACTTAAGCCTCATGAATTATAATTCTAAATAATATTTAAAATAAATAAACATTTGTAAATGTCTGTATGCCCCCAGGCCCCTGAGGACCCAGCCCCGTGGACAGAGAGCCTGCAGGCAGACCGCCTCACCTCAGCCTGTGTGCAGGTGCCGTCTGCACAGACTACCACCCACCAGGGGTGGAGCGACTACAGCGAGGACTGCCTCCACCTCAACATCTACACACCTAAGGTAGGCAGCTCAACACTTTTTCCTCTTTCATCATTGTATAAACCAAAAATAAGAGGTGTGCTTCAGGTTACCCTGAAAATCTAGGTAGGGTAGGTCGGATTTTGTGTCTCTTTTTCTTTAACTTTGGCCTGAAAAGTAGCCAAAAATTGACTCACAAACTTTAGTGCCCACTTGCCAACAACAGTGACAACTCGTGGACTATCAACTTGACTCTGAAATAGCCCAAAAATTACTTGAAATGTAAATAAGTTTTCAAAATTGGATAAAAATTTCTAGGGTCAGCCCTCTTTTGCTAGCTAGGGTAAAAAATTGACTTGCAAACTTCAGCGTAGAGGCAGGAGAGTCGGGTAGCCTTAATGTAAGTGCTTGTTACTGTAGGACGTCTCTAAAGGCCCATACACAGTTCTAGTGTGTATCTATGGGGAAACCTACGCTACATTAAAGGGGCATTCTCACCCCTAGCACTGAACCAGATAGTAGCCTAGAACAGTACTAGAATTGTAAGTGGGATACGCTCGGTGATACTGCCACTTTAAATCACCTTATTGTTACTGTAGGACCTGTCTAAAGGCCCTTACCCGGTGCTGGTGTGGATCTACGGGGGAGGGTACGTGACCGGCGCCCACTTCCAGTACCCCGGCTACTTCCTGGCGTCCCGTGATGTGGTCGTGGTCGTCCCCAACTACAGGCTCGGTGGCATCGGTAACCTCGTCTTTGAGTTTGAGTTTAAACATTTTTTATTTGGCAGAGATTTATCACAATTACACTGGGCGTTTTTCAATCAGATGCCAAATATGTTCATATGTGATTTATTTTTTACCAAATACATCTATCCTATTGATTTAACCAAGGAATCCTGTATTGCACCCCCCCCATGAAATAACCCATTGCTATATTTCACGGCCCTGTGACATCCTCAAAATGGCAGTTTGTTTACATTTGAACGGTCTAGAAAGAAGCACTTGTTGAAGGCGAGGCTGTTTTTCACTCGGGCTACGGCCTCGTGAACTACGGCCCAACCAACAACTCATAAAATAACTCTGTCAACAGGCTAAACTCGTGCACCTTTGACTATTCTTTTTTCTGAAATACAATATTTACTATGCATTAGCACTGAACTGCTGTATTCAATGCCTCCCATTGCATACAATATGGTCGTATTCAATGGGCAAAGAAAAGGTTGTCTTTCCTTCATTACTATATGCTTTAGAAAAATATAAACACAAATGCCAACTGCATTGATAGCTCTCTGACTTATTTCACTCAAAAGGGGCTGGAGTATATCGCACTCAGCCTATGGCTTTGTGCGATATCGCACCATGCCCCACTCGTGAAATATGGCAGAGACGGTATCAATGGGCGTTGGCATTTGTCTATTTATGGTGGATATTGCATCCTCTATGTTAAGCCTATGGCTGCACTGTACTCCAAGGCCCCAAGGTGTGTGGTGCAGCCATACTCCTGGGTGGTAACCCTTGAAGGACGGTAGAGTGCTTTAATATGCTATCCCCTTATGATGCATGAATGCAGCTCTGGCGAGTAACTCATTAGTGCTGCATTCAAGCATCATCGAAGATTGGCCCCATGATTAACGGCACCATGATTCAGACATATTGATCTACTCATGGACCAAAACACCTGCTGTCATATCAAGGATACTCTGCCCTAAAATGGTGGAAGTAATAAAAATGACTTTTCCCTTAAACTCCAGGTTTTGCGTCAACTGGAGATTCGGCATCACCGGGAAACTACGGCCTACATGACCAGAAAAAGGCACTAGAGTTTGTGCGAGACAACATCAGGAAGTTTGGTGGAGACCCGGATAAGGTGACCATAGCAGGGCAGAGTGCTGGAGCTGCCAGTGTGGGACTCCTCAACTTGTCTCCCCTCACTAAAGGTAGGGTTACCTCGGCTAAGTCACGCTAAACAGATATAAGGTAGAAGTCTCAGCTAAGTCTCACTAAATAGATACAAGGTAGGTTTACCTCAGCTAAGTCTCACTAAATAGATACAAGGTAGGTTTACCTCGGCTAAGTCTGACTAAATAGATACAAGGTAGGTTTACCTCAGCTAAGTCTGACTAAATAGATACAAGGTCGGTTTACCTCGGCTAAGTCTGACTAAATAGATACAAGGTAGGTTTACCTCAGCTAAGTCTGACTAAATAGAAACAAGGTCGGTTTACCTCAGCTAAGTCTCAGTAAATAGATACAAGGTAGGTTTACCTCGCCTAAGTCTCACTAAGCAGACATTAGGTAGTTTTGGCTCTTTTTATTGTCAGAAAAGTTGAGAAATGGCAGAAAATTCCTTTCCGAATCCTTAAAAAGATTGGTAAAAAAGAGAAAAATTGACCTACCTACCCTATTTTTTCTTTTAAGCTTAAAGCTTTGTTTGTAGCTGGACTGGCTGAGTGAAGCTTTGTTTGTAGCTGTACTAACCCCCGGTTGTGTGTCTCAGGGTTGTTCTAGCAGGCCATCTTTCAGTCGGGTATGGACCTGGCCTTGTGGGTGGTGCTTTTCTAACAAATCTCCGCCAATATCGGAGCTTTTCTGACTTAGTAAGGCCAAAAAACTTTCGGGTACCCAACCCTATTTTTTTGGGCCTGCCCTGATTAAATTTTTTTATTCTTAAATTTTAAAAATTCATTATTGGGATTTTTCCTTTTTGAATTGTCAGAAAAGATGAGAAATGGCAGAAAATTCCTCTCCGAATCATTAAAAATATTGGTAAAAAAGAGAAAAATTTCTTACCGTTTTGGCAGGGTTGTTCCAGCAGGCCATCTACCAGTCGGGCACAGACCTGGCTGTGTGGGCGCTGCAGTCCCCGGGGGAGCAGCCCTGGAGGTACACCCGGCAGCTAGCTGCTACCTATAACTGCCCCACCACCAACACTGCCGCCATGATGGACTGTCTCAGGGGACTACCCGCTATCGACATCGCTACCTTCAGGCCACCCAACTGTACCGTGAGTTCTTTTGGTTAGACATATAAAGTACCCAATTTGAAGTGTTAGATATGTAACGGGGGTTTTAGTAAACACACACCACCGCCATGGTCAGCTGCCTCTGGGGATAGACTGCACCCAATCATAGATTGTACCCTGTCATAGATTGTACCCTGTCATACACCGCAGCCTGTCATAGACAATCAACTTGGATCGATCTAATCAGACCGATCTAGTGATAATAGATAATAGGTGTTTTTGTTATTCACTGAAATTTTCTATATAACTTTGCAGCCATTCTTTTAATTAGCAATTAGTAGACTAAAAGTAGATTTTTCAGTTTGGTAAAATGATCTTGGATCGATTTGATGAGACTGAGCCTTATATCTGTGTTTCAGACGGGCTTCGTATGTTCGGGTTTCAGTCCGGTCGTGGATGGCACCTTCCTTCCCCAACACCCACACACCCTGAGGAACCAGTCCCAGTTTGCGCTGGTCAACACGCTGATTGGTAGCATGGAGAAGGACGGGTCCCTCCACACCTTATGTAACTCTCTCATCTCACTCTTATAATGACAAGGCAACCATAAACTCTATAATGACAAGGCAACCATAAACTCTTATAATGACAAGGCAACCATAAACTCTTATAATGACAAGGCAACCATAAACTCTTATAATGACAAGGCAACCATAAACTCTTATAATGACAAGGCAACCATAAACTCTTATAATGACAAGGCAACCATAAACTCTTATAATGACAAGGACAAGTTCTTTGTGATAGATTTGGCTTTATATACTTTTGACGACATGTTAAAACAGTGACATGTATTAAAGACAGTAACATATATCAATACAGTAGGAAACATGTACCCTGAACAGGTGGGTATTTATATATGTCGGTTGAGGATGTGCCTAGTCAGTGTTTGTTTACTGGTATACCCAGGTTACTTAATTATAAAAGAAAGTAATAGAACTCAATTGAGTTTTATATATGAGATCAGTAAGTTTTTGGTGTGGGTGGGTGGGAACAAAATATCCCAGCTAGAAGCGTGTCGAGGAAGCAGTGGACGCTGCCTGTGACGTCACTAGTTTATGCGTAGTTCACTGTAGGTGGCGCTGTGGTTGAGATCCGCGGTTTGCCGCCATGGTCAAAGCACCTGTCCAGACATTACTAGCCAGATTCAAGAATTAGCGTCCAATGACAAGGACAAGTTCTTTGTGATAGATTTGGCTTTATATACTTTTGACGACATGTTAAAACAGTGACATGTATTAAAGACAGTAACATATATCAATACAGTAGGAAACATGTACCCTGAACAGGTGGGTATTTATATATGACGGTTGAGGATGTGCCTAGTCAGTGTTTGTTTACTGGGCAAATAAAGTGGCCATCTTTGTGGCAACTGAGTGTGAAACTGACGTGGGCACATATGCCTTAAGGCCTGACTCAGACTTCCATGTACCATGTTTAGCTATCTCAGACCTTTGGCAGCCCGCCTCCAGGGCGGCCTGCGCTCCACCTCTGCGGATGGAATGAGATCGTATCCTATCTGCATAGGGACACCCTGAGGCCTTAAGGGCTTCCCTCATGACATCCACTAGTACCGGTGGTGTCAAAGGGACTCCAGTGTAGAGTGTGAAGGCAGGTAGGTGGAGAGGTGAAGGGTATGCAGTTACATACATGTCCCAGGCTGAGGCTGGGCACGCCGGAGATCCAGGGATCCTAGGGAGCTCCAGGACTGTCGGTGTCTCCCCAGGGTGGATCGTTTTAGAAGATCTTATCAGGATGAGTAACCCAGACACTGAGCTACTTATATCACCCCTAGTCAAGGTGTGCGGACCGTTCCACAGTAGTGCTGAGGGTGATAGGAGGTTCGACGCTCTCAGGAACGCAAAGAACCCCACACAGATGGCAGCCTTGATAGGTAGGGTAGCATAGTTGTTTCCTAGGTACATTGTTATGGTGACAAGGTCACGTGGGGTGAGTGGAGGTGCTGGATTTGGAAGGGTAGGGTCAAGCCTGAAGGCCCCTTTTTCCACCGCCTTAGCTTCTTGTGAGTATAGCGCCGTGGAGTCTCCTCCCCTTTCCCTAATCCAGATGGCAGCACCCGAGTTGTAGCATTTTCTTGTGTTCTTGCTCTTCATAGAGTTGGCCAGGTACTGCTGGTACATGCAGGCATCCAGCAGGGTAGGGTGTAGTATGTCTACACCATAGTGAAGAGCGAAGGTGAGGTAGGTAGTAGCATGTGTCATTCTGTTGTGTTGTGTCGGGCCAGATATAGCTGCGTTATACGAGGCTACAGTCTGGTCACCCAGTGGAGTTCCTGTAACGACACGTACAAAGTTTGAGACACAGAATACCTTTTCAGAGTCATATACTGGTAAAGAATGGGTGTGGGAGGGCGGGATCTCTTTTAACCAGTCCCCTGAGAGCAATCTGCCTGTCAGCATAGGCACGCTTCTCTGCTACATGGTATCTGCTTAAGGCATCGGCCAGTGGGATCTGTGAGCCCGGTTTGTGTCGTATTTCCACCTTGTGATCGGCCACTGCTGCCTCAAGCCAGATCTGGCGAGAGCAGGCAGCAAGAGCAGGATCTTTTGTACGACCTGATCTTAGGGCCGAGGCTGAAGCCATGTTGTCTGTGTGTATCACAACTACCATACCGGCGGAGTAGTCAGGCCTCAGTGTCCTATAGGCGGTTACCAAGTTGACTGCCTCCAACTGGGTAATGTTGGTATACCTCCTACAGTGCGGGGCGCTGTACGGTAGTGTGTAGTAGTGGGAGTCAGTGTTTCCCCCTCCAGCCTTGAGGGAGGAGTCACACTCCATATGGAACTCTTTAAGGTCAGGCTGAAGGAGGTGGACACCGTTTGAGAGATCAGAGTATAGTAGAAACCATTTGACATCGGCTCTGAACGAGACCGACAGTGGTGTCATACCTGACTCCGGGGCACTGCGGAGGGTGTCCAGAATGCGGCAAATAAACCTGCGGGCATGCAATACACATTTTGAAATATGAACCAACTTGCCGGCCAGGGACTGTATTTGCTTTTTGGTAGCTTGTTTCTTTGATACCCATACAGTACACTCACATAGTATGTCCTTGAGTTTTTCACTTGGTACTGAGAGTATCATTGTCAACGTAGAAGCCTAGCCACTCCATGGCCATAGCAGGGGAGTGGCACTTATGGGGGGCGAGCTGTACTCCAAGTCGAGCTGTAAGCTCCAGAAAGGCATTATATGCCTCCAGGGCTCGTTCATACGTGGCTTCAGCTCCGACAAAGTCATCAAGGAAGGCCAGCGACCAGTATCCTTTTTTCCTCATGAGGTATGTGATGGCAGCGGTGGTGCGCTGACATGCCATACTGCTGAGCCTGCAGCCAAAGGATGGACACAGGTCAACGTAGATTTTTTCACCAACTTTAAATCCTAAGAGGGGGGTGTCACCCGGGTCCACCCTCAGCTGTCTGTAGGCACGTGACATGTCCGCCTTCCAGACAAACGAGGCGGGGCCGAGTACCTTGACACGTGCTGCTAAGTCCTCAATGGAGGGGAGAGTATAGGGGCGGTGGCACCCTTCGAAGCAGTTCTTTGTGATGCCCGAGTTTACGCTGGCACCCTCTGGATACGACAGGTCAAGAATAATCCGCCTATCGTCAGAATCCTTTTTTGGTTGTGTTAGAATTGGGGCAATGTGGGTCCATGGCTTAAAGGGTGGGTCACTGAATGGGCCAGCCAGGCCGCCCAACATCAATTCTTTATCCACAAATTCTTGAATTTGTTTCACATATAGGAGAGCAGAGGCATGGTTAGAGTCAGTGGAGGTGGGAGGGGATTTTGCTGTATACCCCACCGGCCACCCATAGCGAAGGAATTCGCAGACCTCCTTGTCATGATATCCAGCCAGCTCTGTTTCCCAGACTTCGAGGTTTAGGGCTGATGGGAGAGTGAGCCTCGCCCCTAGCCTATTTGGCAGGCAGGTAGCAGCTACTGCCGTATATATTTTGGCGTACTCAGGAAATTCAGTCCATTTCCCATCGGCTATGGTAGGCCAGAATGCCTTCTTGATGGGTGCAAACTGGGTTGGTGTGGGGCCAGTCATGGTAGGACGGAACTCGTCAGCCAGAGTCAGGCCTATTCCATCTACTCCAGCATGTGTAGTTACATCATCATTAATGTCTGACGGTAGGTGGCAGACAAAGGGAGGAAGATCTTCCAGATCATTGTCACCAGAAGTCCCACTTTTGTTGTGAGAGTCATGAGTGACCGAGCCATATGCCAGGTCTTGGAGACGTTGAGTGACAGGTACCTTTTTTCCTACTATGCCAGTGGGGTCTTTGTCGGGCAAACTATGGCAGACCTCCAGCTGACCTGTAGCCAGGTTCACTGGTTTTTTAGAGATTGATAGTTCCGGCTCTCTTTGGGCAGGCAATATTTTTCCGGGCGGTACTTGACCACTAGGACAGTTTGGTATGAACTCTGGGGCAGCAGGGTCTAGGACCGACTGCAGAGGTATAGAACATCGGGGGACAGGTAGGTTTTTGGCATTAATCAAGGTTTCCCCGAGTCTCAGTGGACCAGGGGGATGGAGACCTTTTGACTTAGTAGTTTGGCCGGTCCTGTCCGGCCTGTTGGCAAAAGGACTGACCACCGTACGGGTGTGCCACACGGGACCTATTCCTGCAGTCCCACTTTGGGTGGGGGTAGATCGTATTGAGGTGTTTCCTGCAGTGCTTACAGTGGTGGCCCTGCTGTACGCCGGCATCAGTGTGCCCGTCAGGGCTGTGACAGCCAGCCACCTTGTTGTACTGAGGACACGGGACGTCTGTGCGACCTGTGGCCTGCCTGGGTGGGCGCCTCGCCGCCGCAGACTGGGTGTGGGGGTAGTTGGTGGACTGGTTAGAGCGTGGCTGGGCAGATGTACCTGAGGTCTCAGTGCCTTGGTGGAGCTTTCCAGCCTTGAACTGGGAGCCTTGGCACCTCAGGTCATGGATGACTGTATCACCTGTGGCCCAGTTAATCCTACCAGCGGCAACCCTTGTGAATACCTCTTCCGACCACTGCCTTACTTGCCCCCATGCATATTCAGAGGCATCTTCCACAACTTGATATATATGTGTGGCAATCTTAGGCTTGACAGTGAGGGGGGTCTGAGGATCCCGCATGTAACAGAACAGGCCAAACAAATATTCAGCGACCGTGAGGGAGTTGATGGTCGTCTTAGTGCACTGGGGGCCCCTTGTTATATAGTCATGGGCATGCGTGTGCCTACCTTTTATTGCTTGGAGTTGATGAGCAGTATTGGAGAGGAGGACCTGGACTTGCTGGTTGACAGCTGGGGTCGAGGCCTGCAGGTTGTTGAGTGGGAGTACGCCATACCCCGACATGGGCGGGGCCGCCGTCTGGAGCAGGGCAGTTACATCACTTTCAGAGGATTGCAGCTGCTGTACTGGCTGAGGGATGAAAGGCGCATACTGGGCTGCACCTGGAGCAGGAGGAGGGTACCCCGGTACCTGGTACGGGGCATACCGAGCCGCTGATGCTGCCGAGCCTGCCGCAGACGCAGGGAGCTTGCCGCCAGCGACCGGCCGGGTGTCAACGATGTTGGCGGTAGTGACAGTAGTGACAGCCGGGCCGCCTATGGTTGTGACAGCAGTGGTCGCAGCGGACACAGGGGTCACGACCGCGGGAGCCACCGTCAGTGGGGCTGTTACTACGACAGGGACTGGAGACTTATCAGCTGGAGGCTTGTCGGGGACAAGGACAGTGAGCTTCGATAGCATGGATGTAGCGAGGGTCTCCACGGTGCCCACACGCTTAGTCAACTCACCAAAGTTTGTTTCAAGGGCAGCTACACGGGCCTCCACCTGGACTGCTGCAGGCTGCCTGACCGGCGACGCAGTTGTCGGTGTCTTTTTCGCCGCCGCGGCTTTCTCCGTAGGTTTCTTGGGCCTAGCCGACGCCCTGGTGGGCTTTGGGTCCTTACCTCCAGCGGATCCCCTAGTTCCAGCCATTATGATGGGAATGCCAAGTATTAAAGGCAAATAAAAACGGGACCAAACAACAAAATATCCCAGCTAGAAGCGTGTCGAGGAAGCAGTGGACGCTGCCTGTGACGTCACTAGTTTATGCGTAGTTCACTGTAGGTGGCGCTGTGGTTGAGATCCGCGGTTTGCCGCCATGGTCAAAGCACCTGTCCAGACATTACTAGCCAGATTCAAGAATTAGCGTCCAATGACAAGGCAACCATAAACTCTTATGATGACAAGGCAACCATAAACTCTTATAATGACAAGGCAACCATAAACTCTTATAATGTCAAGGCAACCATAAACTCTTATAATGACAAGGCAACCATAAAGTATAGCTGGTAATGTAGATGAAGTTTATTCATGTCAGGACTAACATGTTGACATGTTCAAATTGGGAGCCATATTTCAGTGGATGGAGTGAAGACTCACATAACCCACTCAAAAGCTTCTTTTTTTTCAAATATAAGTTTCCAGAATAGTCAGAATCAACACATGATTTTTTCCTGTTTTAAGGGATATCCCACCACAAGGGCTGTCTTTTGTTGAAGCAAAATGATTTCTGTAATATTTGACCTTGTTTTTCTACTTTCCTGGCAGCCTACCCTGGGTTAAAGGATGGCATGACAAAGGCTCAGTTTGAGGCCTTCCTCAGGGAGGGTCTGCAGTACTCGCTAGCCGGGTATGAAGACAAGATCGATGAGGTGTACAACGCGGTCAGGTGAGTTTTTAATTTTCACTTGTTTATTGTACTAACCAGTCATAACGAGGATTTAGATATAGCACTTTCCAACATACACCAAGTTTTATAGGTATTCACACAAGGTCTAACCCTCTGCCCCCCCCCCTGTCACTGACATAGAAGTGGAGCGACCCTAGTAAGATTAAGACTAAGACTTCAGTAAGATTATTGTAAGACTCAATGTAAATTTTTCTTCGTGCAATTGTGTGAGCTGACAGAAAAAGGTTTATATGGAGATATAACCACTGCCATTTTATCCCTTACATATCAAAGAAGAATTTTCTTTTAAAATCTGATTTATTATGGTGGCCAGTCAAAGAAGGCACCCGGTCAAAGATGGCACCTGGTCAAAGACATTCACATTGGCCCAAAGTGGTGATGCACAGCCTTCTAATGGGTACAACTTATTGTAATATTCAGATATTGACCTGAGCTAACTTTAAATGCTGTGTTGGCTGTTGGCAGGTTCTACTACACTCCTTGGGAGCAGAAGGATGAGAACAATGTCTACAGGGACCAGTTTATTAAGGTAGGCCTAACCCAGCGCACAAAGGGCTTCAAATAAAAAAATGCCAACTACGTTGATACCGCTCTGATGTATTTCACTTGTGGGGGCTTGGGCGCATCCCAATCAGCCTGCAGTTTCATGGGATACTGCCCCAGCCCCCACTCATGAAATACATAAGAAACAGTAAAAATGAGCGTCTGGATTTGTCTATGTATTTCCAGTTGACCACAGACATGATGTTTGGCTACCCAGTAGACCTGTTGCTGAGATACGGCTCCCAGTTACCCGTCGTCTATAACTATGTCATGAAGTACACCAGCCCCAAGTACTTCTTCCCACCGTGGATTGGTGAGTGAAAAAACTTTTGATTTTTCATTGGCAACAAAAATCTTCCCATTTGATTCTACTTGATTTTCCAATTTGGTCAATTATGGTACAATAGCTATCACAAAGCGGTGACAGGAAAAGAAATTTGAGTTATGATTGAACACATTCACATACATTTTAAGAAGGCTGTGTCTCACAAGGTTGATACAAGTTGATAGTTTATGACCAAGTGACCTCTTTGACTGTCAAGTGTCAAAAGGGCAGAAAGTGGGGCTATGTACACAGAAATGCCAGGGAAAAGTTAAATGGATACCTTAACACTATATGTTACAAATTTTGATGTGGGGAAAACTTTTTTTTTTAAAACTTTTGATGGAAAATATGTTTAAAATTGACAAAAATTGGCATATATGGTATCAAATTAGAAAAAGTTTAAATGCCCTCGTCATATTTTTCAGGGCTGGTGATGGGAAACCATCTTTGTTTTTGAATGGCCTCATATATATTTTTTAACCCTTGTCCAGGAGCTACCCATGGGATGGACTACCCCTACGTGATTGGCTACAACTACATGAGGCGCACGCCGTCCGTGCGGAACGAGTCGGGCTTCACTCATGACTGGCTCGACTGGACACCAGAAGATGACAAAATGGCCGACTTGATGATGGATCTGTGGACAAACTTTGTAAAAACAGGGTAATGTTGTCTTAAAATGTAAAATATCTTTGATCAAAAATGTTGATTAAGATGATTATTTTTAGAATGATACAGAGTCTATACTAAGCTATATGTACATTTATTTATGCAGTCTTTATTTGGAAATGAAAAAAATCAATGAGAACAATTTCAAGTACTACCAATGATTTCACACTATCTGCCCTATTGAATTATCCATTTAGTATACTAGCCTTGGATGTTCATCATAACGTATCTCATTATAGTGTTTCAAGTTCTGTACCCAAATTAGACTTAAGAACTATTTAATCATTGGCACTAGTGGACATGCTCTCATGGGAGCGTGGACAAGAAATATTAAAATGGCCATTCTTGAAAACTTTACCGTCTCCATATTTATAACATTTATTTAAGATAATCACCGGTCTTAATAATACTCCCCAAATATAGATGGCACCACTTACTCTGACTGTAAAAATGTACCATGCTGAAGAAGGGGAAAATCAAAAGAAAAAAGGAAAAGAAAAATGGTGGTTGGGGGGCATGATCTATGTTAGTTAACAATCAAGGCGATCCATCATAGGTCAACATATATGGTGGTACCATCTATATTTGGTGAATGTTATGATCTTAAAGTCATATATGTTTCTTAGATAATCAATTTTAATATTATTGATCTTAAGTTTGGACGGATGTTCTTGTCCACGTACCCGTGAGAATTTGTCCCAACAAGCCTAAATTAGACTCAAAAACTATTGAATCATTGATTTTACAGAAACCCTACCCCTGAGCCTGTGTCAATGCCCGGTGACACCCCAATGTTGTGGAGAGCGTACAACCAGGAGACTAAACAGACCTTCATAATCGATAGGAAACTGAGTCATGAAACGCGCTACCGCCAGAGGAACTATGCACTTTTCACTCAATATTTAGACTATCTACTGAAGAAGTGAAATAAGATATATGATATGTAAAAAATAAAATGTCCTAAATTAATGATACAAAATTCACGGACAAAAATTTGAACTGTTAAAAGGAGGGCCCAAATTTATACCATCAAATCCCAATGTTGCCGTACATGATGTAAATGTTACTCCAATAAATATTAACTTTTGATACAAGTTATCATCTGAAGTTCATCAACTTAACTCAGTGAATAAAGTAACCTTAATAATAGTAGTGTAATAGAGCCCAGACAGTTTTAGGACTGCCTCATTTGTGACATGTACTGGGAGAAGGGACCATAGTGCCCCCTAGTTACTAGATCGTGCCACATTTATTACTAGCTGGGGCGGCTTGGTAGATATCCCAAAACGGCAATCTTTATTTTGACCCCCCCCGATCGGGACCCCCCACAATGTTTAGATTTTGCGAAATGGCCCCTCTAAAATCGAAATGGACCTTTTTCAAATTTACTCCCTCCCTGGCATGTCCCCCCCCCCTCCGAGGGCTTATTTTTCATTATGCCCCCCCTCCCTTATATATCCATCATGCCCCCACAGCTGGCAATGAATTACCCCGACCTTAAATGGATATATTGGGCCAGGAATGGGTGACTCATCAGAACAAGCAGTGACTGTCTTATTGAACCCCAGGTAGTGCTACAAAGGTAACCATGGTAACAGAAATCTGTGCCACATGAACCAATATTTACCAAATTAACTGTAAAGGTGGAGATGTGGGTTGTACGAGACACGCCTATTTATAGATTGATAATAATTGATGGGATTCCCCTGGGGGTATCCCCCTGACCGTGACCGTGGACCCATGAACCTCTACCCGACACCATTACCTGTGCTACCCCCCCCCCCTCCACCCACGTGTATGCCGGGATCCAGGGCAGTACATTTGTGTCAATACACTGAAAACCTCAGGGTCGTCATTTGGACAATACCAAAATGGACAACTTAGGGTAGTCAAGGTGACAAACTGAGATCGTCATTATGACTACTATCAAGACCAACGTTGTCATAATGACTACCTAAGGTAGTTACATTAATTGGGTAGTCAAAATGACTACCTTAAGGTTGTAGATTTAGTTATTGTTGATTTGAAGACCTATTTATTTAAGTTTCATCAGTAATGATAACTATCCAGTCCTAAATATAGGTGGTTCCAATGACTACCCAATGTTACCCAATCCTGTAACAAGTTAAGCATGCAACCCAATGCGGTAACAAATTAAGCATGCATGGCACATAATTGCCACCTGGTGTTAATATCTGCATAATTCTTTCCATCCCAAGCCATAAACTGGTGAAAGGGAGCAGAGTGGTCTCTATACCTTTGTGACCATCACTCTCATCCATGGGCAATTTATCTTTAATAAGTAATACTACTGAAAGGGATGCCTCTCATTAAGAGGTTAACTAATTAGAGACTATATTCATATAAGTAGTATAGTATGTATCGGAACGGGACTATAGTTAAGTACTGTTTATTACTCAATCGACATGCAGCCAATCAGAGGCTTCCATTTGGTCACGTGACCCGTTGCCATGGTAACGTGACCTACTTAGGGCTCTCAGCCAATCAGAAGCCAGCATTCTGGGTGACCTACTGACCTACTTAGAAGCTCTCAGCCAATCAGAGGCCGGCATTCTGGTAACCATGGTAACGTGACCTGCTTACGTCACGTGACCTACTTAGGCTCAGCCAATCAGAAGCCGGCATTCTGGTAACTAGGGTAACGTGACCTACTTAGGGTTTGTTTGTAAACAACACCACGTGGCTCTCTTGTTTGTAAACAACACCACGTGACACGTGACTGTTTGTAAACAAACAACTTATATATAGAAAATAAACACAACAAGTTCCATGTTATGTTAAAATTATATTTTCAAAAAAAAAGCACATCTGTTACAGCGTCTATGTGTAACTACGCGCGTTCTCATTCAAACACTATAACACTATCATACCGTAGCAGCAGCAGGTAGGACTGGAAGAAAAGCAAGCGCACGAGCAGAAGCGACGACACCAGTTGCACCATCCGGCCGTCGCGTTGGTAGCCCTACTACTCGTCGCGCGTTCAACTGGAGGTTTAAGAGTGACAAATGACGATTCTTTGTCGACGCGACTGCTAACATCAGCATCGGCAGCAGCATCGGCAGCATCGGCAGCAGCATCGGCAGCAGCGGCAGCAGCCTCGGCAGCAGCGGTAGCAGCAGTAGCAGCAGCTGTAGCAGCAGTAGCGTGAGCATTAGCAACAACAGCAGCAGCGACAGTAGCAAGGGCGGCAGAGCGGGCACTAGCAGCGTTATCAGCGGCGTCATCGGCAGCCGCAACAGCATCAGCAGCAGCAGCGTCGGCATCGGTGGCATGAGTAGCTGCATCGGCGGCAGCAACAGCAGCAGTCACAGCCGCAGCGGCAACAACAACAACGTCATCACAACCAGCATCACTAACAGCCGCAGTAAATGCAGCAGTAGCACGCTGAGCAGCACTAGCAGCAGCAGTAGCAGAGGCTACAGCATCAGCTTCACATTCGCGCGCCGCTTCGTCATTCCGCTTCATGTCACGGTAGCAACTTTCCATCATGGGGATCTGCAAATTGAGGCGCGGTGCTGGTGGTGGTAGTAGTAGTAGTAGTAGTAGTAGTAGTAGTAGTAGTAGTAGTAGCGTGAACGATGATGACGATGCCGAATACGGTTTCACTCCTCCTTATATACTCTTACTCCCCTCCCCCCCCCTTTTTTTTTCAAGCTACTGGCCAGCTGCCCCCTCACGGCAGGTCTTTAGATCAGCCTTAAGTCGCTTACTACGCGGCTCATCATCCCTCTAATCGCATTTTCCAGCCGCCGGCCGGCTGACTGCTGACGACAGGAGAGGGTGATTTGTTTTTCTTTAGATTTAAGCCGCTTACCACACGCACACCCTCTAGTCACAGACAGAGTGACAGAAAGGGAGGGGGTCGCTTTGTTCACGCTACCTGTAGTTGTTTTTCTATACACACGCTGAGCCCATGACCCGCTAATCCTTTATACAGGTAACACGCGTTCAACTAATTACTCTATTGTATGACAGTCGGTACACGGATTTAATTTTAAACCACCTTCCCATCTGGATCCATGTCTGGCGGGGTGGAAGGATCCAGCTGAAAAGCGTGATTAGGGCTTTTGTTTCTCTTATGATAGCAGCAGGTCAGCATGCGACAGCTGAAAATGTCAGACTCGCCGCTCCTATAAAAGACTGAGATGCGTCTCTCTTTCCACACACCCTTCTACCATCGCCGCCGACACCGCCACCGCCGGCCAGCCGACCGCCGCCACCGCCTGCAGTCACCGCCATCACGCCAGCAGGGAATTTCGAGCTGAGTCTGCTTATTGCTTATTTTTTTTCTTTGAGCTTTTTGTTTTTTTAAATTTTTATTTTCACTCAGTCTTTTTTGTTTCGGAGGAAAGAAATATGGCGCTGCAGAGGGCGCGAGTTTCTAAAAGACGGTCGCGCGAACAAAGTGCTCTCCTCAACTGCCCGGCTATTTTTTTATCTCAAAGGAGAGAGCGTCACGTAGTTGAGGTTCACGCTTCTCTTGAAGCGTACCGAATTCTCGAGAAATGCAAAGCTGAGCGCCATCGTCGTTATACAAGAGCGGAAAAGGAAAACGTAGCGACATGGCCGAGAGCCGTCTTCTCAGAACAGCATTTACTCTACTATTGCATAACAGCTGCTCTCAGCGCCCCCACTCGTTGGGCGTTTCATGAAAAGAAAGAGCGCCGCTACTCTCCTCACCCTGCCTCCTCTTATAAAGTGAGAATAAGTGCTATGAAACGATTCGACAAGCCGATCGGTTTCTTGGGAGCGACTGCAGCTCCCACTCGGTGGGCGCGCGTTGTGGCCGACGTGAACACGGTCTCTAAACGTTTCGACGTCGTCACTTGTTATCCCGCATATTGCAACGCAGCCGAATTGAAGAAGATAGAGACGCACTATTTTAAACCATACGCTCCAATATGTATTTGTCACCGCCGCGCTCACACGCCTTATTGCTTTTTCGAGACGATCGTGTCACAACACAGAAATAGAAAAAAAAACGGCAAAGCGACGAGCTTTGCCTAAATGATCAAAAAAAAAAAAAAAAAAAAAAAATTAATCTCCTCCTCCTCCTCCTCCTCCTCCTCCTCCTCCTCCTCCTCCTCTTCTTCTTTTTTTAAAAAAAAATAAATATTTGTATCAGACTCCTCTGGAGTCTGATACAAACATTTATGACTATTGAGTGAAAATAGAATTTTATCGCAAAAAAAAAAGAAAAAAAAGTCACTTCTGCCGCCGCTACTGTGACACCGGCCGGTATCAATAAAAAGGTCGGCTGACTTTTCTCCACAACCATTCACTACCGACCGTTCGAGTGAGAAACACAGCAGACAGTCAGACACACAACCGCTCTCTGACGCGTCCTGAAAAAAAACAAAAAAAAATGTCCAGTAGTAAAAGCAAACTCTTCACAGAAATTCATTTCGACGCTCGACTACAAGGACCCTTTAGTTGTATCATTAGCGGTCCGTCGGGTTGTGGAAAATCGCGCTTGGTGGATCAATTTCTGAGCGACGTGAACAATTTGGTCACGCCGCCGGTGGAAAAGACTTTTTACCATTACGGCGAGTGGCAACCTCTGTTTGAAAAAATGCAAAATCAGTACGGTGTGGAATTCAGAGAAGGTCTTCCTAGCAAAGAGTCTATAGCGGGAGACGTGGAAGTAGCAGAAGACGCTTTACGACCCCACACTCTACTGATATTGGACGATCTGATGAGCAGTTCCAATCAGCAAGTGGTAGCCGACATCTTTACTAAATACTCGCATCACTGGAACGTGAGCGTCATATACATCACTCAGAACCTATTCCAGAAATCACCCGACTTTCGAACTATGAGTCTGAACGCTCACTACATGATCGTTTTCAAGAACCCGCGCGACATGGGGCAAATAGCTAGTCTGTCTCGCCAGGTGTTTCCGTCCAACGCGGCGGCCCTCTCTAGTATATTTACCCATGAACTCAAGCGACCTCACTCATACCTCCTTCTGGACTTCAAGCAGTCAACACCTGACGATCTGAGAATACGCTCCTCTTTGACGTCCATACACTCTCAGCTAGTGTTCGTACCGCTAGACAAAAAAAAGAACAAGAGAAAGCAGTAGCAAAAAAAATGTCTTCTCATCTACTCGAAAGACACTTTGGTACTCTCAAGCACTTAGCTAAGTGCTCGCCAAAGGACTGCTCGCATCTAATAGACTCTGGAAGCGACGATCTGATCACAGCGTTAAGTGAGATCTGTCACAATTTACTGGTAGGGAACATCCCGCTCAGCGACAAACAACTGGACAAGCTTCGAGAATCGGCTGACGTGTTGAGGGAGGTCGGCAAAAAATCTACGCCCATCAAAAAAAAGAGACGCGTCTTGGTACAAGAGGGAGGTTTCCTCATTCCGGCTCTCATAGGGATGGCCTTACCGCTTATAAAGAGCATTCTCCGTATATGAGACACCTCATTCGACACCTACTCGCCGACAGCACCACCACCACCACCACCACTACCGCCACCACCAGCGTCATTGCCACCGTCGTCCCCATGACGGACTCAGAGCAGCAACAACACTACAAACGTTTAGCGCTCGTGGATCCTGAGACGCTCTACAAATCATCACGAGCAGGTCTACTTCATCATGTGCCCGCTGCTGCTGCTACTACTAGCGCTGCTACTACTGCAGTCGCTGCTGCTAGTACTTCTACTGCTCCAAACCTTCCTCCTCTTCCTGATGAGCGCACTGAAAAGAACGAGAGTTCCGCTCCTGCCACCGCCGCCCGCCTACCTGCCGACATGGCCTATTACCACAAGCAGGCAGAACAGTCCCTTCATCCCGACGCGGCCTTGCACCAGGTGCTACAGTTTATCTACAGGGACTTGGATTTAGTGTTGAACGACCCCACTTTGGAATCGCGCGAGAAAATGTTGAAATACCGAAGGTTGTTGAATAGATTGCAATTTTTTCTCGCGAATCCCCACAACAGCAACATCTCTTCGTCCTACTCTTCTTCGCCCCCGGCTCACCTCCGTCAGTCTGCTGAAGAGGCCAGCGCGTCCCTACTCGAGCGGTTGGTGAACCAAGTTCCCAAGAGGAATCGCACTCGGACCGTGGCGCTGTACAAACAATTGGAGAAATCCGGTGTGATCAAGTGGAACGAGGACGGTGCGGTGCGCGAGATGTCGGGTCGGAGAATACCACCTGAGCATCGCATCAACATAGTGGACTTACTGAACGACGCTGCCAGGTTCAGGAAGACGGCGCCCAGACCGGCGGGCTACTCGCCGTTCACGAAAGCGCTGCGCGAAGCAGTTCCCACAGACTCCTTGATCGGAAACCATCTGTATAAAGCGAGCGGACCTGGCCGAAGTTTGGACACACGGCTTGCTGACAGAGGTCGGAAACGACCGAGCTTCGACTCGGAAGAAAGAGAAGCAGCAGCAGCAGCAGCAGCAGTAGCAGCAGCAGACTCTTCTCTCCAGGTGGACGATCAATCCTCTGACGACGAGGAGGACGACAGTGAACTTTTCCAAACTCCGACTTCCTATAGGAGCGTGGCGAGTAAGAAAAGGAGAGGGCGCAACCGCCTAGCGGCGAGCTCGTCGTTCACGCCCTCAACAGGCCCACCATGGGCAAACCAGTGAAGAGACTGACCAAGAAGGAAAAAGAAAAGAAGCGCGTAGTAGCTAGATATACCGACGTCAAAGCGCCCTCCAGTTTCACTAGCGTGACTAAACTCCAGAAACATCATTTTCGCCACCTGAACCCGGCCGTCATCCGAGATGCTTTAGTGTCGCTGGACGCCTACACTAAACATAAACCCATTCGGAGAAAATTCGCAAGGAACAAGACTATAACCGGCGCAATCGATCAGCAGTGGCAGATAGATCTGATGGACATGCAAGCTTTGGCGTCTCACAACGACCGCTTCCGGTACGTGGTGACGGCGATCGACGTTTTCTCTAGGTACGCGTGGGCCGTTCCCATTAAATCCAAGAGCGGCGCTGATGTCACCGAGGCCTTCCGAGAGATGACAGGCACTGGCGAGAGACGACCGCGCACTGTTCAGACAGACAAGGGGAAAGAGTTTTTGAACAAGATCTTTCAAGATCACTTGAAGAGCGAGGGCATAGAGTTCTTCACTGGCGAGAACGACGACATCAAAGCTAGTCTAGTGGAGCGCTTGAACCGCAGTCTGAAGGAGAAGCTGTGGCGTTATTTCACACACAAGCGCACGTATCGCTACGTAGACGTACTGCACCATGTAGTGTCTTCTTACAATCGCACTCACCACAAGACGTTGAAAATGGCGCCGGCTCAAGTCAGCTCGGAAAACAGCGAAACAGTTTTCTACCGACAAGATCTCCCAACTAACAAACAAATCGACGAAATATGGAAAAAGAAGAAAAAAACAAAGACGTCCGCCGTCGACGTCATCGCTCCGGGTGACAGAGTGAGGATGTTGAGAACTAAAGGCGCCTTCGACAAAGGGTACGAGGGAAACTGGCGCGAGGAAGTGGTCGACGTTGCTAAGACGTTGGGAAGCAGAGGGTTCGAGCTGAAAGACGACAAGGGCGAGGAGATAAAAGGCGTCTTCTACCCGGAAGAGGTTCAGAAGGTGTACAAGAGTCGTTACGACAACAACTACCTGATAGACGAGGTGTTGCGCCGCAAGACCGTCGACGGTAAAGAGTTAGCTTTCGTACGTTGGTTAGGTTACGACGACAAGTTCAACGAGTGGATCCCCGTCAAAAAAATAACGTAGAAAAAAAAAAAAAAAAAAAAATGAACATCACTCTACCTAGCAACAGCTCTATGGAGTATTATCCTGACAACAGCTTGACGTCTTTCCGAACTCACTTCGACTCGCCGCTCCTTCTGCCCGAAGCGTACGAAGCGGCTCTGACTGAGATCATCCTCCCTACAGAATGGACTAACGTGCACGACGACGACTTGATCATCGTTGTTCCTCTGCGCACCAAAGGTTCGCTAGAGGAGGCGATCCAGGTTTTAAAAGAAACTAAATTCTCCGAAGGAAAAAAACCACAGGTAGACTGGAAGAGAATGAAAAACGCGAACGGTCTGAGCAAGCTAACGTTCAGCTCAAAATTCCCGCTGAGCTGGAAGGAAGCGAGCTATGTAACGGTGGAAGAGATATCAGACACGTCGGAAGAGCAGCAATTGAAACCGGAAACAAAAAGGTTCAAGAGAGAGGTCGACTTGAGACAGACGAATGCCGTATACAAGCAGTTCTTGTCCCCGGCAGTGAAGAAGAAGACGATCAGCCATCAAGCAAGACAGATGATCGAAAAGATGGAGAAGGACATGGGAGTGCGCAGTTTCATGCCAAACATATTCGAGATACCTCCTATTTTCACCGGAAGCAACCACACCCTAATCGAGCGCTTGAGTGAGACGTTGCGAGATGACAGACTAGAGGGCGACAGCTTCTTGCTCAAACCGATGCGGATCTTATCGTACGACGCCAAGACGAAACGCGTCACCATCAAACCGCCAAGACACTGTGCTGTCCTGCTGAGTCAGCATCTCGCATGCGTTCTAGGCTTCGGAGAGAAGACGTGTTTCGCGTCGCCGACTACCGGCGCCTACTCGATGGATGTTTACGGGGACGTGCACTCTGTGTACATATACACCGACATGATCCAGGAGAGACGTGTGGGCGACATGCAAGTGCCGCTGTTGCGCTGCGTGGCGGTGGACAGAGGCGGAAAGCGTCGAGGTGGCGTGCAAGCTATCAGTTTTCCCCATTTGGATTATTTCCCCTTGAAATCCAAGAGGTTTACCGAGGTCGGCATCTATTTAAGAGACCGATCCGGTCATTCCATCCCATTCGGTAGAGGCGAGGTGACCGTGACACTTCATCTGAGACCTATTGAGCGCTGAAAGAGAGAAAAATGATGCGTCAACGCGTTCCGTACTTTCCACCCAGGCGCACCGTCGGCAGAGGGTACAGCGATTACTACAACGCGCAGCTGGGCAACGGCGTCAACGTGTACAGCGGGCGCTCTTTCCAGAGCGGGCACGGTTTAGGCGGCGCTCTGTTAGGTCTGATGCGCTCGGCTACCCCGCTATTGAAGTCGGTGGGAAAAACGCTGCTCCGCGCCGGTGTGGGCGTAGCTAAAGATGTGCTGGCGGGTCGGACTTTAAAGAGCAGCGTGAAAGACCGAGGCGCAGGCGCTCTGAAGAGACTGGCGAGTACGGCGTTCTCGGGAGGAAAGACGCCTGTCGCGTCTAAGAAAGGGTCGAAACGTCGCCGGCATTCTCCTCAGACGGGCGGTGGCTCTTGCAAGAGACGTAGAGGGGATGTATTCGACCGGTAAGCGCCTAGGCGTTCAGGTATAAATAAAAAGACTGGAGGCGGCCGGCGTCAGTCTGTCGGCCGCATGAAGAGAGAACACAATGGCTTACGTACACGAGAGCAGTAACGAGTGCGCGCTCTCTGAGCTCGACCTGCACACCGTAGCGCCGACTCAGACTACTATCTTAAAGTCGTCTTTCCTGGGGATAGAAACAAAAAACTCTTTAGAGGATGGAGGTAACATAAATTTCACCATCAACAAGTCGCAAGAGTACACAGACCTGAACGAGAATTACCTTCATCTGGAATGTCAAGTGCTAAAGGACGGAGCGGCGATCGAGGACACCGACGCGGTAGCTCCGGTGAACAACTTGGCTCACTCGCTCTTCAAAGACGTCCAAGTCTCCATCGGCGGTTTCAAAGTGTCTGGCAACACCGAGACCTACCCTTACCGAGCTTACTTGGAAGGGTTACTCAACTACAACAAAGACGTCAAGGACGGCGTCATGAGCGCCCAGGGGTGGCATGAAGATATGCCCGGTCAGTTTGACACGTTGACTGACGCGAATGCGGGGTACAAAGCGCGCAAGAAGCTAATCTCCAACAAGCGCTTTTCGCTGATGGCGCGACTGCACTTTGACCTGGCTCATCAACCGAAGCTCATCGTTGGAGAGACAGAAATCAATCTCACTCTGAAACAAGCGGCGCCCTCTTTCTATCTGATGTGCGCCGCTGACGGAGGCTACAGCTTGAAGATCTACAAAGCAAAGCTCTACGTGCGACGCGTGCTGGTGGCGGACGCTGTAGCGGAAACGCACGAGAGAGCGGTGATAGAACACGGGCCCTTCGACTACCCGGTGAACAGAGTGGAGGTGACGACCTACGCCATCCCTCAAGGTAACAGAGATCACAGCTACACGCACTCCAACACAGGCCAGCTTCCCAAGTCGATGATGATTTGCTTCCTTGACCACGACGCCTTCAACGGTAGCTACACCAAGAACCCGTTCGAGATGAAGCATTACGACATCAGCTCGCTTCAAGTGATAGTGAACAATCAGAAAGTGCCGAACGACGCCTACGTGCCCGACTTTAAGACCAAAGCGGCCGTGAGAGAGTACTTGGCGCTACACACGGAAACGGGGATGTACGAGGGCGCGCGCTCCTGCGGTATTTCATACGATCAATTCCTGAACGGTTACACGGTGTTCCCCCTCGACTTAACCCCAGACAGATCGCACGACGGGTGTCGCGTGAACCTTATAAGAGCGGGTCAGCTGAGGGTGGAAGTCAGTTTCCGCTCGGCGCTACAAGCGACAACAACGGTGCTACTCTACTTGGTGTACGACAACGTCGTCGAGCTGACCCGAGATCGACACCCCGTCACCGACTACCACATGAACTGAAGACAAGACGGCGGTACTTGGCGTATCGTATGAACACGCTTGAAATAAGCAGAGTGTTGAAGGAAAACGTTCACACAAAACATCGTTTCCTTGGCGTTTTCTCTTGTGACACTATTCCGAAGCACCCTATCAAAGACACTTGTTTCGTGAGCAACACAGATCCGCAACATTTACCAGGTCAGCATTGGGTGGCGTTTTACGTGTCGAGCACGGGTGAAGTGTACTACTTTGATTCCTTCGGCTTACCGCCGCTGAGTGCGGAGTTCTTGTCTTTCGTGGAACGCTCTGCTCCGTTCAAGTGGCAAAAAAACCGCATTCAACTACAAGACACTTCTGCTGACACCTGTGGACCTCATTGCGTTCATTTCCTAATTGAAGCATGTCAAACAAGAAACCCCAAGAAGTGCGTCATGCGCATGAGCAAAATCCCAAAGCTGAGCGACCGGGCCGTGAGTCAGAAGCTATCGATGATGCTGTTGTGACGGGTTGTTGCGATGGCGGCCGTTTCATGGAGGCAAAGATTCTCTGCCTTGCCGAAATGGTGTTGGATTTATCCAAAGTCGTGCAATGTCTATTGGAGAGAAGTCGTCCGGGGTGTGGTGGTGCGAGTGACGGCGGCGTGAGACTTTGCGGCCTGTTGAGTTGCTGCAAATCGAAGAAGCAAGCTAAAAAAGCATAAACTTGTGTGTTTTTTCTGATTGAAATGAAAATAAAGAATAAAATGAAAAGAAAAGAAATTATCTTGTTGTGTTTTTATTTCTATATATAAGTTACATAACTTTTTTTTTGTTTGTTTGTTTACAAACAGTCATGTGTCACGTGGTGTTGTTTACAAACAAGAGAGCCACGTGGTGTTGTTTACAAACAAACCCTAAGTAGGTCACGTTACCCTAGTTACCAGAATGCCGGCTTCTGATTGGCTGAGCCTAAGTAGGTCACGTGACGTAAGTAGGTCACGTTACCATGGTTACCAGAATGCCGGCCTCTGATTGGCTGAGAGCTTCTAAGTAGGTCAGTAGGTCACCAAGAATGCTGGCTTCTGATTGGCTGAGAGCCCTAAGTAGGTCACGTTACCATGGCAACGGGTCACGTGACCAAATGGAGGCCTCTGATTGGCTGCAGGTCGATTGAGTAATAAACAGTAGTTAACTATAGTCCCGTTCCGATACATACTATACTACTCATATACTATTCTCTAGAACATCTGCCATTATTTATTATGAGAACCTAGGTAGTTATACTGACTAGGCTCCTACCTCTAGGTTTTCAGTGTACACTCCCCACCTGAGGTTTGGTCCATATAAGATAGTGTGGGTCAGTATCATCGTGATTTAGGGAGTGGTCATTATTTAACAACATGGGGGAGGGGGGGTTATAACAATGCTTAGCCAGGAGAGCTCTCACACCTACAGGGCTACCCGTAACCTCATCCGTATAGACACTGCTAGGGGTAGTGGCAGTATGTGGCCGTTAAGGTCATTTCAATGGCATTTTTGAAATCGAAATTCAGAACAACTTGTGTATAAGCCGTACTCTGATTTTGATCCTGTCCTATAAGCCGCACTGGCGATCTGACTCCACAAATTTGTGAATCTCTGCACATTTGCTTCCATAAGTTTGCGGAGGTCCACAAATATATACGGAGGTCTGTATTTGTATGCTTAAGTACCTAAAAAACGTTTTTATTCATCTTTTTTTTTTCTCCACAAATATATGGAATGTGTATTGCCCACATCGGCCCATTTGTGGAGGTCCGTAAATTTGTGGAGAAACAGCATCCTGAGAGCACAAATCAGATGTGTATTGGTCAATACTCATCCACTATGTACAGACAGATTTACATCTAGATCAAACAGGTAATTAATATGGTGGGGGGAGGGGGTACTGTGTGATTAGCACCCATCTAGGGAGAGGTAAATATTTAATATGTATTTGGGTTGAATGACAGCCTGCTCCCAGACTATCCCCTGGTAGGATCAATGCTGGCCGAGGCTGCCAAGTGGCTCACAATTAACAAGGCACTCTCCAAGCACAGTCTCAGATAAGACTCTGCCTAAAGGTACAGACTCTAGAACTCTTCTGTGGAAGGAGGTGGGAAAGAGGTACTACTTATCTGCTTTCCTGCCCCCATTACACACTGCTGTCTCCATACATCAAAACATAGTTCCCAGGAATATGTTCAATTTTGTCCATCAAAATATGATCAATACTTTTGTAATTCTTACTTTTTGTTCTTCATGTTTTCCTTTAAATAGTTGAATCCATTTATAGCTGCATCAGTCAGTATTTTAAAAGCATGGCATAGGTAAGTCATCAGGGAAGTCCACCACAATATTTTGGCACAGAGACAGTAGTGCAGGAGAAACAAATGAGAGAATCTGCTGGGAGATTGCTGAATAGGAGAGTGTCTGCCCTGTTAGTAATTAATGACTCCTACCTCATCCGGCCAAGCGTGAGTGATTCAAGGATCAATCTTTCCGTCTGTGGTGTTGACTGAGGGGGCACTGACTCTATCATGGTACCCGCTGACTGCCAAACTACCTCCTGTAGCTTTATCCTAACACAGAAAAAAAAAACTGCGTCAAAAGGGAGTTCAGCTTGCCTCCAGAATGACTCCCCTCTTTAGGGGAGCCCAGGTTGCCTAAGGGAGCCTAGGTGACTCTCTGGCTGACTTAAGGGAGTGTTCTAGGGGAGTCATATGACTTAGAGAGCTGTATGACTCCCCCAGGTGACTTTAGCCAGAGAGTCACCTAGGCTCCCTTAGGCCTAAAGAGGGGAGTCATTCTGGGGGCAACCTGGACTCCCTTTTCATGGTGTTTCTCTTCTCTGTGTAAGGATAAAGCTACAGGAGGTAGTTTGGCAGTCAGTGGGTACTGTACCTTTAATTCCTGAGGCAAATAGTAAACCAGACATGGATAATGGTTTTATTTCTTACTTTCTGATAAACAATTATGGTTTCCCTTTCCAGTGTAACCGTCGCCCCCCTACTACTAGCTACTAGCTCATACCTAGAAGAACCGCTACCGCTACTGCAGGCCGTTTGGCAGTAGCCATTTCAGACCTGAGTACCCCCCCTGGGGTGGCCCCATCTAGAGGAGCATTGATTTATGAGGAATGCCCCGGGTAGTGGTAGCCACGTGCATGGAGCTTTATAAGGTGCACACCCTCCCTGGGTAGTGGCTGATGGAGGGAATCTCAGCCAGCGTCTGTCCTACACAGCATATAGGGGCCGGGGGAGTGTTGGTGTGGCAGTCTGAGACTGACTGTAGGGAGCCCTGTGAGTATATAGCGGAGAAACGGGAGACAACTTGATCCCACGATCAACACATGCAGGCTGCCACCAGCAGCTCCTGTGAGAGGTTTGTTCTGCTCTCAGGACGTAACTGGTCGCTGGTGAATCCTGCAGTGTGGGAGTATGGTGGCTGCTTAGATCTCGCGGGATATTCTGAAGACAGGAACCAACATGGCCGCGCACATGTAGCCATCACAAGTATCGCTATAGGACTAAAACTAGTTCCTGTACCTTGACACACTCAGCTCTGTGATGTGTTGGCTCTATCCACGGATTGCAGCTTATCCCTGGCATATCACGATGTATAGGAGTATGATACTTGCCTAAATCCTGCGGGATTTTCCAAGGACAGAACCAACATGGCCGTGCGGGATGCAGAGCTACCAGAAGTAGCGCTCTACCCATGTGTGTGTACAAGGTGACACATGTGACTTTCTGGTATGTATGTTTGTATGTATGTATGTATGTATGTATGTATGTATGTATGTATGTAAGTTATTTATACTGAAAAACATATAGGCTTTCATGATTGCCTGTAATTATTTTGTATCCAGTCTAATGTTTATACATTTCATTTGTACATGAATAGCTTGACTCAATGTGGAATTAACCACTTATGAAGATGTTAGATGTTAAAGATTGTGTGATGGGTACACACTCAAGGGAACTTGGCCCTTGTAGTATGTATCCAGACACAAGGCCGGTGGTTTTGGCCCATTTATGGTCATATAGGCCTGATGTTGTACCTATAACCCAAAGGACTGATGGTATGTCCTGAGTGAAAAAATAGATTTGCCCCCCCCCCTGCCTGTTGTTGAAAGACAACCGGAGGCTATGTCTCATGACCATGGGCCAATGTTTTCGTCTCTGACCGGGTCAGTTACTCCAACTCCTGGTTTAACCTCATTGTGTTCGCTTACTTCCGGGACGACCTCCGCGCCGCGTTTGTCACCATGTGTTGTCATAACGGGGTCGCTGAGCCGGTCAAGGTCAAGGTCGGGGAGACGTATGAGGAGAAGGAGGAGAACGACCGGGCTGTCAGGATGATGGAGTTCTGAGCTTATATTCTAACTTTGAAATTATTCATTATTTTGACATCATTTATTAGTGTGACATCATTTATTAGTGTGACATCATTTAGTAAAATGACGGAGTTCTAAATATTTAAAACCTGAAGGACAGCATGGACTGCAGTTTGAGTTGAAAAAGGGAATACTCTAAAAAGTTCTCGTTAACTTGAATACTAAAAACGAAAATCGCTGCGGTTGCTACCAATATCACCATGACAACTGCCTCGATCTGAATTCAAAATGGGTACTTCCCGTTTGACATCATTAGTTACAACAAAGGCTCATGAGAATTACAAGTACTTCAAGTTAGGATATCCGATGACTGGGGCTGAAAAATATGAGTCAGGATATTAACAAAAACCATACCTCCTTTGACATCATCAGTTTGGTGGCACAGCAATTTATAAACAAAGGTTCATGAGAATAGTTGATTGTGTCATGAGGCGTATCCAAGGGACTTAAGCTTCAGCAGTGAACAATTTGTGTTATCCTTTGTGTTTATTTATGTCATTATTGATCATATTTGTTAAAATTCTACTTAATTGGCCTGGAAAACTACTTTATAGGGATTAAATTATGAATCATAATGATGTAACAGGCCGTGGAATAGTGGGGAGGGATATTACATGGGGGTATGACATACAGCATTCTTTAAGTAAATCATATTTAACAATGAAGGCTGCATATAGACCATTTTTATGGCTGCAAGTGCAACTCGAATTCAAAATTCATGGTGATGCTGCATAAATATAGCATAGTCCATTAAAAAATACCAGTAGGGAAACATTAAGTGTAGTACAGCCCCGATACAATTTGAAAGTGTTGAGTTGATGTTGAGCAGCAAACAGTGCTGCCCTCTGGTTGTCGTGGCAGGAGTCATGACTACCACAACTGCCCGTACAGTGTCCCAGGAGGCTCAATTTGTTTTTGTTTTTGTAATATTGTGTTGAAAGATAGTAGTCACAAGTTGGTCTACTTAAATTGGCAGGTGATAGTAGATGGATGAAGTTTTGATTTCACTTTTAAGTCAAGTTGTTTATTTGCAAGTTGAAGTAAATTTTCAATTTCAATATTATCAAAAAGTTTGAGCCTCCTGAATGGAGGAGTATTCCAGTCAGTGGACTCCCATTGTGCACATGGCTGCTATTGGCCACGGTATGACGTCATTACCCGGGGTTTTCACTTTGAGCTGTTTGCGATCTGCTAGCTTTATATATCTCCATCTGCCCTAAATAAAACAATGACCCGATTTCATGAGACACAGCCAGAGACTAGAGACTGCACGCACATTAGTATCCACTGCACTTTAACACGTAAATGTATACTGAGTTTCTGTATTGGTTAACAAATCAAGGACACAGTGTTTAGAAGACCAAAACAAGAAAAAGTTGGTCAATGGATTTTACTTTCAACAAAAGGATGAGAGCGAATGATTTTTGCTCATTTAACCTGGCCTCTAACAATAGTTCGTAGTTGGCATGGCAACAAACATTTTGTGTGTTCCATGGGCATCAAGAGAATAAAGAACTATATAAAATTTTCGACAAAAAATGGCGTAAGAAAATTCATTGAGAATTTTCTTTTTTTAAAACAATTGAATCTACATTCTAAAAGCTGTGGGAAATCCATTGGCCAAGTTTTAATTCTTTGGTCTGGCCTAATATGTAGATATTAAAAAAAGAACTTTTTAAGCTTTAGAAATAATATCTAAAGTATATATATGATATGTGTCCTTAATAATAGTCCTTACTGATATTATAAAGCACTATAATTATGTACTTATCCAACAGCGTGATCTGTGATTCTGTAGCTCATTGTGATTAAATCTTTGATTGCCTCGAGAAAAACCATTTCCCCATATCCTCAGAGCCTATCAATAATACCTATCAATCAGTAATTCCATAGTCATGGCTTCTCATAGGCCCATGAAATCCCCGAATCCTTGCCTGGACCACCTTTCTTTCCCCGTCTCTCCCCTTTCTAAACACCAGACAACTAACCTACTACCCTGAGGATATGGTGATATGCTTTAAGGATATGTCCACGAGGCAACATATTTTTTACTCTGAATTTGAGATTGTAGATGTTATTGTACCAGATTAATTTGTGTCTTGTATTCATTTTATTGTTAAGCTAAGAAAGAAGATCTGACTTTTTACCTTAGCATTTTAGATCTTGTTACTTGAAACACACTTTGGCCTTTTCTTTTGGTCAAGGCTATTAGAAGTCAGTAAATACGGACAGAAGGACTAGATGAACGTCTTCATTCATGATTGCGACCACAGCATGTGACGTCACATTTATTAGGGGAAGTAAACTAGACGCTGGTACCCGACAGCATATTTTCCAGAATCGTCAAATAATCTTGACACTCCTCCTCGACAAGTGAAAATATACTGTGTTAACACAATAAACTTGGAATATGTATTAAGTAAACCTTTAGAATACACAAGAACTTTTGAATATATGAAAATGTAAAATAAACACTCCTCCTCAAACTTGGTTTGATGAATCTGAATGTGATACTTTTAGAAACAGTGAATCGGCCACAACTACATCAATTTTCAATATTCATTATCTTTTCACTCTATGAGAGATCATTTTATACCCCGAATAAATTGATTGATAAACGCAACCAATAACGACAAAAATTATTTGAAAAATGACATATTGAAGTATTTATTGTCGAATATCATACCCATTATCATTTCAATTCACTGTTTAATAGTATGATATATCCATGGTACTCCATTCTTTCTTCAACTTTGTTTAAATAGATGTAATACATGTTTTGGTGATTATCCATGTGTTCATGACCGTCACGTAGTTCGCCCTTATATTTGACACGTCCTAATTTTGGAGAAGAGTAGGCTAGTGCAACGGCACACTATAATGCACGCCTATTTAGTCCATTACTAAACCAGTGTGACTGTAGTTTCGTGCAAAGGCTTGCAAGGAAGCAGCTTCAGCTTGCCGTATAACTGGTTGTTTGCAAGCCTCTACCAGAAATTACAGGCCCGCTGGTTGAGTTAGTTACTAATTCGGTAGATTCTTCACCTAACAAACTCACCAAAGGTCACTTCCCACATACTGTAACCTCTTGATTTTGTAAAACACAAGCATGGATTGCATTTACTATTAGTTATAACATTTACTATTAGCTATAACATTACAAGTTTATCATATAGGTTTGTGCCATAAATAGATTGTAGACGTGAAGGTTAGATGACAGATATTGTACAATCATAAATAAATCGTCCAGATCGCCGCCATTTTGAAGTAATTTTGACAAAGATGTCTATGATTCCCAACACTGTATGCTATACAAGTTTTGCTGACTTTCAAAATGAGGTGATTGATGCGGCCTGGCTATTGGCCATTGCAGCAGTGGTTATATATTTATTTTATTGAATTCATAATTGAGAGAAAAGAATGTGTAAAACTTGAATATCGTTTTTGAATTTTCATAATATTCTAAGGGAAAAAAGGTGAATTCCCATGCCCCCTTCTCTGTTTCTACAAAAGTTTCCTTTATCACATTAGTTTGTTTCTGCAGGCTCACCCACAGCGCATTAAGAGGTCAGCCGACAGTTCCTCCAGCAGCTTCCTCAACATGTTGCCTGGTATGGGGCAGAGTAACGTGCTGTACGACATGGAGCTAGAACCATGCGGTAAGTCTAATTGAAAAACACATACAATCATCTGAGATACAATGAAGTGTGGCAACTTGTATAGCAGCATTAATCCCTGACACTAACACCGTGCTGCCCCCTAGCGTACCTCACTAACACTAACTGTAGTTCCTGTTTCCCCCACAGGTGGGGCTGTGTTCACGGTGCTGCCCCCTAGTGTACATAATTAACACTAAGTGTAGTTCCTGTTTCCCCCACAGGTGGTGCTGTGTTCACGGTGCTGCCCCCTAGTGTACCTCATTAACACTGAGTGTAGTTCCTGTTTCCCCCTGTAGGTGGTGCTGTGTTCACAGTGTGGGGCCGCAGCGTCTGTCCAGAGGAGACCAAGGCGGAACTCGTCTACGAAGGTGAGCTATATTTACATGTCTTTTTGTTTTTCATTCTCATAGATCTTTCTTAAAATGTGAAACCAAGAATGGGGGGGATGGAGTTGAATAAAACTTTGGACCCCTCAAGGTGGGGCCCCCACTTGAGGGGGGACCAGAACATGTCACACCTTTTTAGATCAAAGGGGTCTGCAACGATCAATTTGAACTCTTCTTTGAGGGGGGACAGAAAACATTTGTCCCACTCTCGCAGGGGGGACCAAAAACATTGTGACCCATTCATGCAAAATTCTACCTACCGCCCCCATTGTTTAAACAAAAAGACTATTCCCTTATACATGTACCTCTTCTGTCCTTATCCCCTGTAGGTATCGTGTCACGACACCCGCAGTGGGTCAAAGCCTCCCTTATACATGTACCTCTTCTGTCCTTATCCCCTGTAGGTATCGTGGGGGGCACTAAGCCTCCCTTATACACGTACCTCTTCTGTCCTTATTCCCTGTAGGTATCGTGTCACGACACCCGCAGTGGGTCAAAGCCTCCCTTATACATGTACCTCTTCTGTCCTTATTCCCCTGTAGGTATCGTGTCACGACACCCGCAGTGGGTCAAAGCCTCCCTTATACACGTACCTCCTCTGTCCTTATTCCCCTGTAGGTATCGTGTCACGACACCCGCAGTGGGTCAAAGCCTCCCTTATACATGTACCTCTTCTGTCCTTATCCCCCTGCAGGTATCGTGGGGGGCACTAAGCCTCCCTTATACATGTACCTCTTCTGTCCTTATCCCCTGTAGGTATCGTGTCACGACACCCGCTGTGGGTCAAAGCCTCCCTTATACATGTACCTCTTCTGTCCTTATTCCCTGTAGGTATCGTGTCACGACACCCGCAGTGGGTTAAAGCCTCCCTTATACATGTACCTCTTCTGTCCTTATCCCCTGTAGGTATCGTGTCACGACACCCGCAGTGGGTCAAAGCCTCCCTTATACATGTACCTCTTCTGTCCTTATTCCCCTGTAGGTATCGTGGGGGGCACCAACACGGACAGTCACGGGGGTGGCGTGGACTACCTCTGTCTGTCACGACACCCGCAGTGGGTCAAAGCGTCCCCGGCCGCTCAGGACAGCGGTGGTGCCACCTACAACGATGACACCCATGTAACCGACACAGACGCTACCAAGGTAATTTAACTCATATTACTCTAGTCTAATTTGGAGCCCCATGCCACAGGAATTGTAAAGTTATCTTATGTAAAAGAAAAGGTTCAGTAGTAACAGTCAAAAAGTATTCGGCCAAGAACACTTACCAGTCAGTTTGGAGTTGTTGATTTAACTATGCTTTCATGTCAGAAACTGAGCTAGAACAGTTGGATGTAATGTTTAACTGGATATGTGCAGATTCAATATTCTTTAGAAACCTCTTGTTGTAAATTTAGAAATAATGTACTATTGTTTTCTTGTTTCCGAGTTAGTACTTTATCAAAGATTTATTTCTATTCCACTTTTAATCTTAAAGTTACTAAATTTATGCATCTCATCAGAATTACCTGCTTTTTAAAAATATCCATTTCCTCCAAAGGACCCAGATAAGCCATGTACATCCACGACAACAAGCCCTGCGTCCCTCGCTGCCACCTCGTCAGGTACTCCCACAGGAGCCACTCGTACACCATCCGCGGAGGACGACATGAGTGTCATATCACGTGATGAACTGCTGCATCTACTGCTGGGCCAATCAGCAGTCACTGCTGCACCTACGTAAGTACAATTTGTAAGATTTGTAAGATTTTTATTTCAGACAAGGTCATGGTTTACACTACGATTTTCAAAAGCTGAATCAGAAAGCTATGTACATATAGGTGCAAACATATAGATACATAATCTGGGTGCCAGCCTAGGTGTTTATTTTGGGCGCGGCCATAGCAGATTTGAAATAGTAGTCTTGTTGATGGATGTTTTTAGTATGGAGCGTTGGCGACTCTAAATCCAATGTTTACAGTCTAAAGAAGGCTTATGCAATGTACCTATCCTATTATAATGATAATCAGTCTCCGTGAAAACGTGCCGGACACCGGCTATAGCCGGCTAAAGGCCTGCTGGACCAGCTGGACTGGCCCTACTGCAGGTCCAAATGACTGGCTGGATCTCTGGCTACATGCCAGTTTTTATGGCTTGTAAATCGAACCATTATTAAGGTTTCTAGAGAGAAAAACATTTTGCATAAACATTTTGAATAACATTACTGAAAATTGTACATATTATAATGTCTTAATAAGAATATACAAGAAAATGTATTTATTCAATGTAAATTCTTGCTTTATACAAGATGAAAAGTGCCCTCAGCTGAATCCGGGCCTGCAAAAATTCAGCCGGTCCTGCGAAATAAAAGATCTGCAGGACCAAATGTCCTGCATGGCGAAAAAGTTTTCACGGAGACTGGATAATAGTATGACTATTGTGTAATTTAGTGAGAATCCCATGAATGGGCATGAATGTTAAAGGTTATTGTACTTGTATATCACAGAGACAAGGACGCCTACCTGTACGGAACAGGGTACCGGGGGTCAGAGCCCCGGTTCAGCAAGGACAACCTGGCAGCTGACCTAAAAGAGGCATACCATTCAGTACCAGTTCTAACAGTATTTTTATTGTACTTATATCACAGAGACAAGGACGCCTACCTGTATGGGACGGAGTACCGGGGGTCGGAGCCCCGGTTAGTGTTTATTGTTTATTTGCTGATGTTATAGGTTATTGTACTTATATTACAGAGACAAGGACGCCTACCTGTATGGGACGGAGTACCGGGGGTCGGAGCCCCGGTTAGTGTTTATTGTTTATCTACAGATGATATAGGTTATTGTACTTGTATTACAGAGACAAGGACGCCTACCTGTATGGGACGGAGTACCGGGGGTCGGAGCCCCGGTTAGTGTTTATTGTTTATCTACAGATGATATAGGTTATTGTACTTGTATTACAGAGACAAGGACGCCTACCTGTATGGGACTGAGTACCGGGGGTCGGAGCCCCGGTTCAGCAAGGACAACCTGGCGGCCGACACGTTTGTAGACCAGGACGCTGTGTGTGCCGTCTGCAGGAGTCAGCTCAGGCTGTCTGCCGTGAGTCGATATGAAATGTCAAATGTTTTGGAAATTCCTCTACTGCTCTGCTATAATACTACAGATCAACATACTGTAAAATCTTGCATATAAGCCTAACCCTCCTATTAGCCGTAAGCTATAAGCCACATTTGGTGCCTACACTTTGAGCAAATCCTACAAACCACACTATAAGCCCTGGTTTCTATGTGAGAGTTAACAGCATTAGGGATGTTAGACTTCAAGTTCATGATGACCTCTAGACACTTACACTAACCTGACTGCCTTCAGACAACAGGTTTACCCAATCAAAGCTTTCCTTATTTGGGCAGTTGGGTTAGCAGACAGAGATTCCAATTCAGTGCTGGCTTTGTCACCAAAAGCACTCACATACCAAAGTCAAACACTTAAATGAGAGTCAGGCTATACTGGACCTTCAGTTGGAGCCTTTACTCACCCAAAATGGCTCAAGCGTATGACAATTCTGGACCCTCTTCCAGAGTCTAGCAATGTTGGACTCTAAGGAGCCTCTGTTTCATCCTTCAAGAGTCCAGCTTTGTCAGACTCTGGGAAGAGGGTCCAGCAAAGTCTGACTCTAATTAATGTGCTTAACTTTATTCTGTTAGTGCTTTTGGCATTAAAGCCAGCGTCAGATCTTTTGGAGATAAAGCCAGCGTCAGATCTTTTCTGAGTATATAATAAAATGTGGTTTATTGATTTTTCTATCAAAACTATGCATTCAAATATTTGGTTCATGGGTATTCTTATAAAATAACAGTTGGGAATGGAGCTGTAGAGAATGATTCAGTTCTTCACGGGTGTGTGGAGACCACTTAGGCCAAAAAAACAAGGTTTGTTTCAGGTCACCCGACCGACCCTAGCAAAACAGGGCCGACCCTACATTTTTTTTGATGAAATTTCCGTATTTTCACCCTTTTTTGGTCAATTTTAGGGTCTTCGAACCGGCCTGCTAGTACTTTCATGTCAAAAAAAAAGTAACAGAAAATAATCCGACCTACCGACCCTACATTTTCTGCCCATGTTACCTGAAACAAACCTTCTTTTTTTGGCCTTATTTTCCCATACAAAAAAATGGTGACATTTTTTCTCAACACAAAATTAAAAATTGCTCGTTCCCTCCTTTAGGTGATGATCCCAGGGCGGCGGGAGTGCTACGCGGGTTGGACTAAGGAGTACGAGGGGTTCCTGATGACGGGGCCGGTGGGCGCCCCCTCCCAGCACCGCTTTGTGTGCCTCCACAAGGCCCCCCAGGCCGCCCAGGGGGGGTTCAGGAGGGAGGCAGGCGCCCTGTTCTACCATGTTAAAGCCATGTGTGGGTCCCTGCCCTGTCCTACCTATATACAGGACAAGGAGATTACATGTGTGGTGTGTACCAAGTAATGGGGGGGGGGGAGGTAGGGGGGGAGGTATAGGGGGGAGGCAGGGGCCCTGTTCTACCATGTTAAAGCCATGTGTGGGTCCCTGCCCTGTCCTACCTATATACAGGACAAGGAGGTTACATGTGTGGTATGTACCAAGTAATGGGGGGGGGGGGGGAGGTAGGGGGGGGTATAGGGGGGAGGCAGGGGCCGTGTTCTACCATGTTAAAGCCATGTGTGGGTCCCTGCCCTGTCCTACCTATATACAGGACAGGGAGGTTACATGTGTGGTATGTGCCAAGTAATGGGGGGGGGAGGGAGGTAGGGGGGGGGAGGTATAGGGGGGAGGCAGGGGCCCTGTTCTACCATGTTAAAGCCATATGTGGGTCCCTGCCCTGTCCTACCTATATACAGGACAAGGAGGTTACATGTGTGGTATGTACCAAGTAATGGGGGGGGGGGGAGGTATAGGGGGGGGGGGGTATAGGGGGGAGGTATAGGGGGGAGGCAGGGGCCCTGTTCTACCATGTTAAAGCCATGTGTGGGTCCCTGCCCTGTCCTACCTATATACAGGACAAGGACATTACATGTGTGGTGTGTACCAAGTAATGGGGGGGGGGGGGGGTAGGGGGGGTAGGGGGGGTAGGGGGGAGGCAGGGGCCCTGTTCTACCATGTTAAAGCCATGTGTGGGTCCCTGCCCTGTCCTACCTATATACAGGACAAGGACATTACATGTGTGGTGTGTACCAAGTAATGGGGGGGGGTAGGGGGGGTAGGGGGGGGTAGGGGGGAGGCAGGGGCCCTGTTCTACCATGTTAAAGCCATGTGTGGGTCCCTGCCCTGTCCTACCTATATACAGGACAAGGAGGTTACATGTGTGGTATGTACCAAGTAATGTGGCTGCAGATGTGTCAAAAGCGACCTGGCGACCTGGGCCGTTTTGGAGGCGACTTTCGTCCTAATACAATAATAAAAGTGACCTGGCGAGTTTTGGACAAAATTAACAACACTTAAGGGGGTCCAAAAAAGCGACTTTGTGACCTAGACCCCTTAATTTCGGCGACTTTCCGACCTCAGGGGGGGACCCCTCTGCACCCCCAGTAATGGGGGGGGGGGGTAGGGGGGGAGGTATAGGGGGGAGGCAGGGGCCGTGTTCTACCATGTTAAAGCCATGTGTGAGTCCCTGCCCTGTCCTACCTATATACAGGACAAGGAGGTTACATGTGTGGTGTGTACCAAGTAATGGGGGGGGGGGGGGTAGGTAGGGGGGGGGTAAGGGGGGGTGGGGGTACAGAGCGGGGTACAGAGACTGAGACTGAGAAATATGTGCAGTATTCTTGAGTAAAAGTGACATTTATTTTGGTGAATGCTAAGAGACTTATATAGCAGATGCCAAGGGAGTTAGGAAGAAGTGTGTACAGAAGTTTTATACTTGTAGGCCTATAATGAATCTCCCATCTAAAGGTGAGCCAACATGTCCCATAAGAGCTGCATCTCTTAAACATTACATACCATCAACTCACACAGAGTTGATAACCCTTTCAGAAGAGGAGGCCTTTTATATGCCAATATTTCAATCGGCCTTCAATTGGTCATTGCTTTGTACTTAGTTTGTGATTGATTAACCTCCCGCATGCTACTGTTGAGTAGAGAGGTTCAGTATTACGGCAACACAGGGAATTGAGATGTTGGCAGAATGTACATATGTTTATCAATAAAAATATAGTCACTTTATATTTGTGTTGTGCTGTTTTTCCCAGAGCTTCCAGCTTATAGCAGATGCTCCTAATAAATGTTCATTGAGCCTAAACTGAAATGCCCCTTTAAGTCTTAAAGGGGCATTCTCACCACTCACACTTAACCACATAGTAGACTAGAACAATACTAGAATTGCAAGTGGGATACCCCCAGTGAGAATGCCACTTTAAAATGAATGATGAGTGTCGTTGTTGCCGTCGGGGTCACATACAGATTTGGTTTGGTTGAAGGATTGAACCAAGGTAATTGAAAAAGTCAGTCCCCTAGACTGTGGCTCACCATGGCAGGCTGCAGTGGGCAGTGTGCATATGTACCTGACATCATGGAGTGGTGCAATCCTATCTAGGTCAGTAGGACGCAGCCACACCAGCCTGCCACCTGGTGTCTACAGGAGGAAGTATACCAGCCTGCCACCTGGTGTCTACAGGAGGAACTATACCAACCTGGTGACCACTGCAGAGTGGGTTTCCCATCGTGACTTGGGGTTTAACCTGATATTCCACCATAAAAGATAGCCTTGAATTCACAGAGAATTTTTGTAAAATTTGGCAGTGCATTGCCGTAGTTGTTTTTATTCATAGTTGTTTTTGTTCATATTTATTGAGAGCATAAAGCGTATCCACTTTACAGTGAACATCTATATATCAATACTGTGAAACAACTTTAGAAACTCAGGCATGGTGATGATGCTGTGCTGTATAGGGCATGGTATGTTCCTCTCACGGGCTATTCAAAGTCCAGACACAAGATGTCATTAGGGAAACAGATATGGTGGATAATTGTAGTGACTGTTACACCCATAAACCTAATAGTTCAAAGTTATATAATTCAAAGGGGGTGGGGGGCATTTCCAGCGCCTTTGGCAAGGGGGCGGGTACAAAATATTCTCGAGGGAGGGGGGGGCTAAAGGATTTTCAGGCCTCCACATGTAATTTCACTGCCCCCCTGTAAATAATAAATGAACACTTAAAAGAAAAAGACCAGCCTAATTCCATGTACCCTTCTATCAATAGATTTGGTATTGATTAGCGATAGAATTGATTAGTGATAGAACTTTCAGAATATGCACTAGTGGTATTTGAACCTGGAAAAGAGAAGGACAACAGTGAAGATAGGGAGTGATCATTTTTTAACAACAGGGGGGGTGAATTTCCGCGCCGTGCGTGCGAAATTCTTTTCACCTCCCCCGTCAACGGCTCGAAATTTTTTACCCCCCCTCTAGGGGTTGAAAATCAGCTCGCTTGCCATGTAACGTGTATGCTTTTTGGCCCAAAACAGTTAAAATTTTTTGACCCCCCCCAAGAGGGGTCCACATTTTTTACATCCCCCTGGTCAAGGGGTCCAAATTCTTTTGACCCCCCAAACCAACCCCCCCCCCCCTGTTGATAAAAAATGATCACTCCCTTACAAGAGAACAGAAATAAACCCAGGCCCACTTAACCTATGTAAATAGACAGCACGATACCAGTCTTTTAGGCAGTTAATGCACATGTTAGGGACTTATTCATTGTCAAGATGAAAAAGTTACAAACCCCTTTTCCAATCAACATCATAAAAAGAATCATTAAGAACATTACGAAAGCAAGTTTAAATGAGACAAACAAAAATCACAAGAATGTCTGCACAAACATTTACGTTTGATTGGCCTTTTGTTGGCCCTTAATTGGCCATTAAGGTGGGGCAAGACTGATGTACATTACCGACCAACCAATCAAGGGGTGGTTATAGTGGTGTCCAGACCAATCAATAGGGACCTTTAGCACGTAAAAGCTCATAAAACGCAGACGTAGCAGTGCTGAAAGTATAGAATACGACTATGTTTTTATTGGCTACGTCAGGTTTGCTAAAAAGGTCCCTAATAGAGATGGACTGAGCATATCTGGTACAATTCTGTTCTCTTGTGACGTCACTGCTGTTCTTCTTTATTTCAAGTTTGAATACTACTAGAGCACATTATATTAGTTTATGTGTTGGGATACTGCTAATGCATATTCACACTATTGATATAGCGCCACACAAAATTAGGCTGACCCTTAAAATGTATAGCGAGTATCGTTGTTGCCGTCGGGGGCACATACAGATTTGGGTCTAGTTCAAGGATTGAACCAGGTTTACTAGGAAAAGTGTCGGTCCCCTAGACTGTGGCTCACCATGGCATGCTGCAGTGGGCAGTGTGTATATGTACCTGACATCATGGAGTGGTGCAATCCTATCTAGGTCAGTAGGACGCAGCCACACCAGCCTGCCACCTGGTGTTCACAGGAGGAACTATGCCACCCTGCCACTCTTACCTTTACAGTCTCAGCAGACTCGCTCAACCAGTACCTTTTCCGCCACAAGGGCTCAAAATGGGACTGGTGGAACTGCAATATCTAGATTGTTACTTCCTGTCAGGCTGTGCACAGGAATTGGTGTACAGGATTTGATAGGTCAACTCCTGAAGAGAAATTAGTCAAACAATATGAGTTTGCCCAGACTCTATTATTATAGAGTTGGGGCCTGAGACTGCAGAACCATACGCTGCTCCCCCACGTCAGGATGCTGTACACTGAAAACCCAATGGAGGTCTAAAGTGGTCACTACTGACCACTTTTGGGTGGTCATGGTGATGGTGTCGTAAGGGAGTATCCGGTGGACACTAGCGTGGTCATATGTGACCACCCTGGGTGGTTACCTATGAGCACCTTCTTACCTAGACATTTTTTGAGGAGCAGTATATTTTTCTGCATAATGAGGTATACTTTGCACAATTCCCCCTTCTTCCAACCACCAATCCACATCTGAGAGGGCATTACAGCACTGATCAAAGGCCCAATAAGGCATGTATGTGTGTATAACTGTATATCAGCCACTCCTCCCACTTGTAGCTATGGTTCCAGGGACACATGAGGTGTCTATGCTTACACATACTTGTTTCTGGTAATTCTGGCATGCTTTTGTTCCAAATTCTTGGCACCAACTCATGTTCCAAATAACCTTTATATACCCCATTTTATGGACACCTATGATCCAGATTATTATGGATATCAATTAAAAGATCGCCGGGAGTAGATGCTGCATATAACACTGTTGTATAGTAGGGCCCCCTAGTGGCAAAATCATGTCCTTGCAATGACCACCTTGGAACATCGACTGGGCATGACCACCCAAAGTGGTCATCAGTGACCACCTATATCCAGCCCTGGGTTTTCAGTGTAACTAGTTGTTTTTCTATCTTGTTGGAGATTACATAGTTTGAGATAAAGGGAGGGATCATAATGCCTGACAGATTATTATATCACAATGCAGGACAACATAGACAGTGTGATATGGGGACACATGCCCATATATGGGTGATATGGGGAGACATATGCCCATATATGGGTGGTTCACTATGGTGGGATGGCCTGAGATAGTAGTAGAGATAGCTCTGCACCATAACAGCAGAACCAACCGGGAGCTCTCACTTACTGCAGTGGCACTAGCAGGTGAGTAGGCTTTAAAAAAATCTACTTATTAATTTATTTTTTTACCTATTCTTTTTTAGGTGGATCCCCATAGAATCTTTTTATCGGCACTCACTTAGCGATCTTGTTTAACAATAATTCTGTCGTATTAGTTGAGTATACTGTAGTAGGATCTAATAGATAACTGCATTCTAAATCCTAATGTTGACAAGAGAAACTCTTGATACAAATGGCTTTGTGGTACCAGACTTATAACATCAACCTTAGGGAATGGTCATTTTTTAACAACAGAGGGGGGGGGTCGGTGGATTTTCGCGTGAGGGGGTTGGAATATTTTTGGTCCCCCCTCAAGAGGGGTCCAAATCTTTTTGGTTGCCCCACCCCTTCAAGGAGTCCAAAGTTTTTTCGTCCCCCCAAATCCACCAACTCCTCCCTGTTGTTAAAAAATGACCACTCCCTTATTTTAACAATCCTGTATAGTGCAATGACTTAGAAGGAGACTAGTTATATTGTAGGTTGTTGTTGCTCATGATTTTCATTGGCATTTCTCAAATGTGGAAAGCTGTCTTAGATGTCTAATAATGATGTGGACATCACTCCACAAGTTAGATCTACCGTAATGTATAAAGCGATGAGGTACGGCATATATACAAGACCATTTTTCACAGAAAAGCAAAGCCTCTTGGTCCAGTACTCAGCAAAACATGACTAGAGGGGTCCTAGTCAATATTGCATATTGTACTCATTTCAATTGCAATACTGTAAATTATGATATTGTGCATTTCAATAATGTAAATTGCAATATTGTGAATTACAATGTTCAAGGTCAATGTTTGTCTTAGACAAGATGGCGGGGTTGCTGAAGGTCATTGTTTGTTGTGGATGAGAGGGCGGAGCTGCTGAAGGTCAATAATTGTTGTGGACGAGATGGCCGGTTGCTGAAAGTCATTGTTTGTTGTGGACGCGATGGTGGAGTTGCAGAAGGTCAATGTTTGTTACAGACAAGATGGTGGGGTTGCTGAAGGTCACCAGGTGGAGGACTGGTATAGTAGGACAGGACAGCCTGAATTAACAGGCAACCTATACTTTCAGGCCGCCCAGCCTGTGCATTCAGGCCGGCCCTATACACTCTCCAATCACAGCAGGCTGGTGTATGAGGCTGGGAGCCTGGTATAGCAGGCTGGGGTTGAGGCTTTCACACCTTCTCCAAGCAGGGGCTCTGCTACATGTGTGTCACATTAGATAAAATACTGATTTAAACTCATAATAAATCAGAAATGCAATGGACCATGCACATAATGCATCCAAAGGCTGGTAGCTGATATACTCATCTATATGCTAGATAGGTTTATAAATTTCGCAAATATCATATAAAAATCGCAAATTTGATTATATAAAAGCTATATACAGTGTACCAGAACAGCCCTAAATACCAGGCTGAGCGACCTGTAAAACCAGCCTGGGTGGTTTGTCCAGTCTGTATTGTAAATCTGGGTAGTCTTCCACCTGGTCACTGTTTGTTACAGACAAGATGGCGGAGCTGCTGAAGGTCATTGTTTGTTGTAGACAAGATGGCTGAAGGTCAATGTTTTTTGTGGATGAGATGGCGGGGGTGCTGAAGGTCACTGTTTGTTGTGGATGAGATGGCAGAGTTGCCAAAGGTCACTGTTTGTTGTAAACAAGATGGCAGGGTTGCTGAAGGTCACTGTTTGCTACAGACAAGATGGCAGAGTTGCTGAAGGTCACTGTTTGTTGCAGACAAGATGGGGGGTTACTGAAGGTCACTGTTTGTTACAGACAAGATGGCGGAGTTGCTGAAGGTCATTGTTTGTTACAGACAAGATGGCAGGGTTGCTGAAGGTCACTGTTTGTTACAGACAAGATGGCGGAGTTGCTGAAGGTCATTGTTTGTTGTGGATGAGATGGCGGAGCTGCTGAAGGTCAATGATTGTTGTGGACGAGATGGCGGAGCTGCTGAAGGTCACTGTTTGTTACAGAAAAGATGGCGGAGTTGCTGAAGGTCATTGTTTATTACAGACAAGATGGGGGGGTTGCTGAAGGTCACTGTTTGTTACAGACAAGATGGCGGAGTTGCTGAAGGTCATTGTTTATTACAGACAAGATGGGGGGGTTGCTGAAGGTCACTGTTTGTCACAGACAAGATGGCGGAGTTGCTGAAGGTCATTGTTTGTTGTAGACAAAATGGCTGAAGGTAAATGTTTGTTACAGACAAGATGGTGGGGTTGCTGAAGGTCACTGTTTGTCACAGACAAGATGGCGGGGTTGCTGAAGGTCACTGTTTGTTACAGACAAGATGGTGGGGTCGCTGAAGGTCACTGTTTGTCACAGACAAGATGGCGGGGTTGCTGAAGGTCACTGTTTGTTACAGACAACATGGGGGGGTTGCTGAAGGTCACTGTTTGTCACAGACAAGATGGCGGAGTTGCTGAAGGTCATTGTTTGTTGTAGACAAAATGGCTGAAGGTAAATGTTTGTTACAGACAAGATGGTGGGGTTGCTGAAGGTCACTGTTTGTCACAGACAAGATGGTGGGGTTGCTGAAGGTCACTGTTTGTCACAGACAAGATGGCGGGGTTGCTGAAGGTCACTGTTTGTTACAGACAAGATGGCGGGGTCGCTGAAGGTCAATGTTTGTTACAGACAAGATGGCTGAAGGTCATTGTTTGTTACAGACAAGATGGTGGGGTTGCTGCAGCTGCTGGTGCTGGGCGTGTGTTGTCATGCAGCACTAGGCGTCCTGGTACAGACTAACTACGGACCAGTTCAAGGTCAGAGTCACACGCTACATGACGGACGACAAGTTTCCAGTTTCCTTGGTATTCCTTTTGCAAAGCCACCTGTTGGAAAACTCCGGTTCAGGGTAAGTAATTTAAGATGTAAGGTCAGATAACGATGAGTCTAGATGCAGGTAGTACGCGGGAATTAACGGGATTATCATTTATACCAAGGTAGTTTATAAATGTCTTTTACCAGTAGAATTCTGCTGATGATTTGCTTTTCTAATTTATATCTAATAATAAAGAAACAAACACCCATTGAGTAAGGCCGGGGCCATATCCCACAAAACCACAACCAATCCCCCCAAGGCCAAGGGTGTAATAGAGACAATATCAAATTAGTTATCATTTGTGTTAAATATTCTTTAATTTGAAGCTATTGAATGAGGGAAAAACAACCAATTTTGAGCCCAAATACATCCACCTTGTGTTCAATGGGGGCCATTGAATACAGCACTTCCAGTACTTAAGCCTCATAAATCTTAAATTCAAAATAATATTTGAAATAAATAAACACTTGTAAATGTCTCTATGCCTCCAGGCCCCTGAGGACCCTGCCCCGTGGACAGAGACGCTGCAGGCAGACCGCCTCACCTCAGCCTGTGTGCAGGCACCGTCTGCACAGACTACCACCCACCAGGGGTGGAGCGACTACAGCGAGGACTGCCTCCACCTCAACATCTACACACCTAAGGTAGGCATCTCAACCCCTTAATGATGGTACAACCCTAACCCAACACTAGCTCTAACCCTGACCCTAACCCTAACTCTAACCCTGACCCGGCCTGCACCAGTACCCGATGGGCAGACTACCACCCACCAGGGGTGGAGCGACTACAGCGAGGACTGCCTCCACCTCAACATCTACACACCTAAGGTAAACCCCTTAATGATGGTATAACCCTGACCCAACACTAGCTCTAACCCTGACCCGGCCTGCACCAGTACCCGATGGGCAGGCTACCACCCACCAGGGGTGGAGCGACTACAGCGAGGACTGCCTCCACCTCAACATCTACACACCTAAGGTAGGCAGCTCAACCCTTTTTCCTTTTTCCTTTTTCATCATTGTATAAACCAAAAATAAGAGGTGTGCTTCAGGTTACCCTGAAAATCTAGGTAGGGTAGGTTGGATTTTTCTTTCTCTTTTTCTTTAACTTTGGCCTGAAAAGTAGCCAAAAATTGACTCACAAACTTTAGTGCTCACTTGCCAACAACAGTGTCAACTCGTGGACTATCAAATTGACTCTGAAATAGCCCAAAAATTACTTGAAATGTAAATAAGTTTTCAAAATTGGATAAAAATTTCTAGGGTCAGCCCTCTTTTGCTAGCTAGGGTAAAAAATTGACTTGCAAACTTCAGCGTAGACTCTGTAGAGTTGGGTAGCCTTACTCTAAGTGCTTGTTACTGTAGGACGTCTCTAAAGGCCCATACACAGTTCTAGTGTGTATCTATGGGGAAGCCTATGCTACATTAAAGGGGCATTCTCACCCCTAGCACTTAACCAGATAGTAGCCTAGAACAGTGCTAGAATTGTACTCGCTCGGTGATACTGCCACTTTAAATCACCTTATTTTTACTGTAGGAGGTCTCTAGAGGCCCTTACCCAGTGCTGGTGTGTATCTACGGGGGGCCTACGCTACATTAAATCAGGTTATTGTTACTGTAGGACCTGTCTAAAGGCCCGTACCCGGTGCTGGTGTGCCTCTACGGGGGGGCCTAAGCTACTTTAAATCAGCTTATTGCTATTGTAGGACATGTCTAAAGGCCCGTACCCGGTGCTGGTGTGGATATACGGGGAGCCTACACTACATTAAATCAGCTTATTGCTATTGTAGGACCTGTCTAAAGGCCCATACCCTGTGCTGGTGTGGATCTACGGGGGAGGTTACGTGACGGGCGCCCACTTCCAGTACCCCGGCTACTTCCTGGCGTCCCGTGATGTGGTCGTGGTCGTCCCCAACTACAGGCTCGGTGGCATCGGTAACCTCGTCTTTGTGTTCATATGTGATTAATTTGTTTACAAAGTATGTCTATGCTATTGATTTAACCAAGGAATCCTGTTTTGCACACCCACCATGAAATATCCCATGGCCATATTTCACGGCCCTGTGACATCCTCAAATTGGCAGTTTGTTTACATTTGAACGGTCTAGAAAGAAGCCCTTGTTGAAGGTGGGGGCTGTTTTTCAGTCGGGCTACGGCCTCGTGAACTACGGCCCGACCAACAACTCATGTAATAACTCTGTCAACAGGCTAAACTCGTGCACCTTTGACTATTCTTTATTTTCTGAAATACAATATTTACTATGCATTAGCAGTGAACTGCTGTATTTAATGCCTCCCATTGCATACAATATGGTCGTATTCAATGGGCAAAGAAAAGGTTGTCTTTCCTTAATTACTATATGGCTTTAAATAACTATAAACACAAATGCCAACTGCATTGATAGCTCTCTGAATTATTTCACTCAGAAGGGGCTGGAGTATATCGCACTCAGCCTGTGGCTTTGTAGGATATGGCCCCAGCCCCCACTCTTGAAATACGGCAGAGACGGTATCAATGGGCGTTGGCGTTTGTCTATTTATCACATAGTGGATATTGCAACCCCTAAGTTAAATGTATGGAACACCATACTCCATAACTCCAAGGTGTGTGGTGCAGCCATACTCCTGGGTGGTGACCCTTTAAGTGCTTTAATATGTTATCCCCTTATGATGCATGAATGCAGTGCTGGTAGGTTACTCACCAGCGCTGCATTCAAGCATCATGGAAGATTGACCCCATGATTTATGGCACGCTGATTGAGACATACAGATCGACTCATGGTACTAACAGACCAGCTAGTCATCTCATGGGCACTCTACCCTATACGAGTGGGAATCACTAAGTAATAAATGACTTTCCCTGAAACCCCAGGTTTTGTGTCAACTGGAGATTCGGCATCACCGGGAAACTACGGTCTACATGACCAGAAAAAGGCACTAGAGTTTGTGCGAGACAACATCAGGAAGTTTGGTGGAGACCCGGATAAGGTGACCATAGCAGGGCAGAGTGCCGGGGCTGCCAGTGTGGGACTCCTCAACCTGTCTCCCCTCACTAAAGGTAGGTTTACCTCAGCTAAGTCTGACTAAATAGATACAAGGTAGGTTTACCTCGGCTAAGTTACGCTGAACCGAGAAAATGTTGTGTCTGTGCCCCCAGCCCCCAGCCCCTGCCCCCAATTATGTGTTCCCCAAATAAAGGAGCCCACCTGGGTCCCACTTAGATCTGAGCAGGGCAAGCCCACTTCAAACCTGGGCAAGCCCGTCTGGGCCCCACCTGATAGCCCCGGTCAAAACGAAGCGGGCCCCAGATGGGCAGCCCATATGAGCCCCATTAGGCAGCCCATCTGTGACCCATCTAGGGCCCACTAGGGTGTGTTGGCTGGGAAGGTAGGTTAACCTCGGCTAACTCTCACTAAATAGATACAAAGTTGGTTCACCTCAGCTAAGTCTCACTAAATAGATACAAGGTAGGTTTACCTCGGCTAAGTCTCACTAAATAGATACAAGGTAGGTTTACCTCAGCTAAGTCTCACTAAATAGATACAAGGTAGGTTTACCTCGGCTAAGTCTCACTAAATAGATACAAGGTAGGTTTACCTCGGCTAAGTCTCACTAAATAGATACAAGGTAGGTTTACCTCGGCTAAGTCTCACTAAATAGATACACGGTAGGTTTACCTCAGCTAAGTCTCACTAAATAGATACAAGGTAGGTTTACCTCGGCTAAGTCTCAGTAAATAGATACAAGGTAGGTTTACCTCAGCTAAGTCTCACTAAATAGATACAAGGTAGGTTTACCTCGGCTAAGTCTCACTAAATAGATACAAGGTAGGTTTACCTCGGCTAATCCTTAAATAAATTGGTAAAAAGAGAAAAATTCCTTACCGTTTTTGCAGGGCTGTTCCAGCAGGCCATCTACCAGTCGGGCACAGACCTGGCTGTGTGGGCGCTGCAGTCCCCGGGGGAGCAGCCCTGGAGGTACACCGGGCAGCTGGCTGCTACCTATAACTGCCCCACCACCAACACTGCCGCCATGATGGACTGTCTCAGGGGACTACCCGCTTTAGACATCGCCACCTTCAGGCCGCCTAACTGTACCGTGAGTTGAGTTAATTTGTTTAGACTGTGTAAAGTAGGTCTAGGGCCTGTTTATCAAATACAGTGCAGTTTTTACCCAATTTGAAGCATTAGTCCAGATATATGTAAACTGGGGTTTTAGTAAACAGACACCAGCGCCATTGTCCACTGCCTGAAGGGGCTACCTGCTATGGACATTGCCACCTTCAAGCCATGCAACTGTACCATGAGTCAATCAATGAATAAAAGGTTTCATAAAAAAATTGAAAAATTATATATAGATACAAACTCGCGTATAAAGCCGCAACCCTAACTTTGACAAATTATATAAGCCGCAGAGGGGGTCTGAATATTGCGATTTTGGTACTGTAGTATACTAATAAAAACTCTCGTATAAGCCGCACCCTATATAGGCATGTTTGGTATCAAAAGAAAGCTGAGTCTGACTCTCGTACAAGCCGCGGCTTCTACGCGAGAATTTACTGTATTTAGGACAGATGTATATATGTAACACATTATATTACTAATTCTTTTCTGATTTTTGCCCTAAATAAGCCGTTTTCCGTCATGCCAGTCAAAGATTGCATCCGGTATTAGACTGCACCCAGTCATAGATTGCACCCAGTCATAGATTGCACCCGGTCATAGACAATCAACTTCGATCGATCTAGTGAGACTGAGGCATAAAAGTTAACTGTATTTTTGTTATTCACTGAATTTTCTATTGCAGCCAACTTTGCAGCCATTTTTTTTTTTGCATTTAGAAAGTTAGAAGTAGATTTTTCAGTAAAATGTTCTTGGATCGATTTGATGAGACTGAGCCTTATATCTATGTTTCAGACGGGCTTCGTGTGTTCGGGTTTCAGTCCGGTCGTGGATGGCACCTTCCTTCCCCAACACCCACACATCCTGAGGAACCAGTCCAAGTTTGCGCTGGTCAACACGCTGATTGGTAGCATGGAGAAGGACGGGTCCCTCCACACCTTATGTAACTCTCTCATCTCACTCTTATAATGACAAGGCAACCATAAACTCTTATAATGACAAGGCAACCATAAACTCTTATAATGACAAGGCAACCATAAACTCTTATAATGACAAGGCAACCATAAACTCTTATAGTGACAAGGCAACCATAAACTCTTATAATGACAAGGCAACCATAAACTCTTATAATGACAAGGCAACCATAAACTCTTATAATGACAAGGCAACCATAAACTCTTATAATGACAAGGCAACCATAAACTCTTATAATGACAAGGCAACCATAAAATATAGCTGGTAATGTAGATGAAGTTTATTCATGCAGGACTAACATGTTGACATTTCCAAATTGGGAGCCATATTTCAGTGGATGCAGTGTAGAGTCTACATAACCCACTCAAAAGCTTTTTTTTTCAAATATAAGTTTTTTAGAATAGTCAGAATCAACACATGATTTTTTCCAGTTTTAAAGGGATATCCCACCACAAGGGCTGTCTTTTCTTGAAGCAAAATGATTTCTGTAATATTTGACATTGTTTTTCTACTTTCCTGGCAGCCTACCCTTGGTTAAAGGATGGCATGACAAAGGCTCAGTTTGAGGCCTTCCTCAGGGAGGATCTGCAGTACTCACTGGCCGGGTATGAAGACAAGATCGATGAGGTCTACAACGCGGTCAGGTGAGTTTTTAATTTTCACTTGTTTATTGTACTAACCAGTCATAACGAGGATTTAGATATAGCACTTTCCAACATACACCAAGTTTTATAGGTATTCACACAAGGTCTACTGACATAGAAGTGGAGCGACCCTAGTAAGATTAAGACTAAGACTTCAGTAAGATTATTGTAAGACTCAATGTAAATCTTTCTTCGTGCAATTGTGTGAGCTGACAGAAAAAGGTTTATATGGAGATATAACCACTGCCATTTTCTTTATTTTATCCCTTACATATCAAAGAAGAATTTTCTTTTAAAATCTGATTTATTATGGTGGCCAGTCAAAGAAGGCACCCGGTCAAAGATGGCACCTGGTCAAAGACATTCACATTGGCCCAAAGTGGTGATGCACAGCCTTCTAATGGGTACAACTTATTGTAATATTCAGATATTGACCTGAGCTAACTTTAAATGCTGTGTTGGCTGTTGGCAGGTTCTACTACACTCCTTGGGAGCAGAAGGATGAGAACAATGTCTACAGGGACCAGTTTATTAAGGTAGGCTTAACCCAGCGCACAAAGGGCTTCAAATAAAAAAATGCCAACTACGTTGATACAGCTCTGATGTATTTCACTTGTGGGGGCTTGGGCGCATCCCAATCAGCCTGCAGTTTCATGGGATACTGCCCCAGCCCCCACTCATGAAATACATAAGAAACAGTAAAAATGAGCGTCTGGATTTGTCTGTGTATTTCCAGTTGACCACAGACATGATGTTTGGCTACCCAGTAGACCTGTTGCTGAGATATGGCTCCCAGTTACCCGCCGTCTATAACTACGTCTTTAAGTACACCAGCCCCAAGTATTTCTTCCCACCATGGATTGGTGAGTGAAAAAACTTTTAATATTTTCATTGGCAACAAAAATCTTCCCATTTGATTCTACTTATTTTCCAATTTGGTCAATTATGGTACAATAGCTATCACAAAGCGGTGACAGGAAAAGAAATTTGAGTTATGTTTGAACACATTCACATACATTTTAAGTATGCTGTGTCTCACAAGATTGATACAAGTTGATAGTCTATGACCAGGTGACCTCTTTGACCGTCAAGTGTCAAAACGGCTGAAATTGGGTCTATGTACACAGAAATGCCAGGGAAAAGTTAAATGGTTATCTTAACACTATATGTTACAAATTTTGATGTGGGGAAAATTATTTTTTTTTACTTTTGATGGAAAATATGTTTAAAATTGACAAAAATTGGCATATATGGTATCAAATTAGAAAAAGTTTAAATGCCCTCGTCATATTTTTCAGGGCTGGTGATGGGAAACCATCTTTGTTTTTGAATGGCCTCATATATATTTTTAAACCCTTGCACCCAGGAGCTACCCATGGGATGGACTACCCCTACGTGATTGGCTACAACTACATGAGGCGCACGCCGTCCGTGCGGAATGAGTCAGGCTTCACTCACGACTGGCTCGACTGGACGCCCGAAGATGACAAAATGGCTGACTTGATGATGGATCTGTGGACAAACTTTGTAAAAACAGGGTAATGTAAAATATCTTTGATTAAAAATGCTGATTAAGATGATTATTTTTGGAATGATACAGAGCCTACATTAAGCTATATGTAAGTTTATTTATGCAGTCTTTATTTGGAAATGAAAAAATCCATGAGAACGATTTCAAGTACTACCAATGATTTCACACTATCTGCCCTATTGAATTATCCATTTAGTATAATAGCCTTGGATGTTCATCACAACATATCTCATTATAGTGTTTCAAGTTCTGTACCCAAATTAGACTTCAGAACTATTCAATCATCGGCACTAGTGGACATGCTCTCGTGGGAGCGTGGACAAGAAATATTAAAATGGCCAATCTTGAAAACCTTACCGTCTCCAAATTCATAACATTTATTTAAGATAATCACCGGTCTTAATAATACTCCCCAAATATAGATGGCACCACTTAATCTGACTGTAAAAATTTACCATGCTGAAGAAGGGGAAAATCAAAAGAAAAAAGGAAAAGAAAAATGGTGGTTGGGGGGCATGATCTATGTTAGTTAACAATCAAGGCGATCCTACATAGGTCAACATATATGGTGGTACCATCTATATTTGGTGAATGTTATAATCTTAAAGTCATTAATATTTCTAAGATTATCCATTTTAAGATTATCGATTTTAAGATTGGACACATGTTCCTGTCCATGTACCTAAAAGAATTTGTCCCCACAAGCCTAAATTATACTCAAAAACTATTGAATCATTGATTTTACAGAAACCCTACCCCTGAGCCTGTGTCAATGCCCGGTGACACCCCGATGTTGTGGAAAGCGTACAACCAGGAAACTAAACAGACCTTCATCATCGATAGGAAACTGAGTCATGAAACTCGCTACCGCCAGAAGAACTATGCACTCTTCACTCAATATTTAGACTATTTACTGAAGAAGTGAAATAAAATATGATATGTACAATGTAAAATGTCCTAAATTAATGATACAAAAACGATGGACAAAAGTTGAACTGTTAAAAGGAGGCCCAAATATTATACCATCAAGTCCAAATGTTGCCGTACATGATATAAATGTTACTCCAATAAAAATAAACTCTTGATTCAAGTCATCTTCTGAAGTTCTTCAGATGAACTCGGTTACCTTAATAATACTATTATCATAGAGCCCAGAAAGTTTTAGGACTGACTCATTTATTACTAGCTGTGGAGTCGTGGTAGATATCCCAAAACGGCAATCTTTATTTTGACCCCCCCCCCCCCCCATCGCGACCCCCCACAATGTTTAGATTTGGAGAAATGGCCCAACTAAAATAGCAAGTGTCTGGGGCTATCTAAATGGACCTTTTTAAAATTTGACCCCCCCCCCCCTGGCATGGAGGCCTTTCCCAGCTATGTCCCCCCCCAAGGGCCTATTTTCATTATGCCCCCCCTCCCCTATATATCCATCTAGCCCCCACAGCTGGCAATGAATTACCTTAAATGGATATATTGGGCCAGGAATGGGTGAGTCATCAGAACAAGTAGTGTCTTATTGAACCCCAGGTAGTGCTACAGAGGTAACCATGGTAACAGAAATCTGTGCCACATGAACCAATATTTACCAAATTAACCGTAAAGGTGGAGATGTGGGTTCTACGAGACACGGCTGTTCATAGATTGATAATAATTGATTGGGTTCCCCTGGGGGTATCCCCCTGACCGTGACTGTGTGAACCTCTACCTGACACCCTTACCTGTGCTACCCCCCCCCCCCTTTCACCCACTTGTATGCCGGGATCCAGGGCAGCACATTTGTGTCAATACACTGAAAACCTCAGGGTTGTCATTTTGACAATACCAAAATGTACAACTTAGTAAAGGTAGTCAAGGTGACAAAAGTAGATCATCATTGTGTCTACTATTAAGGCCAAAGTTGTCATCATGACTACCTTAGGTAGTCAAATCAATTGGGTAGTCAAAATCACTACCTTAAGATTTAGGTATTGTTTATTTGAAGATCTGAAGTCATCAGTAATGAAAACTCTCCAGTCCTAGGTGGTTCCAATGACTACCCAATGCTAACCTAATGCGGTAATAAATTAAGCATGCATGGCACATAACTGCCACCTGGTGTTAATATCTGCATAATTCTTTCCATCCCAAGCCATAAACTGGTGACAGGGAGCAGAGTGGTCTCTATACCTTTGTGACCATTACTCTCACCCATGGGCAATTTATCTATAATAAGTAATACTACTGAAAGGGATGCCTCTCATTAAGGGGTTAACTAATCAGAGACTATATTCATATACTATTCTCTAGAACATCTGCCATTATTCATTATGAGAACCTAGGTCGTCATAATGACTAGGCTCCTGCCTCTAGGTTTTCAGTGTACACTCACCACCTGAGGTTTGGTCCATATAACAGTGTGGGTCACTATCATCGTGATTTAGGGGGTGGTCATTATTTAACAACATGGGGGAGGGGGGTTATAACAAGGCTGAGCCAGGAGAGCTCTCACACCTACAGGAATACCCGTAACCTCATCCGTATGGACACTGCTATGGGTAGTGGCAGTATGTGGCCGTTTAGGCCGTTTCAATGGCATTTTTTAAATCAAAATTCAGAACAACTTGTGTATAAGCCGTACTCCGATTTTGATCATGTCCTATAAGCCGCACTGGCGATCTGACTCCACAAATTTGTGAATCTCTGCAGATTTGCTTCCATAAATTAGCGGAGGTCCACAAATATATACGGAGCTCTGTATTTGTATGCTTAGATACCAAAAAAATGTTTTTATTCATCATATTTATTTTCTCAAATATATGGAATGTGTATTGCCCACATCGGCCCATTTGTGGAGGTCCGTAAATTTGTGGAGAAACAGCATCCTGGGAGCACAAATCAGATGTGTACAGGTCAATACTCATCCACTATGTAGAGACAGATTTACATCTAGATCAAACAGGTAATTAATATGGTGGGGGGAGCTCGAGGGGGGTGCTGTGTGATTATCACCCATCTAGGGAGAGGTAAATATTTAATATGTATTTGGGTTGAATGACAGCCTGCTCCCAGGCTATCCCCCTGGTAGGATCAATGCTGGCCGAGGCTGCCAATTGGCTCACAATTAACAAGACGCTCTCCCAGCACAGTCTCAGATAAGACTCTGCCCAAAGGTATGGACTCTAGAACTCTTATGTGGAAGGAGGGAGGAAAGAGGTACTACTTATCTGCTCTCCTGTCCCCATTACACACTGCTGTCTCCACACATCAAAAGTAGTTCCCAGGAATATGTTCAATTTTGTCCATCCAAAAATACTTTTGTAATTCTTACTATTTGTTCTTTATGTTTTCCTTTAAAAAGTTGAATCCATTCATATGAAGGAGTATTTAAAAGCATGGCATAGGAAAGTTATCAGGGAAGTCCACCACATTTTTGGCACAGAGGAAGTAGTGCAGGAGAAACAAATGAGAGAATCTGCTGGGAGAGTGCTGAATAGGAGAGTGTCTGCTGTGTTAGTAATTCATGACTCCTGCCTCATCCCGCCAAGTGTAAGTGATTCAAGGATCAATCTCTGACAGCCAAACTACCGCCCCCTTCTTATCCTTACAGACAAGCCACTGCCCATGTTTTTTTAGAGAACCATTGTATCTGTATCTTTGATTACTGGTGCAATTAGGAAAGCAGACATGGATAATAGTTTTATTTCTTACATTTTATCATTAAAACCTTTCGGGGTGCAGAGTCACCGGCCCCTTATTTTTAGACCAACCGCTACTGATCCCAGAAGCCATTTCAAACATGCACAGAGAAAAGAAGTAGAACCACTGTGGTTCCCGACTTGATTGCTGGGGTAACTCTTCACAGGACTCTAAAGTAACTCCCTAACATTAGCAGTACTCTATAATAACTGTATAATGACTCTTATTCTAAGACTCCCTAATGATTGGGAATCACTTTAGAGTCCTGGGGAGAGTTACCTCAGTGATCAAGTTCAGACTCTAATTTGGGAGTCACAGTGATTCTACTTCTTTTCTCTGTGTGAGTAGCCCCCCCTGGGGTGGCCCCATCTAGAGGAGCATTGATTTATGAGGAATGCCTCACTGCTGGTGGTAGCCACGTGCATAGAGCTTTATAAGGTGCACACCCTCCCTGGGTAGTGGCCGATGGAGGGAATCTCAGCCAGCGTCTGTCCTACACAGCATAAAGGGGCCGGGGGAGTGTTGGTGTGGGAGTCTGAGACCGACTGTAGGGAGCCCTGTGAGTATATAGCAGAGAAACGGGAGACAACTTGTTACCACGATCAACACATGCAGGCTGCCACCAGCAGCTCCCGTGAGAGGTTGGTTCTGCTCTCGGGACGTTACTGGTTGCTGGTGAATCCTGCAGTGTGGGAGTATGGTGGCTGCTTAGATCTCGCAGGATATTCTAAGGACAGAACCAACATGGCCGCGCACACGGAGCCACCAGAAGTATGGCTATAGGACTAACACGGGATGCTACTAGTTCTTGTACCTTGACACACTCAGCTCTGTGACGTGTTGGCTCTGTCCACAGGATGCAGCTTATCCCTGGCATATCACCATGTGTAGGAGTATGGTATCTGCCTACATCCTGCGGGATTTTCCGAGGACAGAACTAACATGGCCGCGCGGTATACAGAGCTACCAGCGGTAGCGCTCTACTCATGTGTGTGTATAAGGTGACACATGTGACTTTCTGGTATGTATGTATGTATGTATGTAAGTTATTCATACTGAAAAACATAGGTTTTCATGATTGCCTGTAATTATTTTGTATCCAGTCTAATGTTTACATATTTCATTTGTACATGAATAGCTCAATGTGGAATTAACCACTTATGAAGATGTAAGATGTTAAAGATTGTGTGATGGGTACACACTCAAGGGATGCTTAAGTACCAAAAAAAAGTTTTTATTCATCATATTTATTTTCTCCACAAATATATTGAATCTGTATTGCCCACATCGGCCCATTTGTGGAGGTCCGTAAATTTGTGGAGAAACAGCACCCTTGGAGCACAAATCAGATGTGTATTGGTTAATACTCATTCACTATGTACAGACAGATTTACATCTAGATCAAACGGGTAATTAATATAGTGGGGGGAGGGGGGACTGTGTGATGAACACCCATCTAGGGAGAGGTAAATATTTAATATGTATTTGGGTTGAATGACAGCCTGCTCCCAGGCTATCCCCCTGGTAGGATCAATGCTGGCCGAGGCTGCCAAGTGGCTCACAATTAACAAGGCACTCTCCCAGCATAATCTCTGCCCAAAGGTATGGAACTCTTCTGTGGAAGGAGGGAGGAAAGAGGTACTACTTATCTGCTCTCCTGTCCCCATTACACACTGCAGTCTCCATACATCAAAACATAGTTCCCAGGAATATGTTCAATTTTGTCCATCAAAACATGATCAATACTTTTGTAATTCTTACTTTTTGTTCTTCATGTTCTCCTTTAAATATTTGAATCCATTCATATGAAGGAGTATTTAAAGGCATGGCATAGGAAAGTTATCAGGGAAGTCCACCACTTTTTTGCACAGAGGAAGTAGTGTTGGTACAAACAAATGAGAGAATCTGCTGGGAGATTGCTGAATAGGAGAGTGTCTGCCCTGTTAGTAATTAATGACTCCTGCCTCATCCCGCCAAGCGTAAGTGATTCAAGGATCAATCTCTGGTCTGTGGTGTTGACAGGGGGGGGGGGGGCACTGACTCTTTGATGGTACCCATTGACTGCCAAACTACCGCCCCCTTCTAATCCTTACAGACAAGCCACTGGTCATGTTTTTGTATGAACCATTGTATGTGTATCTTTGATTACTGGTGCAATTAGGAAAGCAGACATGGATAATAGTTTTATTTCTTACATTTTATCATTAAAACCTTTCGGGGTGCAGAGAGTCACCGCCTCCTTATTTTTAGACCAACCTCTACTGATCCCAGTAGCCATTTCCAACATGCACAGAGAAAAGAAGTAGAATCACTGTGATTCCCAACTTGATTGCCGGGGTAACTCTTCCCAGGACTCTAAAGTAACTCCCTAACATAAGCAGTACTCTATGATAACTGTATAATGACTCTTATTCTAAGACTCCCTAATGATTGGGAATCACTTTAGAGTCCTGGGGAGAGTTACCTCAGTCATCAAGTTCAGACTCTCATTTGAGAGTCACAGTGATTCTACTTCTTTTCTCTGTGTGAGTACCCTGGTGGTAGCCACGTGCATGGAGCTTTATAAGGTGTGGTCACTACACTGAGTACCCCCCCCCCTGGGGTGGCCCCATCTAGAGGAACATTGATTTATGAGGAATGCCTCCCTGCTGGTGGTAGCCACGTGCAGGGAGCGTTATAAGGTGCACACCCTCCCCTGGTAGTGGCTGATGGAGGGAATCTCAGCCAGCGTCTGTCCTATACAGCATATAGGGGCCGGGGGAGTGTTGGTGTGGGAGTCTGAGACCAACTGTAGACTTGTTCCCATGATCAACATATGCAGGCTGCCACCAGCAGCTCCCGTGAGAGGTTTGTTCTGCTCTCGGGACGTAACTGGTTGCTGGTGAATCCTGCAGTGTGGGAGTACGGTGGCCGCTTAGATCTCGCGGGATATTCTGAGAACGGAACCAACATGGCCGTGCACATGTAGCCATCAGGAGTATTGCTATAGGGTTAAAACGGGATGAGACTGACTGTAGGGAGCCCTATGAGAATTTAGCGGAGAAACGGGAGACAACTTGCTCCCTCAATCAACATACATGCATGCGTACACACCAGTTCTTATGACATGTTGGTTCTGCTCTCAGTATGCAGCCTGTTACTGACTAGTTATGGTGTACAGGTGTCTGGTACCCAGCTAAATCTCGCGGCATATTCCATCGACAGAACTAACCATATGGAGCCCCCAGAAGTATCGCTATAAGGCTAAAACGGGATGTAACTAGTTTCTGTAATCACCATGTGTCTTTTGCACATGCAGCTCCTGTGAGATGTTGATTCGGATGTATGGCAGCATGGTACAGTGAGACCCCGATAATCCGGCCGTCAATAATCCAGCAGCCTCACCTATCCAGCTGCTTTGTCAGGGACAGTTGTACACATAGCCATATAAATGTGCTTCAATAATCCTGCAGCTTCAAGATCCGGCCAAGGTTTTCCTGAGACAGAGGTGGTCGGATTATCCAGGTCTCACAGTAGCTGCCTACATCCCGCGGGATGTTCTGAGGACAGAACCAACATGGCCGCGCACACGGAGCCGACACAAGTATCGCTATAGGACTATAACGGGATGCTACTAGTTCTTGTACCTTGACACACTCAGCTCTGTGACGTGTTGGCTCTGTCCACAGGATGCAGCTTATCCCTGCCATATCATGATGTATAGGAGTATGGTATCTGCCTACATCCCGCGGGATTTTCCGAGGACAGAACTAACATGGCCGCGCGGTATACAGAGCTACCAGAAGTAGCGCTCTACTCATGTGTGTGTACAAGGTGACACACGTGACTTTCTGGTATGTATGTAAGTTATTTATACTGAAAAACATAGGCTTTCATGATTGCCTGTAATTATTTTGTATCCAGTTTAATGTTTACATATTTCATTTGTACATGAATAGCTCAATGTGGAATTAACCACTTATAAAGATGTAAGATGTTAAAGATTGTGTGATGGGTACACACTCTAGGGAACTTGGTCCTTGTGTTGTGTGTCCAGAGGGCTGTTTCTCACGAACTTAGGCCAATGTTTTGGTCTATGACCGGGTGCCATCTATGACCGGGTGCCGTCTATGACCGGGTGCCATCTATGACCGGCTAGCAAGGAAAAGGTAAAGGTTAACATTCAAACAACCCCACAAACTGCATGGGGGGTATATAACAACCGCCATACCTTTTTTTATCCCCTAACACATCACAGTATAAAAAATTAAAAAAAACTTTTTTAGATAGCCGGTCATAGACATGGCAAATACGGGATAGCTCTTCCAGGTGCGAGGACAAACGTTTAGAGCGTTATCTTAATCTTATATCTTAAATCTTAATCCAGTATATTAAAATCAGGCAGTAATACTTTTAAGATAGTCTAAGATAAGTCTTAAGATGGGATTAAGATACTTTAAGAATGGATTGAAATTCAGCTACTAAAAAAGTTCAGACAAGTAAGATTATCTTAAGGTGGGTCGCTACTCTTTGATTTCTTCAAATTCTGAAATCTACCAGAATGGGCCAATATTGCATAGCCAGATACAAATATATATTCCCTAAACTGTCTTAGAAATTAAGATTATTTCGAGCAAAATTGTGCATTTTGTAACACTTTGAATATTTGATTTAATGGTGACTGATAATATTTCTAATTTTTAAAAAAGTGCTAGTAAATTGCAGATATTTACTATTTAGAACACTATAGATGCTATGATATTGCTCGGAATAACCAAGGGTATAAATCATGACAATTTTGATATAGATTTTTACCATTTTACCCATCATGCAGTGCCATATATAATTAGTTTAGTCATTTTTTGGCATTATTTTTCATTTTCAAAGGTCCAAAACCCTAAAAATATGCCCGGGACCCCCTATCAAAATTACTTTTATATGTTAGTTAATGATCTAAACTATTATCTGAGAGAGTTTAAAAAAATTCTGTTAATACTGAATAATATTTTTAGCCACTAAGGCTACAAATAATGATGATTTCTTTGTATTCTTTCCCGAAACCCCATATTTTTACTCAGATTGTCATGGCGTAAACTTGTAAACTTATTTTTCCAGTAAAGGAGAACATATAGGCGTTGCACATGTGATGTTTTACATTTCTGCGCATAATGGTTGATATAAAAAAAAATCATGGAAGTTTTCACATTTTTTTCTCATTTTCAGAAAAGAATTAAAAAACTTTAATTTTTCAAAATTCTATATCTAAAAAAGTAGTTTGGGACCCCCTATTTTTCTTTGCATTTTCCGATTGTATATAATTTGAACTGCCTATAGAAAAAAAAATGCGAGATTCTGTTAACTTTCTGTGACTTTGACCCAAGGGTAGCGACCCACCTTAATAATGTTATTAAGATAACGCTCTAAACGTTTGTCCTCGCACCTGGGGGAGCTATCCTGTGTGTGCATAATCATGTAAACTTTACTGGGTGAGCCCCATTCTACTAGACACAAATGACGCTCAACACAACTCCTATTTACCTGTCCCTCATACATAGGACACCTGTCTCCCTGACCGAGATCTGAACCCTTATAAGGACATGCCATTTATAGCCAAGTAGGGGATGGGGGTGGGGGGGGGGCCTGTTTGAGATTATATTTAGAAATAGGGCTATGTAGAGGCGGGACTGAAACTAAATGAACCTGTATATTTAGGAGGGCGGATAAAATAACATTTTTGTATATTTTATTTTGTATATTTCTTTTTTTCTGGGTTGAGGTGCAGGAAATTAAGCTCCTTTTTAGCGAAAAAAAGCTTGCACATCATTATAGTTCAAAGGGGGAGGGAAATAATGTCTGCCGGCTTTGACAAGAGGTGGGCCAAAAGATCCTGTGATGGGGGAGGGGGGGAATTTCTGGGGGAAAGGAATTTCTGCCCCTTGGTACAAGATTTCACCACTGTTAATGATAAATGAGCACTCCTACAGAAGAGCTGTGTATGCTCAGAGGGTGTTCTCCCCTACCACCCCCCCCCCCCCCCCCCCCCCCCGCCCAACCCCTGCTGTGTCCCGTTTTGTGTCGGGAGGGTCCTCACAGGTCAAGGAAAGACACAAGTTGGTACAGTTAAAATGAATTGTGTTTTCACTAGGAGTATAATTTCTTTGCCACATGGATGTTTTCAACATACAGGCAACTTATGGACCCACCCAGACCAGAAATATCAGTTATAGTATATCATGGCATAATTGTAGGCTGGGAGATTCGGTCATCTTGTGATATCTTTTTTAATGTACTTACTAAGACTGATAATGGACCTTGCAAATTTCTCATCTGAAGAAATAAATTTAGTTCATAAAAAGAGTTTGATAATGGGTGTGGACATCTCGTAGCATGTGGACAAAATGTGACCCCATCCCCCCTGTTAAATACTAAATGAGCACTCCCACATAAAAGGGTTGAGTATACAGATAGTTTACCCCCCCCCCCTCAAACCCTCCTCCTCCCTGTTATTGATGAATGAGCACAGCCAATAGACCAATGCAGCAAGAAAGGGTGACATCTCCATGCTAAAGTTTGAGTTGGTTTTATCAGAATTTTCGTAACGTTGTCTGTGTAATGGCAATGTCAGTAAATGTCTCATATCAGATAATTATCTTTTAAATTTTGTCTGCAAAAATGCAGGATTTAAAGGCTATATTAATGTATTTGCAAGTCGCGATTCAGAAATGTTCAAAACCTTTATCAACAACTTTTCTTGAAAAGTCCCCCCTTGTTGCTGCCTTGGTGTATAAGGAGGGGTGTGTGTGTCGCGGTGTGTGTCGCGGTGTGTGTCGCGGTGTGTGTCGCGGTGTCACACCCGGCCGCGACACACTGAGAGCAGGACACCAGGTACCTGCAGCACTCATGGTAGTCCATCTGGGGTAAGCACCCTTATATTAACCCTTATAGCATGATACATTAATGCAGCACTCAGGGTAGTCCATCTGGGGGTAAGCACCCTTATATTAACCCTTATAGCATGATACATTAATGCAGCACTCATGGTAGTCCATCTGGGGGTAAGCACCCTTATATTAACCCTTATAGCATGATACATTAATGCAGCACTCAGGGTAGTCCATCTGGGGTAAGCACCCTTATATTAACCCTTATAGCATGATACATTAATGCAGCACTCAGGGTAGTCCATCTGGGGGTAAGCACCCTTATATTAACCCTTATAGCATGATACATTAATGCAGCACTCATGGTAGTCCATCTGGGGGTAAGCACCCTTATATTAACCCTTATAGCATGATACATTAATGCAGCACTCAGGGTAGTCCATCTGGGGTAAGCACCCTTATATTAACCCTTATAGCATGATACATTAATGCAGCACTCAGGGTAGTCCATCTGGGGGTAAGCACCCTTATATTAACCCTTATAGCATGATACATTAATGCAGCACTCAGGGTAGTCCATCTGGGGGTAAGCACCCTTATATTACCCTTATAGCATGATACATTAATGCAGCACCCGGGGTAGTCCATCTGAGGTAAGCACCCTCATATTAACCCTTAAGCGAGTATTCCACTGACGTAAATCAGCCGAGATTTCATCGTCGGATGAGAATCGCCCTGGATAAGTTTAACATTGTAGACTTTTATCGGATGAGGGAATCTCGCCCAATCGACGTCAGTGGAATACTACCTTTAAAACCTTTAAGGATGCATATCGCTAAAATATGACATTTGTTGTCATGATGCACAAATGCTGTCAGGTGAGTAACTTGCCAGTGATGCATTGGTGCATCATGCCGACCCTTCGGGAGTGTCTCTACCTCATTAGGTTGGCATGTTGCATGAATGCAGCACTGGCGAGTTACTCGCCAGGGCTGCATTCAGGCATCATGACATCATGGCATCATGGCATAACTTATTAATGTATTATGCCCTTGGTCGTCATGATGCTTGAATGCTCACCCGTACTTTTTACTTCAATTCTTATTCTAGCAAGGAGGATCATGCCAACCCTACAGAATTGAAACAACCCCCAAAGGGTGGACATTACGCACTAATGCAGCCCGGAGAGTTTCTAAAGTGTTATCAAGTTATAATGCATTAATGCATCATGTCCATGGTTGCCATGATGCATGCATGCAGTGCTGGTGATTGATTAGCCAGAGGTGCAGTCAAGCATCCTGCTTCATGGTGCTGAGACAGGAGGACTGCAGAGCTGCATCTTTTAGCTATGTTTGCTATTGTTTTGCTACTGTAATTTGCCCCATCCCATTGCTATGTAAAATTACTTAAGTTTGCCTGTTGCTAAGTAACCTTTGGCCTAATTCAAATGTATAACAATCTTTGCTCAGTGAAAGAAGTGATTTTTAGCATCCTTATGTATTGATAATGTGATTGGCCATGTTGTTTGCATAATTAGCAAACATGCCTGAAATGGTCCCTGCACAGAGAAAAGTAAAGGGGTTGCCATGATTCTGGCAGCCAGAGTTTGTCTCCCATATGACACCTGTAGAGGAGAGTCAAATGAGTTTGACTCCGTTCATGATGAGTAGGTGAGATTAGTGTCCAAGAGAGGTCAATTACAAGACAATGTCATGTCCAGTACGAGGCATATATATGATGTCTACACCTTACCAGAGGTCAGAATGGGCACTGCCATCTTGAATTAACACAAATTTATGCTATGAGATAACAGTAATATTATTCAACCTTTGGTCCTGAGGTTGATTATAATCATACCCCCCCCCCCTGAAATGGGCCTAAGGAATTCAATAGATCTATTGGTTTGTTGCTAATACAGCTGTTCTATTTATTTATCTGCCTAGCAACACACATTTCCATGGTCCTGAAGTTGAGTATGATCATGCCTACCCTCCCACCTAAAATGGACCCAAGGAATTCAATGTTTCTATTGGTTTGTTAATACAGCTGGTTGCCTAGCAACAGCTATTCTAATTGTTTATCTGCCTAGCAACACACATTTCCATGGTCCTGAAGTTGATTATAATGATACCTACCCCCCTAAATAGGACCCAAGGAATTCAATGTTTCTATTGGTTTGTTGCTAATACAGTTGGTTGCCTAGCAACAGCTATTCTAATTGTTTATCTGCCTAGCAACACACATTTCCATGGTCCTTAAGTTGATTATAATCATACCTACCCCCCTAAATTGGACCCAAGGAATTTAATGTTTCTATTGGTTTGTTGCTAATACAGCTGGTTGCCTAGCAACAGCTATTCTAATTGTTTATCTGCCTAGCATAGCAACAGGTTGGTTATGTCACGCAGTGCCTGGGGCATCTTCTTACATGGCAACAACCACAATTCCTGTTATTGTAGACTTAATTGTCTTTTCTCCTTGTCTTGCAGGTTGGAATAAGCAGACAGAGTAGCAGCATGCCGTCCTTGCCACCATTACAGCAGTTGTTGGAAAAGAGGATTCTGAGGGAAGCGCTCCTTAGACTTGGTCTGCTGTTTCTGCTCTCTGCTCTCATCATGTATAGTATTAGCTCTATTTTCAACATGACGCCTATTGAACCAGGTGAACATTTAAAGCATAAGTTTATCCCTAAGGCATGTAGAAATCAGACAGTCATGCAAAAAGCCCAAAGCTGGCCCAAGATCATCCACCAGACTTGGAAGGATCAGAATGTACCGGATAAGTTCAAGATAAAACAGGAAAGCTGCAAGTTGATGAACCCTGAGTATGAGTACAAGTTGTGGACAGATGCAGACTTGGAGGCCTTGATAAAGGAGCACTACCCATGGTTCTTAAAGACCTACCTCAGCTACCCGTACACCATAGAGAGAATAGACTCAGCACGGCTCTTCATTGTGCACCATTACGGAGGGGTGTACCTGGATATAGACATAGAGTGTAAGGTGCGTTTCAGCACCATTCTGACAGATGTACAGAGGGACAGGAATGGATATAATGCTGAGATTATTCTCGCTCACACTGACCCATTTGGCATCACCAACAATATGCTCATATCTCAACCCAGGGCATCGTTCCTGGATTTCGTCACCCACCGCCTTTTAGAAACTAATGGCTATTACTTCTCCCCTCATTGGACTGTGATGTTCTCAACTGGACCATTTTTCATCCTTCGCAGCTACCAACATTACATCTGTAAAGATGAGATACATCTGATCAGTACCTACAACCACTCATCTGTCTATTTTAACCACGTCCAGGCCGGGACATGGCATAACTGGGATGGCCCCTTCATCGGCTGGTTTGACTACCACGGCCGCACCCTGCTCAAGGTGCTGGGTATAGGCCTCCTGGTGGTGCTGGTCCTAACTCTGGTGCGGAGGTACAGGTGACTAACTGCACCGTGGAGATAAAGTGCCAGGGAGCTCTTGAATTTGGCGGGGCTCTTACCCCAACGCTTCTACAAGACAGGAGCTTCTACAAGCAGGAGCTTAAAGCTGGGCCATCAGGGAATAAGTCCAGTATTTTCCATACATGGACTATAATAACAGTTCCACCAGAGGGCAGCAGTGTTTGGACAGGGGACCATGAGCATTGTCCAGCTACAACATTTTCACCCTATCCTGTGCCTGTAAGAGCTGAGCTCCCAGTCCTTAAGAGCCCTCTTGTGAATGAAAACTGAACTATATCCAAAAGTGCTTTTGGCCTCATTTCAACCATGATGGTCAAGCTTTAATCAAGATCATGTTTTCAGTGCTTAAGAAATATTTGGAAGCCTCTGTACCCCAGGTGCTTATTCCAGACCAGTGCTATTTCAAAACCAGGTGCTTTACCACAATGGTGTGGTATTCAGACATGATATATACATGAGCGGTGAACAGGATGGGTCGGGTCATACAACCCTACATGGACCCTCTCTACAGGGAGGCACAAGGCATTGCCCTTCAGCATAACAGTAGAATCCTAACCACTGGGTGGTTTCCAGAGGACCAATCTGAGGCAGAGATAGATTTACAAAAGTAGTCTCAGTTTTGCTCAGAGGCAAATATGAGCAGAAGTAAGATACACAAAATTTGGGGGTTTGTAAAATAAACTAATGAAACTAACCAGCGCTCTGCTTGGAGAGTTCAAGTAGTACACAAACAGAGACTATGGCCATTACCGTTGCCACCTCAGATCGCGTCACAGAGTGACATACACCGCCCAATGGTTAGAATCGTAGCGCAACCCCCTTAAGGGCAGCACAGTGCTTGGATGTGACTACAATTTTTAATGATAACCATCTGGTGGTATGAACTATATAGGCCCATATAACAGTGCTTGGATGTGACTACCATGTTTAATGATAACCATCTGGTGGTATGAACTATATAGGCCCATATAACAGTGCTTGGATGTGACTACAATGTATAATGATAACTATCTGGTGGTATGACCTATATATGGCTAGTACACCTGGTGAGATAACTATCTGGTGGTATGACCTATATATATACACACCTGGTGAGATAACTATCTGGTGGTATGACCTATATATATATATATACCAGGTGAGGGACTGGGGTTGATGCACTCTCCATATAAGGGCAGGCATGATGCACCGGTGCAGCATTGATCTACGGGGTGCACCCCTAAATTTGTCACAGTGACATGGCCTTTTCTTAAAACGACATGCAACATGGGAAGTAGTGACATGGGCCAGAAGGCTATAAATGTTAGTGACATGTGACATGGACATTTCTTAAAAAGAGACATAGGATAAGAGACATGGCATCATGCTATCCATAAAGAGTTCATCAAATGTATTTCACATGTGGACACCTCATTATTATCCATAATGTACCACCAGCCTCAGGAAAGTTGACCAGAACAGAAACTGCTAGAAAATGTTGATTCCCCTCAAGAGGTTGGGTTTACAAAAGTGCCTGGTTAAATGTCTCTGACGTGATATTGGTGCAGCCATACTTATATTAGGTGCCAGACTGCAACATCTATATGCAAACAACAAACTGGTAATCAGGGAAGGACTTTATAGGACTTTTAGTTTTATCTTAAATCATGCTCAATACTCTCAAAGGATGGGCATGTTAACATTTACCAGGACATTTTGACATGGATTTAACATTAGTTGGACTTAGACTAACATGTATTATTAATATACCAGTAAAGACAAATGTTGGTGGGTTCACAGAAGCCACCTGGTGGCTAAAATCAAGAACTGATAGATTGTCCCATTTCAACTAGATTTTAAATGGACTGCTATACTCAATTCATGCATAATAATGTTATATTTAATTATTATACCCTTATTTATCATGTTTATTAGTTGCCTGAGTGCCCATACCTATAGTATCCATAAGATTAGAAATGTTTTTGAGGAATTCAAAACATTTCCATTTTACCCATGACCCCATATTTTTCTGCTTTGAAAATGTTTATATTTATCTCCTTTACACCTTCAGAACGTCTGGTTGAAAAATCAGTGGTATGGTTTTGCCTATGGGACATGTGAGATGTGAAAATGAGTGTTTCCAACTGGATCCTGTAGTTTTGTATAATTGTAAAAGAGATTTACTTTTTGAGCCCTAATCATTGGACCATGTCACTTAAACAAAGAATTGGTATAATGAGGTGGTCTGCCATGCCAAGACTTATTTTGTAGTAACAACACAACACATTGGGGACCTGGTTCAATTAGAGCCAACACTCATACCATTACATGTTTAGGTATTTATTTGTATGTTGTGAGTGCTATAAGCATTGCCATATACAAGTATGTAATATTTTGATAACACTGAATGTATGTTAGTAAATGTGTAATTTTTGTCTTATGCGTTCATGTATTTTTCTGTATTGTTCAGTTCTGTATTGACCAAGCCCTATACTTATGTATCTTTAAATAGACAAGCAACATTGGAATTTCTTGCAAACAACAAATGACAAGAGGGCTGGTGACAAGGGAAAAGACTGATTTATTGATTGAGGATTGTTGTTTCTAAAATTTGATAAGTAACCCCAGTCTGTGCCCTATCAGGATCTACTCACTACATGTTTATTCATTTTTGGCCTTTGAAGTTAAAAAATAGTGCAAAAATGGTCTAAATCTTATATTTAATGTCTAAAATAATTGGTAAAATGGCAAGAATCAGGGTGTAAAATGGCTGTACTTCATACTCTTGGTTACCTCAAGCAATGTAATGACATTTATATCAATCTAGATAATGATTTATCAATTAATAACTCCAATGTTCTAGCTTTTGTCAAAAACAGCTTGGGGTTGACCTTCAATTCAATGTATACTAATTCTTTGTAATTGACCACATGTTAGGGAGTGACCTTATGAATGGGATTGACTATCTCTTTAGTATTGACCTTAAATTCAAGATTGACCATAGCCTGATGTTTGACCATATCTTTCAGAGTGACCTAGCATTCAGGACTTACTGTGTCCTTGGGGTTGACCTTAAATTCAAAGTATACTAATTCTTTGTAATTGACAATGTGTTTGGGAGTGACCTCGCAACTAAGATTGACTATCTCTTTGGCATTGACCTTAAATTCAAGATTGACCATAGCCTGATGTTTGACCATATCTTTCAGAGTGACCTAGCATTCAGGACTTACTGTGTCCTTGGGGTTGACCTTAAATTCAAAGTATACTAATTCTTTGTAATTGACCATGTGTTTGGGAGTGACCTTGCGACTGGGATTGACTATCTCTTTGGCATTGACCTTAAATTCAAGATTGACCATAGCCTGATGTTTGACCATATCTTTCGGAGTGACCTTGCTTTCAGGACTTACTATGTTCTTGAGGTTGACCTTAAATTCAATGTTTATTTATTCTTTGTAATTGACAATGTGTTTGGGAGTGACCTTGCAACTAGGATTGACTATCTCTTTGGCATTGACCTTAAATTCAACATTGACCATAGCCTGATGTTTGACCATATCTTTCAGAGTGACCTAGCATTCAGGACTTACTGTGTCCTTGGGGTTGACCTTAAATTCAAAGTATACTAATTCTTTGTAATTGACCATGTGTTTGGGGGTGACCTTGCGATTGGGATTGACTTCCTCTTTGGCATTGAGCTTAAATTCAAGATTCACTGTATCTTGATGATTAACCTTGTGTTTCGGAATTAACTTGCATTCAGGATTGACTATGTCCTTGGGGTTGACATGAAATTCCAAATATACTAAAGCTTGATGATTGATGATGTGTTTGGGAGTGACCTTGCGAAAGGGATTGACTACCTCCTTTGCATTGACCTTGAATTCAAGACTGCCTATAGCCTGATGATTAACCATATGTTTCGGAGTGACCTTGCATTCAGGACTTACTGTGTCCTTGGGGTTGACCTTAAATTCAAAGTATACTAATTCTTTGTAATTGACCATGTGTTTGGGAGTGACTTTGCGACTGGGATTGACTATCTCTTTGGCATTGACCTTAAATTCAAGATTGACCATAGCCTGATGTTTGACCATATCTTTCGGAGTGACCTTGCTTTCAGGACTTACTATGTTCTTGAGGTTGACCTTAAATTCAATGTTTATTTATTCTTTGTAATTGACCATGTGTTTGGGAGTGACCTTGCAACTAGGATTGACTATCTCTTTGGCATTGACCTTAAATTCAACATTGACCATAGCCTGATGTTTGACCATATCTTTCAGAGTGACCTCGCATTCAGGACTTACTGTGTCCTTGGGGTTGACCTTAAATTCAAAGTATACTAATTCCTTGTAATTGACCATGTGTTTGGGAGTGACCTTGCAACTGGGATTGACTATCTCCCTTTGCATTGACCTTAAATTCAACATTGACCATAGCCTGATGTTTGACCATATCCATCTGAGTGACCTTGCATTCAGGACTTACTGTGTCCTTGGGGTTGACCTTAAATTCAAAGTATACTAATTCTTTGTAATTAACCATGTGTTTGGGAGTGACCCCGCGAAGCGGATTGACTATCTCTTTGGCATTGACCTTAAATTCAAGTTCACTGTATCTTGATGATTAACCATGTGTTTAGGAATGACTTTGCATTCAGGACTTACTATGTCCTTTGGGTTGACCTGAAATTCCAAATATACTAAAGCTTGATGATTGATAATGTGTTTGGGAGTGACCTTGCGAAGGGGATTGACTACCTCCTTGGCATTGACCTTGAATTCATGATTGAGTATAGCCTGATGTTTGACCATATGTTTCGGAGTGACCTTGCATTCAGGACTTACTGTGTCCTTGGGGTTGACCTTAAATTCAAAGTATACTAATTCTTTGTAATTGACCATGTGTTTGGGAGTGACCTTGCAACTGGGATTGACTATCTCCCTTTGCATTGACCTTAAATTCAAGATTGACCATAGCCTGATGTTTGACAATATCTTTCTGAGTGACCTAGTATTCAGGACTTACTGTGTCCTTGGGGTTGACCTTAAATTCAAAGTATACTAATTCTTTGTAATTGACAATGTGTTTGGGAGTGACCTCGCAACTAAGATTGACTATCTCTTTGGCATTGACCTTAAATTCAAGATTGACCATAGCCTGATGTTTGACCATATCTTTCAGAGTGACCTAGCATTCAGGACTTACTGTGTCCTTGGGGTTGACCTTAAATTCAAAGTATACTAATTCTTTGTAATTGACCATGTGTTTGGGAGTGACTTTGCGACTGGGATTGACTATCTCTTTGGCATTGACCTTAAATTCAAGATTGACCATAGCCTGATGTTTGACCATATCTTTCGGAGTGACCTTGCTTTCAGGACTTACTATGTTGTTGAGGTTGACCTTAAATTCAATGTTTATTTATTCTTTGTAATTGACCATGTGTTTGGGAGTGACCTTGCAACTAGGATTGACTATCTCTTTGGCATTGACCTTAAATTCAACATTGACCATAGCCTGATGTTTGACCATATCTTTCAGAGTGACCTCGCATGCAGGACTTACTGTGTCCTTGGGGTTGACCTTAAATTCAAAGTATACTAATTCTTTGTAATTGACCATGTGTTTGGGGGTGACCTTGCGATTGGGATTGACTTCCTCTTTGGCATTGAGCTTAAATTCAAGATTCACTGTATCTTGATGATTAACCTTGTGTTTCCGAATTAACTTGCATTCAGGATTGACTATGTCCTTGGGGTTGACCTGAAATTCCAAATATACTAAAGCTTGATGATTGATGATGTGTTTGGGAGTGACCTTGCGAAAGGGATTGACTACCTCCTTAGCATTGACCTTGAATTCAAGACTGCCTTTAGCCTGATGATTAACCATATGTTTCGGAGTGACCTTGCATTCAGGACTTACTGTGTCCTTGGGGTTGACCTGAAATTCAAAGTATACTAATTCTGTGTAATTGACCATGTGTTTGGGAGTGACCTTGCAACTAGGATTGACTATCTCTTTGGCATTGACCTTAAATTCAACATTGACCATAGCCTGATGTTTGACCATATCTTTCAGAGTGACCTAGCATTCAGGACTTACTGTGTCCTTGGGGTTGACCTTAAATTCAAAGTATACTAATTCTTTGTAATTGACCATGTGTTTGGGAGTGACCTTGCAACTGGGATTGACTATCTTCCTTTGCATTGACCTTAAATTCAACATTGACCATAGCCTGATGTTTGACCATATCTTTCTGAGTGACCTTGCATTCAGGACTTACTGTGTCCTTGGGGTTGACCTTAAATTCAAAGTATACTAATTCTTTGTAATTAACCATGTGTTTGGGAGTGACCCCGCGAAGCGGATTGACTATCTCTTTGGCATTGACCTTAAATTCAAGTTCACTGTATCTTGATGATTAACCATGTGTTTAGGAATGACTTTGCATTCAGGACTAACTATGTCCTTTGGGTTGACCTGAAATTCCAAATATACTAAAGCTTGATGATTGATAATGTGGTTGGGAGTGGCATGATGCATGACCGGCATGATGCATCATGCCGGTCATGCCGGTCATGCATCATGCCGGTCATGCATCATGCCAGTCATGCCGGTCATGCATCATGCCGGTCATGCCGGTCATGCATCATGCCGGTCATGCCAGTCATGCATCATGCCGGTCATGCCAGTCATGCATCATGCCGGTCATGCCAGTCATGCATCATGCCGGTCATGCATCATGCCGGTCACGCCAGTCATGCATCATGCCGGTCATGCATCATGCCAGTCATGCATCATGCCGGTCATGCCAGTCATGCATCATGCCGGTCATGCATCATGCCAGTCATGCATCATGCCAGTCATGCCAGTCATGCATCATGCCGGTCATGCATCATGCATCATGCCAGTCATGCATCATGCCAGTCATGCATCATGCATCATGCCAGTCATGCATCATGCCAGTCATGCATCATGCCGGTCATGCATCATGCCGGTCATGCATCATGCCAGTCATGCATCATGCCAGTCATGCATCATGCCGGTCATGCATCATGCCGGTCATGCATCATGCCAGTCATGCATCATGCCGGTCATGCCAGTCATGCATCATGCCAGTCATGCATCATGCCGGTCATGCATCATGCCGGTCATGCATCATGCCAGTCATGCATCATGCCAGTCATGCATCATGCCGGTCATGCATCATGCCGGTCATGCATCATGCCAGTCATGCATCATGCCAGTCATGCATCATGCCAGTCATGCATCATGCCGGTCATGCCGGTCATGCATCATGCCGGTCATGCATCATGCCAGTCATGCATCATGCCAGTCATGCATCATGTCGGTCATGCATCATGCCGGTCATGCATCATGCCGGTCATGCATCATGCCGATCATGCATCATGCCAGTCATGCATCATGCCGGTCATGCATCATGCCGGTCATGCATCATGCCAGTCATGCATCATGCCGGTCATGCATCATGCCGGTCATGCATCATGCCAGTCATGCATCATGCAAATCAACCAGCCACCTCTAGGGTTGATACCTCTGAGTTACTCCCAACCTATTGTCGTGGGTAATCGTCAATTCTCTTTTAAAATCTACATATAACTTGTTCCAAATATGTTCCAAACAAGTCAATAGTATATTTAATATCCAGGGGATGGGGACCAGTCACACATTTTGGAATTAAATATGCTAAAAGTGTGACTTTAAGCAGTCCAATCTTACTTTAAATGCCTCGATTCATGCAGTGTAGAAATTTCAAGACCACCAACCAATCTGTCCTGCTTACAAAGTAAGGTCCTACACACTCAGTAAAGTCAACGTCATTGTCGCTAAAACCACTCTCAAGTGAGAGTGGTTTTAGCGACAATGACGCTGACTTTTTTTGAGTGTGTACCCTACCTAAATCATGGTGCCAATGTAGACCTCCTGAACAAATTAGAAAACCTTCAGAACTGGGGACTGATATAAGTAAAGGACAGTCTGGTGAATCTGCTCTCCCACCATGGCCAGGCACTGCTGGGTT